>CM048746.1:311254192-312454192 GCA_026315105.1 Locusta migratoria
TCTTTTTTTTTCGTGCTTCGTCCCTAATAAATTGTTAAACAGTGATGTTCTCCTTGCGCTTTTACGAAAGGGTGCCACAAGGTGGTGGAATGACAACTTTCAAACAGATTTCGATCTTATCAAAGACACATTACTAAATTCTGACATACTTAGTCTTCCAGCTAGGACTAAAGACTTCAGTATCTCTACAGATGCCTCTAATAGAGGTTTAGCTGGAATTTTGTTCCACATGTCTAATGAATATAATCCAGAGACCGTAAAGGTAATCAGTTTTACGAGCATGTCCTTGACAGAGTATGAAAGACACTACTCCACAACAGGATTGGAAACATTTGCATTAGTTTGGGCTTTCAAAAGGTTTAAGCACTATAATTTTGGCACACATGTCAAAGTTTTCTGTGGTCACCAGGCATTAAGCTTCTTAATGTCATGTAAACTGTTGCATAGTCGTCTAGCCACATGGTCAATGTGCCTACAAGAATTGCTTCGAAATTATTCATGTAAAAGGATTCGATAATATTGTAGTGGACGCTATGTCCAGGCTTCCGCAAGGTCTTCCACAATTAATGTTAATGAAAGACTCCAACTACAATCAGTATTTTCTGGATACGTGCACAAACGTGCTTGATCGTCAGGTAAGGGACGACCGGTGGAACAAAATCATTAACAAACTTATGCAAAATACAGACGATCCTCTATCGTTTCATCATCAGAGTTATCAGAACGTTATTTTCTTACACCGGCACTCTCATCTGATGTTTGGTGTGTATGTATTCCGGAATCGTGCAAGAAACCACTGATTCTGCACACACACAGTGTGGAGACATTTCAGTTCCTTACCATGTCCGAGAAAATTAAAATGGTACTGTTTCTTTCCTAACATGCCCAGAAAAGCACACTATATTCTCAAATCATATTTGGTATTCCAAAAATCGAGACCCAACAGCCAATTCACCAAAACAAAAATCCATTCAATTCTTCTGGCTCAACCTCAGCAATTAGTAGCCGCAGACTTAGCAGGACACCTGTCTGTAAGACGAAGTGGCGTAAAATACATTTTTGGGCTTTATGATGTGTTTTCAAAATTTGTTAAACTGTCTGCTTTGAAATCTGCCAAGGTTGCGATACAACGACTGGAGAATGATTTTATTTCCACTGTTGGCAATCCTGTCATGCTGCTGACAGACAATGGTTACACATTCACTTATCGTGCGTGGAAAGATTTTATTCGCACTAGTGTTGTACAACACATTTGCGTTTCCTGCTTCAACCCGTCTGCCAATCTGATGGAACGAATGTTCCGGGAGCTTAACTGATTCATTTGAACTTTTGGATATATGAATAGATTGAATATTTTCGACTATTTGAGCAGACAGTAAACAATCTTCTCTTGTATTCAACACCTATTACCCCTGCAGACCTCATTTAGTAAGTAAAGCAATCCAATGAATGGCTCAGTCCCATACAAAAAATTCCACGGAACAACCTATCACAAGATGAGAAAATCCGCATGATTTTAACTCCCTTCACTGAAGCAGCACGTCTATGCAAACTGCAGGACAAAAATTTAAAGTGAACATAATAATACGCAACAGGCGAGGTGATACTTTTACGAATACATCCAAAACCATCAGAAATTCCTAGAAAGAATAAGAATTGGCAACAGCTTTACACTGGACCCTACAAAATTATACACAGTCCTCTTGAATGTAGCTATTTACTAGCTTACCTAGAGACAAGTAAAAGGCCTATATCCTCACAAAGACTTGATAAAGCTGTATACATGAGCTCGAAATGCTACATTATATTAAAGTTAACTGCTGCCCATGAACAGCAGATAAATCAGTAATGATGGAATGAACTGTAGGCAGTAATTTGATCTTACAACTGCAAATTTATTAAGCGATTACATTTTCATTTGTAATAGCGTAAGAAAAACTTTGTGAAGGATGCAAAACATTAATTTACACTGCTGCTCTTGACACTGTTAAATGTGTGAATGAGGTACAAGGATGTAAATTTCTTAAGTATCATATTATGATAACGAATGAATCAAACACTTAACAATTATATTTTATAATGATACGAATAAACAACTGTGTAGGGAATTCACACATGTACATATGGTGAGATCAGGAGTGTAGAATGTGCTGCCCGCATACAATAAATACTCAATGAATCCCACACAAACGTAGGATTAAGATATGGTAATTGGTGAATGAATTACTCGAATGAATGAATAAATGAAGAATGATCATATGTGGAGATGAGCATTTCGATAACCCCTCACACACAAACATACACAAGTAAATTTCAGAATAACTGCAGCAAGTTGTAACCCTAGTTTTAGAAACCTTCGCTTAGATAGCAAGTCTACAAAATTTTGCATCCTAGAAACATTTAAATATTACTGAAAGGTAAAGTATTCACGAACAAGCAAGCGTATCCCACTCACAGATTAAACACCTGCCTTAGAAAGCGATAGGTATGTTTCTTCTTCTTAATTTCTGTACTCAGACGTACTTGTTCATCAAATCTATAAAGGTACATTAAAAATTTTATTTGAAATTAGTAATTCTATTTTGTTGTTCTCTAAACGTTAAAGATAAGTACTATTAAGTTACGACAGTTTTCGTGAAGGAGTCACAATTCTTGACCATGAAGGATATGTTTTTTTCATGTTTAGTGAACCAGTGTAAGAGACGTTTATGTTAAGAAATTTATTTCCAAGGAAAGGAATTTATACATCCACAGTCTATTTAAATGTATGTAGGTATCATAATCAGGACAGAAAAATATTAGCCTGTTTCACACAGAAGATTAATTTAGAAAAACTTTATTCTGCATGGATCCTACAGCACCATAACCTTGTAGTGATAAGTTCCTAGCACTGCAAGAATCCTGCGAATCGCCCTCCGCTAGAAGAGAAGACAACGAAAGAAGAATGACAAAGACACCGCCGAGATGAGTTTTAAGAAAACATGAAGATGCCAATACCACTTACACAGAAAAGAATTGAAATGTCAGCATCTAGGTACTCTAATAAAATCGCTATCCATTCCCTTGAATACAAGTATGCAAACAGGAACAAGATAGCAAGCCAGTAAACGTGATCAGACAGTACAGTCATTTGAAGGTGCAGTGACAGTCAGCAAGAGTAGCGCTAGGCCGCGGTAAGCGAACTCAGTGTTGAGCGCGCAAAAGCCGAAACTTAGGCTGACTATTATGTATCCTGAAAATGGAAAATCCGTAGGAATGGCAATAATGGAGAATAGATAACAACTCGCTGTAAACTGGAACTACTGTCTCGGGATACATTCCGTTTCTAATGACCACGCTGTCGACGGTGCGTTAAACACTAATCGTCCTTCATGCTTCTTCTTCTGGATACATTACTCCACATCTGCTCCACTTGCTCATGCACTTCTACAAGAGCGTTGAAGAGTGGCACATGTCAGTTGTCGTTCCGTCATACCTCACAACTCAGTTGGAAAAAAGCCTGGAGACAGTGCTGGACAGAGTAGTAGCTACCCATTTCACAGAGCACATTGACTGTCGCGTGTGGTGTGTGGCAGTCAACTCATCGCTTTCTTGTGTCAAAAGAGCGATTCTTACAACATTCTCTACGTACTGATTGATGGTTAGTACTCCCTCCACAAACACCAAAGTTGAATGAGAGTTGTAGCTTATGGTAACGCAGACCATTAGGCTTGGGTTGAGCCATGTTGGGCGAATACACTCAGCCAGGCAGCGCTCGCCTGTAGCCAGAATTTGCTTTTAGTGTTACAGAAAACAACCCGCCACACCAACTGCCAAATGATCCCTTGACGGCAGCAATCGATCCGAGCATGTCGATGCTGTAGTCAGAGTGGAAGACGGGTTAGAGGTGTGCGTGCCCGTAGTGCCACATTGCTAGCTAATAACCGGATGGCAACTTCGTGTTGACACTTCTGACGTCATAAATGCCCTCATCTGTGCTATGGTAGATGTACGATCTGCCACTTCTACCCTTACAGTAAACGTGTAACACTATGGGATACTCCTTTCCCTGATAATCCATTGTTTATTATTGCTTTATCCAATTGTTACTAAATTATTTATTTTAATGATTTGATAATATCGATTGTCAATTGTATTGTAATGACTGATTTATATTTATTCATTTATAACACTCGACTTAGCAGAAGTAAGTGTTCTGTTAGAAACTGTGAAACTTAATTATTTTTCTGTGACAATGTCTATTTTCTGTGTAAACTTACTGTAGTTGTTATTATATAAATTGTTCTGTATGAAATATGAAATAATGCGTAATGGTTAATGTTAGGGCAAATTTAGTAGTTGTAATTAAAAGATGGAGTGTAGTACAAGGTAAAAGGTGATTGTTTGGAGGGAGACGCTTCTGTAACGGTGGTAACAGGCAATTTTTGCGGAGAAGTAGTTCAGTGGTAGCTGTGAGCAGTCGAGTATGAAGTACAGAAGTAGCCAACTACCAAATTAAGTGGAAATAGTGGCTTTTGTGGCAAACGTGTTGGAGACTAGATGTGGAATTGGAGGCTAAATTAATTTGCTGCAAGTTACCAGTAGCCTCGGATGCAAGTACACCATCTCCGAAGTAATATGGTTTTGTCATGTTGGCTCGTCATGCAATACTAACTTCGCTATGAAGAGGAAATGAGCTCAATTATTTGAATAGTGTTCAGATAGACAAAACTAAATGAAAGTTTAATATTAACTATTTTGTTGAAAGTTCCATTTTCTAAAGTTTTAGTCAGCAAACAAATATATTTGCATTATCAACAGTGTAAGTAGCATCAGGTCCTTCATGAGACTTCAAGGATCAATAGTTTCATTTATTGTCTATAAAATCCAGAATCAAAGCAGTTGTCAAATATTCTTTTAGAAATACCAAACCATTGAAAGTACCATTCTCTACTTAGAAAAGAAGCTGTAAGGTAAAGTAAACCAATGAAAGTGCAGTTATTTTTAATATTATTTTTGTACCCATTGCTTAAAACAATCGTAAGGTTACTAAATATTTAAAGTATCAGATTTTCTATTGGTGCTAGTGGGTCATTTATTTATTTATTATTTTTTATTTTATTTTTATTGTTTTGAGCATACTGTAGTCAGAAGTGTTGAACAGTGCAACGCTTTACTTGTTTGTTTTATTAACCAGTAACATTCATATAGGCCTATCTTGGTAATGGTTCCAAATTTAACAGATTACTGACTGCATCATAGTGTTGTATAGATTGGTAACTGTTCAAGTTTTACTGCCATAAATGTTCCCTTTCTTTTTGCCTTGAAGTATTTGGACAGCTATGATAACTAATATAGGTCTAAATTCACTTGATCTGAAATTCCATTTTTGTTACAATATAATATTTATTTTCTTAACCAGGGTGGCGACCGTTTTTGTTAAACATTACGTTCATTTAACTTGCAGTTTATACTGAACCTGACAGCATTATTTGATCGACATTCCCTCTCGAAACGAAAAATCTTTAAGGACGAAGTTGAAAAACGATTCTTTGTCCTTTAGACACACAACATGGTTAAAACTAAAATCCTGGCACAGGTGTATTAACATAATAGCGGAGCTTCGCAGTGCATGACGTGCGCATAACTTTGTGTTGTGTAAGTGTGAGTGTACTGTAGGGATACCACTGGGGTGTTACAAACGCGCTTGATGGGTGTGAGAGAGTTCACATCATCACTGAAATCAGCATCGTTGCACAACTGGCGCAGCACGTCCTGTGGCTGTTCACCGAAAGGACTGTCCTGCCATTCAGAATGCTACTTTTTACCCCTTTTCAAACTGGCTCAGTTGTCTGTAAGATGCACAAATGTGTGTCTGTTCCTTTGCGACTGTTTGCGTCACACATTGATCTGAGCATCAGCAGGCCACAATTTACCACATTAAAACCAACTCAGTGGGCTGTAAGAAAATCGAATGTGGCATGGCGCCTGTTGATCACGGGCGCCTGTTGATCACGTGTTGATATCAGCCTTATGGCTGCAAACATTGTTAAAGAGAACACACAGCTGGCGTTCTGGCTATGTCAGTGCGCTGTTTGTTGACAGACGACATTAAACCATAATCAGTACATTTACTATCCCCCAGGTAGCTTCCTTAGTTATCACATGAATATCGATGTTTTGTTTCCAAAAATGTTCAAATGTTTGTAATTCTATGGGGCTAAATTCTTGGTCGCCAGTCAAAATGCTCAAATTTTTGTTAATCTTATGGGACTTTAAGAGCGAAGCCATATACATGCAGTTTGGGTTACGTCTTTCAACAAGTGTGGCGCTCATGATTTTTCCGAATCTTCCGTTGATACTATGTGTTCGCTGCGATCGTTGATACCCAGTGGGGGTTTGACGCTGGCTGCAACAGTAGTAGGAACTTGTATCACTGAGAGAAATGGAGTGAAGCCAGTTAGTTGTTATCTGGCAGTAACCGGTTCGCTAGCGTAGCTTTCACAGCCTTCATTCGGGAAGCAGGTTGTATATAACCATGAGGAACCGTCGTAGGGGGGCAATATGTGTACTCGATGTGACCCCCGAGTAATGTTGTGTTAGTGGTCACTGCGCACTTGGTTGTTTCGCTGTGCTGTGACAGCCGTTGGCTAGTGGAATTTGATTTCTGCGAGAAGTACGGTGCTGACACGCCAAGAAGAAATACACGTGCACCTTCTGACTTCATGCCTAGTGTGGCTGGTGTGGAGGCAGAGGAAGAAGGTGCAGGAATCCAGAGGCCAGATTTCCGGAGTTCACCGTGGGCAGAAAGACGCTGCTTCTGTATATGGACCATTTTGGCGAACGGTCAGTTTTAGCGGCATGCTAGTGGATGTACCGTGCCATCTCGGTCTACTAAGTTGTGGGATATTGGACGGAATACTGCCCAGATTACATTAACTAAGTTAAGTACTTTTTCTCTATTTGATAGAACGTGGGAGTGTTCCCCGTGCTCCATTCCTTCTGGAGCAGTTTAGTGTTTCTGGGTAGTATGAGAGTTCCTGTTTTGTTCCTGGCGTTTGCCACTCCCCTAGTGAGTGCGGCGTGGTTGTAAATGACACTGGTTTGGGTATTAATAGGCAATCTGCCCTTAGGGCACCTAAGTGCACCAGTGTGTTTTTCCTACTCATACTTGTAACTACCGCAGGGCATGTGCTTACTTATGGGGAAGCTGTTTTTCTTTTTTCTGGATCGCTCCGCACATACAGTTTGTCTGTGGAGAGTAGAGAGGTGTGTCTGTCATTAATGCCCTCATTCGATCCATTTCACAAGTCATTCTTGTAGGCAGACCTGTCTGGAGCAGTGCAAACACACACAGGTTAAGTGTTAAATTGCACGCACTGATCCTCCATCACCACCTCCTTTTAATAAGCATGTGACCCATGAGTTGTAGTTCTATTTAAAGGTTATTGGGTGTATTGTAGTTTGTTGTTTAAAAGTTATTCTTCCAGTTTCGGAGCATCTATTTTAGGTGAAACTCTTGCATGTTGAGATCTTGTTGTCACCTTGCTAGTGTGAGATTTCCTGCTTATTAAAGCTTTAAATTGTAATTGGATTGCATAAATTGGTCCTTATTGGCTTCTGCATTATTGGCAATTTTAATGACTCGTTGAATGGTGTAAATTTAAAATTTAATCTATATTTGTAAAATTTTCAATGGTTTATCTGTTTGAAGGATTTGATTGCTCAGTCAAGCTTAGCTGGGGCTAATTGTTTATTACTATTCCAAGATTTAAGATTATCTTAATTATTTATTGAATTTCTATGATTCAGTATTGTTAATGCCTATATTAAATAAAACCTCCATAATGATAAGATGTTTATTTGAGGTCCCAATTGTTCCATGATATTTTAAATGTTTGGAATAAAATTTCTGATAGCAAAATACAATATACAACAAATACAATAATTATAGAATATATACAACTTGTGATGATGTATTAATATATGAATAAAATACATATTCATAATATACTACATGTCCAAATGGAACTTCTACCATCATTCATTAAGAAACTCAAGTCATCATTTGCACTTAATACTATTTTATGTTAAATGACTTGTAATTAATTGAATTGATATATACAATCCATTATTACTGAGTAAGCATTCATTATAATCAACAACTGATACTTTATTCTCTACTACTGATCTCTTAACACTTTAAGATTTTTATTTACTTTTTCACCAACAGAAAATACATATATTTTACCTCTCATTCCTACATATTTAGTCATAATTTTACCATTACATTGATCGTTTATTTTATCCCAAACTTTCTATTCATTTGTGTTATATACATTATGAGATGCATAATCACTTGTATCAAAGCGTTCAATTATGTAGTTATTGTGGCCTTCAGTCCACAGACTGGTTTGATGCAGCTCTCTACACTACCCTGTCTTGTGTTAGTCTCTTCATCTGAGAATAAGATCAGCAACCTACATCCTTTCGAATCAGCTTACTGCATTCATCTCTTGGTTTCCCTCTGCAGTTTTTACCCCAAATAATTACCTCCAATGCTAAATTCGTGATTCCTTGATGTCTAAAAGTGTGGCCTACCAATTGATCCATTCTTTTGGTCAAGGTATACCAGAAATACTTTTTTTCTCCCCAATTCTCTTCAGTACCTCCTCATTAGTTACACGATCAACCCACCTAATCTTCAGCATACTTCTGTAGCACCACATTTCCTGTCCACACAGTTTATCGTCCATGTTTCACTCCCATACAATGCCACACTTCAGACAAATACTTTCAAAAAGGCCTTCCTAACATTTAAATTAATATTGGATGTCAACAAATTTCGCTTCTTCAGAAACGCTTTTCTTGTCACTGCCATTCTGCATTTTATATCTTCTTTACTTTGGCCATAAGAAGTTATCTTGGTACCCAAATAACAAAACTCATTTACTACTTTAATTGTCTCATTACCTAATCTAATTTCTTCAGCATCACCTCACTTTCTGATGCTACATTCCATTATCCTTATTTTACCCTTATGATGTTTATCTTATATTCTCTTTCAAGACACTGCCCGTTACATTCAATTGGTCCTCCACATCCTCTGCGGTCTCTGACAGAATTACTAGGTCTTCGCCAAACCGCAAAGTTATTATTTCTTCTTCCTGAACTTTAATGCCCTCTCCAAATTTTTCCTTGCATTCCTTCACTGTTTGCCCAATATACCGAGTGAACAGTATTGGGAAAATGCTACAACCCTGTCTTACTCCCTTCCCAACTTCTCTGTCCCTTTCACACCCTTCGACTCTAATAACCGCTGTCTAGTTTTTGTATAAGTTGAATATAACTCCTCCCTCCCTAAATTTTACCCCTGTTACCTTCAGAATTTGAAAGAGTTTATTCCAGTCGACATTGTCAAAAGCTTTCTCCAAATCTACAATTGCTAAAAACTTAGGTTTGCCTTTCCTTACCCTATCTTCTAAGATAAGTCGTAATGTGAGTATTGCTTCCCGTGTTCCCATATTTCTCATAAATCCAAAGTGATCCTCCTCCATGCTGGATCCCACAAGTTTTTCCATTTGTCTGTAAATAATTTCTGTTAGTATTTTGAAACTAAGACTTATTAAACTGATAGTTCTGTAATTTTCACATCTGTCTGCACTTGCTTTCTTTGGAATTGGAATTACTATGTTCTTCTTGATGTCAGAGGGTATTTCCCCTGTCTCATACATCTTGCATACCAGTTGGAACAATTTCTTCATGACTGGCCCTCCTATCGATATCAGCAGTTCAGACGGAATATCATCTACTCCAGGGGCCTTCTTTCGACTCAAATCCATCAGCGCTGTCAAATTTTTCTCCCAGTATCGTATCTCCTATCTCCTCTTCCACCACTTACTTTGTCACTTCTAGAATACTACTTTGAAGTTTATTTCCTTTATACAGGCCCTGTATATATTCCTTCTACATTTCACCTGTCTCCTTTTTGATTAGTACTGGTTTTCCGTCTGTTCTTGATATTCATACAGCTGCTTTTCTTGTCTCCAAATATCTGTCTTATTTTACTGTAGCGGGGATCTGTCTTTCTCCTGGTTATACATTCTTCTATGGTTCTGCATTTGTTCTGTAGGCACTCCTACTTAGCCAGTCTGCACTTCCTGTTAATCTCATTTTTCAGACGTCTGTACTCCCCTTTTCCTGCTTCACTTGCTGAAATTTTATGTTTTCTCCTCTCATCAATTAAGTCCAGTATATCCTGTGTTATCCAGGGATTTCTATTAGTCCTTGTCCTTCTGCCTATATGATCCTTTGCTGCTTTCACTACTATATCTCTCAGAGCTACCCATTCTACTGTGTTACTTTCCCCCTTTCAGCCAATCCTTGCCTAATGCTCCCTCTGCAACCCTCACCCACATCTGGTTCCTTCAGTTTGTCCAGGTTCCATCTTATAACTTTTCTACCTTTCTGCAGTCTCTTAAGTTTTAATCTACAGTTCATTATAAATAAGTTACGGTCAGAGTCAATATCTGCCCCTGGGTATGTCTTACAGTTTAAAATCTGGTTCCTAAATCTATTCCTTACCATTATAAAGTCACTCTGGTACCCTTCAGTGTCCCCTGGTCTCTTCTTTCATGACGTTTAAACCACATGTTGGTAATCATTAAATTGTGCTCTGCACAGAATTCTAGCAAGTGATCTCCTCTTTCATTTCTTTTCCCCAGACCATATTCACCTACAACATTTCCTTTTCTTCCTTTTCCTACTACCGAGTTCCAGTCAACCATCATTATCTAGTTTTCGTCTCCCTTAATTTTCTGAATAATTTCTCCTCCTCATCATTGGCAGCGCTAGTTGGCGTATAAACTTGTGCTACTGTGGTCAGTGGTGGTTTTGTATCTATCTTTGCTGTGATAATGCTTTCACTATGCTGTTCACAGTAACTTACACACATTCCTATTTTCTTATTCCTTATCAGACCTACTCCTGCGTTACCACCAACTGATTTTGTATTTATAACCCTGTACTTGCTGAGCAGAAATCGTGTTCATCTTGACATCGAACTTCACTAATCCCTCCCATATCGAGCTTTAACCTATCCATTTTCAAATTTTCTAACTTACCTACACGATTAAGGGTTAGAACAATCCACACACCGATCCGTAGAATACCTATTTTGTTTTTCTTGATTACAACATCTTCCTGAGTAGTCCCCGCCCAGAGATCCGAGTGGGGGACTATTTTACCTCCAGAATATTTTACCCAAATATTTTATATTTAGACGCCATCATCATATACAGTAGAGCTGCAAGTCCTGGGGAAAAGTAACGACTGTAGCTTCCCCTTGCTTTCAGCCATTCGCAGTAAGTGCATGGCAAAGCCGTGTTAACTGATGTTACAAGGCCAGCTCAGCCAATCATCCAGACTGGTACCCTTGCCACTACTGAAAGCTGCCCCTTTTCAGGAACCAAACGTTTGTCTGGCCTCCCCACAGATATCCTTCTGCTGTGGTTGCACCTACTGTACGTTTATCTCTCTCATTGAGCTATTAATTTATAACATGTTTTGTCATCAGATACAGTTTTCATATGAACTCCTTCCTGTATAGTTTCCATTCACTTACCAATCACCAAATTATTAATCAACTCGAAGAAATCGACTTGAAATTTGTTTGCTCCCATCATTCTCATTTGAGCATGCAAATATATATATTTCTTCAGCCAATCAGATTGCCTGAATCTTACAACTCTATGTATTTTTCGTACATTAAGTGCTAATTGTGTTTATTATTTTAATTTTCTATAAGGTCTAATATATTTATTAATACTGTAATGTTAATAAAATTTGTACACATTTTTCATTGTTAATGGAACAACAGTGTTTATTGGTTCTTTGGTGCACTTCAAGGCCTCTATTTCTTTTTTTGCTGCACTATGCCATCCATACTTCAAGCATAATCTACATCTAAAACCACTTGCCTAATGAAGTTGCTCCATGAAAATCCTTGAAGCAGTTTAGGGGATTACATATAATAGATGAACAGACAGTTCCTGTAAACACTTAAGATTGCGATGTATCTTTTTTCCATGACCTTAGTTTGATGAAATCATGTCTATATATTGCCCCAATCTCAACTAAAATTTCCTGTGAAAACTGCATGAAAATGTGTCAGTTGTTGTTTTTTAATACGTTTGCAAATGTGTTAGAAGTAGGCATATCTTCATCAATGCCATGTAGCTTACATCATACATCAGTTGTATTCGACATTTAAAACATTTATTACATCATCATTCATATCCCTTGGTAATGGGCTGAGGTATGGGTAACTGAAATATAATAAGTAATACATATTTTCTCAATAAAGTAGAAATATCATTGAAATCAGTCATTATTGTTACGGTTAGCTAGCAAGAAAACGATTTTCAGAAATATGCTACATTTGAAAAGTCAAAGTAGTATTTTCAAAGGGTAATAATCCGATCGCTGTGCCGAACTTCACACGAACACTCGCAGCGCTATCTATTAGTTCTTTGCTGCATTACACCGTTCTTTCCTAGCATGAAAGACACCTAAAACTTCAAATTATGATATCTTTTATCTCCTTATCTGATTTTGATGAAATGAAGCCTATATGTTGCCCCAGGATATTCTCTTTTTATCTGTGATACCCCCAAGAATGTTCATTTAGTACATTTGGAGATTACTCTGTACAAATAGACACATTCAATTGCTTTCCGATAAATATTTAAATTGTGATATCTTACTTTTCCTGATCCGATTTTGTGAATTGAAGCGTTTGTGTATCCTCACGTTTCCTGTGAATAGCCCCTGAAAATTCGTCAATTCGTTTTGGAGATGAAAGACAAAGATAGACCCAACGATTGTCAACGAAAATCGTTGAATTGTGATGTTCTTTCCGTGATCCGATTTTTGTGTAACTAAGTATATATGATGTCCCAAGGTACGCTGAAGTTACCTGAGAAAACCCCATGGGAATTAGTGAAGTAGTTTTGGATAAGTGATTTTTGATAGATGAACAGACACACACAATGGTCTATGAAAACACTTCATGATTCTATTTTGATGACATCATGCCTAGATCCTAAACCAATCGTCACTCATGTTTCCTGTGAAAACCGCATGAAAGTTCGTCCAGTAGTTTTGAAGATTGAAGAGAATAGCGACAGGCTTACATTTACAGATTTATTATTAGTATAGATATGTTGTACAATTGTAAAATTTTGCAGGAATATATTGATTTGTATAAGTGCTGTATGTCGGTAAAGTCTGTTGCGAATATGGTTAGTTGTAAAGAAGTAATAGATTAAAACGTCATGCTTGATGGGGCGTTTGCATTGAACGTTACTCTTTACGTCCTCATATCTCATGAACTATGTGTTGTACTGTTATACAATTTCGAACGTACATTCAGCTTTAAGCATGTATTCTGTCTGCAACATTTCCTGCGAGTACAACTGGTAGTGTAGAAATTATAAATTGCAACTTTATACCGAATGCCACAGTGCCATGAACAGTGGAATAGTAGTAAGCAAGAAACTTTTTCCTTTCATTATTTTGATGTAGTTGTCTGTAAGAAAAGTTTAATAAAGGTATGAAATTGTGTTTAAAGTTTATTGCAAGTCGCCAAGTACTGTCATTCTCATTTAGTAGATTTATAAAGTCTCGTTATATCACCTGAACCATATGCCGTACGTGCTTCGTACTCTTAAAGGAGTTGTTACCTTACGTACGAAATATGTGAACCAAATTTGGTTGAAATCGGTCCAGTGGTTTAAGAGAAAACGTGCAGCATTATCGTTTGACACAGCAGTTTTTCGCATATCATTGTTTATGACGTCATATCTCCTTATGTACGTGTTGTAGGTGATTTTACCCAGATAGCGATTGTTGCCTGACATTAAGTAATATGTAAACCAAGTTTGGGTGAAATTGGTCCAGTAGTTTAGGAGGAGATGTGGAACATACATACACACATACAGCCTATTTTATAAGATGTAAGATTCCATAAGAAATCAGGTGCTGTGTAATACCATACTGGATCTAACCCTAATGATATCAAATAGGTTTCTCTTAAATTATCAAATACATCTACCAAATATACTACATCTACTTTACGATACAAATCATGAAATGAATCCAAATTATGAATTTTTCCCACAGTAATTTTCGATGCTCACAATCATAAACACTTATATTTCATTTATTATTTTATTATATAAATTATTTATGGTTGTAATCGAGTATTCTAAATATCCACTTAATCATAATCATGGGTAAACAGATTTTAATAGTTAGATCCACTATATCATTTTTCACAAATACTTCATTATTTTATTAATATTTAACATTTCATCCTTCGTTAAATTATCTGGTAATTTATCTAAATATGGTTCCTTAAATCTAAATGTATAAATAAAGCTCATTTTTAAATTCTCAGTTTGTTTACCCAAACTAATATATTTTACTTTATCATTTCGTATCAACTCCACTTCTCAATCATACATCAAATTTCATTTATAAGGAAATGTATCTCACAACCAGTTAAATTATGTAAGAATATAGGTAGAAATGTTGGTTGGTGAAATTTAAGATTACATTCATTACACAAGGATGGTATATAATAACCAGATAAATGACCATGATGATGTACTATTTTACTATTTTGTATATAGTGTGATTGACAAAAAGTACATCTTTCAGATTTATTATGTATTTTTCTTTGTTCATGTGTAAATGTTTTCATTAATATAACTTGAGAATATATGTCTCATATTGCTTCTACATCTTTTTTAATTATTTTAATAAACACTTTGGTTGTTGCTCCACATCCGTACTTAACCTAACCTTTAAAATAGTCATGGAAACATTCCACGTAGTAACAAAATCCAAATGGTTCACTTCATTCAGTATGATTAATCTGAATTTGGTTCACATGTATCCATCTCCAATAGTAACTTTTCAAAGTCAGCATATATCACAAATGAAACATGCATATATGATTATATTTTTTAAAAGTTATACATCTCACCATTTTCAGGTGTTGTAAATCTGATTTACTTTTCGAGCAATCTTCTTTATGTAAACTTAGCTTACTTTTTTAATTAAAAAGTTAAAATTGCAATTTACATAGACGAACTCCTCAATGATGTGGTTTTAGTAAATCTAATAAAAGTGATCAATCTTTCATCCAACAAAAGTGAGAATTATTATCATTTCTCATTTTATTTTCATATTTTGTAATATTTGCTTGATTTATTTCATATTTGTCATCATATGAATACACATTAATCGGTATATTAAGTTTACATTAATATTTAGGTACTTAACCCTTAAGCAGTCGCTTGGCTTTTCGTATCGTTAATAGTCATACAGGTTGTTGCTAACACCGCAAATAAAATTATCTATAATGACATTGTTGTGCAACATATCACTGGAATGAATATGTTTACTTCACAAATGGTAATTTTGAATGGTATCTCCTGGTACATTATCGTTTTATTTAATATTACTATAGCATTAAATTGGGTTACATGAAAAGTATGCAATAATCGCACTTTTCTTACAATATTTTGTTTAATCATTTATTTCTCTTACTCTTCATACTGTATTACAGGTATTAGATATTATACATATAATTTTTTTAAAATTCAGTCAACTCATACAAATATCTTACGTAATCAATCACTATCTGCAAGGGATGTGTTATCTTAACACTTTTCACACATACTTCTCATGTGCTTTACACACATAACTTTCAAACATCGAGCACAATTCGATTTAACTTTTATATCTTTACTCCGAGAACAAATTGTGTAGTGCCTGGACTTAAGTATTCTTTCTTCAGAAGGTGGTGCATTGTTCCTGTCTTCAATTTCCGACATTTTAGCGGCTTTCTGTCCAACTTGTTTTGGCAGGGAGTACATGGCTGCTCTCTTGCACACTATCGGTTTTACCAACAATCTTTCGACATTACATAAAAACAGTCTTCGAGAAATCTGTTGTTATTTGTGTATATGATGAAGGTGTTAATGCAAGCAATGTCAATCATTGGGAAAAATAGAGCAAGTGGCTGGCATTTAGTTTTTCTTGAGGTTGAGTAAGTAGCGCACATTTCATCTATTGTGTCCACACCTGTGTTGGTCTTATTGTATACTGTTATAATTTTTAGCTTCTTTTCCTCCGCAGTATTGTGTGAACGGCTCCGTCCTGATGCAAAGATGGAAGGAGAATAACGTTTTTGCCCTTCTTTGGCGTATAGGAAACTATGGTAATATACTTTCTGAATCCAAAAAGGCTGCTTGTGAGTTCACGACTTCTCGTGTAAACAAAGTCTGGAGGGAGCTCACTCTTATTCTTTTTAAGAGTTTCTACTGCTGTAAGTTTCTTTTTCAGGAGCTCCTCAGCCAGTGGTATAGAAAAAAACCAGTTGTCTAGTGTCACATTGCATCCTGTACCTTCTATAGGCTGTACAAGTCTATTTACTCCCTCCTTAGGCGAGTTTGACAGTGCAAAGGGACCCTCTGGCTGTTTCCCAACATAGATTTTCATCGCCAAAGTAAACCATGTTTGTGTGTCACCTAAGGTGAAAATTTTCAAAGCATATTTCGCAGGCTTGCTTGGTATAAACAATCGGAAACTGCATTTTCCTCTAAATGTAACCAGTTGTTCATCGACTGTCGTGTATTCAGACACAGTATAATTCCTGACACAGTTTGACATGAATAATTCAAACACTTCTCTGAATGCAGCTAGGTGATCAAGTTCTCTATGCTGTGGTCTGTGTTAAACATCATCGAATCTCAAACAATGCAACAAGAAACGAAAGCGCCGTCAACTCATTGTTGCATGAAATATTCCAATCCCAAAACTATGTGTGTCCCATAAAACTTCCACATTTTGGTGTCCTGCCCTGTAATGCCCAGCCAGTATCAACAGACATTTGATTTCATCCTCATTTGTTGCTTTGGCATCACAGTCTCTTGTGAAATTTGATGCAATGTGTTGTATGTAAATATTTGTGCATTGTGTAATCATTCTAATTATTATGTCATTTACAAATATTGAAAAACAGTCCACAGCAGTTTTCGCAAATTTTGTGATACCTTTCACACCAGAGATGTGAATAACAGGTTCTACCCTTTTAGTTCTTATATTGCGACTAGGATAACATTTCATCCATTTTGTAACCTTATCCTTTCCAATAAAAAAATCATCCTTGCTTTCATTATCCACTGCACTTACTTGCGGTTCAACTTCCATGTTGTCTTCATCCTCCGTTTCTGTGTCACTGTGATGAGAGAGAAAATCACAGCTGTCTACTTCCTCCTCTTGCTCTTCTCCTCCTTCAAAAGGTACATGTAAGACCTCTTCCAAAAGCTTCGGCAATGTTTCTTTTTCTACTTCATAACGATCCATAGCTGTTTTAGCTGCACAGAGCGACAAAATACAAACAACTGCTATGGGAGACAACTGTCCACTTTCTCGCAGCACTTCAACATAAAGAATCACGCAGGGTGCTGAAAACACCCCCAAGGCACGTAGTAGCGCTTTTTCTTGGAAACTGCGCTTCTATTATAGATTCTACTGCTAATCAAAACTTTCATATTACATCCTACAAAGGTATTAAAGAACATGAAGTTATATTCCTATCTATTATGTAATAATCCATCCATAAGGATGCCTGGGGTGTTCTGAACACCCCACACGGCCGCTTAAGGGTTAATAATTTTAACTGGATATCTTATTTCACTCATTTTAGTTCCCAATTGTTTCACACGTTATGGGTTCAACTCGATTTAATGCTGATACTAAAGACCATAAGAAATATTTTTGATCATTATTCTTAACATTTATACATTCTTTTTAAAATTTTAATTTTTTACTACCTTAATGTATGATGAACGATTAAGTGGTGTATATTTTATAATTCCGAATTGCTGCCCAATTTGACATCTGCCATTTCCCTATATTGAAAATCCAGCATATGTGATAAAATGTATTGTTTATGATTTGAATAAAATTTATTTGTTATGGTGTAAATGTATGTTGAGAAGCTAAATTCTTTTATGTCATTAGTAATATTCAATTAGAATTCACAATACAAAATTAATTTCGCTTTTAATACACTGTATATTTTAAGATTATCTTTTATTAGTAGGTATACAGCTAGTTAAGATGATGTCATAAAATGTTGTGGACCTTTAACACACTCATAAATGGTGTAACTCAACATCAATGGGGCAGCCAGACTGCTGTTTTTACAAAGTTTTTCGAAAATTACAGGTTTCTAATCATTACTGCAATAATTGAGATTGTTGTCCCATTTGAAACAATGAAATCTCTGTTATATCTATTTCAAAAAATTATTATTACTTATTAATATTAGCAGATACATATCTTTTTGTAAATCATGTTTGTATTCCCAAAACAAACATGTACATATGTGTCTTACAGGTAATCGGCTTCTCCTCATGAAACACATTTGTCTGTGCTGAGAATCTGCAGAGCGTGAGCACCCAGCACACAGTAACAACACAAGCGTACGAACGTACTGTGAGGCTCCAAAGAGACCAGCAAATGCAAAGCCCTTTTGTTTCATACAAATAGTTAAAACTCGACTAAACCTGTGGCAGCACAATAAAGAGATGCTTCCTTCTCCATTTTACCAACAGAGAGCAGGTTGTGAAATGGTGACTACAAATTTTTTTACCAGGACAAGTCAGACTTGAGTGCAGTCTGCATGACCAACTCCACCTGAACGAGTCTCGCTCAGGTGCCATCCACAATGTGTTAATTTGATGTTGTTTTTAATAGTATACGTATCTAACCTAATTTGAAGCTCTTTTCCAATGCTCTAAGTTTGTTACCATTCATTGATAACCGAAGATACATTGTTAATTCTTTCTTAGGTTATATTATCATCAAATATCACTGTAGCGTTAGAAACACTGATTGATACGTTATCCAATTACTTTTACTAGTTTAGGTAATGTTTCATAGTTACACTTTTAGCTAAACTCTTTAATGTTCATTGGGTAAGCACCATTTAGAAGAATGAAAAATAATAAGAGTACTTAATAGCTGAATTTTCACAAGATACAGTTATATATAGTCATTTATATAGATAATAACTATTAAGAATATTTAGTAGCTTTTTTACAACTTGTTAAATGAATCTATTTATATAGGTAATTTTTATTAAGTATATTTATTGCCCAAAATACACTATACTAACTATAGCTTTATTGTCTATCTATATAGGAAGAAAATTATAACAGTATATACTACTGAAAGAAATTATATCACATTGTAAGACTATATAACCAAATTCAATATGTTTTGTGTCTAGATATGTAATATAATACGTTTATCTACTTCAATATAACACATGTTCATCAATTGTGTGTTTCTATTCCCATTATTAAGCTCAGTAACTAGATCCATTTATATAGCACAAAAATGTTCAGGATTTTGTATTGTATGTTCAGTATAGTTATTACATCTGGAATTAATGCAAAATTTTGCAAAATAGTGATATATCAGTAGTAACACCTTTTACTATCTTTTTTGTGTGTTAATTGTATACATAAAATCTACCATTTTTGAAAAATACAACATACACATTCATATATTTCAGCATAGAAAGTCATTAAAGAACAGAAATATTCTACCAGAATATGTTAGCTACATCATTAATTGAATAACCATGATGTAATCCTGTACTAGATACGTATGTCATGCAGTATGTATATCATAGTATTACCAGCACACCAGTTTTGAATAGCATTTACTTCGTCTTCAGATAATTGTAAATGTGAGCCATTATAGTATGCTTACGTCATTGATCTATACACATCTGAATACTGTAAACCTAAAGCATGACCAACTTCCCGCACTAATACTTCATACAGATTTATTTAGTACTTTGGTGTATCTTCATCAATTTGCAATCCATCATCATCCTCTTGTATTTCCACTGGATTATTATTAGTATTTTTTTAAATGAAAGTGTAACGTCATTACCTCCTGCATAAAATTCCTTTAAACAATGGATATTTTATCAATCTTATATCTATGGTTTCGTTTCTAACTTGCAATTAAAATGTTATTATTACTGCTATCAATATATATGTGCCATGAAATAAATGCTGCATCTATTATGTGTAATTAATTTGTAGTAACACCTTTATACTATTTTATATTCTTTTCATTCATACTAGTACTAGAGCTGTCAAATTGTGTCTTTCACGCCACATCTAGGCACTTTCATAAAATTTAAATTACCTTCACTTAATATAATTTAAGATACATGCAAGCAATCACTTTCATTTGAAATGATACTCTTATTCCATTAGTGGTTTTCGAAACCTTTCAGGTTCATTTTCAAATGCGCGTGTGTCGTTAATTTGAGTTTACAGTTCCAAAATTCGGGCATTTTACTGGTTACCGGGCGTTGTTCAATGAATCTAATTATTATGTTCTATTAATCTATTAATTTTGAAACGATATCTATCCACATGTAACACATGTTCTGATCTCTAAGTCCATGTCTCATGCACTACATACCTTGAAACTCGCCCGCTGTTCTTTTGACTGTTAACTAGCCGTGTTTGTGAAGTTAACAATTGACTGCTTGCTCACAAAATCTAATTAGAGCGATATTCACACAGCGGTGGAAGTTTACAGTTCCCTTAAGCAAAAGCTGTTTCTATAAGTTAAGCAAACAGTTCTACCTTTACTGAAATCATTAGAGGAAACTGCACACAATTAAATAATGATCCACAGTTATGGAGCTAAATCAGAAATCATAAATGCTGGCAAACGGAAACGCAAATATTCTCTGCTCCAGAAGGAAGCAGAGACACAAGTACATGAACAAATTACCCCACATTAATCCAGAATAAATGATGAGGGGAGAATTTAAATTAGCACAAAAGGATTATAGTTTAACAAATTAATTTGATGTTCGAAACAAGAACAACAAGGGGGAAGACCCTTTTTTTACAATTACAATAAAAACACACCTTACAAAATATTCAAAATATCCACAATTACATGGCCCTAAAATTGCCCACCTGCAAAGTTGAGTACAGGTTAAATGTGATCACGTTTCATAGGGGGGAACGGAGGAATTTCAGCACATTCACATACAGATTCATACGCCAAGCCATGCAGGTACTTACCAAGCACCCGACACCAATACACCAAGACGACACCCAATGCAGATCGAAGGTTCACTCGCGCACAATGAAATAGTACTTTGATTCCATAACGTGTCAAGCTAGTGGCTTAGGCTCATGATTAACTATCAGAAACAAACGCACTTGGTTTAAGACCACAAAGTGTGATGTACAGGCGTAAGTTAAAGTTTCCCTAGAACTTCTAACTACACATTAAATCAAAATTTCATTAAATAATATCTAAAAACGTTCGCTCTGGCGTTCATTTAGCACAGGGAGAAGATAACTACAGAAGTTTAAAGTGGTTAGATCAGTACAGTCGGAACACAAATTATGCAGAAAGTTAACCAATGCGATTTTGAAGAGAATAGATCGCGAAATATATCGTACAGTCGGAACACAAATTATGCAGAAAGTTAACCAATGCGATTTTGAAGACAATAAATCGCGAAATATATCGTGTAACCATGCTGTCTGATCAGAGGAATGATATCTATTAGATAAGCAAGGTTACAGATTGCTAAAGCACAATACAGACTTCAGTCACAAAAATACAGATAAGTAAAATAATTCTATTTCATGAAAATTAAAAACACGGTTGACGTCGTGCAACGGTTCTTTCTACACAGAGGAAAAAGATCTATTTAATGGTAATAACCACAACAGGGAACACGCTAATCGGCGCACACGTCGGCCAACTAGTACACGGATTACAAGTTAGAATGGACAATTTTTGGGGAAAATTATCACACTACACTCACTAGGAAACACCTTAGCAAATTAGCTATACAATTAATAACCACTCATGTGCACTGAATGATGGAAAAGCTGAAGGCTTAGTCTGATATCGTCCATGTGTTCTGTCGACAAAGTACGAACAGTATAGGCACCTTGAGTCCCCAAAAACATTACAACTCAACTACGATAAGAACGCGAAGACACTGAATATATTTAAAAAGGCAAACAAGTGATTTAAAAGTTATAAAGTGCAGGAACTATGCTAATGAAACATCATCAGAGTCTCGGAATCAGATTCCAGCAAAAATCGACATAAAATTAGCAATCCTGTAGGAAATTAAGCAAAATCTCACTACTACACATAGTGTAGCTGCTACTCCTGGGATTAGACTCGCAAAAAGGCATAAGTACGACTATGGAGCCTGAACTAAGTCGAGCCACGAAGCCACAGCAGAACCAAACTTCATCACCTAAGTTTCATTTGATCACCTACAATTTTTATTTTCAAAATGACTGTTTTCAGTTTAAAAATGGAAAGTATATGTTCAGTTTGTAACTGTTTGAGGAGATGTGTTTCATAAAACTTTTTACACTTTTAGAATATGTTCTTCCATTTATAAACATAAAAATTTCATTTAATTGAATTCATTCTCTAATCAACAGTTTCATTCTAAGACCAGTTCACCAAATAAAAAAATTACAATGTTTTAATATTTCAATTTTCAGATACTAGTATTTTATCTCTCCTATTTAATTTCATGTACATTGTATAGTTGATTAGTATGTATAGTTTTTATGTTATCATCAGAATTTTTTAACTTGCTTGTAAAATTAATGAGGAACAATACACTATTTATATTCAATCCAGATATGACTTTTTTATTTTAACATCATCATAAAATTGAATTTCATTACTTAATTTCTCATTACAAAAAAAACTGAATCACTTGTTTATCACTAATTTTATTATGAAGAATATTAATTGAATTATATATGATAATAACATTTGATTTTGAAAAAAAGATTTTCAGTATAAATTTCTGTGAAGTAATTTGCTAGATATGGTATATTAAGTTGGTTTATTATTTATTAAATACTATTTTATTGACATAATTATTAAGTTATTCCTTTCAGAGCCAAGGCTGTACGCGATGTGATATTAATATAAAGGGAGACGCTTAAGACAACAAAATATATACAGAAATACATTAAAAAACAGAGAAGTAATTGATTTTCAAAAATTTTGTACCCACACAATTGTCTGTTTTGGGCCTTCATTACAAATTTTTATGATCTGTACAATCTTACAGTAAAATGCCTTTAAAAATGACATAATATTACAAGATCATATAAAATCAACTGGCTGTCAGATATGATAGCTTCAGATGCCAAAACTAGGATATCTATATCTTTCAAGAAGACTTGCTTGCCAACATGGTAAGTGTACTGGACGTTTGCCGACATTTCCGACTGCTGGTGTCACCCAGTGCAGAAACATGGAATTAAAACACGTTGCCCATGTTACTACAGTCCGTCCACGATTGTGTAATGCAGGCGCAAAGTTCCTACTGTGAATAACAAAAAATCAATCGAGCAAAACCAGAACCACACAACAGTACATGCAGGGCCAGAAAGAGATATAATAAAATATACATGTATTCAGATTTTGTGACTCATACTCTTTCTACGATTTGTTCTGCAAAAGGTTACAACCACTATTTTGATCTTTTACATCAACTAATCTTCTAACTTTAAAATCGATATAACACTTAATTGTTCTAAAAATGTTTATGTGATTGTTTAATCTGATTTCATTTTTTATAATTTCTAAATTTTCAGGTTGATGCTAATGTCCATTTATTTCATTCAAAATGTCATTAAATTTATAATTATCTAAGAGTAGTTTTAACACAAATACATGTAAGTGACTACATATTATTTCATTATAAAAAATTTCATTAAATAATTAACTAGGTGTTCAGGTATATTTCATCTAATGAATCAAACATAAAATTTATCATCATTGTTCCTATAGTAACATATCCAACAAGATCTAAAATATCTGAATTAACAAGTCATCATTCATTATTGTTTGTGTAAGAGCCCCAGTTTTAGCTGCAAGCAAACGGCGTCCAGAGGTGCCTTGGTGTCACTTAACTCTGCTGGCAGAACGCAACCCAAGTACGTGCTTCCTCAGCTATGGGCTGCTATGAGATGCTGGCATTCTGCTTCTACAGTGTGTCACTTATAACGTGTTCTGAGTAATGTGCTGTTCACATTCACATGTGGAATAACTTCTCATTTCACAATGTAGTCTTTACAGAATGGTAAATCGTACAAGAATGGTCGTCATGTGCAGTGTTTGTAACAACTTCCATAAATAAAGTTGGTAAAACTCACTCGCAATATTCTCACATTTCTGCACTACACAGACCCACACACCTACGCATCCTGAAAATTGTCAAGAGGTCAGCAACTACCAATTGGCCCCATTATATTTCGTTTATTAGGTAATTCATTAACCATAACATCACCAGGAAAATAAGTTTGCAATTCTTCAACTATATTTTCTACATCATTCCTCCAACTACTGTTACTGCTATTTTCCATCAAAAGATGCACCAGAAGCTTATATTCTTCCTTTTCTAGCTAACTGAAGTTGTATATCAGCTTAATATCTACATTATAGATCTTTATTGTCTGATTATGCAATATCATGTTGTTTATAACCCTCATATAATTGATTTACAACTTTCAGCTGTAGCTAGTCTATATTGTAGTTTGGTTTCTAGGCTACAATAATCATACTCTGGTAAATGATTATTTATTACTCAATGTGGGTACTAATCCTTTATCATATTATTCCCAAACTCTGTAAGATAATTGAAAAATCTAATTAAGTATGGAATTCCGTTTGGATTATTGATGATGAAGTTATTACATTTAACGATTTTGTTATTAGTGCATTTTCATTGCGTAAATTTTTTACAAGGCATATCTTCACCATGAGTAACCATCAACCTATTAATTAATTCACAAACATCATAAAGCCAAACATGTTTAACTAGTTATTTAGTATATTTGTAATGAATCTGGTTTTTCATTGTCTACTACAGAATCCCTTGATTTTCGAAAATAACCATCAACAATTTCGTTTTTCAATTTTGTTTTTTATAACCTCTACTTGATTTTATTTTGATAAAATGTTTATCAGAATATACTGCACCCGATACATGTAGCATCTTTGTGTAACTTGATAAATCAGCAGAATCAAATTTATCATTCATACCATCGTTAGTAATATTCATGTTAGTTAAAAGATTCATTAATCCATTTGTATGTTCAAATTGCATTTCACAAATAGTGAATTTATCTCCATTGAATTCAACAGCTAAATTTCCAAAATTCTGAAACATACCAACTGCTCTTAATCGAAATCTTTCACCAAGACTAATATAATTAAAAATCCTTTAATTTACTTTAATTTTAATATCTTTTAGTTTTTTTCTCTTTTTCATATTTATTAAATGCTTTTGTGTTAGTGAATCACATAATGTATAATCTCTAGTGATTGATGTCATTGTCTTCATTTCCCCCTCTATCTAACATCTCACTGGGTCAGGGTATCAATGGCACTTCCCCACTTTCTTCAGATTTTCCACCATTTTTCTTCCACTATTTCGTCCCATATAAAGTTCCTCCTCGACTTTACTGTATCGATCCATCTTGTTCTTGATCTTTGTCTCTACTATCAGTACCATATTGTTTGATTTCTATTGTGTTGTTAAATTCTTCTTTATGATTATATAGAACCATATCATTTACAACTTGCAAATTTTCTATTTTGTTCAATTGCTTTCAATACATTAACACCTAATATTTCAAATCCTTGTTATACTCGTTTAATTGCATCAGTAACAGCGTTTTATATTTTTTTATATTTCACACATTTTTGTTCCTTGCACTGTGAAATTATTCATGTTTCTTTTTATATTGTTTATTTTGTTTAATGACTTCATGATCATATTATCTAAACATTAATCTAAAATAAAGCCATTTATATTTGTGTTCACATTTTTGTTTATATTAATATTTACGATTTATGTTTATGTTTGGATTTGAGTTTTATGTTTATGTTTTGCAATTATGTTTTACATCTGTGTTTATGTTCACATTTCTGTTTGACATTCATTTTTACTGTGACAGTTGTATTACAAATATGAATTTTAAAAATAGATAAAATTAAAAGTTATTAATTTCATTCATTTTCTGTGGAAAAAAAAGTAAATAAAACAAAAAAATCAAAATATTTCCAACGAAAGTGTCCAAATTAACATCAGTATTGGTGATGGATGGCTGCATGCTGAAGTGACAAAGAATGTTAGTATTAATATAGATTATGTATCTTTTATTCAGCATGTAATGGAAAATCTAACTAAAAGCTTATTAATATTTATACTGTAAAGCTATATAACTTTATAACCATTAAAAACGGAAATAATATTTTATCTACAATAGAGCATCCATTTATATCATCAACTGTTTTAAAGCAATTGATATCATTTTACCTATGAAAGGTAATAGTTATCAATGGTGAAAAAAATTAATTGAAAGGAAAATAAATTACAAAATGCAATGGAAATATTAGGATGATATATCAGAGATTACCCACAAATTATGATCTTACTGCAAGTTTCATCAAGTGCAAATAATTCTATTCTTAGATGGCCTGATTCTAATAATGCTGGAGTTGAAGTAAAAGATACACTTCCAATTGGGAGTAAAATCGTAGCTGACAATACAGAAATTCGAGTACAAGTAGTGAAAAATAAACCGAAATATGAACTTAAATAACGTACAATTATGTTGAAAAATCCCAAATTCCAGTACTATTCTATGAAATACAGAATAGAGAATTATTGATCCTTTAACATATTCCGAAGAACAGATGGTCTTATTTTGGCTGTAAGGTTTATATATGATGCATGTAGATTAGATTATCTAATTTCGTTTTTGTACATCTATTGTAAAAAGGTAAAGCAGTCAGCAATCCAAAGACTGCAGTGCTTTACTAGACACAGTCTTGTTTGGAGGTGGTACGCTGTTGCCTTCCTCTGACCTTGACACTGACTTACCCAGCCAGTTATGGGGGGGGGGGGGAGAACTACAGTAAAACATGGGTCCCAAACCACAGTACTACTCAACACTTGCAGAGGTGAAAGAAGTGAAATGTGACAGATAGAAATCCTAAGACCTGGCGGGGACTGAACCTGCAACCTTTGGATTTGTAGTCTGGCACTCTACCACTGTGCTACCAAGTGTCATATACCTCTAATTTGAGCTTTATCAATTTCCTATTCTTTTCGAATTACGTGAAATAGTTTCATATTTAGAAATAGTTCCCCTAGTTCAATATACCTTCGAGAATCACATACTTCTATTTAAAAAATTAGCTATTTATTCACCCTCTGCCATACACTTTGATGTGGCTTTCAGAGATGTAGATGTTGATGAATAAAATATTTGAATGGCAGTGGTGTGTAGAGGGGGGGGGGGACTGTTGGGCTGCAGCCCTACCTCTCAGACTCCCCCTGGTGCCCCCCCCAGACCTTGCTGCAGCATTCCCTAAGAGTAAAGGCAACTAAGAACACGATTTGACCTCAGCCTCCCCTGGAACCCAATTTGACTTCAGCCCCCCCCACACCAGAACACGATTTGACCTCAGCTCCCCCTCCCCCAGAACACGATCTTGGATATGCCACTGTTGCATGGTAGTGCTTTATCTTTGAAAAAATTGTTGAATATTTTAAACCATTCTTTTATATGCTCCATTTCATCTGGTTTAAACATAAATATAATTATTGATAAATCTGAAGCATTGAATTAAAATTTGTGTTGCGGCCGGGAATCGAACCCGGACTTCCATGCTTACTAGACAGACATCTTACCGTTAGACATGGAGGGAAATCGTACTAAGACTATTCCAAGGTGTCTTAATTGTTAGTGGTGTGGTGGTCTAACGGTAAGATGTCTGCCTAGTAAGCATGGAGGTCTGGGTTCGAATCTTGGCCACATCATAAATTTTAAATCAATTCTTCAGATTTATCAATAGTGTCATTGACATATTCGAGATGAAAATCCGTTTCAGGGATTGTTTATTTGTATTAAACTGATAAATATAACTACCCCATTCTTATTGTATTATTATACTAATAAATGGTTAGGAAAGTATTTAGATATTTATTTTAAATATTATGAAGACATACTTTACCAGTGTAATGATTATAGCATTGTGTAATAACACTATCCAACTGTAAATAATTCTGAAAAAAATCAGGTTATTGACAAAGATAAAGCTGAATTTTTCCCTTAGATTTTATCAAAAATATTTATTAATCAATTATAACACAAATTACATGTACATAATAGTTTTACACTCTTTATTTACACAGTTTTTGAAAAATGACCCATCCTTCTGACATTCACTTGACACAAAGTCACGATTAAAGCATCAGGTCAATACTGTCTTATTATTTTATATGGAACAATACGAAACAATAAACATGAAGTGGTACACTGCACTATGTTGTAGATTTTATTTTTTCGTTGGCGAGAGTCGAGTTGCTTTTTCTTCTCTAAAACAGGATCTACAGGCAAATCTGCGATGTAATATTCCAGTTTGTCATATCTGGAATCAATTTTTGCCATTTTAGATGGGCTTCCTCTTTGTATTGTGACATGCCAGTTTGATTCCAGAATTGCAGTGACGATTCTTCGATGAAATGCCATGTGGTCCAATTTTCCACCATCCTCCCTGTAGAGCTGCATGCATTGTGCTCAGTGACATTGACATAATGAGCAATAATTGGGAAGTACCATTTCTTTCCCCTTATAGACCCTCTATGGGTGAAATCTTTTGGTCAGCTCTATCAGTCCCTCCCATAAACTTATTGTAGCGTTAAATGATACCTGGTTGTTCAATTTTTATCATCCTTTTCTCCTAACGGGAAATATCGCATTACTGATAGTATCAAAGTTGGTTGCCACTGTCACTACACTGCCATCATTCCATGAAGCCACTAATATATTGGCTGAATTGTCAGATCTCAAGTCGAATGTCTCTCTGGGTTTCATTTTGATGTCTTCTCCCTTCTCTAGATTATAATCTGTACCAATTCTGTTGATCTGTATAGTACCTGAGATGTTTCTTAGATGAAAGTAACGCAGAAGATGACAAGAAGTAAATAAATTGTCAAAATGGGTATGGTTATTTATGAAGCAACAAAATTTTTATTTCCAATTTTGATATTCCAGTAACAAAGAACGAACATTCTAATGTCCTTCCAGAAATATCTGCTAGAACACTCACTGAGCTTATAGTCTGCATGCAAATACCTGTATCGTCTTTTACTACATTAGTATCACATTATGAGAGAAAGTACGTACAGTTATATTGCTATTATATTGGCGCACAAAGTTGCTATACTTACCCATCAACTAAAAGTACAGTAAAAAATCCTTTTTCAGCAAACAACGTTTTGTCATGCACAAGCAAATATTGTGACTCAACAATGAAAGCTAGATATTCGTTTAAACAATGGAAAGGTTCAGTAGCATGATATGTAAACTACTGCCATCTGTTGAAAGGTAGAATAAAGTAGTATTATAAGTAGTGTTTAAGGTCCTCTGTAAAAATCGTTCCTGAAGGACAACAGCATTATCTGGGTTAAGTTCAGTAAAATCAGGTTCATGAAATATAAGTAACTAGGTCTATTAATCTCAACTGCGCTTTGGTATTGTTAAATTAGTTTATACATTTATTACATTAAAGTATATATTTGCCCATTTATGTTCATTACCTTGTAAAAATATATAGTTATATGAATATTGTAATTTTTGAATTCATATGAATATCGAAGTGTCTAATTTATGTATTTCCAAATTTTTGTTGTTGTATTATGGCGAAAATATGGGCAATATGTGATTTTAACGTAAAATATCCAAAGACTAAAATTGGCTTGAAAAAGGGGTTCAAGTAGCTGATTTTTGAAAGTGAGGTACAACGGCCATTCCTCATCTACTACTAACAAAGATCCTAAATAATTTCAGTTGAACTTTTTTCATTTTGTTAATGGAAACTTGAAGTGCACCAGAAAATGTCAATGAAATTTATGATTATGTGCTGTAATGCTACAATACAGGATGATACAGTGGTAAAAACACGGAATCAATTGAGATATCTAGGTTCTGAGTACTGTCATTGGTAAAATGAACTAAAATGGTTTTATGTCTTCCTGTCCATTCTACAGAGTGGATACAATACTAAGGCAACTGCGATAGTGGTAATAACAGAAAGTTCCTGCAGAGGGGTTAGTGTCGATTTGTGTTTACTACCAAACGAATTATGCAAACAATTGCCTTCAGATAGTGTAGTGAGATGTTATTTCAATACAGTAACAACATGAATTACCCCAAAGCTATTTCATAGAGAGACATAGGAAGGTTGGTACAGGGACAGGCACAGAGGAAGGAGGCTGCAGCTATTGGAGTGTCCTAAAGAATAATTGCCAGGAACTTGACGCAATTTCAGACAACATGTACCATAAACGAAGGCAAGGTTAAGGCCATCCATGTGTAGCATTGGCAAGAGATGACCGTTATTTCTCTTTAACAGCCCAGCAAGACAAGAGGCTGCATGTAACTCAACAGCAACACACCCTCCACACAGCAACAAGACCTACAAAATCAACACAGTGGGAAACCACCTACAATAATGTGACATCTATTCATGGATGCCTATTTCATGTGTCATATTAAAATCACAAGATTGTATAGTCCACAGAAACTGGGCAGAGGAACATCAGGATTGCAGTCGTAATGAATGGTCATGGGTTCTGTTCACAGATGAGTCATGATTTTTTGTCCAGCCAGACAATCACTGTTCCATCTGGAGAGATCGTGGAACTCTGAACAATTCTGCTTCTGTGCAGGTCATCATACAATGGCAGTGGATAAATGGTGTGGGCAGGAGTCAGTATTCGCTAATGTATGGACCTCTATATCACTCGGAATGGTTGACTGGTATAGGGACAAGATCCTTCGACCTTTTGCTGTGCCATATGCTGCCATAGGGGATGGTTTCCTTATGGTGGATGATAATGATCGTCCCCACAGAGCTGCACTGATGGACGACTACTTGAAAGTGAAGGAACTGAATAGTGGAGTGAACCATTTTACTCTAAATTAACCATTTGAGCAGATCTGGGATACACTTCGCAGATGCACTGCATATAGACCACTACCTCCCACAACAGTTGCTAAGCTTTATATTGAACGCATTGGAGAATAGCCAAATATCATTCATAGTTTTCATGCAGGTGTGCAACTGTACTGGCCCTACGAGGTGATCACACACCATATTAGAGGCCAACGAGAATGACTTTTTCAGTGTTATGGTAGCTCCATTGTGCCTCACTCTTAGTAAAGATCATGCAAACCTCAAGTAAAGTGCTAAGACAGCAAAATATCATACTGTATCATTCACAGATTACAATTGTAACTGATCTCTGAATGAAATAGGTAACCATATATATATTATGTATAATATACTTCATAAAATTCAAAATATAACCAGGTTCGGAAACTGAACTGAATGAACACTCAACTACAGTTAAAATTAGAAATAAAGGAAATCGACCTGCCTCACTCAAACTCTAACAATTTTATAGGCAAAACTAATCCACTAGAAATAATGTAGGCGAAATGAAGAGTTGTAGTTCATTGACACTTTAATGATTCAATGGTGCCCAATTGTCCCCATTTATGGCCAGTGTACAAATCTCATTTATAACACCCACCACAATCCAGTACATACATTCCACACATCAGCAATACAAATTTACACAGTTGTTGTGTGGAATACTAAAGGCTGAGATGAACTTTTGAATGTGGCACAAACATGAAGGATTAATCACTGTAGATACGCTTCCTACAACTCCTAACATTGAAGAATTTTTACATAATTGTTCAAAATTAAAGTTCAATGTGACATGGATTAAGTCTCAGATCAAAGATGCCACTAGACTCCTTTACATGGCTTGAAAGCATTCTATTTATATCATGCAAACAATGACATTGAAGACATGGTATCAGAAGAGGGGAAAGTCATAAAATTACCAGATACAGCTAGGATGGCAAGCTCAAGACTGTGATAGACTTTATCATTACTGACAGAAAAGCTGGTCAGTATGTTATAGATGTTAAATTAATACCCAGTGAGTGCCTAGACAGCGACTACCGGCTATTAATTGCTGTCCTAAAAGATGTTCATGTGCCCAAATTTAAACAAAAGAGAATGCCAAAAATTAGAACTTGGCTGTTGAAGGACACAGAATAGAAAAGAAACTATGAAGCACAAATAGCAATCAAATTACCAACAAATGAGAAAGGTGGTGTAGAAGAAGAATGGTCTTTATTCAAAGAAACCCTAGTTAAAGAAGCCAAGGTCATCTGTGGTAAAACGAGTGCCACACCAAAATAGAAAGAAACACCTTGGCACCTTGGTGGAACGATCAGGTGAAGACAGCAGTAAAGGATAGGAACATACTAAAAATAAAATTAGACCATGAAAAACAGAAAACAAATGCTAGACGGAATGAGGTAACAATTGAGCATCTAGCACAGGAATACCGCAGAAAGAAACTAGCTGTAAAAAGAATTATCCAGGAAGAAAAGAAAAAGTGCTGGGAGGACTTTACCATAAGGATAGAGGAAGACTGTTAGGGCAGTAGAAAATTACTATACAAAATACTAAAGAACAAACGAAATGAATATGTAAATATCCTTGTACTGGAAACAAGATGGTAAGTTAGTACAAACAGAGGAAGGGATCAGGGATGAAATGAAGAAGCACTTCAGCAAGCTGCTAAATGGAGATGAGGACAACACCACCATCAATGTCTGTAGAGTTATTAATGAAGCCCAAACCTATGGACACCCATTAACACGGAGTGAGGTTCAAACAGCATTAAAGAGCATGTGGAACGGAAAGTCAACAGGCTTTGATGAGCTCAGCTCAGACATGATAAAGGCAACAACAACAGGCTTAAATTGGCTGCACAGAGTGTTATCAGTGATTTGGGAAGAAAACAGTATCCCAAAAGATTGGAAAAAAGGAGTCATCATCCCTCTGTTTAAAAAGGGCAATCGGAGAAAATGTGGAAACTGCAGAGGCATCACACTGCTGTCCCACACACTGAAGCTATTAGAAAAGATCATAGAAGGAAGCCTTAGAAAGGTAGTTGAACCCTTGCTTTAGGAAGAATAACATGATTCAGGAAAGATCGAGGTACTATGGATCTTATTTTTGTAATAAGAATGTTAACAGAAAAGTACTGGGAATATCGAAGAAATCTTGTTATTATATTTGTAGACATCGAAAAAGAATATGACACTGTTCCTCGAAGCAAGATATGGGAATGTTTGGAAAACTTGTAAGTGCCAAAGTATCTGATTAATAAATTCAAAATGCTATACCAAAAGTGTTATAGCTGTATCCAGATAAGCAACGGACCATCAGGATGGTTTGCAACAAAGAGAGGTGTCCAGCAAGTTAGTGCCATATCACCACTCCTATGTGTAATAGTCATGGACACAATTATAAGATCTATCAAGAAAATAGACAGCGAACCTAATGCCCTTGTTTTGGCCGATGATTTGATGGTATGGGGAGAGACAGAAGCTGAAGCTCAGAGGAAACTGAATGATTGGAACAACACATTCTAAAATTTTGGACTAAAGATAAGTAAAACCAAGACAGTAGAAATGACCATCAACAGGCAAGGAACAACAACAAATATTTTTCTAGATGGGGCTAAAGTAGAATCTGTTTCTCATTTCAAATACCTAAGAAGTATGATCTCTAAAGACAACATAGTTAAGCAGGAAATACTCAGCAGAACACAGAAAGCATCCAGTTTTTACAGTCAAATAAGAAATCTTCTCTGGGATGATAAAATGCCACAAAAAGCAAAAGCAACCATGTACCATTCCTATTTCGCTCCAATCTTTACATAGAAAGCTTAGAAACATGTACCTTACTAACCAGAACCTCAGTAGAATTCAGGCAATGGAAATGAGATTCATTGGAACTATGAATCAAACAACCAGGCAGGATAAAATTAGGAATGTAGTAAATAGAAAAGTAGCTAGTATTGAGGTTCCTGTCTCCATCATCATAAGGAAACGTAGACTTCAGTGGTATGTGCACTTAATGAGAATGAATAGTGAAAGACCTGCTAAAAAGTATTTCAACCTCAACCTCATAGGAAGACCTCGGGGAAGACCAAGAAAATGCTGGATTGAGACTGTAAGATCAGATATGTAGGAGAAAGGACACAAATGGGAAGACATTCTGGAACAGAAGATGTATGAAGACAGGAGGAGATGGCGAGCGCTTGTCCACCACACCCGGGAAACTGAAGCTGGAAACTAATGATGATGATGATTATTTATTGTTAATTATGTACATTAAGCTAATTATAACAGAAACGTCCAACATTACATACAACTGGCTATAATAAAAGATAATGTAAATAATACTGAGTAAATTAATATATATGTCTTTGAAACTTCCTGGCAAATTAAAATTGTGTGCCGGAACTGAGGCTCGAACCTGGGACCTTTGCCTTTTACGGGCAAGGTGGTATCGTGAGTCGTGTCTCGATAGCACAGTCGGTAGTGCTCTTGCCCGCGAAAGGCAAAGGTCCCAGGTTCGAGCCCCAGTTCCGGCACACAATTTTAATCTGCCAGGAAGTTTCATATCAGTGCACACTCCGCTGCAGAGTGAAAGTTTCATTCTGGATATATGTCTTTGTTAGATTAATAGTATTTCATATCCAAATATAATTTAATACAATACTTTCATAATTATATGGAAACTAAGAGGGCAAAACTTTCCTACCATTAACTGTGAAACATAATAATACCTACTTTTATATTATGAGAAAAGAATATACTTAGTTTTATCAGAAATACTAATTAGCATTGTTATATGAAATGTAACAAATTGCCTCTTGTGTTAACTAATTAATATCTGCTAATTAAACAAACTTCTGCAATATCAAATAATCGAGAATGACTTCAGCTACTTAAGTTATAAAAATAGAATAACAACAGTTTTGGAAAAGAAAATGATAATAGACTAATCACATTTGTATCTATTATAATGCAACAAGGGTATCAGAAGTTCAGTAATGCCAGCAGATGCGAATAAATCCCAATGTGCTATGTTACAGGTTGCTGGAAAATTCTAAGGAAATTAATTATTGGCGAAAAACTGATAAAACCTATTAACTGTTTATTCTGACAACATACCACTGGAGTCAAATCCACAGGAGCTGGAAAATGATCGTGGCACACCCATACAGAATTATGTACATTCAGAATATAGGAAGAGAAAGGAGAAATTGGGACATGAAAATTAAGACAAATGATAAGATTCGTATTCTATCCAACCACAGATGTATGCAATTGACATCTTTAAAATCTTATATATGATCATTGAAATTATAATGTCCTCCTGTACATGTGGAGATAATGCCATTATAATGTTTCTCCTACATAATTCCCTAATAGTCAGTGCTCCTCCTCCAGTCTTCACTTGACTTCAGTTAATTGTGATTCATTTAATTATGATAATCTAGGTAGTACATAATGAGTGATGTAATTACTTAGCACATTTCTTGCTGTACAATTGTGAAAAACTATTTACTGTTCCAACAAGAAGATTTTTCAGTTCAATTAATTATACCTGTTCCACTATGCATGTCCTATCATTTTCCAATGAAACTATAATTTTTTAAATGTGACCTGAGCAGTATGATTCAAACAGAAATCTCATGCTTCTTCTGCGACTCACGCCACACGCCATGACATCTCACGACTGCATCCAGCCCACACGCTAATATCAACAGTTTCAAAGAGACAGTATCACTTAGAGGCAGTATGACCTCAGCGAAGAAGTGGAGTCATACATATTCGTAAAAATTTCGAAAATATAGCAAATATCCAATATATACGGTGTTCTATGAGAGAATGAAGGAATTTAACATTACAGAGAGGGTGCTCCACTGTATTATTGGAGGTAGGCAACCTGGGTTCAGTGAGTCGTCTTAAGGAGATATGGACGTAAACGTTTACCACTTTGTTTTGCATTACTGTTTTCCAGCTTATCTGTACTGTGTTGTTGTCAAATAACATCAATCTCAGTGAAAACTAACCATTGACAACTAGCACAGTAGTAGTAAACAGGCTTTCAAAGAACTGAATTAATTAGTTTTAAGAACATGTAAGTAGCAAGTTAATGATATATTTTAATTAATGACAAGTTTAGTACATACTTTGCATTAGAAAATTAGTTAACAACACGTTCCTCATCCTATAAATAACTTCCACAGAAGTTTTAATAGAAAGAGTAATAACACCCCAAATAACATGAAAATGTTTTATGTAAATATGGTGATCAACAAGATTTTTATACAAATCTATATATAATTCATATCCTATCTGATAATGTATTGCATTAGTAGATAATCTCATTCTTTAACATAAAGTTTTGGAGACAGTAAATGTTGGCATTATAAAACACAAACATTGTCACACTGTTACGAAAATACGTACTTGAACAAAGAATAAATATTTCCATTATAGCAGCTTGTAATGCACATATATCTTTAAATAAATATCTCAACATTTGGAAAATTCATACAGTTAGAAACGATGTTGCACTTTCACTTGTCACTTTTTCACTTCCCTCATGAGTAATGTTTTTATACATCTAACCAGCACCACAAATACGTCACTTGAAATTGCAAGTTGCTTTCTCATACTATTATGGTGCTATCATAAAGCTCATTACTGTAGAATGAGCGACAGACAATAGATAAGTATGACACTAGCTCTCAGAAGATCTTACACAGATCGCAGATGTGGCAGAACTACAACGTTCAGTTCATGCAGATTCTAGAGCATTGTGGACAATCATGTCAGTCCTGAATTTGTGCTGGATTTGCCATAATACCCAACCATCTGGATGTCAGTAATAAATACATTTTTCTTCTAATTATAACCAGGGTAGCAGTGTCTCAGTGTCGGAATTCATAATTTCTTTAACACTCAAAAACAATTACCCACACTGTTCATCTTCAGCTCTGTAATGAGGAATGATGAGAGCCAATGACATGGATGTTTAAGGAAAAAGATTTTTACCAAGTTCTCCTCTCCGTGTGAATCACAGTTCAATACTGTTTATCAAACGTTTCTAACAGAAAGATTTAACAAATTGTGTATTTAACTGATGAGATCATAAATAAGTTGATGTGATAAATCTATTTATGTACACTGCAGTTACATATTAGCGGCGTTGGCCAGTTTGCTTGCGGTTTACTGCAAGTAACTGCTCACTGGGCAGGAAATGACTAGACGCGCCTCGCACAGCTGGCTCACTCTGCTGAATGCTGCGGTGGGGGCGCCACCCCACAGCTCCAATAGCGCTGCCCCTTGCCGAAGGCGGCGGCGTCCGCCAGAGTTTCAGGAAGCTTCTGCATTGCGGACTCCGGCAGGAAGGACAAACCGAAAGCGGTCAGGAAGTTGAGGCCAGCGAGGATGGCGAAAGGTAAACGCTTATCGTTCTGAAAACCCAAGACGAAATCGTAAATGAAGACGTGGAACCTAATAACACACTAAATTACATGAAAAGTTATATGTACATAAGGTAATTACTATGATGCTTACTCAGATGTATAGTTAATAATCTAACTGATAATGAATTTCATTTATAGATAACGAACATTTTGTAAGATAATATCATGTGCAGAAAAATCTGAAGGTCCTGATTGCATTCCGCCTGATATGCATACATCCCAATTAACACACCTGTGTTGCAGGTCCTCTAATTGCTTCATTTGACTTTACAAAATGGATACTATGATCGCGACCACTAGAGAACACTGTTCCATATTACAATCATTCAGAGGTAACAGCAGCGTATTTCAAATACAACAAAACACTCTGAAATCTGTCATCACAAACTCTGTCATATACAATATTCGGTAACCCTCATACACTTTTAATACTGACATTAATAACAGACATCATTATAGTATGAGAATTCCTAAAGTTCTGTAGGAATTCAAAGTATTTTTGCTCTCTGACTCGTTCTGGCACAATTGTGAATGTTGTTCCTGTGTAGCAAGTGGTTTTGTATAAACCAGTTGTTGAACTAACCAGATGATAACAATCTGATGAAAAGCAACGAACGCTCTATGGAAACATCAATATTTACAGTGCATCATTCATGACTGAACAAACATTTGTGCATGAGGTTTGTACTTGGAATGATATGACGAACTATTTGTTCAGGTTGTAAAATGGAACCTACCACCTACATCCATTGCTAAATAAACAAAGCTTTCAGTCCCAATCGAGACTGTATCATGACTATGATCGTCATAGCTGACTAGGCAGTAAAATATCTAAGTTTTCATAAATATTAATTAGCAAATCAAAACTTTCAAATAAATGACAATTTTTAACTGAAGCAGGAACATTATAAACACCTTTATGTCCCTTCATTCACAAGTAGCAAAGTGTCCTGACCTAAGCTTCCATGGTTTGGGATTATAGAAGACTTCATCAGACCAGCTTATTTGACTTCCAGCAGAGTAACTAGTCGCTTGTATTTTCAATTGCTTCAGAATGAGCTGAAGCTTCTGTTACCCCGAAAAGATATCACACTTCAGTCAGCTGTGTGCCACTGGATTTACCGAGTGGCTTATTACTACATAGGTGTTAGGGGATATCTCAACAATGTCTATCTCGAATGGTAAATAGCTCATAATGTTTGCAATCCATTACCAATGAGACTGACTGATTTATTGCCCTTGGATTTCATTTTACGGCAATGTATCAAAGCCAGGGATTACATAATGATACCATAAATCCAGATATTTTAAAAGAAACGTTGTGGTTGTGCTTCAGTATATGCACAAGTATTGAGAAGTGTCCATGCTAATACCTAGAGACGTTTATATCAATGCATCCAACAAGGCACGCATGCTTTCAACATTTTTATTCTAAATGATGTAGTATTAAAGACCTATCAGTCTATTACACACGTTTAAAGGAATATCATTGATTAATTTCATTATTTTTTATTGCAGTCAGATATGCAGTAGTATTTATTTAATTTTGTCAGTTATAAGGCACAAATTGTTGCATTACATGTTACTTTTAAATTAGCTTTCATAAGTTTATATGAGTTGAAATAGATTATTAAAATGGTTGGTTTGTTTTGAAATAGCTGTCATACATTTACATGACTTGTGCGTACAGTTTTCGTCAAGGACAATCATTGTTCTACACATAAACATTTCTCGAGGCCAGGATCGAACGCGGCATCCACCATAACTCAACAAGTTTTCTAACGACGAGCTGGAGGATGAGCTATAACTGTAAAATATTCGTTTTCGAGCGCCAGTCTTACGTTTATCAACCTCTCCTCCGTGTTGTTGTGGAGTAACCTTTACTGTTCTGCTTACACAAACCTTTCGGCATCTGATTGTATCTACAGTTAACTAATGTCAATGGAGGATGGCGTGTATGAGCACATAAGTATTTTTGAATGATATAGCTGTCACTGGTCTCACAAATAATGAATTTTACAAATCGGTTCTTCTAATTTAAGTGTCCACACATTAATATTATCAACGGAACTCAAACGCACTATTATACAACGGATATGTCTTAGGCCGCTACATTAGATCTCATGAAACGAATAAATCTGCTGAAAAATCTTAGTTATTCAACAGTTAAACATATTTTCTACAAACTGCAAGAAGTGCAGAATGTTTCTCTAAGATTGCTCGCTGCCTATGCACTCGATAAGATGCGTGTCTGAATGGCCCTGAAACCAAATACAACCAGTAAGTATGGTCCAGCAGTCCACCACTGTCGACGTACCATCAGGGCCAGGTAGGGCAGTGCAGAAAGGGCGATTTCGGCGACCGTCCACTCGACGGCGACGGCGATCTGCCGGAGGCACGTGGGGTGCAGCTCGATGCTCTGCAGGTTGGTGATGCCGTTGCTCGCCGTCCCACCCATCTGCATCACCAGGAACACGGCCACCAGCGCCGATCTGCTGGCGTCAACTGCGCAGAGAGCGCAAGGAAAACGCAGGATTAGAGTTTAACGTCCAATTGCCATCATGGTCGTTAGACACGGTATAAATTGCAGTGTTGGTGGCTGATGAAATGATGTGTCATTCAGGCGAGTGAAAGAGAACATCAAATCACTGCCGTCCCAAAACAAATGAAGATTACTGTCGGAATATGACTGAATAATTTTCTGGTAAGTTAAGAGACGAACAAAATATGGGACTCCCGATGTATGTTGGGAGCTATTCCTTAGAAATGAACTGCTGTATTATTATACGATTATTCTGAATTTTAGTCTCAATTATCTTGAGAACGATTGATGGTGAATGATAAAAATTTTGTTTTATTCAGATAAAATAGTGCGACATAACACGTTTATCTAAGAGCAACTACTGCTAATAATAATAATAATAATAATAATAGGCTTAACGCTCCCGATGAAACGAACAATCGTTTTTGTGGAATTTTGTTGTTTTGCACATAATTATGCATATTTTATAGCAGAGTTTTTCGAACTATGCTCCACAGAGCACTTGATTCTCTACAAACAAATCTGAGTACTTCAGGGAAAGGCAAAATATTTTATTTGTCGATTTTTAAGATGTAAATGTGGCATTATTGTTTTCGTTCTTGAGCGGATTGTAGAAAAGCACCGAGTATGGTATAGAATAATATTTGGCACCTTCCATGTGTCGGTCTCTATGCCAGAATGGTTCAGTCTACTGGCAGACACTCTGGAAGTCGGATGCATCGTACTGTTCGCTGCACCACTTCTCAGGATGGTAAGCCTATGTGTTTTCTGCAGCATTTAGGTTTGTTTACTGTGCTTGTTTAGAAATGAATACAATTCAGTGATGTGGCAATCGATGACAAACGTTATCCTGAAATTTACGTTCGATCTTAACTTTCTCTGTCTAAGTCATATCAGAATGATCAATAAGTATGGGCTTATTTTGAGCTAAGAAGACAATATAAATGGTAAAGAAAGATAACAATGCGCTCACCGTGGTATGACACCGTACGTTGTCACACTGCGGAGAGTGCGTTGTAAGCTTTGCTTACCATTTATAGTGTCTTCTTAGCACAAAATAAGCCCATGACCCATTATCACCCTTTTTTAATTCCGCGTTGTAATTTTGTGTAAATTCTGTTAAGCAGATAATCTGAGGATGCCCTGCTAAAGGGCAAAACACGCCATTAATTAAAGAATAAAAGAAGCTGCAATCAAGGTGGTTTTTTACTGGGGAAATATTAAATAATTTCAGGTATGTTGTGACCTAGTCATAAAATATGTTTCGTTGTAACTATTTTACAATTCAAAAAGATCGATATCTGCTACAGGAAAGGACATAAAAGATTAACAATTAATTTTATACTAAAAAGTGTAGCCAGGTATATACTGTATGGATTTAGCAGTTTGAATGTACTCAAAAACTTAAATGTTGCAAACTGTGAGGTGACCAGAGACTACTTCACTATATTAATTGGAACAATTTCTTAGAATCCTACAAGAGATCATGCAATATGAACTCCATTACATGCCCAAATCCTGAATGGCTGCTGTGTAATGAAATACTCGGTACAAAAGGCCTGTTCACAGACTGTGCCTGATGTTCAGATTATGTGCTTCATGTTCATCCAGACTGCAATGCTTTCATCAATTGTGTGTTTCAAGTAAGCAGTGCTACACTTCGGCAAATGGAGTTTTACAATTGCAGACAAAGTGACATGCTATGTGAAATATTGTATGAAGTTGTACTCATGGATTGACACTTAGTAGCTATAGTGGAAGAAAGAGATCTTTGAAACCTAACACTTTAAGTGTAGACTTTATCAGTTCTAACTGTATATCTACAACACCAAAATGAGTATTAATTTAATTTCAATAAATTTCTCTTGTATTATTAAAGTTACGATATTTTGCTGTTAATGTGTAGCTATGCAGGTAAATCAAATAACACATCAGTATCATCATATACATTTTAGGGCTAGACATGTCTGACTAAATAAATAAAAATTAGTCTTCTGAGAACTTTGGGAAGATACAGATTAGATCATAAGAAAAATAGTAAGTTATGACAGGAGCTCGATGTCGTAGAAATAGTGGAAAAGATGCAAAACTACAGAAATGAATGGTGCAACCATGTTATATTTATGGATCAAAGCACAATACCAAAGAAGACCTACAGCTACCGACCAAAGTACAGAAGAACACTATGTAAACCACAAAGAAGATATAGTTACCGTGAAGCATAAAGATCAAATACAGAAGCAGTAATACTCTCACCTTTTTGTCATGTGTTTGCTGTACGTGTTCAGTAGCTATTGTTTGATCACACAGAAAATCGTTCAAAATGTTCAAATGTTTGTAAACTTAAGGGACCAAAGTACTGAGATCCTAGACTTAGAAATTAAATAATGTGACTTATACTAACGACAACACACACACACACACACACACACACACACACAAACCTGTGCATGAGGGAGGACTCAAACCTATGGCCAGGACAGCCACGCAATCTGTGCTATGACACCTTAATACGTATCGCCATTCTGGGTTGGCAAATAAAATTGTCCATCATGGTTGAGGTTATGATGAAATATAAGTAACATATCTATACTACTATATATAGGCAAATAGTTATTTAATGTGGTTAGCAAATACATCCAAATGGTTTTGACCGTTTTATACCAGATATTTACACACTGTTGTAATGGACATTTATCCGGGTATGAGCTACGTAATTTCTCTCATATATAGTATATAATATACAAATACCCATTAGTCTACTGAACATGATGGTGGACTTGCATGTTTTATTAACACAAATAATATTTTGCAAATGAAGAGTTGAAATTGAGCTACACTGTGGTGTTGTGTAATGTGTGTTGGATGTGGAAGCAAAGGGGCTTGAGCTCGAAACCACCTTGCCTGTACATTTTAATTTTAATATACAGTACACTATATCGTAGATGTATTGAGAAATGTTCCAGAAGTTTCTGTTAGTGTACACATAGTGTGTAAACCTCTGACCGGTTGATTCTGTGACCTTATAAATGTGTGACAAGTGTTGAACAAATCATTGCTGAGATAAACCTGTGATCTGTAATCGTCAATGTCCATCGACACTGCTACATAAATTTAGTCTGGTGGAGGCACCAGTAGAGTCCATTGCTTCACGACCGTACCATGAAAGCTGCTGAAATGACAGAATATGCTGATACTTCACAGATTTCTCTCAGACAACGGCCTCCTAGTCGCTTCAATTACAGCCATCACTCCCAGACGAACAAGAGTGCACAGGATTTAAGCCACTGTTCTTGGTGCCCGAAGGTGCTGTTCAGCCACGTTACGCCAAGTAGGTCGCGATTAATAAGCTGACTAGCTGTTAGTGGATTTTTTTCACATCAACCTGCCAGTCAGTTACTCTATCACAGCCTGATCCAAGGCCAACAAGAAAGACAGGCCGTAGTGCACACATGATCAACAGAGGCCTGAGCCATTGCGGTCGCTAGCTGACTAGCTGGCTGCTGGGGCAGAGTCTTCTGCCTCACAGCAAATCATGATGGCTCAGCCCTCACTTGACAATGTGATGTGTTGTGCGCACGACGGCCGGTCTTTCTTGTTGGCCATAGGCCTACTGGGTGTGAAGTGACACCACAGCACTCACTCTTCATGTGGTTTTGGTGGAGGCCCAGGACTGGAAAAAACGCATGACTCCTGCTCACTTCCTGTAGGCCTGGTACAGCTCTATGAAAGTACAGTAGGACATTCGAGGAAGCATTTGAATTGTGAATAAGTGAGAAAAAATGTGTTGTACGGCTTTTTAAGAGATAAGGAGCTATGGCAAAATGGCAAAAATTTTAAATTTGACACATCTACTTTATATGTGTTCAAAAATATGTATGCGAATTTAGACATGAATCAGTACATCACATAATGTGCTATTCTGTAAAAATTTAGAGTTGCAGATCTGAATATGACAACTAAGATTGCCTGAGCAGGTCATCTAGAATAAAATAAAATATTCAACAAACGTCTTGGCTCATGTATCCTTAACAAATAATTTAGATCGCCCTATCGCTTGAAAGCTGTCAAGCATGTACAACATTTACTTCTATGAAATCAACCATGCTATGTATTAGATGATAATGAAAGTTTTCAAATGCGACCCACTCGGTTAGCCATGTGGTCTAACGCACCACTTTACTAGATGGTGAGACGTACTGGCCCTGGTTCGAATCCGCCCGGTGGATTAACGAGGAGGGTCGGAGTGCCGGCCAGCCTGGATGTGGAAACACATCCCCCTAGGTGAATACTGGGCTGGTGACCTGCCTCAGTGACACGACTCGTAAATAATTCGTAACACTTGACTCTTTCACACATATAACACTATACACAGACATTTGGGGTATACATTTCCTCCTGGGGGGGGACATGGCGTGGCGACAGGAAGGACATCCAGCCACCCCGTAAGTATTAACACACGCCAAAACCGAATTTAACAAGCTGACCCTGCATGTGCGGGAACTTGACCAAGAGAGAGAAAGAAGAAGAAAGAGGAAGTTTTCAAATGCGTAACAAAATTGAGATTAGAGGATCGACATCGAGATAAAGGGCAGGGCTACAGCCCCACAAGCATGTTGGGAGTGATGCACAGAGAGAGCGTAAGAGGAAGAGGGAGGCTAAGATGGACACAGAAAAAGTGGGGACCATTGTTATACATATTTAGTAATATCGCAGCATTGCAGGGTTTATTGGTGGAGTATGGGTTAACTTAGCGGCAGGTATGCACTTCACCTGAGAGCATATAGTAGACGACGCAGCAGGCGAGAGCTGCTAGGAGTGGTGCGGCCACGGCAGGCTAGCGGCGGCCAAAGCGGGAGGCGCAGAAGTTGACGGCGGAGAAGGCGACCAGTTGGGCGGCACCTTGGCTCACCAACGTCAGGAAGGGGTTCACGCTGAGGTGGCTGGCCGCCATCACCGGCGAGTACACCGTCAGCACGAACACCGACCTGGTCACCAGCGAAGCCAGTCATCAACACCCTACATCCACAAACCTTTCGTGCAACCAAAAATTCGGAAGACCAAAGACCAAACAGACGTTGTGCAATTACTGTCAGCAATGCTTTTATGCTTAGCTTGCTCAATGCTATCACCTATGGGCAAAATTCATAAAATGCAGCAAGAAGAACAAACACTCCAGTTGAAGTTAAGAATTATAAATGTATTTCAAAATAATTAGAGAGCATTACAATGCATTAATAGTATTTCCAACTTATCACATTTGAGGGAAAATGAAGTTATAAAACGAAACAAAATTCTCTAATGAAGCTACATTAGTATAAGTAATTACTTATCTTAAAAAAGAGAACACTGTGACGACACTGAGTCATATGCCAGTTGATGGGGCGACATGACGCTTTAAGTAATCACTTGGACATCATCACTGAGAAGTTTGTTTACTGACTATAAGGGAGACCGAGGGATGAAAACAGTAAGACGATTCAAAAGGATGTAGGTAGCTGTCTTTATTCTCCAATGAAGAGACTTGCACAGAACAGGTTGAAAGACGGCTGTCTGCCGTCTTCCCTAGGTTGTTAACTTTGTAATTTCTTTAAGTTGACTAGACAGGCTTTTTTTGCTAAACGAGAACCCCTTTCGTTCGGAGGCATGAGGAATAGCATTTCAGTTCAAGTTTTAAAAATGTTAGTTTCTGTAATATTGCTGGGATTTTATTATGCTAATAATTTACCATTGTGTGTATTATGAACGGTTTTTCCGTGACGCCATTGTCCCTGTGAGAATGTGTATTTGCTTTATTCTGTATGTGCATGTATGAGCATCTTCTGGCATGGAAGTCATAGTGTATGTATGAGAATTTTCGTTGTCGGCTGCTGGCTGCTCACTACTAGTGTTTCTCTGGTTTCATGTCGATAAGTAGTCATTATCAACATCTGCTTTTGATTTTACCAAAGAGGTTCCTCCACCCTTTGGTTACAAGTTGGGTAGGCAATGCCTGGTAGCGAGCCTTGGTAGGACGCGCGAGTCTAGAGTCTCCCCACCACCTCGTGTTTCTTGGATTTTTACCGATTTCCGGCCCTAGAGGGGACTTGCTGGCTGACACGGCACTCTGTGGCTGTGCTTCAACCTGGTAAGATGTTCTGATTTTCTTTCCTCCCTTGAGATGGTAGCGATTTGTTGTCTGGTTTGTTCAAGTTAGACTTCAGAACTAAGGTTCATTTTTCGTAATAAGTTTCCTCGATCATGTACGGAAGTGTATTCAATTTCATTTGGTGATTTTGCATAGGTAAATGCGGTGAATATGTAACTAATTCGGTTTGATAATGGCTGAGAATCAGTCATCTTTGTGAGACTAGTTGTCAGTGTTCGAACTTGGTTTAATTTCTTTCTAGCTTTATGGGATGCGACTGTGTAGTGCATGTAAAATATTCCTTTCTGTTTTTTCTTCCACGAGTGATATGTACTCCACTTGGTGTGTTCTTAGGTCAAAGCCTTCAGCTACCCCTCTGTCTGTTTCTATGCCCTTCAGGCAAGAAATTATGCATGTTTCCTTCTGAATTCCTTTAGTACATTGTGATCTCCTCTCCGTCTATTTTAAATTGCAGTTCCGTTTCCAAAATTGTACTTTGCATTCAGACTCTGTCAGTAAATTCTCTTCTAGCCTTGTACTACCCCCTGTATTAACATGCTTATGAAATGCTACGTATTTTTAGGGGCTGCATGCCGTATTTATTAGTTTATTTACTCCAACTTTGAATTTGTTCCACTTTTCTGATTTTTGAAGACTGGACTTTGTCCATCCATGTAAAACCTTCCCAATCGCGTCTAACTGTATTTCTTTAGCTATCTTATGATATCCTAAGGATTTCTAAGGGTTTCATGCTGTAGCTATTTTTCTTAACCTTTCGGAAATTGAATTTTGGTATTTTACCTGGTTTTCTTATCTCCGACCTCAAGGTTTATAGCTAGTCACTTGAGTTCTCGCCACTGCTCACACACCACTGCCTTACTATTCTGCATTCTTGCATCGTAATCTATGATTCTGTTGATTTTTGTTGAAATGAAAACGATATTTAAGCACTTTGCCTTCAGTAGGGTGCGAACATGTAAAGTAGCAGACACGTTCCATATGTCTCAGTGAGTCTGCATGCTCATGGTTTGATTTAAATGGAAATTAATCTCGCTATTATCGCGTACCATATCAAGTTAAAAAAGACAGACCAGAGCCACCTACGAAGATTATTTTCCTTGTGTTTTGTGGTACATCCCGATTTGCTGAATTTCACCTACAATAGCAGCGCCTGCTTCTGCTTCATATCAGCATGCTAAGTTGGGTGAGTTTCGCTTTGCTTCACGCGTGTGAGTGGCTGAATGCTTGTTGATTGTAAATCCCTCCCCTGATGATGTTCAGTTCAGATTACTTTAGCTTAATTTTCAATGTGGGATGCATTTTTATTGTTTAAGAAAATTGGTTCCCCCATATGCGTATGTTTGAACTGGCTAAATAATTTACTGTCAATGAAATTTCATCCTACTTATGTATATTAGTTTATGAATATCCTCCCTTTTTTATTTAATGTTGTTTTTCACCAATGCTATGAACAAATTCAGATGCAAATTATCATATTTTAATTCCCTTGCGCCATAAATGTTCTCTCGCCCACCTTCATGAAATTGTTTAGTTCGCAGTGGCATGCATATTAATGATTGTGTGTAATTATCATGATCTACGACATGTGTAGGCCACCGTCTCTTTGTCTTCCTGCTGCAAAAGTAATTTTTGAATCAGTTCTAAATTTTGGGTCAGAGAACAAGATTCTGTTGCAGGAAGTAGTCCGTAGTTCATGCTGAAATGTTTTACTATATTTTTGAGTAATTACAGTTTATTCTATCGATACTTATCTTTTCAACATTGCGATGCATGGGGGTTCTGCTCACTGCAACATTATTCTCCTGGGGCGTCGTGGTAGAAATAAATACTCAATATATACAATTTTTTACTTCTATTTTAATTTGAAATCAAACTTCTTCTCCACCAAAACATTACAAATTCAAGACGTATACAATATATCAGAAGGTAGTACTTCCATTTCAAAACACAAACTGACATAGCTTCCAGTGCACTTTAGAAAAGCCAACGCTCGAACTCCCACACGCAAGGCGATGAGGCAAATATATAATGTTCAGAATAATGGCATTACATTATGCATTGTTTATAACAATTGAATATACTGATTTACAATTACCAAGCACACAAGTAAAACATTTCATGTACACAAAAATAATCACAATATAAAATGAAAACTATACATACAATAATTTTAGATGACATTTCTTTTTGAATTAAAATCTCCAATCTTGCCATTTGAAAACAAAGCGGAATGTTAAATGTCAATTAATTTGTTAATGAGTCCATCATACATGTTCCTAACATATATATATATATATATATATATATATATATATATATATATATATATATATATATATATATATATATATCTTCGCAAATCTCAACTTAGATTCTAAATCTCACGACAGTCAATATATGCAAAGAATTATAATATAAATCTCGATTATTAAATTAATTAATACAAGTAGCTGGTCTACACAACTTGTTTATGAGCCTAACATACAAACAAGCTATTAATTTTCATTTCTTTTTGTTTAAAAAAATTTTTTTACAATTTGTCTGTTTAAGTCTTGAAATCACATACAATGATGCAACTACTGTTTATAGAACTGTCTGGAAAGAAAATATATGAATCTCTTAATTAATGGAATCTATCACTTGTTTTAATCACAGTACCACCGAGACACTGTCCTACTCTGATTCCTAGACTGGCTATATCGTTTTTAACTAATTTCACACGCAACTTTTATCACTATAGAACCACTCGATTCTGGATCCGACGCAGATGGTATCGTAGGATGACATTGAGATGAGAGGACCAGGCAGATAGTATCATACGATAACATTGAGATGAGAGGGCCAGCAGTATCGTCACAACGCGAATCCTTTAACTGGTTTTTATGGCCAGAATTAAGTGTTTAAAGTAAGCTCTTAACTGGCTCCTTTCAGCTAGCATTAATTTCAAAAATAACGGTGGTCTTTCAAGGTTAGCGTCAAGAGCTGGATCAAAGCAGTCTGAAGAGTGAAGATGACAACAACAACATATAACAGTTTACTTTTTTACAATTTCCCTATCAAAAAAGTTTATAATGGATTAGATTTTAATGTTATTAGCCATGTCATGGATGACATACACCCCTGTGCATAATACACTGATACTGTTATATGTATTTTGTATACGTAGATGTTTGATACAATATTACATTTGTTAATATGTAATACCACAGAAGATTACTAAATTTATAAAAATCGTATTTAAACAATGGGACAAAACTTGTAGAGGAACATAAGGAGAGGTGATACCATTCTACTTCTGGGAACATAGCAGAGGGAGGGATTATGGATTTCATATCAGCAATCAAGTATTTATGTTCTACTTTTATTAAACCTTTATTTTTAACATTATGAAAATAAAAAGCTGTAAAATTTATTTCAAGATCACAGCACAAAAACCACAATTCGCCACCTTTAGTTACAAATTTAAGCCGCCTCTACAATATACCAATGAATTTCAGTCTACGTTACAATAAACCGTAATTTCTATGATGTATATCATGTTTTAGGAAGGGGTTGACCAAGAGGGATGTCTTATTTACAAGTCAGGGACTACTGAGTATACGTGAAGGAGAAAGAGAGCATAAAAAGGCCCTACAAAGTTTATTAAAAAGTCTGTCTGTCGGAACAAACAGAAGACATCATCTATGAGAGATTAAAATTTGATATCTTTTGACATACTGTAGTGTAGTGACTATGCACTGCCCTGTATCTCAGATATTTTTAGCTTTCTTTGCACTGGTGAGTGAAGCGGACAGCCGAGTGTCGGACAGCGTGAGTTGTACAAGGGCGCAACATCTGTTACCGTCTTGGACCTGAGTACGTAGTGTTAGTTTTGAAAGACAGAGCCAGCACTCTGCAGAACTGTGTCTAGACGGTATTCAAATGAACGATTTAATGTACAGAAAGAACTTCTATTGGAATACTTAAGTTAATAATATTTAATTACAGTTTTATGTTTAGATACATAATATGTGAATTTTTCGTAAATGTAATAGTGAGCTGACAAATAGAAGTTGATAAATATTCAAGTAGTCTCACATTTGAAAGGTATTTGACGTGTGTGTGTGTATGAAAATATTCACAGAAAATTAAAATATAAAATGTCTGTCGGACGCCCGAGTGTCGGACAGCGTGAGTTGTACAAGGGTGCAACATCTGTTACCGTCTTGGGCCTGAGTACATGGTGTTAGTTTTGAAAGACAGAGCCATCACTCTGCAGAGCTGTGTCTATGCGGTATTCAAATGAACGATTTAATGTATAGAAAGAACTTCTATTGGAATACTTGAATGTTAATAATATTTAATTACAGTTTTATGTTTAGATACATAATATGTGAATTTTTCGTAAATGTGATCGTGAGCTGGCAAATAGAAGTTGATAAATATTCAAGTAGTCTCATGTTTGAAAGGTATTTTACTTGTGTGTATGTATGAAAATATTAACAGAAAATTAAAATATAAAATGTCCGTCCGTTTATGTTAACACGGAAACAATCAGCACATGTAAACATGGTTAATTACTTAAAGTCGTGGATGTTTTATTATTTAATATTTTATAAATATTTTTTTCTGGATATAGTTCTAAAAAACTTCGTAGTTTTTTATAGGCATATACGAAAAGCGCGTGTTTTCTCTGTGATCTGATTGGTTACCAATAGCTTTAGACAATCAGATTACAGCATTGCATGCGTCCATTCGGGAACTTTCACGTTTGCTTGGGTGTAAGAAAGGAGTCGGAGTTTATACACAGAATTGTGTATTCTGTGGAACATGCTCGTTTATTGGATTAAAAAGTATATCAACATGTTTGGTATAGTGTGTAGACAGTCGAGTAGTGAAATTCCGGTCTTTTATGAAAATTATGATATTATGCAACCTTGAAACCGTGTGGCGTGTTACCATAATCAAGAATATGTGGAGATTTATCTAGATTGATTTGTGTAGCATTTTTGCGACGCTATTAAAATGAAAATTTCTTTTAAGAATTTTTTTTAAGGATAGGGTAAATTAAATACCATAAACTGGCTTTACTACTGAGCATGCCCACTGCTTGCCCCCATGGCACCCGCATGCGAACCGCTTCCCCCCCCCCCTTCAAAACAATTTTTTTTCACACTCGTAGACTCATCATCGGCATTTTCGTGCTATAAAATTACTTTCATATAAATTTTTACAAAAAGAAAATCCATAAACATACTAATTCATTAGCTATTGCATATAAATGAGAATCATTGTTGGCAAATCCAAGGATACTTTAATTCTAGTTAGTTTGCTGGCTTTAGTGAAAGTTTCTTTGACACTTACGTATATTCAGACAAACTGAAAATGTTCAAATGTTTATAGAGCTTATGGGACTTAACTATGGGTTCATCAGTCCCTAAACTACTTATGAACTACCTAATACTAAGGACGCCTTAAATATCCATGCCGAGGGGGGATTCGAACCCACGACCGTAGTGACCGTGTGAACTGTGACTGGCGTGCTGCAGAGCGCTTGGCCACCGCGGCCAGCAGACAAGTTGAACTCTTCTTGCTTTCATAATTGAAAAATCTTCTATTATCTGTCTAGTATCTAAACTGTCCAAGATCTCGTGTTCTATTGAAATAATAGCCAAATTTGTCTCTGTAGACAGACCATGAAATCAGTGGGAGTTCAAATCAAACGTTCCAATGTTTGTAGAGCTTGGGACTTAACTATACATTAGATAAGCATTTCTTAAATCAACTCTTGAACTGCATGCCACACGCCACATAGGGTGCATTCGTGCAAGTGATGATGGAACTCTTTACTGAACGAGATCACTACACAAGTAAGTTATTTTAGGTTCTGTTGGAATATACCATGATTTGTCAGGGTTTGTTCATCAGTAAATCAGGAGATGTATTTCTTTACAAGCCGGCCGCGGTGGCCGAGGTGACTGAGGCGCTCCAGTGACGGTCAGCACGGCCACTACGGTCGGGGGTTCGAATCCCCCCTCGGGCATGGATATTTGTGCCGTCCTATTTCATAAGTAGTTTGTAAGTTTAGGGACTGATGACCCCGTAGTTAAGTCCCATAAGCTTAACAAACATTTGAACATTTGAACATTTTTTTTCTTTACAAATTCCCATTCGCCAATACTTCTATATAGTAATTGATAAAAACAAAAATTTAATGTGCCTACTAGCTGTAAATCCGGCGTTGCCCGGGTGTTTATTTATCCTAAACTATTGTAGTCCACATCCCCCTTCCCCCCTCTCCCTGCATCCACTTTCTGTCCCACCTCTCTGTTCGTTTCCACCTTTCCCCCTCACGGCAAAGTTTTCTGCAAGGTAACCCTGTCATGTACCATACACACATTTATGTACTCTGTGATCTTCCTATTAGTTTAAAGATCATGTGTGCAAAAATTCATAAACATTGGAGCAAAACTATGCATTTTATAAAATTCCGTAAGTGAAGTACCCTCCACCTGCACCGAACGAAATTTTAAAAAGACAATCACAATGTCGGAACAAAACTATAGATTTCTATGCAATAAAAATGCAGGGTCACATTGAAAAGCCACTTCTTTGTTCTCAAATATTCCAGTTTTATTTCATACAACCCTTGTTCTGAGAACAAAATCTGTGAAATCGGACGAGCAGTTTCAAGTTATGGTGCGACCAAGCTATTTAGGGATCCATTTTTATGTTACAAAGTACTCTCCCCCATGCATCGTATGAAACTTTCGGTTGACTCTGACCTTCCACTTGTTTTGAAGGTCAAGTGTGCGAAATATCGTGAAGATCGGAATGAAACGTAAATTTCGGGAGTCTGTAGGAGAAATATGCTGCGCCATGCTCCTATCACAAAATATTTTCTTAGATCAAGTGTGCGAAATTTCGTGAAGATCGCAATGAAACGTAAATTTCGGGAGTCTGTAGGAAAAGTATGTTGCGCCATGCACCTGTCACAAAATACTTTCTTAGCTGACGTCTTCTACCTATAAACTACATCACTGCCAAATTTTAGCTTCATAGGTGAAGTAATTTTTCGAGATTTCGTGTTTAGTCTGTGAGTGAGTGTCCTATCGCTTTTATATAGATAGCGATTAGGAAATCTGATTGCTTAATTTTGGATGCAAGAGAATTAAGGGAGACTTGCAGACAAAAATAAATAGTAAAATGAAAATCTGTAATGCTAAATTATTTTGATACAAGTTCATGCCTGATGCGACAGTTTTACGGCATCTACTGCGAAACTGTTGTAAGATGTAGACTTCTTTTCGTTACATCATTTTGAGTGCGGGAGGGGGGAGGGGTTGATTACAAAACGCTTCATAAACGTCCGAATTACATTCAAACTTTGTTGCAGGTCCCTAACTATTCCCATTTTCCAATAATTGATGCATAAATCTGGGTATTTTCACGCGGTGGCCTCTCATTATTTATGACGTCATATCTTCTTAGCTTTGTGTCGTGCTCTTTTGTTTTTAGGTCAGTAACCTTCGTGGGCATCTGGTGAATAGTTCACCAACGTTTCATTGCAGTCTACTGAATGCTTTATGAACACAGAGGACATACAGACAAACATTCATGTTATATATATATATATAGATAGATAGATAGATAAAGCAGTAGAAATGATGTTGTGAGACATATCTTCGTCACTTACCTGGTAATAATGAGCAGCACCGTATTTTTGAATACATTCCAACTGGAGAAGAGGCTCAGGAAGCCTACCCTGTCGCTCTTGCTATTGGCCAGTGTGTGGACGACCTGCTTGGCAAATGGAGGCACAGCTGAGCCATTGGAGGTCGCGATGCGATGCAAGACTCTCAGTGCCCGCTGCTCCCTCCCTTTGCATGCCAACCACCTGGGAGACTCTGGAAACCACCTGCAACAAGTTACCTTAGTGTACCGCAAGTTTACAACAGAAGAACTAAGTAACCAAAATGAACCAATACTATGGACGTTAAACGTTTTCGTCATGAGCGCATACTAAACCACGCTGAATGTGTCGGAAATTCAACCTCTGGATTTCCTGCAGGCCATTGTGTGTGACAGCCTACATTGTTAAGCTATGTTTCGATTTAGCCAGCACCGTGCAGAGACAAGGCCTCACTACAATCCATGTCACATCACACCAAGTGCGTCGCAATTGCTGGTTGACTGGCTGGCTGCTGCGGCACAGCCCACTGCATCGTAGCAGCCAGCCAGTCAGCTAGCGACCGCAGCCTATCGGTGTGACGTGACGCAGACTGGTGTGAGGCCTTGTCTTTATGTGGTGTTTGCCGTGGCGGATTAGCTGCGCGTACTGGAGTGCCATGTTGCGGTGCACGCGGCCATCCGCCGTCGGGGATTCGATTCCCCCCTCGAGCATGGGTGTTTGTCTTGTCCTTAGTTCAGTTTACCTTAGATTAAGTAGTTTGTAAGCTAGGGACTCATAACCAAGCTGTTGAGTCCCATAGATTTACAAACATGTATATTCTACGCGTTGTTTACTTGGTGAGCTGCCGCTTGCAACAGCTCATGCGCAGTAATTCCGTGTGTGCGTGCAAGCGGCAGGCGCACTTAGTAGCTACGCCATTTGACTCCATGGCAGGTGTTCGATACTGGTTGTGACTCATTACTCCACGGTAGCAAATAGAAGTGTTTGTAATTCATGGCGACTAAAAATGGAAAACAATAAGTTTCGTAATACTGTGCACATCAGTCGCAATTTTTAACGTGAACTAGAAAGCAAATTTTATTTATATTCATTAAGATTTCTCTTTAGTCGCATATGTGACATTACCTATAACAAATTTTTGCGTCCTTGTTTGGCGGGGCAGGCGCAATGTTTCAGACACTTGATAATGTGTCTTACTTGATTGTAAAAATACACAGATGGTGTAGTATTGTGGAATTTAAACTACCAGTCATACAATTACTTGATTGTTGATTAACAATGATACTCAATGAACCAAGCTGACCACTGGAAATTTCTCCTAGACCACAGATAAATGTCTTGGAAAACCCACAAAGTCGATTTGCTCGAGAATTTTTTTAAATCGTATCGAATTGCTTTGGTCAATTGCTACTTCATTTCTGAACTTTAAGAAGAATACATATTTTTAAAAAAATATAAAAATCTAACAGTTATGTAGTCCTTTCCTTGTTAGTGCATGGGCGGATGACTAAGAACACGACACATGCTATGGCTGCCTGCATACTAATATGTAAGATGGAAAACAACAGTAAAACGAAACGAAAAGTGTGTTGGAATCTCGAAATAATTAACTATCTGAAGTATTACGGAAGGAATACAGTATTGAAACACACTGTTGCAACATATGGCTTTCGAATTGGTGGAAGATACAGTAAAAAAAGAAAAAAAGTTATCCATTCTTGTTACGTGCTTTCGAATAGTTTGAAGTAATATTCGAGTCAAAACTAAGAATATAATCGAACAGCCAGTTTCGATAGGTCATTCCTTCCAGGTAAAGGTTCGCGATTCCTTTGATATTGTTAGCCACAGGAGACTGCTGTGCGAGCTTTGAATAGCTTTGCTGAGTCTAGAATGAAAGTATAACAAGAATAGTGCCAGATGCGTGTCATGCCATCAACGGGGCCCTAAAAGACCATATAAAGATGAGTGAAAGCAAATATTATAACGACAAAAATATATTTTACTAAAAATACGTACATCTTGAAAAGTATCCATGCACTGCAAGCTTTTATTGACTTATTTTTTGCTACCATAAACTCGAAGTCACTGAAATAACCCACTCGGAAACATAACCATTTCCTGCAGCTGTAAATAAATACACTTCACGTTGTGTACCTGTGGTATCTAACTACTGTACCAACCCATTATGCAAACTGCTATAGCTACTATATTCCCACAGTTACGTAATTACAAATTAAGCTGTATACACTGTATAAATAATGAAGATGTGTACATCTCAGTGGGTATTGTGTAATGTTCCTTCATTCGAAATTTCTCTCTTCTGTAGTAAGTCCTTAAAGATTACAGATTCTTTTTCATTTCTTGATTTGGCATATTAATGACGTTACCTATAACTTCCCAGGGGTTTTCATGTGTGTTGGTGTAATGATAGTTTGTGTGTATCAGATTCCACTACACCCCTTTTGACGTTTACAGTTTAGTCACACATGACCCGTCGCATAATCCATGTCTGTGGTGCCCGAACAGAAGAACTGTCTTCCAACTGCACGAGCAGAGCCAAGACCAGTCTGTGTCACGTCACACTGAGTAAGCTGTGATCGCTAGCTGACTGGCTGGTCGCTGGGGCACAGCCCACTGCCTCGTACCAGCCAGCTAGTCAGCTAGCAATTGCAAGCTATCGGTGTAATGTAATGCACACTGTTGTGAAGCCTTGTCTCTAGATCGTGTTGCAGAGCACTCTGCTTTTGCTGCATGCATGTTGCTGATCTTCTCTGCTTCAGTTAGCAGTGTGGCACCTTCGAGCACAGCAGCCACGAGCAGAACATTGCATTCACTTTGCGGGGAATTGCTGCAAACGCTACTAAGTGATGTGGGTACGCTGCTTTACAGGGATCAGTATGTGTACACTAAATAAGACTAGTTGACAAAATATACAATAATTACAGAGAACAATCTGTTTTTGTTTTGGTCTTCAGTACGCAGACTTGTTTGATGCAGTACTCCACCCTACCCTGCACTGTGCAAGCCTTTTCATCTGAGAATAAGAACGACTAACTACATCTTTTTCTTTTTCTTTTATATTTGCTTACAATATTCTTCCCTTGGGTTCCCTCTATGATTTTTATCTCGCAAACTTCCTTCTAATGCTAAATTGATGATTCCTTCATGTCTCAGAAAGTGTCCCACGAACCTATCCCTGCTCTTAGTCAGAATATACCAGAAACTTTCTGTTCAGTACCTCCTCATTAGTTACCTGATTTACTCATCTGATGTTCCTTGTATGAACTCCTTATCGTTGACGTTTCATTTTAATACAATGCTACACTCCAGACAAACGAAATAACTTCCTAACATTTAAATTAATATTGGATGTCAAAAAGTTGCACTTCGTCCCACTTCATTACGTCAGCCATCATAAGTCATTTTGCTACCCAAATAACGAAACTCATCTATTACTTTTATTGTCTCAGTACCTAATTTAATTCCTTCAGCATTGCCTGATTTTATGACACTACATTCCATTTGTTAATGTTCATCTTATACCCTACTTTCAAAGCACTGTCCATTCCGTTCACTTGCTCTTCGAGGACCCCTGATATTTCTAACATAATTATTACGTCACCAGCAAACCGCAAAGTTTTTATTTCTTTTTCCTATAATCTGTACAGATCCTGAAATCTACAAACGTAGCAAACTTTGCCCACGTACTCGTACGTATTACTGGGTAACAAGGCTAGCCATGTTTTATGTACAGGAGATACGACACTGAGTCGATTCTAGGGCTCTTATATATATATATACTTCGATATATCCATTTTATTCTCGAAAACTATTGATATGTATATGAAAATTTTAAATTGTTTACTTTGACTCTAGGAAAGAGTCTTACTATTTTTGAGCTTTCATATTACCCAATCTTTCTGTATTACTGTGAAGCAAGCATGGATGGCGAAAATTTCGATTGCACTGGAAGATGGTAGTGTAAATGGCGCACAAGGTGAGCTAAAATACAATTTTCAAAGCAAGTAGCGTTCTATTTCTTCACATCGTCATTCTTCTAAAACAGTTACTGAAAATGACACAGTTACCAATACAAATGTTAAACATGTTACTGAAACCAGTAACGCAATGACGAAAAAGCAAACTAACCTACCATATTCTAGACGAGATAATATTTGAAGAAGCAGTCGTAAGTTTCTTCTTACAACGATTTAACTGTGTAAAATATTTTGAATTTTTTTACATCACAGTGAAAAAGATTATTGTCGACCTATAGTCAGTCACAAATTAAGACAATAAGGTATGAGATGTTAACTGCAACGAAATATTTAATGGCATTGATCCATGCACATAGTTAATTAACAACACAACAGTTGACCAAAAATATTGTTTTAGAATCTTTTGTCTGCATAAAGTCCCATTATTAACTTACAAATATTCGCATTAAACTTTTTCTTTAAAATTTTGCTGTAAGGGGAATAGGCAGGCTGCTAACTTGTTGATGTACACAATTTTGTTGTTGTTGTGGTCTTCAGTTCGGAGACTGGTTTGATGCGGCTCTACACAATACCCTATCCTGAGCAAGCCCCTTCATCTCCACATAAGAACGGCAACCTACATCTGTCTAAATCTGCTTACTGTATCTATCTCTTGGTCTTCCTCTGTGGTTTTTACCCCACACACTTCCCTCCAACGCTAAATTCACAATTCCTTGATGTCTAAGAATGTGTCCTACAATCGATCCCTTCTTTTAGTCAAGGTATGCCAGAAATTCCTTTTCTCTCCAATTCTGTTCCGTACCTCCTCATTAGTTATGCGATCCACCCACCTAATCTTCAGCATTCTTCTGTAACACCACATTTCAAAGGCCTCTATCCTCTTACTGCCCGCACTGTTTATCGTCCATGTATCACTTGCATGCAAGGCAACACTCCACACAAATGCCTTCAGAAAAGATTTCTTTAAGCTTAAATCAATATTCGATATTCTCTTTTTCAAGAACGCTTTTCTACACATTTCCATTCTGCATTTTATATCCTCTCTACTACGACCATCATTTCTTTTTTTACTGCCCAAGTAACAAAATTCATCTACCTTCCTTACTGTTCCGTTAACTAATCTAATTCCTTCAGCATTGTTAATGTTCATCTTATATGCACCTTTCAGCACCATGTCCATTCCGTTCAACTGCTCTTCCAGGTCCTTTGCTGTCTCTGACAGAATTACTATGTCGTCGGCAAAACGCAATGTTTTTTAATTCTTCGCCCTGAACTTTAATTCCTTCTCCAAATTACTCCTTGCTTTCCTTTATAGCTTGCTAAATGTACAAATTGAATAACATTGGAGAAAGGCAACAACCCTGTCCTACTCCCTTCCTAACCACTGCATTCCTTTTATGCTCTTCAACTCTGACAACCGCTGTCTGGTTTTTGTACACGTTGTAAATAACCTTACGCTCCCTATATTTTACTCCTGCTTGCTTCAGAACTGGAAAGAATTTATTCCAATCAACATTTTCAAAAGCGTTCTCCAAATCTACAAAAGCTAGACATGAAGTTTGCCTTTTTTAAATCTGTCTTCTAGGATAAGCCGTAAAGTGAGTATTGCCTCCTGTGTTCCTACATTTCTCCTGAACCCAAACTGATCTACCCCAAGGTCGGCTTCTACGAGCTTTTCCATTCTTCGGTAAATAATTCGTGTTAATTTTTTGCACCCATGACTTATTAAACTGGTGGTTCTGTAGTTTTCACACCTGTCTATGCCTGCTTTCTTTGGAATGGGGAATATAACATTTTTCTTAAAGTCTGAGGGTACTTCGCCTGTCTCACACATCTTACACACCAGGTGTAACAGTTTTCTCATGGCTGGTTCTCCCAGAGACTTCAGTAGCTCTGAGGGGATGTCATCAACTCCAGGGCTCTTGTTTCGATTTAGGTCTTTCAGTGCCCTGTCAAATTCATCTCTCAGTATAGTATATCCTATTTCAGCCTCATCTACTTCTTCTCTCCTTCCTACAATATTGCCTCTAAGTTAATTACCTTCGTAGAGCCTCTCTATATGCTCTTTATACCTTTGAGCTTTCCCTTCTTTGCTGAAAACTGGTTTTCCATCTGTGTTATTGATATTCGTAGAGCTGTTTTTCTTATCTCCAAATATTTTATTTTCCTGAAGGCTGTATCTATTTTTCCCTATTTATACATTCTTCTACATCCTTGCATTTGCCTTCTAGCCAGTTCTGCTTGCCATTTTGCACTTCCTGTCAATCTCATTTCTTAACACAATATCTAATAATAAATCTGTACTTAAATGTGGAGCTCTAAGAACAGCAGTATATTTGCAGTGTGAAGCCAATATTTTCATAAGCCAAAATATCGATGACCAGTAATGATATTTTATGAAATTGACACATTATATTCTCGATTTTTTCAAATATTAGTAGTTATAGCTGATAGTAGATTAACCAAAACAAGATAGTGCAGTATGTTTGTACAGTACCTGAAAAAGAAGAAGAGTGGAAACCAGGACAAAGCAACCAAGGACACGAAGTAGTTCCACTTAGGCAGTGCCCAGGCCAGCAGGCCGGCGAGCGCCGTGCCCGTGGCGAAGCTGCAGTGGGCGTACAGGTTGATGGCCGTCCGGTGCCTCCTGTCCGTCAGCTCCAGGCCTGAAACACGCGGCCACTGCCAGTCTCCTCGTATTGACTGAAGCGCGTGTTTATTGGATACACTAATGCAATACATACATTCACAGCCAATAAGAGGTGAATGTTACATTTCTGTGTACAAAACCCCTTTCTTATATTATCATTAACATAGTGTTAGTGTTGAGGCTACTGACTAAATATAGCCTCCCACTCAGAAACGAGCCATTATGTTGAAACTCGCAGTGGGGATGGTACTCTTCGTGAGAGCAATGATCTCTGGAAGATGGCAGTGAGAAGCAGAGGCTGCAAAATTGTACTACAATTCTAGACATTTCTGTTGTTACATAGTATAGCAATAATATGAGCACTGCCAGGTACCAAAAGTACCTGCCCTTCATGTCTGCATCCTTATGTTTTTTGCTGGGTTTAACCCATCAAATTCTGCGCTCTCGTAGTGCGTATGTATTAGTGTGTGCGACCTGTTGGTTGTACATTCTTCTAGTAGGAAACTCATTCCTCTTTAAGATTCAACAATTGAACCGCTGAGTGCCACTGGGGAATTCTGGCTTGTACCCGGTCGCTATCGGTCAACTGCCCAGGAACAGGCTTTTTTTTTATTCTTGAGAAGAATCATTTCCGCTCGTAGCTGTGCCGCCCTACGAATGTAGTTTAGGCGTTCCCTCCCTGTCCCTTTCGGTGCCTCTTGCCCTGCTTTCTTCTGAGGTTCTCATCTGCTGTCAGGAGATATATATATATTTATATTGATCTTGGTACCATCCTAATCTGGGAGTGCAGTGAATTGATATCGCGAATTGTTATTGTGCCTTATCTGTTTTATGCAGCCTGTGTAAGTTGCATGTGCCTTGTATTGCCAACTTCGGTGGTGTGTAATTGATATTCGTGTTGAGTGCACCTATGTTGTTGTGAAACCTTGCCTTTATGTAGCAAAGGTTGGTGATTGTTGTTTCTTGCCTTACAGACTCCTGTTTTGTTTTTTTTTTTTTTTTTTTTTTTATTTAAATTTGCCCTTCCGGCACACATTCTATTATATTGTTTATTTAGAGATCGCCCTTGCGGTGTAGCGTTCTTGTTGTTCAGTCCTGTTCATGTTGTTTTGAATTTCGCCCTTCTGGCGCAGGTTTTGCCTTGTGTATTAAGCCACTATTTACTGGTGTTTCAATTTTACGTTACTTAATCAAGTCATTGTGAATGGTTGATTTTAGCTTGAATTAAGTTTGAATAGCCTCATGCCTTGCACTCCCCACTCCCTACCATATCAGTGGTAGCAGAGTGTGGTTGGAATTCTGCCGGCTCTGGGAGCTCAATTCAAGCTACTTTGGTTAAAATTACTAAAGGTTGTTAAAAAAAGGAAGAAAAAGGAAGGTAAAAGTCACTGCGCCGCTTGTTTTTCAGCTTTGAGTCCAAGATGGCGCTCAAGTGTCCCGGAGTTGACTATTTATGGAAGTACATGCTAGTCTACTAATTAGCATGTCGAGGGCAACCAACAGACGGAACCCTGCCGGAGTTAGCAGCACGATTGACGGAGACCTTAAATAAACCAATCTGACAGTAGGTGAGGTCTCTCCTATCCTTGATTCCCTGCAAAACTGTGTTAATGATGTCTCCCGAACTCTTAGTGTCATTGATCAGCCTACTCCCAAACAATTAGATAGGATCAGGGCGCAATTAACTCATTTGTGAAATCGAGTTAAGGATTTGGAGACCCTTTCGTTAGATACCGCAACCAACGGCGTTGTTCGTTCCTTTGTTCGAGAGTGTTACCAACTTGTTGTTGGGTACTTCTGCCCTGGGGCAAGATTCGGATAGTGATAAAGATCGACAACAAAGTAGCAAAGGTTGGTGATTGTTGTATCTTGCCTTACAGACTCCTGTTTTTTTATTTAAATTTGCCCTTCCGGCTCACCGGGTGAGCAGGGTACTGTAGAGCAGGTAAGGAGTAGTATTAACTTTTCCTCTGAGGTTAGAGTAGGCGCGACCACTAGCGCGGTCAAGTTTGCTGATTTACCCAACGCCATCCTGTACCTATTGAAGGGTAAAAAGGTAAAGCAGTCAACAATCCGAAGATTGGTTTGAACACCTCAGTGCTTTACTAGGCAAGGTCCTGTTTGGAGGTGGTATACCGTTGCCTTCCTCCGACCTTCGAACTGACTTACCCAGCCAGTTATAGGGGGACCTACAGTTTAACGTGGGTTCCGAACCACGGTTATTGAAGGGTATAGAACGGTTAACCTTCAATGATAAGCCTTCCGCTAAGAGTCTCCTATGGTTGTTAGTTGAGTTGGAGGAGCACGTGGGAAATTTAAAGGTTTCTGACCCGGTCATCCTTACCGTTCTGTATATTTTGGCACAGGACGATTTTAGGTCCCCCCACTCCCTACCGTATCATTAAGCTCAAATAATACACAGAAAGATGCAACAATTAAATTTTCGACTTCTCATAGTCTTCACTAACTTGCACACTTTCTGCATGCGCTGCGACAGTTCTGCCAAGGTTTCATTTGGAATTAATTTCCATTCTTGCTGCAGGCCCTCCCACAATTGTGTCCCACTCATGATTTTCCGTTTTCAGAACTTCCTGTGCAAATCATCCCATAGCAGCTCGATTGGGTTACAATCAGGAGATTGGGGCTGCCATTCTGTTTTTCAATACGGTATTTTACGAACCTCTAGAGACATCACATAGTTCTGACACAAGCGAGACATATGTTTCCGATCGTTGTCTTGCTGCTAAACAAACCTTTTCCCAACCAGACACAAACCAGATGTCTCAGCATGTCGCTGTAAAATGGCATGATAATCGTTTTGGTTCATTTTTCCATCTGTTTTCACCAAATGTCCAACTTCATTCCCCCGAAAGGATTCCCATATCATCACAAAACCCCCTCCATGCCTTACAATTGGAATTACGCACTGAGGATTCAAGTGTTCATCGAGTTTACTTCCAAATAATTCGAACTTGGATTCATCAGTGGATTAGACTCTTTTGCAATCCCCCACTGTGTCTTAGCCCACTGCAGCCTTTTTTTCTTGTTAACAAGCCGCAACAGTGGTTTTGCTGTTGCTACATAACCTGGGATGTTGTTGTTTGCCAGGTGTCGTTTCACTGTTGACTCACTCACCAGTGTATTCCTCGTTGCGTTTAGTTCAGCAGTCAATTCACGGACATTTTTCAATCTATTGCGTTTACTGGTCGCTAGTAAATACTTTACTGATATTTTTCTGGGTGCTCCAGAGGGAGGACTATCATCATAGGAGCCTGTTTCCCGATGCCGGTGTATGGCTTTGACAACTCCGGTAATGGAAATCTTCAGTTTCGCTGCTATTTGACGACACTCTTGCCTTGGTGGTGCAAACTGATTATCATTTCCCGTGACTGATAAGGAATCTGGCACTTTGGGGCCATTTTCAATTACTTTCGTGGCATGTTATACCTTTATGCAAACGCAACTACAAATGAACAGCCGGCCAAGGTGGGTGAGCAGTCTGCGACGCGCCAGTCACGGTCTGCACGGCCACTATGGTCGGGGGTTCGAAACCCCCCTCGGGCATGGATATTTTTGCCGTCCTTAGTATTAGCTACTTGATAAGTAGTTTGTAAGTTTAGGGACTGATGACCCCGTAGTTAAGTCCCATAAGCGCTACAAACATTTGAACATTTTTGAACAAGTGAATAGAACTGAATACAACGTACCTCTAAATAGCTATAGGATCTACTCGCGCGATTTGACGTGTTTGTAGAACTTCTTGGACAGGTAATGTCGGTTTACATACAACGGAGCAATACTAGGATGCTCTACTATGTATGTATTTGTACAATAATTAAGTGTACAATTCTGTAAGTATCATTATTAACCGTTATTTGACCTTTCTATCCGTATTCTGAACAATAACTCACATAGATCACTTCCATCTTACTCCATACACAGCACGTTGTTTCGTTGTTTCCAAACTTATGTAGGGCAGTGTAGCTGTGTGTGTGTGTGTGTGTGTGTGTGTGTGTGTGTGTGTGTGTGTGTATGTGGGTGTGGTGTTTGTTCTTCCGAACAGCACATACATGCAGTGGTCACTATGTGAGATGTGTTTGTGTTTGTGTGTGTGTGTGTTGTGTGTGTGTGTGTGTGTGTGTGTGTGTGTGTGTGTGTGTGTGTAAGTCGAAAGTTTGCGGCTAACGTGAGGTGTGGTAGGGTAGTCCGTGCGGTCGTGTGTCTTAGTGGCGTAGATTCAAAGCAATTTCCTACAAAGCAAGTATCTCGACAAGTGCATTAAGTGATGTAGAAAGTGTCTAATGTTGTGAAAATGATCAGATGATGGTGATTTACATTGACTCAACTGGTCATCAGTATACAAAAAACAGTTTATTCCACAAATGTAAGGCGGTCTTACTTTAGCAACCTTGAATACACAAAGGTAGCATTATTTATTATCTGGACTGAATTGTACTCCTGCCCTGACAACACAAGATAACTACAATTTACATACTCTGAGAGCCTCTGACCTTCCAAGTCTCATTTGCAAATGGAGATATGGAAAAATTATAACTACACTGTTATTCCTTCCATGTTAATCTATGTCACCGTTATATCAAGTATGTATGGAGAGATTGTATACGGGATGAGTCAGGAAGAAAGGTACATGCTTTGAGAGGTGATACTACTGGTGATTTTTGACAAAAATGTCTATTTTTTAAACCGTTTCTGGATAAACCAATGACAACAACCAGGAACGGGAAAAGTTCAGGTGTTATGGTTAGTTTAGCTGTTTAAGTTTCCTCACAGATGTTCAGTCCACCGTCAACTTCAACACATATTGCTGCTCTTGAAGACAGGTGTTGACGAGAAGTTTCTCTCATGTGTCCATTCTGCACTTGAACACTCTTCTCATCAACCTCCAACAGAAACAGTAATCTAGTAGGGTAAGATAGAGAGACTTCAGTGGCCAAGCAATTAGATTACATTAATGCTTGTTATATCATAAATACATAATTTTGCAATGATGCGGAATGTGTCAATTTAATAGATGGGGTCTATACATGCTCTCAATATTTTCAGGTTTTTTTTATGTATTTTTAACGAAATCACTAAGTTTTATTTAAAAATTCATTGAAAGTGTAGAAGCAGTTTCCAATCAGAAATTCTTTTAAAGCCTTTTTAAATACTGTCAGTCAGACTTTTGATGGTACTCGGTAAATGACGAAAGACTTTTGTGGCAGCATAATTCACCCCATTCTGTGCCAAATATTCATTTAACCTTTAATAGTGAAGATCACCCTTTCTCCTAGTGGTGTAGCTATGCGCACTGCTATTACTTTTCAACTGGGTCAGATGTTAATAACAAATTTCATAAGTGAATACATATATTGTGAAGCTGCAGTGAAGATCCCTAGATCCTGCAGGCTGATCTTCGGTGGGGTCCAGCAATTAATCTGATTACACGCTTTTATGCAATGAATACATTTTTACTCTGTGTTGAATTGCCCCAGCATATGATGCCATATAAAAGCAGTGAAAGAAAATAGGTACAGTAAGTTAATTTACTGAGATGCATATCACCAAATTTTGCAATGATCCTGATAGCATAAGTCGCTGAACTCAAATGTTTCAGCAGATGTCAATGTGTTTCTTCCAATTCAATCCCTCATCAGTGCAAACACCTAAAACTTATGAATATTATACCTTAGCTACAGATTTCTGTTCAAAGTCTATATTTATTAACAGTGTCAAGCCGTTTACTGTATGAAACTGTATACACATCAAAGGTTGTTGAAAACCACATAATAATTTTATTTTCTGAAAGACATCATTTACAATTTCATCAGTTATTTCCTGTTTGTCAAGCGTGATAGCTATACTTGTATCATTAGCAAACAGAATTACTTTAAAATCTTCGTGAATATAGAATGGCAAGTCATTAATATTTACTAAGAACAACAAAGGACAGAAGACCGAACCTTGTAGTACCACATTTTTGATAGCTCCTCGCTGCCCTTGTATCCCTGTACAATGTGATACTATACACTGGCTTCTACCTTGACCTGTGGAAGGTCTCACGCATCCTCATATCCCCAAACCAAATAAACCTCCATCTGATGCTTCTTCCTACCATCCTAAGTCATACCCTGGCGTTCAGCAAGGTCTTTGAATCCATCTTGTATCGCCGCATACACCTCTATGTCGCCCACCACGTCTCTCTACTGATACCCAGTATAGCTATTGCCTCTTGTTCTCTACTGATGACCAATTATTCCACCTCACACATCTTCTCTCCCAACAACTTCCATCGGTCCGATATTTTCCTCTCCCTGGACCTTGAATGTGCCTGTGACGGTCTGGCACTCCAGTCTGCCTTCAAGATGCAGACTTACGCCCTTCCCTTCAACCTTGTTACGGTCATTGCCTCGTTCTTCTCCCGCCCATCCTTTGTTACTGTCCTCAGTTCTAACTCCTGCCTTTCCTACCCCTTTTCCGACATGACCCAGGTCTCTGACCTCTCTGCCCTCATCTACCTCCTCTATATCTCGCATGTGCCACAACCCACCCCATCAATACACCTCTTCCAGTAAGCTGATGACATCCTCAATCTCACTCTCTCCATTCTCAGCTCCTTGGTTCACCACTTGGTTCCTCACCCAAAACCTTGATAAAACCTAGGAAATTCTCATAGGTCCATAATTCCTAGTTTACCCTCCATAAATATTCTGGCACCTTACTCCTACCCTCAGATACTTGGGACTCACCTTTGACTGCAACCTCACCTGAAATCCCCACTTCATCCAACTCAAGACTCAAAACCATCTCTGTCTCCTCAAACTCCTCTCCAGCCATATTTTGGGCTTACAGCCCTCCAATATCCTCTACACCCACAACTCCCTCATCCATCATTTCCTCTGCTATGCCAGTCCTGCTTGGACCTCTGCCCCTCCCAAGATCTATCACTCCTCCATCATTGAATGCCTGCACTCTGACTTGCCTATCGTACCTTCTCCCCTCCCCTACATGGGTCCTGTATGACCTCATTCCCTTCACCCACCTTTTTCTCTAACATATCAGCCTCAGTACGTTTCCTGACAAATAGAACCCCATACCCCCTAGGTTCCTCAAAGTTCCTCACTCATTGCCATGCCTCCCTCACTGTGTCTCTCCAGCCATACACCTCCACACCCCCAAATCCTCTCTCAGGGCAACTTTCGTTAACTCCCTCTCCCAGATGATGGACTCCGTCCCAAAATCTAACCCTCCTATCAGCCTTGAGCTTCCTCCTCACGCTACCTCCCACATCCTTGCCCTTCCCCTACGGCCCCTTCACTCTCCACTACCTCCTCTCACTCCCCACCCCAGGGTCCCTCAGATAAACCCCTGCCTTACCCTTCTTTCCTTTCGTTGTTGATGCCCCCCTGTTCCCCTCCCTTCCCTCCCCCCCAGTCCTCCACCATTCACCACCATTAGTGTACCTTGTTTCTAAATCACATGCGGTGTGATGTGTGCAGCAACTTGGTGAAACTACATGTAGAGTGTTGTTTTATTGTTTGCAAACGCCCAACTTGTAGGTTCTGTGAGTATATTTTAATTGTCTTGTCCAGTGTAACAGTGCATCACTTGCTTGTTATCACCTACATCACTGTCATCGCCAACACCATCGACATCACTCTAGCCTGGGCACCACTCAAAGTCATCCAGTGTAATATTGTCTCCATTATGGACTGTCGTGTCTGTCACTATCATCACCATGTACACTGAATGCTTTTACCATGACTGCACTGCTTTCTCTAATTTTTTTCTTTTCATTTTGTAAATTCATATGCTGAAGAGCGGCAAATAACGCTGCTACCTGACCACCTGGTTTTTCACAGGAATGAAATGACAATACAAGAAAAAAAATGTGGTTTACAGTCAATTTGCTACATGTACGTATAATTCTATGTTCCAATATGCTTGGCGAAAGGCAGGGTATGACACTGACATATGGTGCTTTATATTGGACTGCATTAATGCGAAAGTCGTTTTGTATGTAATAATCTGGCTTTAGTGAGGTGTGCACATTGTTTGTAGGGTGGTCAATTATTTGTTCATTTATTTTCTCTCTTTCTGGTGCCTTTATGTGTGCTGTGTGTAGTGGGAGTAATTTGCTAGTCCTCTTATTTTTTTATTTATTCTTGCATGTCATAAGGGTGTGCCTCACAATGTATAGTTTGGTGAATCTGCAGTATGTGTCTTGGATGACAATTTTCTCATTGTTCTTGGGAACTGTATTCGTTAGCTGTCAGGCGCTGTCCCTGCCTGCGGAAGGCAGAGTTGGGCTGGTGTTGTCGTGGGAGGCTGGTCGCTGGCGACACATTTATGGGGGCAGTTTGTGAGGCGGGACCTATCTGTCGGTAGTCTCACTACCTGAGGTGGCTGCACTCTCTAGAAAGCACTCGATAATTTATTGCATCCCTTTTAGATAGCAGGCAGCATACCGCAGGGTTCCTATCACCACGAAGCCTATTAGTGTACGCCTTTGCGGAGGTTATCAATCTAAGTATCAGTCTTCCTTGTCTCCAGAATTACAGCCGGGGGCTGACTCGGCCATGTTTTTTTCAGAGTGAGATACTGCCTGGCGTTCCTGTGGAATTTCGGCGCGCAATGAAGTCTTCCCTTGTCTGGTATTTCGTGTCCCCTTTCCACTTTGCTCTCTTATCTGTGGCTATTTGGGCTACAAATTGGCTAGATAAGACTTTAAATTCCTTTTAGAGCAAAAGGCTGGGAAGCAATGGGCGTGTGGAATTTTCGAAAGGACGGTTGGATGGCCTCCTCTGGAAGTGATCCGATTGACTCCGTTTTTGTACGCAACAGGTGCAGCTATCTGTCATAGCTGCCTGTGCATCTCATTGTCTCTCCAGTGATTGGTATATCGAGTTTAGGGGGGCGGTGACGCCCAGATTTTGGCGTGAACTTCTCATGAAGGCTCCGGCTAGTTCGTATATCTTATTTCAGATAGGACCTGATGAGTTTATTCGCTCTTCTGGGCTGAGTCCTGAGCGTTTGTGGGACTTTAGTTTTCTGAGGTATCCACCTGCAGCGGTTCGTGGACTTTGAAAATTTCATGTGTCGACCCAAACAGGAACTCTGTTGCAGTTGTTTTCTTTGCAAAACAGCTGTTTTATATTCTCGTTCGGTCGAGAGTTGAGATTAGTCAGCCACCGTCTTACTGGACGTACCGACGTGCTAGTGGTTTATGCAATTATATTCTGGGGGTACTTGTGCTCAATGCTCGCGTTTTGCGCTTGAGATTTTGAGTGTATGTCCTAGCTGACACTGGAAGCATTTAGCTGACAACTGCTATCTGCTGTGATAGTGGGGCTGTTATAGTTAAATGTCGATACTGCTTCACAGATCGTAGTGAGATTCTCAGGCAGAACTTATTCTGTTTCAGCTCCATTCCTTCAAGATCGTCCAGTCGCCAGCGAGATCCAGTGTCGACAGATCAAGCGGACTCAAGGTTATTGGTAAACTGATGCTCGCTATTTGCTAGGATTGTTTTATATAGTTCCAGTAATCACCCATCATTGTGTATGTGCGTGCGTATGATCGATGTTGACTTCTCTTACTTGTAACGAATTTCTTAGCGCCTCTGTCCATCTTTCTACTTTCCACTATAGGACAACACCACATGTATAGCCAGATATATCGCTATGTTACGGCTCCAGACAATTTGCTGGTCATACATGTAGTCCGCAGTGTTCACCGATTTTACTGCATTTGATGTCCGTTTTATAAATATTTGTTTTCATTTGTAACCCATTGCTTGATTACACTGTTAACTGTGATTTCATTTACAAAATCCTTTATAATAATTGTTAACTAACCCCCGAATTTCTATGTGCTTTAATGGATAAATGTATTAATTTAAGTCCTAAATTTACTTTCCTTTACAAATTCCTAACTCGCTATTTTGGAGGGGTGATTAGATAGACAGATAGAGGACTGTGTATATTATTTGGTGCACTCTGATAAATTATCTCGCCACCGAGCTTGTAGATTTAGGGTGTTAGAAAAATGTTGAAATGTTTATAGAGCTTATGGGACTTAGCTATGGGGTCATCAGTCTCTAAACTTACAAACTGCTTATGAACTAGCTGATACTAGAGACGGGACAAATATCCATGCCTGAGGGGGTATTCGAATCTCTAATCATAGTAGCCGTGCAGACCGTGACTGACGCGCCGCAGACCGTTCCGCCACCATGGCCGGCTAGGGTGTTGGATCTTTTTACATGTTTTTAATAAAAGATTTGGTGGTGACCCATGATAATAACATTAATGAGGATTATATTTAAAATTAATTTTCATATCTGTGATTTTGCACATGTGCATAACAGTGGACCGTCTCTGACGAGTAAAAATGTATCCACTCAGTGGGGGTGATCCCTCCATTTTTGACGTGACATTATACGTGTTCTGTCCCACTTACTTCTAACCGCTTCTTGGAAATCCCACATCTGCACTTTAATATAAGCATTTTCAGATATGTGGTACTGCAACATATGTGTGTTTTGGGGTTATTACAATTACTTTAAGCGGAGAGTTTTTAGCGTTGCAGATTGAATGTGTAATGATACAATGACGCCATTAAGTTACATATAATTTCTTCCTATTGTATTAATATATTATTACTTTGTTTCTCTCTGTTAAAAGGTTGCTTGAGGTACAATGCTACGTTTGGCGCGGAAATGACGCACACCACTGTCCTGTTTATGACTGCCTGTTATTACAAGCATGGTTTCGTGCAGTTCAGAGCGTTCGAAGTCAAAGGTGTCGCTCGTGAGAAGGCCCTGTTGCCCTGATACCTGGGAGCAGGAATGCCGAGTTCGAGTGAGGGATCAACTGGCCCTTTCCCAGTCCCTTCTTGATCTCATTAAAAGTTGCCAAGTTTGAGTGTGCCCGTAGCGTCATACGGATGTGGTATGGAGAAAAGGGAACCAGCACGTCATTTTCTCAGCCACTGTAATCTTTTCAGCCCTTGGAGATGCTACTTCTCATTCGAGAAGTTCCATTAATCACCAGGCCGAGCACTCTTCCCACAAAAAGAAAGTCACTGGAATCCCCAGAAATTGTACCCGGATCGTCCACATAAGAGTGAAACTCACGAGGCATCCAACTAACCGTGTTGAACGACGAAATGAAAGAAAAGGTACTACCAAAATCAGGGACGAAAATGAATTAATTTCTTGCCCTCTAGTTAGTGTACGTAGTCTGCAATGACACAGTTCATCATAGTATTGTAATGGAGTAAGAGAGCGCTTAATTCATGTGAGCACATTTAAATGCATGTCTGCTTCAGACGAGTGCACTGTACCTTGAGTGAGTTGCTGCTGTGTGGCAGTGGCGGTACTCACCGACAGAGAGCGCCGCCTCCAGCGTGGGCCCGGCAGCGCCCGCCACCAGCGAGATGGCCAGGATGAAGACCAGCGGGACATGTGGTGTGAGCACCATCAGCAGCCTGCTGGCCGCGTGCGATGCCATGCACACCAGCAGCAGCGGCCGCCTGCCCAGCCTGCCGACACCGACGGTTCCAATTCCAATGTTCAAACGCTCGTACATCTGTGGGACTTAACTACTTTGGTCATCAGTCCCTAGGCTTACAAAGTAACTTATGCTAAGAGCAGCAAATACACCCATGACCGAGGGAGGACTGGAATATTCGATGGCGAGCCCCGGCGCGCTCCACAGTGGGACGCCTTGGTACGCTTGGCCACTCCACTGCAGTGACATGAACGGGGCGCCAGTTGTAAGGAGTGAAGATTTCCTTACATAAGGGATAATTAACCGCGAGGTTGTCACGCACACACACACTTTTATACACTTGAGGTATTTTTAAAGAATGCGGAGCGCCCGGCGTAAACACCAGGTGGTGTGTGGCACTCGCCGATAAGCCAGCCCTCGACAGCACAGGTAACAGGATAGTGGAAGACAGCACAGGTAACAGAGATAGTTGTGAGACAGTTCACTGTTAATTGTGCATTGTGCATTAGCAGTCCCAGTTAACTGTGCGACAGCAGTCTCGTAGTCGCGGCGGTGGTGGTGGGATATTTAAAGGGAGAGACGCAATTGGCTGTTCCCCCAGCATAACCCTCTCAGAGAAACGTTTTGATTCGTAGATGAAGCGACACATGCGCCACACGTAGGAAAAGACAAGAACTAGGGACAAAGAAGCTCCCGTACGCAGCGAGAAGCTTTACTTCTTTTTGGTGGGCGGCCATAGGAGGTGGTAGTCGTCTATGCTGACGCCATCCTCTGTGTGGGCGACGTCTTTTCACGGACTTTCATGTGAAGAGCAACTTTGTCGGCGAGCGATTCACAGTATCTTCTTGTGAAGTACGTGTGATTACGCGTTTGTTCGAGTGTTGAGTCACGATACTTCATATCCAGCTGTGAACAAGCGACAGAGTGGCGATAGTGTAACGCTTGCGAGCGCATATTGAGTGGCATCGCAGTGGGTTGGCAAAGGCCGACGTATCACGCCAGTAGAATTAACCTAGGGCTTGTAGCTATCTTGACTTCATCAAGATTCAGGGACAGTGCGATCGGCGGTGGTCAATCAAGGCAGTAAAGAGAGTAGTTTGTGACGCAGTGACAGAGCCCAGCGGCAGCCATCTTGTCGTCGGCGCAGTAACAAGGTACAGTGAGCAATTTGCGATAGGCGAGTCGTCCCAGACCCCTCACAGCATTTATAGATTTCTCACCATAGTTCACAGCATCGCGACAACCTTCTTTGCCAAACTGAGAGTGCGGTAAATTGTGTAAAATCCAGTAGGCGCCATTTTCAGCCATTCTATCAGGCTACTACAGTTATTATTTACTATCCAGTCTATACCTACCCTATGATTTTTAAATGAACCGGGAGAGAAACTATGTATATAAATTTGCTTTTATCTCACTTGTTAAAGTAAAATAAATCAGTCATCTTTTAGTAAAACAACTTATTTTTCTTGTAGCTAGAGGCATCATAACGTACCCTTGTTGAGCCCCACTAGTTACTAGCTTGTAAGCTTTTTCTTTCAGGAGTTGCCAGCTACAGTGACAGCGAGTGATACCAGCACACCACTGTTGGCATCGTTAGATAAGTGTTAGGGCAGCTCTCTGATTTCAACATCTTCTTGCTGTAGATGTCTTCCTTGCAGGAGCCAATGGTACATCACAAGTCAGATATGTTGAGCATTTAATATTAGTTGGAAGCATAATTTAATATCACAGCAACGACTCACACGTTAGACAGTCAGCTGTCAACACAAGACTGCTTACTCTTTTCTTTTACTGTACTTTTCAAGTCACACGTGGGGGCAGGCCGGCGGTTTAGTACGCCACTCTTCCCCTGATAGATTTTTTCCAGTACACAACACTTGGAGATGACACGAGCTAATGTAAAAATGGACAAGTAGACAAATGGAGACGTTTAAAAAGAACTAGAAATGGATTTTAGAACCACGTTCAGAAATTAAAAAAGACGACGGTGGCGAGTAAAACACACGAAGGACAATCACTTGACAGTATGTAACAAGAAAAACAGAGGTTAAAACACACTGACGACACTTGTCATGGCAGCAGTTGCAAAAATTTAAAGACGCATATCTACATTTACATCTACATGCATACTCCGCAAGCCACCCGATAGGTGTGTGGTGGAAGGTACCTTGAGTACCATTATTGGTTCACCCTCCTATTGCAGTCACGTATTGTTCGCAGAAAGAAAGATTGTCGGTATGCCTCGGTGTGAGCTCTAATCTCTCTGATTTTATCTTCATGATCTCTTCGCGAGATATATAGGTAGGAGGGAGCAATATACTGCTAGACTCCTCGGTAAAGGTATGTTCTCGAAACTTCGACAAAAGTCCGTACCGAGCGACAGAGCGTCTGTCCTGCAGAGTCTTCCACTGGAGTTTATCGATCATCTCCGTAACGCTTTCACGATTACCAAATGATCCTGTAACAAAGTGCGCTGCTCTCCGTTGGATCTTTTCTACTTCCTCTATCAACCCCACCTGGTACGGATCCCACACCAGTGAGCAGTAATCAATCTGTGGGCAAACAACTGTAACCTACATCCTTTGTTTTCGCACTGCATTTCCTTAGGATTCTTCCAGTGAATCTAAATTTGGCATCTGCTTCACCAACGATTGATTTTATATGGTCGTTCCATTTTAAATCACTCCTACTGCCTACTCCCAGATAATTTATGGAATTCTTCCAGATTGTCTACATTCAGATTCAATTGCCATTCCCTGCACCATGAGTCAATCCGATGCAGATCCTCCTGCACTTTAATACAATTTTCCATTGTTATAACCTCTCTATATACTACAGCATCATCCGCAAAAAGCCTCAGTGAACGTCCGATGTTATCCACAACGTCATTTATACAGGGTGTTTCATTAAGTGTGTTTGCCTCTGTAATTTATAAAATAATAGGTGACGGGAAATTTTAATGCGGTAGGTCAACACGAGAAATGTTACTCTTTCTGCGGAGCTATGAACGTAGTTTATTGTATCATTTCCCAAAGAGTTACAGCACAAAGATATAATTTTTTAAATGGAACAATAGGTTTTTTCTATCGTGCATTGGAATCGTTGAAACCAGCTGCGTCCAAATCAATTTAAGTTACATTCCTATCACTGTTAGTTTGGGAGCTACAACCCTTCAAAGTTTCAGGGGCAGATACCACACGCTGTACGTAATACATGGCTGTGTGTTGGGTGATGGATGTTATGGCAGTGGACCACTGTTTCATTACCACCCCATCTCCCGAGTAGAGTACTGAGCTCACAGCCCACATGGAACGAACTAATAGCGGTCTAAGGTACCTCGCTGCGGAGCGCACAGTTGCTCACCGTGGGGGGTTCGAGTCCCCCCTGGGAATGGGTGTGTGTGTTGTCCTTATGTTAGTTTACCTTATTTTAAGTAGTTCAAATGTTTGTATAGCTTATGGGACTTAAGTACGGGGTCATCAGTCCCGTTTAAGAAGTTTGTAAGCTACAGACTGATGACCATGCAATTTGGTCTGATAGATTTACAAACATTTGAAAATTTTTGAACGAACTAGTATAGCTATCCTGACGTAGACGGTCTGTGTGTAGAACATTCGTCATTTGGTGTCAAAACCATCAGATAGTGCCCACCTAGACACGTTACACTGGAAACGCTCAGCTTGGGCGCTAGAGAGCATTCAAAGAACTGTTGTGATCCGATCCGTTTTTGTACCTGCATACTGAAGGTATTTAACCCTTCAGACATACTGTGGATTGCGGATGGACGTCGTGATCCTAATAACATTCCTGCACACAATGTCTGATATGGGTGTGCATTCCTTGTGACATCAATAAATCCAATATGAGCAGCACATCGTGCTGTCTACGTTACAAAAGCGCTTCGAACTGCGCACCTCCTATGTTATTGCACGGCGTAGATCGACAGTGCTGAGACGCACGCACATGAGCAAATATGTGCGGTTGTCTTTGAACTATTCCAGTCACTCCATGCAGTCGAGCAACATGGTCTTCGCAGACGTTACAGGAGTGTCTACACCATATCCTTAAGATATCCCACAGAAAATAAATAGGTGTAAATCTGGCTACCGTGCTGGCCATGGAATGGTCCACCTCTACCAATCCATCAACTGGGGTATGCGATGTTAAGGTGTTTCCGCCCAGCGACGTCAAATTGTACTAGAGCTCCATCGTGTTGCAGATACATTTACTTCCTGACATTTAGTGACACTGCTTCCAACATGGTAGGGAAAACTTCTGGAAGAAATGTGAGGTAGATCGGTCTTGTCAGACTGTTTGGCAGTAGGTGTGGCCCAACATATGGTCACCAGTTATCGCGGCCCAGATGTTAATACCAAACATCTGTTAATGATTTTCAACCATCGAGGCATGCAGATTTTCGTCCTCCTAATATGCATCTTCTTCACGTTCACCATTCCGTCCCTAGTAAACGTGCATTCATCCGCAAATAGCACCAAGCTCGGGAATAGTGGGTACAGTATTCATTGTTGTAAATACCATTGCATAAACTGTACCCTTCGTGGGTAATCCTCCTCCAGTGATGCCTGGACTTTCTGCAGATGGTAATCATGGACAACTCGTCACACAGGACTTTTATCCGCGTGTAGCGCCTGCACCACCTGCCGGCTGCTGGTGGCTGGGTCCTCTTCTTTCTCTCCACGTTCTCCTCCAACAGAAGTGTTAGAGTCGTGCGTGGACGACCTGCATCACTTTTCAGCGCCTATCAGAGAACAAGCCGTAGACAGGGGATAGTATTTGCAGGTACCCAGAACAAGGTGACCCTGCTTTACTAGACAATGGTCGAATCTCAGGCAGAAAATACGTACATGAAACTCTTCGTCTTCTTGTAGGCGTCTTTCGAAGGCCGCAATGCGGAATGATGTGGCATATGTCTGTTTAAAAATCGTTCTGCATACAGCTCTCCCATTGCAATCCGCTGTGCCGTATGAAAGCACCATGTCTGTCATTTCTGAAGCTGAGAATTGATAAACGTCACACCGCTGTCAACAACGTTACTGCACTGGACTGGCGGACAACACATGGTCTGCAGCAGGACAGGCCGGTGGCTGTGTGGAGGAATGCTGTAACGCGTGCGCAAGAATGTTATTCGGATCAGGACGTCCAGATGTCTGAAGGAGTGCATATCTTCAGTATGGTTGATTGTTTGGGATAGGGGGACCAAACTGCTAAGGTTATCAGTCCCCCGTTGGGGAGGGGAAGGAGTGAGGATAAGAAAGGAGGGGAAGGGAAAGGAACTACAGTCCAGGGAGGAAAGAAGGAAGAAAGACTGCATTATCTTGGGGCCCCGTGCTCGCCACACGCGTACTCACAAAAGAAGAGTGAGGCCCCTGGGGGGCAGTATGCAGGCACGAAAAGGGATCGGATAACAACAGTTTCTTTCTCAAACGTGAATGCTTCCAGTGCCCAAGCCGAGCGTTTCCATATGTGGGTTCCCTCCTGAAAATAGATCGCTTTGCCATACCGCACTACGTTGGTGTTTTATTGAGGCATCCTTCATTGATTCTTCTGGCTGATGCAGGTTTAACATCCAGTGCCATGGCTGCCCAACAACACACCATTCGAGGTGGCTGCACGGGGACCACGAGATCACGTCGGGGTGCTTAGCTGACCAAACAATGGAGGCATTGATAGAGGTCGGTGGCCCATCACATGGCCCTGCCCATACATGATTGCGCTCGATTCTAATGATCTATCCTCGATTGTACGTTCAACTTCAAACTTTCTTCTACTTTCTCTGCTGACAGTGGTTTCCAGTTACAGAGACAGTGAATGGTTGCTTACATGTCACCCAGATAGCCGTAGAGCAGTCCCAGAGCCACTCCAACGTTCTGGGAGTAGAACAAGACGTCACTGACCATGTGCTGGTCGTTACACACCCAGTTCATCTGCGAGGCAACTGTCAGCGAGAACCATGTGTCATCGTAGTCCCAGCCATACTGACATTTCGTCACCCTTAGGCTGGTGCTGGAGTCGTGAAGTGCTGTCAGGTTGTACATCAGGCACTTGCTGAAGGTGTCTCCTTCCCTGTGAGCATGTAGTAAGATTATATTTCCAAACAAAAGTTTGTAATTACAAGTCTATTAGAATATCTACAAGACTGATCATCAACTAGTCACCGCCACTGCAGTGATGCCCATACAAATTTCCCGGCACGCTTTATCTAGGCTGTATTTACTAGTTATCGCAAGTGGGTATTTTGTTTTCTTATCAGTAGATAACAGCTGCAAAAGGTGACTGTTGTAACAAGGTACTCCTCATATCTAGACCTGTGATTAAATCCGCCTTATGCAAGACACCTTGTTTTGTTTTAATAGCCAAACATGTTTCGGCACTTATTGTGCTATCTTCTGTGGGTTTTTACCTTTCAGTTTCTATAATAAAATGTTACTGATTTTGTTTATACATCTATTTGGGCGTTTGATTTGAAAACTTCTTGGATATATTAGACTTAATTTATTTACAATACTTACATTATGTTACACACCCAATTTTTTTGCAGTCCTACTCTTGTTTCTTTATGTAACCATACTCTGTTCAGCTTTACTACACAATGTAGTATACCACACTCTCTTCCTTCCCCCCCCCCTTACATCTCACTCCCACCACTGACCACACATTTTAATGACTATGCACAGTTCCTCAAGCTATCCGTGGTTGCTTCCTCTTTGTGCAGGTTCCCTGCCTCTATTCCCACCTCACCCCTCTCCACCCCATTCAGTCATCAACTACCTTCTACCACTCTAATCCCCTCCCACCCCATAAATATTTGGTTACATATTCCAGTTGTGATTCCTGGTAACTATTTCCCCCTCTCCTCCCTCTTATTAATGATTGGTTATAGTATGCTATATGAAATCCAAATATTAAGTGGTACAAAGATACCCTGACTGGTAAAAAGTTACCCTGATTGACTGTATACATTCCACATAATCCAACGCGTTAACTAGCTTGGAGGTGAAGGCTAACTAACTTATCTTTGAGAAACAAACGAACAGCTGATACACTCGTGTGTGTGTGTGTGTGTGTGTGTGTGTGTGTGTGTCTGTGTGGTTTTTGTTTGTTGATAATTTTTCACATAAGAATATTTTGTATACTTCGGAGGGCAAAAATCAATACAGCATAAATTAATTATTCGTGAGAAAAAATTAATACAGGGAAGAAGTTGAAAGTAATAGAATTAATAAATTACGCTAACTAGCTATCCCTGCCGGACGTCTACCATCGGTATCATCACAGTATCAATCTCCCATTGTGCACTATGGCGGTAGAGGGTTGATAACGATAAGGTGGTGGAAGATATGGGAGTTGAAAGTTACCGATTTATATTAAATTCTACGTGTGGATGACAATATTTTTCTCTTCAGCAAAAACTACACAATGGAAACGAACGATCTCTGTGTTTCTTTTAATACAAAGTAGAACCAATTCTGGTATTTACAAGATAACATGCAACAACTGTCCTTGTTATTACATGTAGAACCAATTCTGTATTTACAAGATAACATGCAACAACTGTCCTTGTTATTACATAGGACAGACAGGAAGAGCAATCAAGGTGCGGTGTAAAGAACATCTACTAGGGAGGACAGGATGCCATGTGCATAATTCCACCTCTGCCGAGCATTTGCTTGTAGTCGATCATGTCACTAAATCGTTGGGAGACACTGTGTTTTGCATAGGGAGGCCAAGGGAAGGAAACTATATTTATGGGAAGTATAAAATTTTCAAACACCTCATCATCAACGATGGTAATATGCTGAATGATCAACTGCAACTTGCAAGTAGACATTACCTAGAAGGTTTTAAACCTATACAGTTTTAGACATTTGTTAATGCAATACTTGTTCCTGCATGGTGTTCATTGTCCTCAGAATTCTAGTGGTGCACTTGTTTATAGTTTTATAATGTTGTGATGCATAATGTTTATCCCGTTCCCTCCCACCGGGTGCGCGCTATTTATTCTTAGTATGTGTTTCATGCACTATATGTCTGGCCGCTGAATATTTCCTAACTTTTCTATCTTCAATTTTTGCTTGTATGCATGTATATATATTCTGCCATGCACATGACTCGGCTCCAGATTTCTTTGCACGTTAGTTCTAATCTGATTTCCCATATTTTTTACCTTATCTGTTTTCTGTCAGTATTATATTACACACAGTTTTCTTCTCTTCAAGTTCTTTCGCGTCCGCGACTGCGCGCACGCCCGTCAGCCCTCTTGGCGCCACCTAGTGCGGGCGCAAGGCACTAGGGTTCCTACGCCTCTGCCAGTAGGCAGTACTCAGTCGACCTGTGTGTGGACGTGCTCCACAATTTTATGATGTGGACATTGTTTTAAAATTTACTTTTTATTCTGTTGACACGAAGTCAGACACATTTTATTTAATAACTATTTCAATGTGAGCTTTATGTAAGTACATTCTCACCTATGCTGTAATTTTAATTTCTTATTTTAGAAACACTATTTTACTATTATTCATATGATTTGTGTTTTATATTTTATTAGGTAATAATTCTAAAGAAGGCAAAATTACTTTTGCCGAAACCTAGGTCAAGGTTTATGCATGTAAACCATTTTTATGCAACTGGTCGGCTGAAACTGTATGGATACTATTCACTGTAAAACAAACACAGTCAGAGACGCTAATCTTAATATGAAAAGGATGAATACGTGCAAGCTCAATTTTTTATTCGAATCCTGAAGAACCAAATAACGGAAATTATTTCGAGCTAGTTGAATGTATATCTAATTTCGATAACATACTACCAGAACACATTGCACGAATTCAGAGTGCTCAGCATTGTAATCCTCATTATCTTCAAAACAAATTGATTAGTTCAATTTCTGAAGAAAAATCAAAACTGATCTTTTAGAACAATCGAAATACTATTCTGTGATTCTAGATTGCACACCTGACATTTCACATGCAGAACAAATTACTGTTATTGTAAAGCTTGTTTAATTTTAATCCATGAACAAAAATTTCTGAGGTAAGAGAACATCTCTTAAGTTTTTTATCTGTAACATATATTTGGAAACATTTTTGTTTCACTTTTTGGGATACCAGTATTATTATTTAAATTTATATATAAAAACAGTCTAGAGTGCAATGATTTTATTTTATTCAACTAGTTTCGGTCCTTCTCTTGGACCATCTTCACAAATCGTAACTCCATTGATGTCATGGAGATGAACAGGTACTTTGGGGGTGCGTTACAATTTCTGAAGATGGTCCAAGAAAAAGGAGCGAAACTAGTTGAATAAAATCAAATCATTGCTCTCTAGACTGTTTTTACATATAAATTTTTATCTTTTTACTTTTTGTTACTTGATACAGCGAACTTACAATTAAATGTAAGATTCCATTTGTTGATAGAACACAACAGGTTTTATTTAACACTTCATGTGACAGTAGGAAAAGACAAAAGGTCATTTTTTTCCAATCTGTAAAATTTACGACCAACCATGACCCAATATAGTCTTACATATTTGGCCATCATAAGTATCGGATAAGAAGTAATTTCAAAACAGATGATATAATAAAAATGATTGTCGATTTACAATTCAGGATCTGAAAATGTTTCTGTAATTGTATGTAAGTATTAAATAAAAGAAATGAAACATAAAAAATTAAATGTTACGTTCTTCTTTTCCTTTTGGTGGCAAGAGCTTATTTTTCACACCCTGCCGCCCAATTCCGTTAGGCCGGCCCTGGTGATACTAATGAACATGCAACAGGAAGACGTAAATCCAGTTAATGTTGATTCTAATGATAAAGAACCTAGTCGATCTGCCAGAGGAAATGAAGTCAGAAAGGAAAGGAAAGCAAGGAAAATGGGGAAGAACACCGACAAGTGGAAAAAGAAAGCAAGAATAGGCAACCTGGAAAGGCGTGCACATCAGCTGGTAACAATGAAGTGCCACCCAGAGTATTTACGTATGAAGATTGTCCCAAGTGCTCGGGGAAGTGCAGTGAGAGCATCAGCGAGACTGAAGCGAAACAAATGTTCGAACGGTTCTGGATGATGAAAGCTGGAGAAAAGCAGTGAAAGTATTTATCTCCACTAAGGAGGTGCCTAAAGCAAGGCCACGTTCTTCAGGTGCACAGTGTGGAAGAAACGTGACAAAGAAATACTTTCTCCTGAAAGATGGTTGTGAAATTCAAGCGTGTCTAGGATTTTTCCTTGGCACTTTTAATGTATCAGAAAAATTTGTGCAATTCGTACAGAAGAAAAGAGACAGCAGCGACATGATTCTGATTGCTGACACGAGGGGTCGTTATCGTACAGGTTAAGACTCCTATAAACCCGAGCTGAACTATCCACCATTTTTTCCCCAATCTGTAGGAGTTCCCACGTTTTGGACGAAGTTCACGCGTTACCTCGTGTTTCATTCAACTCGCTCACACTCGCATGCTACTCACAGTATCAACGTGAAACTTTCATCAAGGTGTTCGTTAAGAACTACACTACGTATTCATTTTAGTTTTATTTATGGCAATTATTAATAAACAGCATATACTGATAGTTTACGACCATGCTCTTTCTGACGACGTTACGGACTTTTCGACATGCGAGGAATTCTTTTTCTGTTGAAGTCAGGTAAACACATTAAGCGAATGAAATGTTCAAAATACATAAAATTTTCATCCTCTCCAAACAGCAACTGGTGAGCAACGTATAACTTGAGATAATGTCAGTTAAATATGATGCACTGGGATCTGCGAGCCCATCTAGTTGTAACACATGTTCCGTATTGGTGCTCCTAATAATTATGCACATGTTGTTACTGCATAAGACCCACACTGGTACTGACTTTTTTAACCCATTAAATTTAATAGTGGTACATTACAAAAGTGATATTCAATTTCAATTTTTCAGTTATATGAAAAGGATATTCTAAATATCTCAATACAGAGTGCTTTATTTTGTGAGGAAATGAGAAGAAGTCAGTTTGTTAGCTAGTAAAGAGATCCTTGATATCTGTCATTTTCAAGTATTCTCACATAAAATCCTCATTAGATCTAGTAACTTCCCTTCTGTTACTGCCAGGCTAACTGAAGGAAATGTAAGTCCTATAGGTTTTGGAAACTGAGTAGTAGCTCTGAAACACAATGGACAAGAAGCAAAGAAATAAACATTTGCGGTTGACGAAGGAATATCTGCAAATCGAATAATAAATCACTGACTTTATTCTTTTTCATTCTACAACTTTGTATTTCCTTTAATAACGCGACAATTAATGAAGTTTTGCGTAGTAACCATGTGGAAAATGATATGTGATATGTTATCATTTGTCAAAATATCATTTTGATATCTCTAACCGTGTATGAGATACGCAATGATTCATTCTGGCCTTATCTCCATCGGAAATGAGTTCGCTAAATTAAAATTTTAGCGGTATGAGTGAAAGGTAAAGATCTCCTTCTAAGTCGAAAATAAAATGCAATGTATTAGAAAAGTTTCATTCGCAGCAACATACGGTTCAACAAGCACCAAACGAAATATCATAGCAGCGTGTATTGTTTACTCCAAACATTTCCTAATGTAGCGCAGTCTCTTATTTCGAAGCCAATATCTTATTAACTATGCCTATTAACGAAATGACGAGCATTTCGTAACAATGCTGACATATAAAGATTTAAGTAGCGGAAAAATTAAATGTTTCTACCAATTAGTTTTTGCGAAATCGTTTGTGGAAGATGGTAGGGCATGCGCCTCTACGCTGTTAGTGCAGCGTGATTCCAACCATGTTGGGGAAAACATGGCGGACGATTCAGCCTGGGTATTTAGGAGCTCTAGTACAGGTATTATGAGATCCGACGAGGCAAGAGACAGAATAAGGATCCATATAAAATCGTTCCCTACCGTTTCATCGCATTACTGCCGACAGAGCACTGAGTGATAGTTCTTACCAGGAGATTTGAATATGCAAATAATGCACGAACTGTAATTGAAACGTTGCGAAGAGTGTGACGTTACAATAACGTACAACAAACACCATTTGGAGCGGAAAGCGCGATAGTTTGAGCGTCGAAAGTTGCGAAGGGTGGACAGGCAAAAAGGCGCTGCGAGGAGGTGAGCCTCGCGCAGTTCCCACCGACGGGCGGAAACTCGCGTCTAGGGACAGTAGTGGCCAGACCCAGTTACCCGTACCAACCGACAGATGTCTCTCTGGTCGCAAGCTATGTCCTGCAGAGACGCCATCTTCCCTTTCGTATTTTCATAATTTTCTCCTTATCACTCCCGTGTTGCTATTTCAAAGCTACAACACACTTAAGAGATATCAAAATCATGTCGTTCTTACTACAATTACTTGTAAATTACAATCGACAAATGCCATACTGGCGAGTAACCCTTAACACTCATGGTAATATGAAGCAGAGAGCTTTTGTAAGTGTACTGCTTGTAGTGTAGAGGATAAACGAATCATAATGGGGAACTACTAAACGTCGGTCGTGGTTCGCTTCATGGTCGTGACTACATTCTTTTTTTTTTAACCTTGATTCCTAAATGTATTCTTACACTGTTATTAATTAAAAGAAATTTACATTTTTCGATATTTCGACATATTTTTGTATACAAGCGCTTTCTCTAAAAAAGTGTGATTGTTCTCTTTAGTGAACATACCGTGAAATATGGGCCAACGAATTGTAAACATTGTCTCGTGAACTACCTGCACATAAACGGAAGACACACTATAATTGTGGTGTCCTAACAACTAAGGCAAGGTTGGCACCACACAACGGAAAAAGAAGTAAGAGATGGTCGCTGCCAGCAGCCACAAATGAGATCGCAAGGAGGCCGCCACGCCCTCCTGAAGTTCGCAGCGCCACTGCTAAGCAAGCTATGTGATGTGAAAAGTAAATTGTGTGGTAGACGTGCCCTGGAAGAGTGGTCTACAGGGAAGGTTGTCTCTATTAGTATGTGGCAGTGACTGTGAAAAGATAAGTACTGTCATAAGTACTTTTTTTCTCTTTTGTTCTTTTTTTTCTTTATATATATATATATATATGGTGGGATAAATGTGTATAAAAAATAAAAATCGAATAACTTACCCAAACCACAGGCTCGTAGATAGTCACAAAAAAAACCAAAAACACACACAAACACAACATTCAAGCTTTCGCAACCGATGGCCGCTTCTTCAGGAAAAGAGGAAGGAAGGAGGGGAGAAAGGGTAGGATGCAGGTTTTAAGTGGAAGAGGATTCATTCCAATCGTGGGACTGGATGGACTTACCTTAGAGGGAAAAAGGAAAGGTAAACAAGTGCACACACAGATACAGATGTGTAGCACTGCCCGATAATAACAAAATTCTGTCCATGTGCAGTATTACACTATTGTACCAAGTCCTATAAAGGGTATGTTGTATGTGTAAATTAAATTATTTTATTTGTAGACCGCAATTTGTTTAAATTTGTGAGCATAGTAATTTCTTAACAGTGCACATGTACACATGCAAACACACTAAGGTCGACATTTCTACAAATTTCTACATTTGTAGAAATGTCGACCTTGGTGTGTTTGTGTGTTTATGTATGTGTACTTGTTTACCTATCCTTTTTCCCCCTAAGGTAAGTCCTTCCACTCACGGGATTGGAATGAGTCCTCTTCCACTCCCTTTAAACCTGCATCCTACCCTTTCTCCCCTCCTTCCTTCCTCTTTTCCTGAAGAAGCGGCCATCGGTTGCGAAAGCTTGAATGTTGTGTTTGTGTGTGTTCTGGGTTTTTTTGTGACTATCTGCGAGCCTGTGCTTTGGATATATATATATATATATATATATATATATATATATATATATATATATATATATATATATCTGTGTGTGTGTTATACAGTTATTAGATCAAAGAGTGATCAGAAACTTTGGACAGCCTGTGTATTCAAGAACAAACTATGTCTCGAGTTTACACAAACTTTTGTTGTTTACGTTTTGACTATTGCTGCTTGTTGTAATCACTCTGTGGTTTCAAAAAAATTACGCATTCAGTTATGTTCTCACTATTTCCTATTAAACTGATGGTATAATCGAATTAGAATTACTTAAAATTAATGTGTTTTATAGGATTTACAACTTATTGTAACAAGCATAACATTTGCTCTTGGTCAGTGTCACCTTAAATACCTTGGTGATCCTAGAGGCCAATAATAAAAATAAAGTTCAGGCACTGCCCCCCCCCCCCCCCCCCCCCAACAACACATGATAAGTCTTTTATTAACTGAAACACCGATGGTATCTTATAATTTATACTATTTTTCTAACTGTAGCATATCCTGAAGGTTATCAAATTGCTCAGTTAGTTCGAAAAGACGATGCTTAAAAACTCTTTTTGTGCTTTCATTTATTTACGGAGTTACTCGTTTAAATACAATAGTGAAAACAGAAAATTAAAAGCTGATTGAGTAAGTTAATCACAGATAAATCCATTATTACCTGGTATATTTAAAAACATGTAAATATTAGTTTTTCTCTAGTAGAGCTAGATACACTTCTGGCATAAACCACGTGTTCAGGCAGAATGCCACTAACCTCACCTGGGAATTGTAACGTTCTTCCACTCCTGCAGCGTCAGGTTCGTGTGTTCTCTTCCAGGAACGTGGCACCAGTGGTCGGGTGTCTGCACTGCGAGGTACAGCACAGAAACGCTCAGCATGTTCATGAACTGAGCAAAGCACACGAACATGGCGGTGACCCTCGTCTGGAACTTCCCTCTGGATCCTATGCAGTCAATTATGTCCTCAAAGGCAGGCGAAACCTTCGGTTTACTGCGGTTTTCTGCAGTGTCATAGTTATCCTGCAAATGAAAGATACGTTAAACTTAATATGGTAATTTCCATGGCAGAAAAGTTGTTTCCAAAGACCCAATTGGATGAATTCTAGTATTCGATACCACCCATCGGCTATCAACAACGACGTCACACCTAAGTCAAAGAAGCTACATGAAGTCAATATTTGAATAAATAGGTAATCTATTAATACAATGTGCTTGTAACACAACATTGGTGACATTACGGTGAACGCACATTGGAAGCGTGTATTCGTGATAGCCATACTGGCGTATCACCGGCGTGATGGTATGGGGTGCCATTGGTTACACATCTTGGTCACCTCTTCTTCGCATCGACGGCACTTTGAACATTGGCCGTTACATTTCAAATGTGTTACTACCTGTGGCTGTAACCTGCATTCAATCCCTGCGAAACCCTACATTTCAGCAGGATAATGCACGACCGCTTGTAGCAGGTCCTTATGGGCCTTTCAGGATGCGGAAAATGTTCGACTGCTGACCTGGCCGTCACATTCTCCAGATCTCTCACCAATTGAAAACGACTGTTCAATGGTGGCCAGGCAACTGGCTTGTCACAATACGCCAGTCACTACTATTGATGAACTGTGGTGTCGTGTTGAAGCTGCATTGGCATCTGTACCTGTACACGACATCCAAGATCTGTTTGACTCGATGCCCAGGTGTATCAAGGCCGTTATTATGGCCACAGGTGGTTGTTCTAGGTACTGATTTCTTAGGGTCTATGCACCCAAATTGCGTTTAACCGAATGTCAATTCTAATATATTTGTCCATTGAATACCCGTTTATCATCTGCATATCTTCTTGGTGTAGCAATTTTAATGGCCAGTAGTGTATGTATAGCCTATGTGTGTTTATATCATGTCTACATTGAGTAATTATTCTGTGTAAATGTGTTACGTGAATTGCAAATAATTAAATGGTTGCATACTAAACAAAGAAAAGAAAATTGTAAAGTGTAGTAGCAGACACGTTTGCTTAGCGAAGGCAATTTTCGCAGCATCTTTGCGTAGTGCATTTTATCGCTGAGCGCAATGTGGCGCGAAGAAGTGTCCTTGTTGGACAGGAGCAGCAGCACCAGCTGACTGTAGCATCGTGGTTATTCACAACGTGTTGGTCAATGCAACTGTTTTGGCGATTGGGCAGTGGCAGATAATTAACATGGGCACAACTTTAAAACTTGAAACGGAATCATGTCAAGAGCAGTGTTGTGGGCTCAATGTTGAAGCAATAATTCGTCGGCAAGAAGATCCCATTTTTTCCAACCATTATAAAGTGCCAGGAACAGTTATCAGCTTCACCACACGATTGCTGCAAAGTACGTTCTAAGCAATTAACCGTATTTGGGTATGTAATGCTAAGCCAAGTTTAGTTTCGCAAATGATCAATATTGAACTTATGTGTAATTAATTAGTGTCAACAAAATAATTTACCCACAGCACTATCCATACAGGTTCCTATTCCAAGTGTTGAAAAGTTTTTCAAGCTTAAGGGACTTAACTGCGGGGTCATCAGTCCCTAAACTTACAAACTACGTATGAACAACCTTATACTAAAGACGACACTAACATCCATGCCCAAGGGGGGGGGGGGGATTTGAACCCACGACGGGGAACGCCCTCGCGCATCATTGCATAGCGCCTCAATTCGCTTGGCTGCTCCACTGCGGCGGTTCCTATTCTGCTACCTTTAATATCCCGAGGTTCAACCTGAACAATTAAAGACTTTACGTAAATCCAATGAAAATCACTGGAGTCTTAAAATATTTCAGTCAGTAAATAACAGTTTGTGCTATTCTGAAAATTCAAAGTATAGTTAGCAACAATTACAGCTCACTGATTATGAGCATACTGTGTAATCACTCAATGGTTCAAAGCAGTGGATATTAATTTTGTGTTAAATATTCAATTTATATATGCTAAAATGCACTGCAATACTAATTCAAAGCATTAAAGTTAACAATTTAATTAAGCCTCTAAATGTTTGATGGTAGACAAGTTTTTGGCTAGTATAGGGAACAATAGGTGATGTCATAGATTCAGTTCTCAAAAATAATATTTCATTCAATTTGTTAAATAGAAAGTAAATTGCATAATTTCTCAGTAAATAACTCACATAATCATTCAGCTAGTCACTGTCACTGTCGGCAAAATTCAATTTCATTTTCCATATACATAATAATTTAAACGGGAAAATACATAAAGCCGTAACCAATGCAGAAAAATTTAATAGCGCAGGGATCCATAAAATTACGTGTGAAAACTGTGAGTAATTTGATATCGGCCAGACAGGACGTAACTTCATGATTAGATTCAGGGAACACACCAGAATAACAGATAACAACCAATCCGCTTTCTACCAGCATCTAAAGAACGAAAAACACACCACCACAGAGAAAAAGCATTGAAAATATTACATAAAACTCCTGAAGGCACAAATATGATTATCCTGGAAGAATTAGAAATGTAGATCCACATAGAAGCATTCTAAGTGATAACACAGATTATAAAAACCGTATTTATATAGAAAATTTTATCGCTCTTATAAAATTGGATAATGGATAAATCCAGAGAACCACTTTTTCATATACAAGAAATTACGAATAAAAACTTCTACCAAAGATGATACAGTCAAAGGAATAAAGCCAAGGCGGTTAGAATAAGGGGAGATGGCATTTTCTATGCCGAGCACGTACGTTAGTTGATGGGTGTCGCCATCTTGGTCAGTTTTGGAATGCTATTTCTCTCTTTAAAACTATGTGTTAAGTCAACCATCTTACTGTTAATGCATTAAACTGACAGTCATAGCAAAGTAATACTTTCAAACAATATACTTTATCAAATAAATAGAAATAAATACTCATCATAATATATTTTAAAACTGAATTTTAACGGGTAATTAGCACTTTTTAACATGTTGTACATCAAGGCAAAATCGTCGGACGTTTTAGTCCTGTATTAACTGGCATAAAACATCAACTCTACAATACGAACACTTCTACAAAACGTAGCAATATGGCAGAGACAGGCTTCAGTTTTTAGCATAAGGACGTCTTCCTGTATTCTAACCTCTTTGCATAAATCTTTGAAAAAACCAGAGGTACACTATTACAGGATCAAAGATAATACAAAATTGACGAAAAGCAATATCTTTGTAAACATGCAGCATTTAAAGGACACTGTCATATAACAGTAAATACGAACATCATAAAGATTTAATAAAAGTTCGTCATAGCTACACACAATGAGTACAAATGTACAGTTAGCTAGCTGAAAGATCAGTAAGCTTATGCCAGGTAAATACTGCATATAGCATCGAAACGTTTATTTTATTTATCTCTCCATGTTATGTAAAAAAAGTTATCTAAATCCAAACTGAAAAATTCGTCCACAGATTGCATGAAAATGGCCTAAGGCCTAAACGGCTGTTGCTATAATAATAAGCAACATCAAAACGAAAAAACGTTTTTATAATTTTATAAAACGAAAGTAACTGGACGTATAATTCCTAATGTAATAAGTGGTTCACTGCTAATGATAAAAATACAAGAAAAATGTAGATTTTTAACGCAAGCAAGAAAATAAGAGAGAAGCCTTAGAAGCCGCTAACAGTACCTTGGTGCCAAGCAATTCGAAGTTGCAACCGCCGTTGGACATATCTGCAAGAGGTAGTTTGCCACTAGCGTTTAATGCCAACATACCGTTAAAGGCAAAGTGCGACCTATACGGAGGGCTGGCCTTGGTGTAACTTATCTGGTAAGTCTGCCGGAAGACAGCCACTCAAACCGCAGAAGGAAAAGTACCCACGATAAGCGCCGAGGATCATTAGGGAAGAGTTTAGCTGAATGTCACATGCGGAACTCAAGGCGTCAGATAAACGACTTTTCTGTTTTACCTGTCATTAACTACACTTTTTATGCGGCAGACTTCTTGTAGGGTTAACTGAATGAGTAGCACTGTCACCATATACCACATTTCCGTCTGTCATTATTTTTAACAGACCAGTGCTCGGTAGACTCGTTCCAATAGTGTAGTGATCAAACGATATTCTAAGAGCAGCATTTATTTTCTGGAAATATACTTTTACGAAACGGCACAATCAGTGTTATCTCTGTTTACAGACAGATAAAAAACAATAAACAATATACAGGGTGTCCATAAAGGCCTTTTACAAATTCAAAATTTTTATTAAACGGCAGTTGCTGGAATATTTTAACACAATTTCCTTTATTGTAATCAGTTGTCATATATTGATTATTACTGCCGACATTGCTGAGAGACTGTGAGAAACCTAATGGTAGCACTCCAAGCTGAGAAATAGAGACCATCGCAGATAACAGGCTAAAATAGACCCATATAGCTTATGGGACGTAGGAGGTCAAGAAATCACCTTCTGAAATGCAGATGTCCTTCGCCGCCCTCCCAGGGTGGAGGGTTTCCTTTCAGAGAATCAAGACGTAACTTCATACAGCGTCTAGACGCAATTGTAATGCATTAGTACTTGCTGCCAAGAGGCACGTCTTAATGTAAGTAGCAAAGTTGATACCAGTCCCTGGGAACAGCACGTAAGTGGTTTCACGAGGCTAGAGCGAGAGGCTAAAGGAGTAAACCTGCCAGTTAGCAGCTCCCCATTCTGGAGAGGGCGTAAGTCTTGGCCATTTGACGTAAAACGTTGTTGTTGCTGACCATACTGGGTAGCACCGTCACGTTTGCCTTTCAGCTGAACAATGTTGCTACCAAGTAGGGAGTTTGTTAGTGCAAAAACAAGTCACATCCCCACCCAGGGAACGGCAGAGGAGACAGTGCTGAAACTTGGTTCGCTAGAGGACTCCGGGAAGTGGCAAGGCACAAATAAGATTGATTAAGGGTAGGAGTGGCCAATAGGAAACTGTTAGGTGCCACAAAGTGGGGAAAGACAGTGCGTCCACCCTGGCCTTTACAACCTCCAGTTTTTCGATCGAGCGGGGAGTTCTGTGAGACGAGTTGGGCGCCGGATCCGTGTCGTCTCCCACCAGCCTCGGGTAAGCTCCACGACAGCCTGTTTCTCGCTGGGAGAGCGTCTTTCATGGGACGCTGCTAGGAAGGGTAGCTGCATCAGGCTCTTCCACAGGGAATGTAAACACTGACTTCTGTTCTGGCAAAGGAAGCAGCATTTCGATTTTCTAATTGATTAGCCTGAGTGTAGTAGTTACAGTAGTTGGAATGCAGTAAATGTAATTCTATTTACCTATGAGTTCCCAGTCTCCGGAATAAGTATCGCTTCGAGTTCCGAATCCGCATCTCTCGTAGATGCCAATTACTTGTCTTTTAGTAGTCACTCCTTTCCTCTCGGAATCGACGGAAGAGTCCATAAATATTATTTATGGTGTTTATGAAAAACGTAAATCTATTACAGATTGCAGCGTCTGTTCTTCCGGTTAAATTTATTTGTTGTTTCATCAGTAGAGCCTATAGTCAAATTATCATTGACAAAAGCAGTAGAACCAGGTATTCACCACAGAAATATATAGATATACACAACTCTCCAGCAAATTGTATTCTTTAAGATATTTAATGAGACAAACTTTCAGTAATTTACATAGACGTCCAGTAACGACACCAAAACCATTTGGGTGATCGTGTAAATTTCTTCCTTCAAGAAACCATTAAGAAAAACACCATTCAAATAAAACTGCTTTATACAACAAAAGTTTGTAAATGCAACAGTCACATAATCTATTCCTTCTACTACCTATCGATCGTTATATCAGACCGCCTAATTATTTGCATTTAATTTTGTAGCAAAGAGCCGTCGATATTTTACCACCTTCAGTTTTGTAAACTAGTTCCTATGTTATAATCATATCATGTGTTCCATGTGCACTGTTTCAACAAAAAAAGTTTCTAAAGTGTCGTAATATTTTTCTTTTCCAGCAGTTTATGTGTCAATGTACCATGACAGTCATGTGGAGATAATCCTGGTGGCCAAAACATTCAATCCATTTGGCTGCAGATGGTTCAAATGTTGAAATATAAGTAGATCTATCGGACCAAACTGCGTGGTCATCAGTCCGTAGCTTACAAACTACTTAAACATAGGTGAACTAACCTAAGGACAAATACACACACCCATGCCCCAGTGAGGACTCGAACCTCCATGGCGAGCAACCGCGTACTCCGCACCGAGACGCTTTAGACCGCTCGGCTAGTCCACCGTGGCGCTGCAGATGGCCACTAAGTATCTGTACATAACCATTTCCAGACAGTGATCGGTTCTATTGGACAAGAGGATACAGTCCGCTGAATATCAAAACACACCACACCATTATAGAGCACCAGCAGCTTGCACTATCCCTGGTGGACAACTCAGGCATTCTAGAAACTCACCACCCAAGCTATTAACTATAAAAGCGCGATGTAAACTCATCTGTCAGTATACCAGGGAAGTATTGTGTACCGATGATTTCATCCCAAATGTTTCCACACAACACATTGACCACCTAGCTACGTTGACGGTCGACAGGTCCTACCCACCGAGGATTATCTGCGGCTCACTGAACCATAATTTGTGAACCTGGACGGAAGCGTGAAATTACACATGGGCCATTCACAGAATGTACATCTCGCACCGAAATCTTCCCATGCAGCTCCCGTGCCAGTGATAGGCGGTAATGGGGAAACCTGTGGCCGTGTACTGTACAGATGTGAGACTGACACCAGCGACTGCAGCAACGGCTCGTCAGCTGACATGAGGATGGTGGTGTACTGCAACTAACACAAACACCTCCGTCTACTCGCTTCTTGCAGTTCTTCGTCTGGTACTGCAGCGCATTACCAAGCTGCCTGCTTCCCGAAGTTGTTGGCTCCCGGAGCTCTTCGCCACGGCTACGTCAGTGGCCCATGTCGGCACTCGCCGAGCATCAGCAACATGTCCACGTACTCGTTGTTCGTGTACGCTATCTTCATCCGTTGTCAGTAAAAGTGGTATGTTGAGCCCCGTTTGTTTATGTGGCTCGAACTGTCGGGTATACGGCCGTATGCGGCGACAGTCGGCAGTTTGGGCTCGTTCACACTGCCGGCCGGGCCGAGCCGAGCCGAGCCGAGCCGGGATGTGCCGAGCCGGTTAGCGCCTAGTCGGCGCAAGCCTAAGGCACGGGTGTTCACACTGCGCGCCGGGCCGAGCCGAGACGAAAAAGAGAGGGAAAAACCAACTTTTCTGATTTTCAACTTTTAAAACATTTGGACGGTATATAAGACCACGCCACATCGTTTTAAAAACTTATTTTTTACTTATACGCTTTGCCTAGCCCGTGAAAAAATGAAAAGTCTACCTTTCACTCCATGCGAGGTTTTAGTTTTCGTAACGCTCATCACCCGATTTTGACAAAAGTATGCGGTTAAAAAAATCTGAGTTTTGGACATTTTTTTATTACAGCATCTTAACTTTCGAATAAAGCATTAACCTATTCGAAACTCGTAACAGTCGTTTTCAAATGATGCTTGTTGTCAAGTATGCGCACGTGATTTACAAATCGTGTATTGAAAAATTCGATAGCGGGCAGCTTACTGTTCTGTGTATTTTAGACCATACATTACAGCGAGTGAAATGCAGCTAAAAGTATAGAAAAGTTTTTGAAATAGTAGTCATACTGATATCTTCCTACTTTCACAAGTAATTGCGAGTTATCTGAGCGGCGTCATGACGCGATCGCAAGTCTACGGACTCGGCGGCTGTTGAGCGTAGAGCCGTCAGCACACGGGGCGTGAGTTCTGTGGTAGGCCTAAATAAGTAACAATAAAATACCTACAAACATAAGACTCTTCTAAAAGATGCATTTTATCTCAATACGTGCAGCGAATAATAAAAGTTTCATGAAAAACTGTGTTATATAAAATTAGAATAGGCCTTCACATCACAAAGGTTATTGCAAGAGTCTTGCTTTTTAGTAAATCTTAAATCATGCTTCCACGGTCAATGTTACTATTCAGTAGAAGAATGTTAAGAACGTGTAAAACGCAATACATGATACAGTAAGTGCATATTTTACTCTAAGTGAGGTGCAAACTGTCTTGCTCATAAAACGAATCCAACAAACTCACTCCTCAGAGGATACGCACTTGTTTTTACATAGCATAGAATATTATGCAGTATACTTAAGAAATTTATAGGAAAGTGAGTCTTTCTTCAAAAACCGAAGAAAAGAAGATAAAAATATTTGCTTACGTGGAGCCTTGAACCAACGACGCAACCTCACTTTGCTTCGTAGTCTACGACGTAGGCCCCTACGCTACTTTTTTTATTATTTTTGTTAAAAAGTCTAGTGCCACCGCCACTTTTACCCTATACTAAATCAAGGTTGCAAACTAAGGGAACGGAAAAGGAAAAGAAATAATGTGTTCTTTTATTGAAACTTCATGGCTTTTATTTTAAATACAAATAGACAACAGAAGAAACAAAAAGGCCCATCCTAACCGTTGTGTTTTGAAGTCTTACTGAATTCTTTGAATTATAAATAAAATTAAAAAAAGTTTTTTTTTCCTTTCTTCTTCTTGAACGTAAGGAAGGTATTTAACGAGACTTTCTGAACTGTCCAGAGCCTTGGCCGTCTTGTCGTGGTGTGTTTATTACCGGTAAATTCGATCATAGCTCTAACTTTTTATTAATGAAACAGTTCATTTTTAGTTACTTTACTTAATATTCCCTCATGCCCGCTTCAACGGGCCACCAAGAAGTCATCAAACACCTTCAGGAGAAAGTTTGTAAAATTTTTCCGGTAGTTTGCATTCCTCTTAATTTTCGAATGTTGGCTCTCTATAAATGTGCTATAATCACCGACATCATGTTCCGTTGTGCCTAATATATAGTGCACTTTCATTCCTTTCAACCAGTTTGCTGCATCTCTCTTCGTATTCGGGTATGGAATCTCATCAGGATAGAGTAAGGTCGTCATCTGAATAGCATGAGGCGCAGTGCGTTTAACGAAGGCCAAAAGGCGGTAGAGCAGATGCCAAATGTCCTTCACCGTTCCGCAGTCTAGTCGGTGTGTGTCCGTATCATGCACGTTGCACGTCTGGCACAGCGGCGTCGCCACGAGGTGAATGCTGTGCAGACGTGACTGCGTGGGGTACTTTCCGTTCACGTAGTAGTACCATGTAGTCCGTGCCGCTGTCGGCAAGTTAGGGGAGTGTACGTTACACCAGACTGCATTCCAGTCGACCGTTGGGTGATTGCTACGGCCAGTTACCTTACGAATGTACCCTCACTTACGGTATTAGAAGTGTCGTATATGCTACTTGGCGATATGTCTGTAGCTGACATGTAATTACAACAAATGATAAAAAGAACTATTCGTGTTGATAGATCTTCACAGGGTTGACCAAAACTTGTTCATTGTCGTCGACTTCGAGCCAGCTAAGAGTTACTAGATTTTGTTATTTTAATACTATTGTTCTCTCACTGTAGTGACTCATCGGATTTTAAGCACATAAGGAACAGTTGGTAATGGATGAATTTCGACCGAAATTTAGGACAGTTTTTCCTTATGAGAACAGCTATAAAACATGTGTGAATTTTTTATTCATTTTTCAGAATTAGTTGTAATACAAGAAAAAATAAACAGAACATTTTTCCACAAGTGTTATTTAAAAAGAAGATACCATGCAGAGAAACTTGTAAATGCGACAAAAAGTCGTTGAGGAGACAGGCGACCATGATGAAATGATTAGCTAGTTCTGCTGTGAAGCTGGTTAGGTCGCAAATTCTTTATTATAGGTCACACTTCATGTATAGTGTGCCCTCAAAATGACGCGTTTCGGCTTTACCATCATCAGATTAACATCACTTCCGTGCCATGTGCACACGTGATCAGATGTAAGAATCAAACAACGGTATTCAGTACTACCTAATCAGAGAAACTTTTGTTCAGAGATACTAGTGCTGCAGAAGCAATACCATAGCCCGATCGGCTGGCGCCGGCGGAAATTCAGGCTGAAGCGGAGTCTTCTCGGCCCGGCCGGCAGTGTGAACAGTGCGATTAAAAACAACGTGTTTAATCCCTCGGCTCGGCTCGGCCCGGCCTCAACACTTGGGTTATGCGCAGCTTGGGTGGTATGTGTCCCTGAAACTTTGAAGGGTTGTAACTCCCAAAGTAAACGGGAAAGGAATGTAATTTTAATTGATGTATACGCAGCAGGTGTCACTGGCCCCAGTACATGTTGTTCCATTTAAAATTGTATCTTTTGTGCATGATAAAAACAACTATTGTTCCATTTAAAAATTTATCTTTTTTGCTGTAACTTTTCGGAAAATAACACAATAAACTATGTTTATAGCTGCGCAGACAGTGTAATGTTTCTTTTAGTGACCTACAGCAATGAATATTTCCGTCGCCTATTACTTCGTAACTTACACAGGCCAACACATTTAGTTGAAATGTTTGTTAAGCTTAAGAGGCTTTAACTGCGGGGTCATCAGTCCCTAAACTTAAAAAATACCTATGAACTACCTTATACTAAAGACGACACAAACATCCATGCCCGAGGGGGGATTCGAACCCTTGACCGTACACATTTAGTGAAACAACGGTGAATCACCGAACACTTGCACCATAAATATTGCGGAAACGAAAGTGCGATTCGATTGATGTGCGGATTTCACAGAATGGATTGGTAATTAGCGGCTCGTACCTTTAGCCAACAAACAGATTGTAATATTACTTATAAAGTGTATTTTTATGTGTTTTTTTAATGGAACAATGGTTGTTTCTATCATGCACTGGAACTTTTTACACCAGGTTTGTACAAAGAATTTTGAATGACATTTTTATCATGATTAGTTTGGCAGCTACAACCGTTCAAAGTTTCGGAGCGGAGATTGCGATAACTTATCTGACTGGCCGAGTGGCTAGCCCCTGGGGCACGGCCCACTGTCTCATGACCACCAGCCAGTCACCTACGCTGCCGTACCCTCCGCCCCCAAAATGTTGAACGGTTGTACCTGCCAAACTAAACGTGATAAAAATGTCTTTAAAAATTCTTTGTCCACAGATGGTGTCAAAGATGCTTCAAATTACGTGCTTTTTCGAAGTTAATTGATGGTGGTACCGCATTGTGGCATCTGCAATAAGTATGTATAAAATCTGTAACGTTATAAACAGTGTCCCAATGATACACAAATAAAATACCTTCATGTGATATTTCAAACAGTGTTTACCGCTTTAATTCCTAGTTATTGTAATAGGGGGAAAGCAGATAGGCGGCCGCGGTGGCCGAGGGGACTGAGGCGCTTCAGTCACGGTCTGCACGGCCACTACGGTCGGGGGTTCGAATCCCCCCTCGGGCATGGATATTTGTGCCATCCTAGTTCGTAAGTAGTTCATAAGTAGTTTGTAAGTTTAGGGACTGATGACCTCGGAGTTAAGTCCCATAAGATTTACAAACATTTGAATTTGGAAAGCAGATATCTCTATGGTTCGCCCGCTAGATGGCGCTGCCATAGGTCAAACGGATATCAACTACATTTTGTTTTAATAGGTAACCCCATTTTTATTACATATTCGTCTAGTACGTAAATAAATATGAATGATTTATTTGGAACACTTTTGTCACTTTGTGATAGATGGCGCTGTAACATTCACAATCATATTGCTAAATATTTTAAACGTACACTGGGTAACAGGTAGGTTTTTTTAAATTAACACGCAGAACGTAGGTACGTTTGAACTTTATTTCGGTTGTTCCAATGTGATACATGGACTTTAGTGAAATTATCGTACATTATGAGAACTCCTGCTGTTACTGCGTGATTATCTGTAATTACCTCATGTCTTCAATTCTCTGCAACTTAACTCTCTCTCTCTCTCTTTTTTTTTTTTTTTTTTTAATGACTCGCAATGTTACAGAGACATTTGCAAAAATAACGGCGATTTGACACCGTCGGTTGATTTTATGTAAACCAGGCGTTCGGAACTGTCATTGCACATTCGTCGTCCAGAACTCTCTGGCACACGCCAACTTGTTTATTATAACTTACGCTTAGTCATTTCAAAGCAATGGCGCACATTAGAATTAACAAAAACGGTAAATTATAATCTAGTGTCTAAAAACGCCATTAATAGTATGAGAATTAAGGAACGTTTCTGTAATTGTTCTCCGTAGTGTAGTGGGCAGATCGTTTGAATATGGTGTATATGGTCAGTAGTTTGAAACCTGCCAATACCGAATTTTTTTTTTTTTTTTCGCCTTGGCTCCTAAAAGGGTTTCGGTCACTCTTATAAATTAAATAGAGCTATGTTCAAAATGTTTGTAGAACTTATGGGACTTAACTACGGGGTCACCAGTCCCTAAGCTTACAAACTACTTATGAACTAGCTAAGACTAAGTACGGCACAAATATCCATGCCCGAGGGGGAATTCGAACCCCCGACCGTAGTGGCCGTGCTGACCGTGACTGGAGCGCCCCAGTCCCCTCGGCCACCGCGGCCGGCTAGAGCTATGTTTTGCAGTGTTTAAAGTTGTTCATATGTGTGCATATGTAAGAGTCCCCCCCCCCCTCCCCCAATCCCACCACAATCTCACTCAGTCATCAACTACTTTCTACCACTCTGACCCCCTTCCAGCAGATAAATATTTGGATACATATGCCAGTTGTAATTTCTAGTAACCATTACCTGCTCTCCTATCACCCCCCCCCCCACACACACACACCTCATATTAATGATAGATTATTTTATGCCTCAACTTCGTTAAACTGAACTATGCAATAGTCACTACCATTATGATAGTGACTTGTTTATTTTTAGAAAAACAGCCACCACTTACTCTTACTGTGTCTTAAAGTGCCGTGACCTGCTCTACATGATTGTCCTCTTTGGTATATTTCTAGCAAGTTGACTTTTTAACTCTCTTCAGTTGTCTGACTAGATGTACTAATTGTAACACTAGGTTAATATTACTGTAACCATTCACATTTCTTTGCACATTAGTTCACGCATCTTAAAACTTATAGCCCACATCCTTAACTTATTTGTTGTATGATAATCACTTCTCAATCTATCCCCATTAATATTTGAAGCCATAGATACTATGACAAATTCTTTATATTGGCAGATATCCTTACAGTGACATTCTAAGCATCCTACTACTGTGTAAGCTGCTAGTTCCGAAATATTCCGCCTATGGCGCCACTTTTCATTTTACTTCTTACACAACTAAATATTAATCTGTTAAGCGACTGTTTTATCAGCCACCTGCTCCCCTCTTCAAGCTTATCTTTTCAACACATCGAGCATTACTGTTTTCCCCGTACCCTTTTTCCTTATTTATTTTTACTCTTTCACTATGAGGCTCATCCATAGATACTTTGTTAGCAGCTGATTGTTATTCATTGCATAATCGCTGTACTTAGTGTTGGTTCTCCTAATAGCATGTACATTCGTTAAGCAACAATACTAAATTGTAAGTGTTTATTTTATCCCATTATATGAACATATCTTTTATTACAATCTATTTGGTTCCAAACTGCTTCAAATTTCTGTAACCGACTTTTGTACGTTTTATAGTCTTTACTGTATACCAATGCACTTGTTTGTCTGTATAGAGACCAGAAGAAGGGCACTCAAGCGCCCGAAACCAGAGATCTAAAATAAATAATCACAAGCAACTGGTTGCTGAATTTTATTAATTTACATTGAAACAAATTACCTTGATTTTCTTTCAAGCAATTATTCGCTAATTACGGAATATGTTGAAAGTCATTAATTAGAATCAGTATACTGACATATTTGTCTTTAGCATTGTTGCTATGAACGTTTTTAACGTTTTCTTTTATACCTAAAGTACCAAACGGAGTAACTGTGGTAATACTGAATTACACATGACTATAGTACTTAATCTATATTAAAATTTAGTACTATTATTATTTCATTTACAACAGTCATTGTAACAGCATCTCCCCAGTTTCTGTGCATGTGATAAATAAGTCTATGTTTGTAATCAGTTGGTATATATTTCACAGTATGTTCACAAAATATGACAAACGCACTTCTTACAGAAAGTGCTGTTACCTTTCAACTACTCGGAATCTTCCCAAATATGCAAGTGTTCAATTAACAAGGGTGTGCGAAAATCTTTTAGGACGCAAGATGGAAAAATAAAAAAAATGACAGTGACCGTGTTTTTATTTTTACTTTCTTGTTCTTCAGGTTGAGCGATACTTTATGGTCATTTGTGCATGGTCTTCCTCAGCTGTTCTTTGAGAATTTTGCTCAGTTTTTACAGATGGCGGTGAGGCCTCTTTCTTTCTTTTTATTAGTTCTGCGGTTTGAAAGGTCCTTCCTGGAAGATGTTTTGTCTTCTTTTATTTTGATCATTTAGTTGTTGACTCAGTTTTCCGTTACAGGGGCGTCGGGCCTCCTGGCCGAGCACGCTGAGCTACCACGCCGGCAACCTCTGGCCAGCGTTCTGAGCCACTGCGCCGGGGCAAGTTTCGAACCGTCGTCTAACGAGTTCCTGCATCAGAAATTAATTCGCCGCCCATTACGCTACGCCGAACAGCTGCGAGAGTAATCTGTAATTCTCGTACCATCGGTTGCAGGTGTTAACCGCTAACATGTCATTTTTAGACATTACCTTATAATTTATTGTCCTAAAGACGGCGTGTGCTTGAAACTTATCAGAGCGCCATTGCTTTTAAATGACGATGCTTGAGTTATAACAATAAAATCATAAAGTTAAAGAAGCAAGATGGTGCATGCAAAAGAGTTTGCGCCCAGGTTTCGGGCATTCGGGTGTCACGTATCTCGGACGCCAAATGTACGCTACGTTCCTTCCAGGCTATAGTCATTCGTAACCAGTACAGGTAAAGAAAATAAACCTAGAACTAACTACCATTGTGAGACAGGTGATAATATTTTAAAGGAAACAGGTAATGATGATGTGGGAGAGATATTAAGATAATAGTTTGAAGAGGTAGAAGTTCAAGAAAAAGTGTATGTTTGTCAAATCTAAACTCAAATATGAAATCATTTTGGCTATTTGTTAAAACACGGCAAGAAAGAATATTACGTGTTAAGCACATAGATATCACACAATAGCAGAGTCGTAATCGTATCGTACATGATTATTTTTTTCAGTTCGCTTTTGGCCTATTAGGGACCACGAGGCTCGTCTTTTCTCTCAGCTAGGGTCTTCTGCTTTTTCTTGGCCCAGTACGCCTTCATCTTCTGGCTGTGAACCTGCTTCCTCTCATCCGTCGATTTAGGTCTGGTGGTGCCTGTACACTTCTTGCTTGTGAGAGACAGGGGAAGACTCCATGTAGGATGGCCTCACGGTATTGCGTTCGGTACTCGGTTATCTGTTATGGGATCTGCAGTTCCTCTAAAGTCTGATCTAACAAAGGTGAACCACTTGGATTTGGACGCCTTTCCCCTGCTTGGTGAACCTTGAGTGTTCAGGCGGGTCATGTGCCCTGGTGTTCATACAGTTCGTTATTGTGCCCGATTCTGTAAGTACCGTCTTCCTCTCTTGTGGGTCCTAATATTTCCCCCAGGATCTTCCTCTCTTTGAGTTATAGTTTCCTGAGTGGCCCTTCCGATTCATCAAGAGGCAGTCGGAGGCATAGAGTGCAGAGGGTCTTACTACCGTGCTGTAATGCTTCAGTTTTACGTTCTTGGAAAGGTACTTGGAGGTATAGATATTCTTACAGTAATGATAGGCTCTCTCTAACTTGGTGCACCTGGCGTCTAAGGCCAAGGTTTCGCCCTCACTTGCTGAAATCCATTCTCCCAAGTACTTGGCTGCAGGAACTTTACAGATATTATTGTTTCCTAGTGGGATTGTAGAAGACGCCTATTTGATATTGGTGATGAACTCGTCTTCTGGATGTTGATTTTCAAGCCATTTTTTACTCCAACATTATAGAGGCTCTGTAGTTTATGAGTAGCCTTCTTCATGCTGTTGGCCAAAAGGATGAGATTATCAGCAAAGGTTAGATATGATACAATGAGGTTATCTTTCTTGTAGCCAAGCTTCAATCCTGCTTCTGGTGACAATGTTTGCAAAATCTAAAACTACAACCAAATGTAAAGTGGCCTGTAAAACACGACAGTGCGGTTTCTTAAACCACTTTACTACTTGAATTCGGCTCTCTTGACGAACGAGTTTTCCGACTACTGCTCTGTTAAAACCATTACGCGACTTCACAAAAAATTACTGAAGGTCAACGTTTTTACTTCACAAGAAACGAATTACTAATGACCATCGGAAGTGTTGTATCCGGTGACTTAACTCAATTTAAGATACAAGAAGTCTGCCGTATAAAAAAGAGTTGTGTAGGACACGTAAAACAGGACACTCGGTTGTCTGACGCGTTGACGTCCGCACTAAACGTGCCCGCTATGTACCACTCAGCTTAACGCCACACCACAATTTACTCAGCGCTTAACACAAGTGTTATCGTGCGTTAGTTTTTCTACGGTTTTAATGGCTGTCTCTCGATAGACTTACCAGATAAGTTACACGAAAGCCAGCACTTCTTACAGGTCGCACTTCGTGTTAACTATCTGTTGGAAACAAGCTCTAGCGGCAAACTGAGCCGTGGGGGACACTGTATGGTGTAAACGACAGCGCTAAATACCTCCTGCAGATATGTCCAACGCTGGCTGCAACTTGGAATTGCTTGGCACGAAGGTACTGTCCGACTTTTAGCAGCTTCTTTTTTGCCTTCATGTTTTAATTAAAACCTACATTATTTCGTTTAGTTTCACAATTAGCAGTGATTCACTTATCACACTATAAGTTATTTGTGCAAATACTTTCCTTTTGTCTGAGATATTCGGACTGGAGAAGCGAGGTATCAACATTTAGTTTATGGATTCCAAAAAATTACTGAAGGTCAAGGTTTTTTTTTTTTTAATTACTGTTGATGACCAGTTTCAGCTCAAACGCTGAGCCATCTTCTCATCTATAGCTGGTAATCACAATCGGAGAAAATGTAATACATACCTAATTGCATGAGAGTTAATTTCATGATGTCCATGACACTACATACCAATATCTTCTTACATAGTCATTTGTTAAATTAGATTACATTAGCTATTCGTTCCTTAGATCATGTAACTATATAATTTCTTTGTCCTTTCTTTCACAAACTGAAATAATAATGGTAATACATAGAATACATCATTGGTTCTTTTTAAAAATTCATCAATCTAGTAGAAGCAGTTGGCCACTAGTAAAAGTTTCAGTCTATTCTTAAACTGATCTTTATTTGTAGATTTTTTTTTTTTTTTACATTTGCTGGTAAATTATTGAAAATTTGGGTTCCTGAGTAGTGGACTCAATTTTTGAACTAAGGTAAGTGCTTTTAAGATCTTGTATAGATCGTTTTTGTTCCCTGTGGCAGTATGTATATAAGAACTGAGCTGTTTGTTGGAAAAAGGGATGTATCATTTATGACAAATTTCACTACGGAATACATATCTCCTACGTCTGATATCTCTATTAATGCAAATACCGATTTGTTAAGTAATTTCTGCAGTTCTTTGTGCAATCCTCCCAACTTGTTGTCCCGGTAATTTAATACTGTCAACCTCTTCTACCTCCTCTTCTTCATACTTTATGCATATGCTGGATTGGAAACCGCTTACATGTTCTCAACTGCATGTAGTGAGTCTTTTCAAAGATTAATGTCAACGAGTTGGCTTTAAACCTTTTATTAATGTCCATGAAAATAACATTAGCTGACCTTTCTAGAATTATTCTGATTATGTTATTGATTGCAATACTTGTATCGTCTGTAAACAAAACGAACTCTGCTTCGACAGTGTAACAGATGACAGATCATTAATGTACACAAGAAAAAGCACTGGCCCTAAGATACATCCTTGTGAGACATCACATGTAATTTCTTCCCTATCTGATTATGACTGATGGCTTAATTATCTAGTCCCTTACACTGACACCCTTTGTTTCCTGTTAGCAAGATATGACTTGAACAATTTTGCAGCATTGCCTGTGACACTGTAGGATTCTATTTTGCTTAAAAAATATGTAGTCCATGCCTTTGACAAATGGCAGAAAATACCTGCTGCTCTTGATGTATTATCTAATGAATTAAGTTCATTAAGTACTTCTCGATTTTGGAAGCCTTCAGAAATCCAAATTGTGTTCTGTACAATATGGAAGTTCAGAAGCTGCTTGTACATTTCCTTTCCTACAATTTTCTAGAATGTTGGCGAAAGTGAAATTGGTCTGTAGTTTGATGGTCCCTCTTTATCCCCTTTCTTGAATAGAAGTTTAATATCCACATATTTTATCCAGTGAGGGAATGTCCTGGCTACTCAAATAACATTGTACTAAACTCACAAAAACTTGCCCTAATTAACTTTGATATTTCATTGTAACCACTTGAATGCTATGTTTTTATTATGGAAGTTATTTCTTGTGGTGAAGTTTCAGATATTCAAGGGCATTATTACAGGCATTATTTATTGACCCTGACGATTCCACACTATCAGTAACAGCTATAAAGTACTTGTTACATAGATTTGCCAACACAATGCACAACAGTTCTTAATGATTGTCCTACCAGTCTCCTCTTTCACTACATCCTATATTGTTTTTATTTTGCTGCCAAACATTGGTATCTTCTTCTCATGGTGCATTAGATTAGAAGTCTGAATTACATTTCTTAAAATTTACTGTATTCCTTGTATTAAGCTAAATCATCAGCATTGGAGCTATTCTTGGATGACAGATAAATTTTCCTATCTGTCTTACAGGGAATCGTTATTGCCAGTGTAATCCATGATTTTATTATACACTTCTGTAAAAGTTATATTTAGAGGAAAACCGTTTTTCAGACATGGTACTGACACTATTAATGAATATGTTATACTTTTCATTCATCTCAGGAGTACTGTAAATATCTTTCCAGTTCATATCTTCGAACCGTTTTCCAAAATACTTATTTTTTGATGGATTGACTATTCTTGTCTATTCAGGCTTAGCAGTTTTCATAACCTGGTTTCAATATACATTTAAAACAAGGAATTGCATGTCATGATCTGATAGGCTATTAATTATTGGTTTTAATTATATGATTTTGTTCCTTTGTCTATCGAAATGTTATCGGTTCCTGTCCTACAGGACTTAGGTATCCTAGTCGGAAAGTTTACAGTAAGAGTGAAAATAAAGACCATGTTACTCATTGCAATAATGTTTATTGGAAGACTTCATAAGAAAATCTGTATTAAAATCACCAGCAAGCAATTCATTAGGTTTCTTCCAGTTAAACCACAATTTCATGTACTTGCTCAGTAAACAGTATTATACAGCATCTGTTACAAAGCTGTATTTCTGTTGAATACACTTCTAAAAGCTGCTCTAGACAGAATTACTTAACGACATTATTCTTGAAGTTATGCATTATTAATAAATGTGGCAATTTGTCCTCCCTCCATTTCTACTCTACAGCAGTAGGAACCTAACTAGAGAACAAATACAGTATGATGAGATGCTTCGTAGCATTCAAAACGTTGAAGTAAAGCACATGGGGGGAAACTTCTTTGCTATATTCTGATTGTATGAGGACACCAAATTCATTTGTGTTCCCAAACCACGACAAAAATAAAAAATAATAGAAATTACAGCTTGGAGGTTATTATATAAATTAAAATCTTGAGTATTAAAAAAAAGAAAGATTATGATAACATAAGACTGTTGGCCAAAGCTGTACAAACTCTCCAATCGATTTCCTAAAAAAAATTATTTTTATTTTTTTAAAGGTATGCAACCGAAGATTTTTCATTAAGAGAATTCACTTAACGCTCACCTCCTACAAGCTGAACAAAAATATAGGATGTGAAGCAGATGAATGTAAATTTGCAACCCACCTCCTTTCATTTCCTCCTCCTCCTATCACAGGCCACCTAGTCCCCTGTCTGTCTCCTTCTCCCCCACTGCAACACACACTCTCCTGTCTCCTCCTCCTCCTCCATCCTACCCTCTCTAATTCCTCTAAAATCTCTCCTCTCCCTACTGCAGCACACCACCTCCATTTTCTCTGCCTGCAGCCCACCTTCTCCCCCCCCCCCTCTCTCTCTCTCTACTCCTCCCCATACTGCAGCCCACCTCTGCACTTTCTCTTCCTCTCCCTACCTCAGGCCACACATCCCCTCTTTCCCCTCTCATCCCCCTACTGCAGCCCACTTCTTCCCCTTTCTCTCTGCAGCTTCCCCTCTCTGTCTCACCTACTTCATTATGACAGTCCACCTCCTCCACTCTCTGTCTCCTTCTCCCCCTACCACAGCCAAACTCACACTTCTTGTCTCCTCCTCCCCTACGACAGCACACCTGTGTCTCTTCCTCCCTGTACCATGTCCCATCTTCTCCTCTCTCTGCCTCATCCTACCTCTACCGCAGCCCAGATCCAGCCATGTCTCCTCCTCTCAATTCCGCAGTCCAACTACTCCACTCTTTGTCTTCTCATTGTCCTGCTGCAGCCCACATCCTTTTCCCACTGACTCCTCCTGCCCCTACTGCAACCTATATTCCCCCTCTAAAACTCTTCTCTACTGCAACCGACCTCCTCTCTGTCTCCTCCTTCCGCAGAGCCTCCTCTCCTCCCCCCCCCCCACCCCCACCGCTCTACCGCAGCTCAAATCCTAATCTTCCACCTACTACAGCCCACCTTCTCCTCTCGCTGTCTCCTGCTCTCCCTACCTCAGCCCAACCCCTACCTCGCTGTATCCTCACCCTACTACTGCAGCCCACATCGTCACCTTTCTGTTTCCCCTATTGCAACACACCTTCTCCCCTCTTCATCTCCTCCTCTCCCTAATGCAGCTGACCTCCCTCCTGTGTCCTCCTCCCCCTACAGCAGCCCCCTTCCTCCTCTCTCCCAACTGCAGCCCACCTCCACCCCTCTCTTCCTACCCCTAGTGCAGCCCCTCCTCCTCCATCTCTCTCCTCTTCCCCTGCCAGAGCTCACCTCCTCTCCACTGTCTCCTTCTCCCCCTACTGCAGGCGAACTCCACCCCTCTCACCCCAATTGCAGCTCACCTCCCCCCTTAGTCTCCCCCTCCCCCAACGCAGCAAAACCCTCCTCTCTGTCTCCTTTTCCCCTTACCGTAGCCCAATCCCTGCCTCTCTGTCTTCTCCTGCCTCTACTGTAGCCCATTTTCTGCACACTCAGTCTCCTCCTCTCCCTACCAGAGCCCATCTTCCCCTCTCTTTCTCCTTCTCTCCCTACTGCAGCCGACCTCCTCCCTTCTGTCTTGTCCTCTCCCAACCGCAGACCAACTCCTCCCCTCTTTGTTTCCTCTTCCCCCCACCGCAGTCCACCTTCTCTTGTCTCAAGCTCCTCCTGCCCCTACTGTAGGCTAAGTTCAGTGTCCAGTGAGAAGCTCAGGTAGTCGGTGCTAAAGATGTTAAAAATTCAAAGGTTTCTCACAAAAGTGAAGTAAAAATTGACAGGTAGTCATACTATTTATATTCATATTTTTCAGTTTCATTTAGTCTATCGATTTAATTGGATGTTGGGTTCTTTATATTCTAATTTCTCCAAATTCTTAATGCCAGATGATAGAAATAATCATTTTGGTACATTGGGAATAAGCCAACTGGGTAATTGTTTTTAGGCACTTGCCGCCACCAGCGAAGAATGTGGGAGAGAATGCTGCCCTTGTTTCGAGGCCAGCGGTGTAGAAAGATACGGGACAGGATGTCGTCCCAGCCGTGGGGGTTGGGGAGAGAAAGGCGCCCCGGGCTCGCTCAGTCCCTCCGGGGTGTCAGAGAGAAAGCGGGGCTGGTAGCATTAAGCACGCTGCCTGGACCCTCGTGGTCGGCTGGCGCCAAACTTTACGACTTTTACTGGCGCCACGTTTGCCTGGTGTAGGTTGCTGAGGGCTCTTACGACGGGAGAGGGCGCCCATGCGATAATAAAATAATTTAGCCGTCTGGAGATGCCTAACACAAAATTTCACGCTGTTTCTGGGAACTGTAGCATATGTGAGTCTCAGGCCTGGGAAAGTTTTCGAGGGGCAATAGCTTAGAAGCGCTAACAATAGCAAATTGATTTGATTGGTGAGACAATTAGATCCTCTCTCTTACTGGCTTGAAGTCAGATGTAGGTGGAGTCTGGCAGTCAAAGATAGTTTTTTCTTGAGGAGCACATGGGGTGAGTGAGAAAAGGGAGAGAAGCGTGGAGGACACCGGACGGTTTGGACCTCTTGGTAGCAGTGAGGAGTGGTGGCAAGGACTCCGAAGTTTTCGGACCTTGCGAATCGGTGGACTTAGAATTTTTGTACCCATTGCACAGTGTTAGATGGCGTCTGTGTGATTGCTGTTCGCATTCACTGTTATACTGAGAAACTTGTAAATATTCTGAAGTGGGTGTTGTTGTAGAACAAGCTCACTCGTAATCAGGATAATTTACTGTTCTTGAATAACGGCATACACCACTGGGTTGGAAAATTGCTGTACCTTTTCGTAGCTCGAATAATTTAATAATTGCCGCACTGATCGGGTAGATAATTTCCCATCTGCAATCACATTCATCAGCCTACTCTTCCATCAGCGGCCCATCGATATCGGTGATGCTGCTCAACTGTATATGGTAAAGTACCGCCAACGCATAAATAGTGAAAAGGATTATTGAATGGTAGTTGATAGGTGGGATGTAGGTGTGTGTTTGCGAGGTCGTCATAGTCGATTTTTAATTGAGCGTGTCTGTTTCAGAACTTAACCTTCTACTGACTTTTTAAATACATTTTTGATAGGTTAACACACCAAATTTATGACTGTAGCCAGTCGAACTTGTAGCTTTTCTTTTGGTGTTCAGATTTTGTCCTTTATTCTGTAAAAAGTATTCCAATCATTAGATAATTTAGTTTGTGCTATTTCAAGTCATTATTTTTTGTATGATTTTTTAAAAGGAATTGACACTTATTACATCGTGTTTTTGATAAATTGGCACATAAATTTTTTGTTAAATACAGTAACTATTTATGAACGTCCTGTACCTGATTTCAAGCACCTTTCATATATTTTGGAGGGGTTATCTCTTTTCTATGTTAGGTAGGTCAGGGGATTTGTGTGCTTCCAACAACAGTGTATGGAAACACGCACTTTCACAAAATAAATAAATAAATAAGTGAGATTACACTACTGGTCGCCACTACTTTCAGTTAGGCACAGTAAATTCTCAGTTTCATATTTTTAATATTTTTTTAAATTAAAAAAAATTGTGGCGACCCTTGGATAACTTGATTATTTTGTGATGATGGTTAATTTAATACAATTTATTCATTTGCATATTAATGAGCTATCTGCAAAGTTGGCAGAAAAGGTAATAGAAGTCAAATGATGGACAACATTCAGTTGACATTCAAAATAATAAATTTTCAAAGAGCAACATAATTCAAAATAATATTAGCATTTCCACCAGAATATTGGAGCACTAAAGAATAATATAGATGAGAGTTTGGTTTGTTTAGACAATATAGAAACTGATAATGTAGTAGATATACTATGCCTCACTTTATCACTGGTCTGGAAAATGTGAATGTCACTGGATAAAAATATAGGTAGAGATGATAAGGTAAGAGGAGGAGCTGCCATGTATGTCAAAAATTTAGAAACTAAAAAGTTTTGTGTAGAGCAGCATATTGAAGCATATACCTGTCAGCTTAAACTCAATGATGACTTTCTTATAATTGTATTAGTATATAGGTCCCCTTCAGGAAACTTCCAGTTACTTCTGGAAAACTTGGATGCATTGTTGTGCTATCTGTCAGATAGGGGGAAGCAAATTATTATTTGTGTGATTTGAATGTTGATTCACTGAAAGAGTGTAATAGGCATTGGGGCATTGATATTTGTGCCGTCCTTACTGATAGCTAGTAGTTTGTTCCCTTGAACCCCAAACCAATCAATCAAAGAGTTTAATAGGAACAATGACCTGGAAGTCTTACTTGGCTCATTCAATCTGACATCCATTATTGATTTTCCTACTCAGGAGTAAAGGACAGCAGTATCTTGATAAATAACTTTTTTGTAGACCTAAATAAGTTTAACAATGTCAATGCTTGTCATGTTCAGAATGGTCTTTCTGATCATGATGCACAGCTAGTAAGAGTATATGACATAGTTCCATTCAGTAATGCAAAAGTCCTCCAGAGTTGTGCACTCGATTCATGACAATTAGAAATTTCATAGAAAGTCTACAATAGTTAGACTGGGATGAGGTTTATAAGCAACCTGATGCTAATTTAAAATATAACTTATTTCAAGATGCATTTGTAATGGAATTTGAAAACTGTTTCTCTGAGAAATTGGTTAAATACAATTGTAAGAAACGATGCAAAATTCATGGCTTACAAAAGGAATAAAAATATCTGGTAACTGAAAATTACGATATATATCTATCTGGAATAAAGAGTAATAACCCAGAAACAATTAAATATTACAAAAACTACTGTGCTACATTAAGAAAAGTTATTAAAAATACAGAAACATGTACATCATGTCTGAGATTAGAGTCTCTGATAATAAAATTAAAACAATTTGGAAATATTATTAAAAAAAACAGCACAACCAAGAGCACATAAAATAAAAAGTTTAGTAACAAAAAGTCAGAAATGGAAAACATTTTTAATCATTACTTTTTAAATGTTGTAGAGAAAATAGGATCTAAACGTTCATTAGAAGTAGCAAGGCAGTTAATGAAAGAGGACATACCTATACAATTTGATAGAATTGAAATTCCACCTACCTCTCCGTCAGAAATTGGAAAAATAGTAAATCTCTCAAAAGTAAAAAAATCACATGAAATTTTTGGCATTTCCAACAGGGTATTAAAAGCTTGTTCCCAAGAGATAGGTACGGGTCTTAGCCATGTATGTAATAGCTCTTTGAAGCACAGTATTTTCCCATGTAGAATGAAATTATGCTATCGTTAAACTTTGCATAAAAAAGGCAGCTTTATCCAAAATTTTGGAAAAGTTGTGTATTCTCCAGTAGCATCACATGATAGTAACAATAAAGTTCTAACAAAATATCGGTTTTCAAAAATACTTTTCAACAGAAAATGCTATATATACCTTCACTGATGAAATATTAAATGCATTGAATAACCAGACATCATTCGTTGGGATTTTTGTGATCTGTCAAAGGCTTTTGATTGTGTTAATCATGGGATTCTTTTAAATAAGCTTAAGTATTTTTGGTAAACACACCTAGACTCCCACATTCCATTATCTTTCAAGCACTTAAAGTAGGCTTATAGTAGAAGGAACAACTTTATCCCCTTTCCTTTCTTATCACTGGTATCAGGACGTGGTTACGATTTACTACTTGGCCTTTCTCATTGTCATTGCTTACTGGTTTTGTTGAGGTAATCAGTGCCCCAGATACTACTTGGTTTGCAGGCAACCCCTTGAAGCAGTAGACGTTGTCCAGCAATTGAAATAAACGTTCAAATGTTTGTTTAGCTTAAGGGACTTAACTGTGGCGTCATCAGTCCCTAAACTTACAAACTACTTATGAACTACCTTATACTAAAGACGACACAAACATCCATGCCCGAGGGGTGATTCGATCCCCCGACCATAGCGGCCGTGCCTACTGTGACTGGCGTGCCGCAGACCGCTCAGCCACAGCGGCCGGCCCAGGAATTGAATACCTCCATCAGGAAATGTTAACCCTGTCATGCACGAATTATAAAATTTCTGATACATTATATGGTACCTTCAGACCTATCTTGTGCAGAAATCATCACAATTTATCAACAAAGAAAAAAAAAACAGTTTCATAGACCAATAGGGAGGTGTCCTCAAATGAGCACAGTAAGTGCGAAAACTACTACATTTTACATGGAACATGAACTAATAATTTCAAAGAATACATGAAGAGTGTACACTGTTTTGTATTTTTCGTACAATGTAATGGTTTCCGGCAGTCAGGTCACACAGCAAGTTACACTTTCCGCAAATGTAACGTGTTTTTCGTCGGCAGTCCGATCATGACACCTCTTGGCATTGGGATCACCTGACCTGGCTGGCCAGTGTCATACCCCATCGAATCGTAATTAGTTGTGTGCCGAATGACATGGTTTCTTTTATTTCCGATGTACAGACAACAATGTGCTTTCATCGGAACTTGAAGGCCTGTCTCTACTCTATCCTGTAATTTCTATTTTCCATTTCTTTGTTAGCCCAACGACTAACACTGATGTCTATGAGACATTCTAGCATTCATTATTAGTCCTCATATGAGTTACCCGTGCTTTAAGATCACCTCAGTTGTAAAATATGACAGAAATGAGACAAAATTTAAGTGTCCTCATTTGAGGACGCAACGCATGATACCTCTGCGGCCGGCCCAGGAATTGAATACCTCCACCAGGAAATGTTAATTTACGAGCTTGCCATTAGAGAAGAATCTGGGGTGGGCTCCGTCTCCAAATTGATGGTTCGGTTTCGCAGTGCACTGCAGAAGCCTTGGATTTCCACCAGAGTGATTGTTGAGGTAGCAACAGTCCTTATATCCTGAATTCCTGTATGGATGGTATTGTTAAAGCTCTTTCCTTTATTGAGGAACCAACTCCCATACAATTTGGCTGTACTGCTAAGAGTTCTCTAGTGAGACTCATTCAGTGGACTAATATCTTACAAGTTCCATAAGATTCTCGGATTACTAGCCGCCTCATGTCGGATAAAGTCCTCGAGCTTTCGATGGCAAGCTCCGCCATCGTCATCAGGAGTAAAATAACTGACTGCCGGTGTTGGCAAGGCGTCCTGCTTGTATAGCTGCAGCCCTGCGTCTGGAAGCTTCTGGAGAGCAGGAGAGCGCCTGTGCGGGCAGATGGGCCGCGGTACCGCGTGACGTCACGTGGAGCGTGCCGCCACAGCGGCGCCACACTTCAGCCTGGCGCTCTCGCTTCGCTATTAGCGCAAGACCCCTGTTTCCGCTCTACGTCCAGGGCCTGCCCCCACGCCTCGCTGAGTGTATACCCCTGGTCTCTGTTGAAATTATTGACGTTTAATCCAATTACAGCCGCCTCTTTCATAACAGAATCCCAGATAGGCAATGTTCTGCCTGGGCTGACTTCTCAAGCTCTCTTTGTTTTATGTGCTGAGTGAGTTCTGCACAACGTTCAGCAACAGTTCTAATAGTGGCCGGCCGCGGTGGCTGAGGGGACTGCGGCGCGTCATTCACAGTCTGCTAGTGTTAGCAAGTCCATAGGTAATTCTTGAATTTCTCCCGGCGTATTTGATAATCAAAATATCCACGGGTGTACTGCCGGTCTATAGTGTCCAACGGGAACAATATTTCGGCGATCATACATGTCGCCATCATCAGGTGAACTGACGTACTCAGCTCCTGGAAAAGCGCTGGCACGGAGATCCGCACGCTACGGCGGCTCGAAGAGAACTGGGTTCTAGCCCGGTGGCGGGCCATTTAAATACCCTCGGCCCGCGGAGCGACCCCTCCGTGGTCCGCACCCCGCGCCGCGGTCGCGCAGTAGGAACCGATTGCCACGGCGTCTGAGATGACGTCGGTGTGAGGGCTCTGTCCGCCGTGGTCGTCACTTCGTTACGTTTGCTAGATTTACTCTTAATTAACCCAATCGCTGGTTCCCAAGCTTTGCTAAGATTATAGCCACAGTCACGGTTTATGAGATCGTCACTTGTGCGAATTTCAATGACCTCTCTAACGACGCAGTCTCAGTATCTCGACGTCTATACCAGAATCGATGCTTTGAACACCAGAGGCATACACGATTGATGTATCCGAGAAAGTCGGCGGTCGCTGAACATTGTTTGTCGGGGAATCATGCGATGGAATATGAACGCACGGCGGACAGAGCCCTCACACCGACGTCATCTCAGACGCCGTCGCAATCGGTTCCACTGCGCGACCGCGGCTCGGGGCGCGGACCACGGAGGGGTCGCTCCGCGGGCCGAGGGTATTTAAATCGCCCGCTACCGGGCTAGAACCCAGTTCCAAATGTTCAAATGTTCAAATGTTTGTTAAGCTTATGGGACTTAACAACGGGGTCATCAATCCCTAAACTTACAAACTACTTATGAACTACTTACGAACTAGGACGGCACAAATATCCATGCCCGAGGGGGGATTCGAACCCCCGACCGTAGTGGCCGTGCTGACCGTGACTGGAGCGCCTCAGTCACCTCGGCCACCGCCGCCGGCCCCAGTTCCTTTCGAGCCGCCGTAGCGTGCGGATTTCCATGCCAGCGCGTTTCCATGAGCTCAGTCCGTCAGTTCACATGATGATAGCGACATGTATGATCGCCGAAATTTTGTGCCCGTTGGACACTATAGACCGGCAATACACCCGTGGATATTTTGAGTTCATAAGTAGTTTGTAAGTTTAGGGACTGATGACCCCGTAGTTAAGTCCCATAAGCTATAGAAACATTTGAATATTTAGTTCTAATAGTCTGTCCAATGTAAATACTTCCACACTCACAGGGGACGCCATATACGCCCGGAACACGCAGACCTGTACTGTCTTTAACGGGGCGTAACATGTCTCTGGTCATGGAGGCGGGCCGGAAAACTGGTATCGGTCCATGTCTCTTCAGGAGGCGTCCAATCTTGCTGTTCGTTGCTCCACAGAATGGGAGGAATGCTGCTGGCTTGGCCTCGTCTGTGGATTCACGCGTTTCCTTACGTTGGTGGCAACGGTAAACTTTAGAGACTTCACTTTTGCTGTAACCGTTCTCCTTGAAAACACGCTTCAAATATTGAAATTCAGACTCCAAATGGTCGTCGTCCGAAATAACCTTTGCCTTGCGTATTAGCATGTTCAGGACAGCTTTCTTGTGTACAGGATGATGGAAGCTGTTGCCGTTCAAGTAGCGATCTCTGTGTGTAGGTTTCCTATATACTGAAAGACCAAGCCGGCCTCCTGCTTTTCGCTCGACCAAAACATCCAAGAATGGAAGCTTACCATCCTTATCCATCTCGACAGTGAATTTTATGTTGGTATGGACACCGTTCATGTGGTCTACGAACTGCTGCAATGTATCCTTGCCATGAGGCCATATCACAAAAGTGTCGCCAACATAGCGTAGGAAGTAGGATGGACGCAACCTCGTCGAATTAAGTGCCTGTTCTCAAAATGCTCAATAAAGAAATTTTCTGCAGTCTAAGACAGTGGAGATCCCATTGCTGTGCCATTTGTCATCTCATAAAATTCGTTGCGGTACTGAACGTACGATCTCGTTCAGGTATGGCGGAACAGTTCGTCGATCTCAGGTGAAAATTGTTGCGCCAACAGGTCCAAGGAGTCTTGTACCGGCACTCTTGTAAAGTTAATTAAGGACTGTGGTATACCAGAAGAATTGGTGAAGAAACTGATTCCACGTGCGTCAAGACCTCCCAGGCCCTATGGTTTACCGAAGCTACATAAGGAAGGGGTCCGGTTAAGACTGATTGTCAGTGCAATCAGTTCTCTCACATACAGATGGCAAAACATCTGGCAGGATTATTGGCTCCGAAACTGGGACACTGTGAGTATCACGTTGTAAACTCGCAGTCGTTTGACGAAACTCTCAATAACTTGAAAATAGAGCAAAACGACATTATGGTTAGTTTAGACGTGGTGTCGCTTTTTACAAGAGTGGCGTCGCGAAAGACTCCGAGGACACATCTTACAAGTTACCGCAGTGTCGTTGTGTAGTTGTCGTTGTATAGCTGTGTAGTTTTGCAGTTGTTGACAGGGCATAGCAAGTTACCGGCGTGGTAGCATAGTGGGTCTCATTCATCTTCTGACTGCATGACGTTGTGGGCATCGCTGTGCATGGGTCGTGTGGGCTATATGTGCCTTTGGGTGGTCGTATATATCGGTGTGAATGCGGTTAGATCAACTATCGATTGGTAGCTGTAATGAAGCCCAATGTAGTTATAGCTATCGATGTGTTTGTCTCTGGGTAGTCGCAATGAGGCGAAATGAAGTTGCGGCTATTAGTGTATGTGTTCGCGGGTGGTTAATGCTATTATGTTAGAAAGGTTCGGGCTGTCGGTGTGTGTGTGTGTGTGTGTGTGTGTGTGTGTGTGTGTGTGTGTTGGTGGTGGACACCTCAGATACATTGCAGCTGTGTTTGGTTTGAGGGAAGGAGTATCAGCGATGCCGACTTGTGCTGGTGTAAACCTTCATGTCTTGTTGGCTTTTGTTCTTTCGATTTCGTTTTTGGATCTTCATAACTGACGCACCTATTCGTCTTGAGGTATTTTTATTATTATTATTTTAATTAACATATTTCATGGGGTGTTTCTGGCCATCGCTTCTTGATGGGTTGGCTGTTGGCTCGATTTCCGTTGTTTTTCCTCTTACTATGCACTGGCGCCAGTTGCCAGTCGCTCGTACTCCCTTATCGATATGTTTACCTTGCTTCACCGCTGGTGACACGTCGAATTCGTTCGTGACTTGTTTCGTGGTTGGCACTAATTGCCGTGATTTGCGACTGTATCTCGCGGCAAGTGCCAAAGGTGTGACAGTTCGGCTTCAGATAAGGAAGTGACCACGGTTCGGGGCGAAGAACCAAACGCTGGCCACTGTGTGGGCAGTGAGCTGCACGGCTGGTTTGTTGTTGTTGTTGTTGTTTTTGTGACAGCTTGCTGGGTACTGTACTCAGTCTCTGCGCATTTCAGTTCTGATTATCAATCATGGCCTTACATGGATATCAGGTGTGAAGATGAATGAACTGGCCATGTAGTTATGTTTTGAACTACATGAAGGATTCAAATGTTTGTATAGATTATGGGACTTAACTACGGGGTCATCAGGACGGCCCGAGGGGGGATTCGAATCTCCGACCGTAGTGGCCGTGCAGACTGTGACTGCAATAGTTCACAGAAGAGCGGAACATGTATACTGGTGACAGGAACTTGAAATTGTTACACAATTTGTCTAGGAAGCGATCTATAAGTAGTTTTCAGCAGATCAGATTATAAATATAATGTCTTGATCGGAATTTGTATTTATTATGATCACTAGTTTGGGTTCATCCTTGAGCCATTCTCAGATTTGAAATACAGAAACGACCATATTATATGTAAAACAGTATTAAGTGCAGAATAATAGTTACAAAACTTTCTTAGAATTTTTATATAAATACCATGTTGGTCAATTCCGTAAAAATTTTTCAAAAAGCATGTAATCATCCAAAAACATCATGATTGGTTTTATATTCCAACAAGAAACATTATAATTTTTTTTTTTTAATTTGAATGTAAAGTACATTGGATACTGATCACATTGACAAATCCTGCTGATTGAAACCTTATTTGTTGTGCGCAATTGTGCACCAACCGACCGCAACTTACAAGGAAAGAACTTGGGCGCGAACAAACACATACACACCAAAATTGTATGAGAGATAATGTAAAGGTCCCTCATTTCACTAGTGATACTCCCGCATCTGCAAAACTCTGCAGTCGTCAGTTAGAGGCCTCTGTGTGTGCCTTCAAAAAAAGGTTTGTAAATCTATCGGACTAAACTGCGTGGTCATCACTCCGTAGCTTACAAACTACTTAAACCTAGGTAAACTAACCTACACACACACATGCACCAGGGAGGACTCGAACCTCCACGGCGAGAAACCGCGCGCTCCACAGCGAGGTGCTTTAGACCGCTCGCTGCGTGTGCCTTGCCACATTGCACTTTGACCTGTCGGTTCGCCAGTAGGGACGGTGCAGTGTGCCTCCGAAGTCGCGTTTTGTGACATTATTTGTGTGGTGAAGTGTTAGGTGGGGCGGCGATTGGCAATCAATCCTGCTAATGTATTGCGATTGGTTGAGATGAAGTTACGAAGAACCCTTCTTCGTGAAGATGGTATTAGTGTAGAAGATGAATCATTAGCTTGCTTTCTATATCTGTTATGGTACAGAAATATGAGCATAAGTTAGATACTGTTGTAACACTAACACATAATGATGATAACAGGGATGATAATGACGAACAACTCACTGCAAGCGGTAGTGCTACGGTAAGTGCAGGAGGAGGCGATGGAAGCAGTGGCAGTGAAAACCAACAGTCTTCCGAGAAGAAGGTTAAAGTTGTAACTTTTATCACGGCTTATGATGACAATACACTGGAAACATGTACGATGATTATTAGATAAGTTATAGTTAAGATGTCTGCATTACGTATGACGTCAACAATTACATCTACAGTGCTATCTAGAGCATGGTTGCAAAGTTTTGCATAAAATCGACACCCACCAGCACACTGAGGTGTACGTAGAGATCCTAAGCAAACGTTCATACAGACACGTTTGTTCGAGCCCAAGTGCTTTCCTTGTTAGACGGAGCTCTGAACTTGGCGACGCATTAGGTTAGTACGATTCTGTAGGACAAACCCAACATTCATTTGCAAGAGGGGATTCAAACCTCGGTTTAGATGTAAGCACATATTAAAAGCTTTGAAATGGGCCACACAGTGGCCGAAACCTAGGTAGATCTGAAAACTAAAAACAAAAACTGCTATTGATTGCTGATTTTTCCTGCAGATTTATGTAAATAAAATTTCACAAACGTTTAGACAAAAAAACGCCGTGGGAGGGGGGGGGGGAGGGGACGTTTGCAAGACAACAACCATCTGCACAAACAGTTCGAGACGTTTGCAGTAGCATGGACTATCAGCTCACAGACGATGGCTGCTGTTACTCTTGACGCTGCATCACAGACAGTAGCGCCTGCGATGGTGTACGCAACGACGAACCTGGGTGCACGAATGGCAAAACGTAATTTTTTCGGATGAATCCAGGTTCTGTTTACAGCATCTTGATGGACGTACCCTTGTTTGGTGACATTACGGTGAACGCACATTGGAAGCGTGTATTCGTGATAGCCATACTGGCGTATCACCAGCGTGATGGTATGCGGTGCCATGTGGTTACACGTCTCGGTCACCTCTTTTTCGCATCGACGGCACTTTGAACAGTGGTCGTTACATTTCAGATGTGTTACGACCCGTGGCTCTACCCTTCATTCAATCCCTGCGACACCTTACATTTCAGCAGGATAATGCTCGACCGCTTGTTGCAGGTCCTGCATGGGCCTTTCTGGGTACTGAAAATGTTCGACTGCTGCCCTGGCCAGCACATTCTCCAGATCTCTCACCAATTGAAAACGTCTGGCCAATGGTGGCCAAGCAACTTGCTTGTCACAATACGCTAGTCACTACTATTGATGAACTGTGGTGTCGTGCTGAAGCTGCATGGACATCTGTACCTGTACACGACATCCAAGCTCTGTTTGACTCGATGCCCAGGCTTATCATGGCCGTTATTACGGCCAGGGGTGGTTGTTCTGCGCACTGATTACTTAGGATCTATGCACCCAAACTGCGTTTAATCAAATGTCAGTTCTAATATATTTGTCCAATGAATACCCATTTATCATCTGCATATCTTCTTGGTGTAGCAATTTTAATGGCCAATAGTGTATGTGTAGCCTATGTGTGTCTATATCATGTCTTATAACGCCATTGCCCAATTTTGATAATTTTTTGGTAATAATATTTCATTTTTTTGTTATGTTAGATACTAAATTTCATTCATGTTACAATCGATTCCACTATTGTATGGTATGTGATGTGCGTACTTCATGTGCTTTGTATATTTTATGAATATCTATATTATGTTTATTTTTGCATAATATTTTTGTAATTTTAATTGTTTCGGTAATGTCAATTTTATTTTTGTATCGTTTTATGTATGTCATTTTTATGTAAATTTGTAATATCTCACGACCAGCATGATATATATAAAAAATAGTAATTCCAATGTGAACGGAATTCCGTTGTAAATGAAAAGGTGGTGTTGGCGCGCAGCTAATGGAGACGGAGTAGTCAGTCGAAGGTTGGCATTCACAGCAGTCAGTCTGTGGTGGGAGCTCACAGCAGTAGTGAACCCGAGGGCACAGCAGCAAGACGTAGTGGCAGACTTGTGCTACTGTATTCTGGACCAAATATTTGTTTCACTTGAGGCAGAAGACCAATCTACTTACAATGGCCTCGGTGAACGTGCTGATGCAATGGTAACACTTATAATGCCTGCATATGGAGCTAGATAGAAGCTACTGTAAACCGCTGTTACAATGTCGGCTCACAAACTGCATAAAGTTGAAATCTGAGCTGTATACGCTGCGCCGCCACCTCGCCACTACTTCGCATTAATATCAGGTCACAATATTTATTGTTACTGTTTATAAACTGGTCGTTGAGAGATTTAGCTTGTGTTTTGAATGTTTTTTCAATAGAGGTTACATTTCTGTTAAAAGTAGTGTGTACTTAACCCTCATTTATCCCAATTCACGTAACCTAATAGGGATCCTCTCCTGTAAAGATTATTAACCGAGTCACCCTATTCTTTTTTTTTCTAAATGCAGCAATCAATTTTTATAATGTAAATTTTTTGGAGAATCTTCTTAGTAGAATATACAGTGCTGCAACTATAAATTTCAACGCTCTTGCACAATAGTATTGGTAGGAATAAGTTACTGTTTTGTCACATAACTAATTTAAATCATTTCATATAATTGAAATAGTTCAGACACGAACTTCTATGTTCCTACAAATTGTCAGTGCAGTTCGAGTGATTTCATTCTAGATTCCAGGCTAGCAGATTTAATTGATGAAGCTATTCAGCAAAGTGTTACTTAAATAATAGTTAACTGTAACAGAATCATTAGTTTCATGGTAGGGAGAAAGATTTCATTATTTTCAACAAAGTGATACATACTAGTTAGTGTTCTTTTAGTAGATTTTTGAATAGAGGTCATGATCATAACCAATTTCTCGCTTATTTACACAGAACATTAGGAACAGCACTGACCATAACATCAGTTGATTTTTATTAATTTTTTATCACTAATTATAAGCCTTTCAGTAACTTTGTTTCTGAGTGCCACTTGCATTGCAATACTGCATTCCACGCTATATTCTATAGTAACAGAAAGTAACTGATGAGGGGAGTCTTACCTTTACAATAATTTAAATAATTACTGCTTTCATTTAAATCTTTATTATTTTTGTGATTGGTATTTTTCTTATCTCTTATGAAACTGGTGACAAAGTTTCTTCCACCCTTTACTTATTATGTACCAAGCTTCTAAATTTAACTGCATTCTTAATTTACCACTGCTTGGTATTCTTATGCCTCATTAGGCTGGCGACTGTGTATAATTTTTTATTAGTGAAACATTTTGTTAATAATTTTTAACTAGCACTACAATAGTATTGCAAGATTACCTAAGTTAAATTTTTGTTTCATAGTAATCAGATTTCTTTTACTGCTATAAGCTACACCTATTTCAAGCATAGTTATCGCTTTCCATAATTTATTTCGTGTTTGGATAAATCTTTGGGGAGTTTCGGTCCAAGTCTTGTCCTTAGGCTAGCAAGGGTGTCACAATTAGTGACCCATGACTGTTCGATTAGTCGCGGTTGTGTCACAATCTACATTGAGTAATTATTCTGTGTAAATGTGTTACGTGAATTGCAAATAATTAAATGGTTGCATACTATGCAAAGATAACAAAATTGTAAAGTGTGGTAGCATACACGTTTGTTTAGCGAAGGAAATTTTCATAGCATCCTTGGGTAGTGCACTTTATCGCTGAGCTCAATCTGGCGCGAGGAAGTGTCCTTGTTGGACAGGAGCAGCAGCACCAGCTGACTGTAGCACCGTGGTTATTCACAACGTGTTGTTCCATGCTACTGTTTTGGCGATAGGGCACTGGCAGATAATTAACATGGGCACAACTTTAAAACTTCAAGGGGAATCATGTCAAGAGCAGTGTTGTGGGCTCAATGTTGAAACAATAATTCGTCGCCAAGAAGATCCCATTTTTGCCAACCATTATAAAGTGCCAGGAACAGTTATCAGCTTCACCACACGATCGCTGCAAAGTACGATCTAAGCAATTAACCGTATTTGGATATGTAATGCTAACCCAAGTTTAGTTTCGCAAATGATCAATAGTGAACTTATGTGTAATTAATTAGTGTCGACAAAATCATTTACCCACGGCACTATCCAAACAGGTTCCTATTCCAAGTGTTCAATAGCTTGTCAAACTTAAGGGACTTAACTGCGGGGTCATCAGTCCCTAAACTTACAAACTACTTATGAACAACCTTATACTAAAGACGACACAAACATCCATGCCCGAGGGGGGGATTCGAACCCCTGACGTGGAACGGCCTCGCGCATCGTTGCAGAGCGCCTCAATTCGCTTGGCCGCTCCACCGCGGCGGTTCCTATTCCGCTACCTTTAATATCCCGAGGTTCAACCTGAACAATTAAAGACTTTACGTAAATCCAATGAAAATCACCGGAGTCTTAAAATATTTCAGTCAGTAAATAACAGTTTGTGTTATTCTGAAAATTCAAAGTATAGTTAGCATCAATTACAGGTCACTGATTATGAGCATACTGTGTAATCACTTAATGGTTCAAAGCAGTGGATATTCATTTTGTGTTAAATATTCAATTTACGTATGCTAAAAATGCACTGCAATACTTCTTCAAAGCATTAAAGTTAACAATGTAATTACGCTGCCTCTAAATGTTTGATGGCAGACAAGTTTCTTGCAATTATAGGGAACAATAGGTGATGTCATAAATTCAGTTCTCAAAAATAATATTTCATTCAATTTGTTAAATAGAAAGTAAATTGCATAATTTCTCAGTAAATAACTCACATAATCATTCAGCTAGTCACTGTCACTATCACTGTCGGCAAAATTAAATTTTATTTTCCGTACAAATAATGATTTAAACGGGAAACTACACAAAGCCGTAACCAATACAGCAAAATTTAATAGCGCAGGGATCTATAAAATTACGTGTGAAAACTGTGAGTAATTTGATATCGGCCAGACAGGACGTAACTTCATGATTAGATTCAGGGAAAACACCAGAATAACAGATAACAACCAATCCACTTTCTACCAGCATTTTCTACATAAAACTCCCGAAGGCAAAAACATGAATATCTTGGAATAATTAGAAATGTAGATCCACACAGAAGCATTCTAAATGATAACACAGATTTTAAAAACCGTATTTATTTAGAAATTTTTTTGGATAATGGATAAATGCAGAGAAACACTTTTTCATATACCAAGATAGCACAAAATTAGGAATACAAACTTCTAACATAGATGATACAGTCAAAGGAATAAAGCCAAGGAGATTAGAATAAGGGCAGATGGCATTTTCTATGCCGAGCACATACGTTAGTTGAAGTGTGTCGCCATCTTGGTCAGTTTTGGAATGCTATTTCTCTGTTATAAACTATGCGTTAAGTCGACCATCTTACTGTTAATGCATTAAACTGACAGTCATAGCAAAGTAATACTTTCAAACAATATATTTTATTGAATAAATAGAAATAAAAGCTCATCATAATATATTTTAAAACTGAATTTTAACGGGTAATTAGAACTTTTTTAACACATTGTACATCAAAGCAAAATCGTCGGACGTTTTACTCCTGTATTAACTGACATAAAACATCAACTCTACAATACGAACACTTCTCCAAAACGTAGCAATATGGCAGAGAAAGGCTTCACTTTTTCAGCGTAAGGACATCTTCCTGTATTCTAACCTCTTTGAATAAAGCTTTGAGAAAAACATCTCGGAAACCAGAGATACACTACTACATGATCAAAGATAATACAAAATTGACGAAAAGCAATATCTTTTTAAACATGCAACATTTAAAGGAAACTGTCATATAACAGTAAATACGAACATCATAAAGATTTAATAAAAGTTCGTCATAGCTACACACAATGAGTACAAACGTACAATTAGCTAGCTGAAAGATCAGTAAGCTTATGCCAGGTAAATACTGCATATAGCATCGAAACGTTTATTATATTTATCTCTCGATGTTACGTAAAAAAGCTATCTGAATCCAAACTGCAAAATTCGTTCACAGATTGCATGAAAATGGCCTAAGGCCTAAACGGCTGTTCCTATAATAATATAATAATAAGCAACGTCAAAATCACAAAACGTTTTTATAATTTTATAAATCGAAAGTAACTGGACGTATAATTCCTAATGTGATAAGTGGTTCACTGCTAATGATGAAAATACAAGAAAAATATATATTTTTAACCGAAGCAAGAAGGTAAACGAGAAGTCTCAGAAGCCCCTAAGAGTACCTTGGTGCCAAGCAATTCGAAGTTGCAACCGCCGTTGTACATGTCTGCAGGAGGTAGTTAGAACTGGCGTGTAGACTTCTGAGCCTCACCTACGGTCCAGTTTGCCACTAGCACTTAATGCCAACATACCATTAAAAGCAAAGTGCGACCTATACGGAGGGCTGGCTTTGGTGTAACGTATCTGGTAAGTCTGCCGCAAGACAGCCACTAAAACCGCAGAAAAAAAGAAACTACCCACGATAAGACTTGCGTCAAACGCCGAGGAACATTAGGGGAAAGTTTAGCTCACCTCAAGGCGTCAGATAACCTACTGTTCTGTTTTACGTGTCATTAACTGCACTTTTTATGTGACAGACTTCTTATGAATAGGACTGTCACCAGATACCACATTTCCGTTTGTCATTATTTTTAACAGACCAGTGCTGGGCACTCGTTCCAATAATGTAGTGATCAACCAATATTCTGAGAGCAGCACTTATTTTCCAGAAATATACTTCTACGAGACGGCACAATCAATGTTAACTCTGTTTACAGACAGATAAAAAACAATAAACAATATACAGGATGTCCATAAAGGCCTTTTACAAATTCAAAATTTTTATTAAACGGCAGTTGCTCGAATATTTTAACACAATTTCCTTTATTGTTATCAGTTGTCAATTATTGATTATTACTGCCGACATTGCTGAGAGACTGTGTGAAACCAAATGGTCGCACTCCAAGCTTAGAAATAGAGACCATCGCAGATAACAGGCTAAAGTGGACCCATATAGCTTACGCGGCGTAGGAGGTGAAGAAATCACCTTCTGAACTGCAGATGTCCTCAGCCGCCGTCCCAGGGTGGAGGGTTTCCTTTCAGAGAATCAAGCCGTAACTTCATACAGCGTCTAGATGCAGTTGTAATACATTAGTATTTGGTTGCCAACAGGCTCGTCTTAATGTACGAAGCAAAGTTGATACCAGTCCCTGGGAACAGCACGTCAGTGGTTTCACGAGGCTAGAGCGAGAGGGTAAAGGAGGAAAACTGCCAGTTAGCAGCTCCCCACTCTGGAGAGGGCGTAAAGGCTTGGCCATTTGACGTAAAACATTGTTGTTGCTGACCATACTGTGTAGCACCGTGACGTTTGTCTTTCAGCTGAACAATGTTGCTACCAAGTAGGGAGTTTGTTAGTGCAAAAACAAGTCACATCCCCACCCAGGGAACGGCAGAGGAGACAGGCCTGAAACTTGGTTCGCTAGAGGACTCCGGGAAGTGGCAAGCCACAAATTAGATTGGTTGAGCATAATGTAAGGAAAGAAAATATTTTTGTAGAAGATATTGGATGAAAGGTGTTTATTTTATTTAAGAAAAGTGTGAGTGAAGGTAAAAAAAATATAAATTTTGATTTACGTATTACCAACTGTGGTGGCTTTGTTGTAATGTTTGAGCAACATAAGAAACCTGACCTTAATTTCGTGGTTGGTTACGTTAAACTCGTGATTAATGCAAGTGGTGTAGTTAAATTTTGAAAATATTAAGCAAGACAATCAGTGTAATTAACAAATACTATGGACCTATCTGACAAACATTTCAAAAGATCACTCACCTTTCCTTTCCTTACAAAATCTCCTACAGAGACTGTGCACACGCAAATAGCAGAAATTAACTTACTCCGTCTGTGTAATACGTATGACTCAATTAGTACGCTAATAGTACTGATAATTTAGAAAATTGTGAATAGTAGGATTTTAACATCAAGTGATTGGAAAATGGGTGCAGTCCAACCACTATAGTAAGTAACAAATAAAAATTAATTCACTAAAGCAAATAAGAAATTTAAGTAAATCAGTCTTAATTAATGCTATACATACGACATTAGTACGAGTTTCGTTCTTTATACCATAGATGTGGCGGTGGCTATTATTGTTGAACTCAGTGCAAAACGAAATAGAAAAATTATTCTTTAATTCAACTGTCTGTTATCTTCTAAGATCAGTTTTAGCAAAATTGTCTCAATTATTATCACAATCTATAATAATTAATGACACTCACTTGATTGTAAAATTGTGTAGTAATATTATTCATGTATTATTGAGGATTGTCAATTGGTTAATTAGCTGTTCAAATAAGATAGCAAGAGTACTGTCTAATGTTCTAGTATTTTAACAAAACTTAAACATGCATTCACAGTAAATTACAACCAATAACATTTAACTTATCTTATTTATCAGTCCAGCGACGAGGTACTCTGCCGTCATATAAATGATACACAAATTCATACAGAAATCATTTTGATGGTGGCTCCTCCTTTGGCAGCTCGCTAGCAGTTCGCCGTGATGCTTCGCGAATCGCGTAATTAATCGCGACCGTTAGTGTCCGCGATGACGCTACCACGTTTCGGACGTCTGGGACGGTTACCGAACACGTAACGAATTTCTGCCTCAGCAGAACGAACGAATAAATGTTTCATTAAGATCAATTCTTGCTTCACTTATGTTCACTGGTTTTACATAAACTTTCATATCGTTGCACTTATAACAAATTATAATTTCACTTTGTTTTAACTTGATTACTTATATTTTTTGAGCACTCCGCGAACCGCGTACGAACGTCTGATCTACGTCACGAGGCGGCAGATACTGCTGCTGGCCTGCTCTCCCACAGGCGAGCGCTGCTATACGATAAAGTCTCTGACCTGAGAAGCCACGTCGATTACTATTCAGATCGATATTTTATCTCGTTTACAGAGAAGTATTTTACATTGACAAATTAAACATAACAAGCAATCACAGTCATAAAGAAAGCATACAAAGTACAAATAAAATAAAATAATATATACATAAACAATTACAATACAGATAATAAATAAATGAGAGAAAATGTCACAGTTAAGTTACCTACATATATTGTGCATCACGATAATAATTAAGTCACATAAGAAGTTAGTTACTACATATTCACTATAAACAGGTTCAATCGAATAATGTGTTCAAAATGAAGCTCATTCCTCGTTATAATGTTAGGCTTACCTTAAGGGTTACCTTTCAATAGGAGTGGCCAATAGGAAACTGTTAGGTACCACAATGTGGGGAAAGACAGTGCGTCCACCCTGGCCTTTAAAACCTCCAGTTTTTCGATCGAGCGGGAAGTTCTCAGTCAGACGAGTTGTGAGCCGGGTCCGTGTCGTCCGCCACCAGCCTCGGGTAAGCTCCACGACAGCCTGTTTCTCGCAGGGAGAGCGTCCTTCATGGGACGCTGCTAGGAAGGGTAGCTGCATCAGGCTCTTCCACAGGGAATGTAAACACTGACTTCTGTCCTGGCAAAGGAAGCAGCATTTCGATTTTCTAATTGATTAGCCTCAGTGTAGTAATTACAGTAGTTGGAATGCAGTAAATGTAATTCTATTTACCTATGAGTTCCCAGTCTCCGGAACAAGTATCGCTTCGAGTTACGAATCCGCATCTCTCGTAGATGCCAATTACTTGTCTTTTAGTAGTCACTCCTTTCCTCTCGGAATCGACGGAAGAGTCCATAAATATTATTTATGGAGTTTATGAAAAACGGAAATCTATTACAGATTGCAGCGTCTGTTCTTCCGGTTAAATTTATTTATTGTTTCATCAGTAGAGCCTATAGTCAAACTACCATTGACAAAAGCAGTAGTACCAGGTTTTCACCACAGAAATATATAGATATACACAACTCTCCAGCAAATTATATTCTTTAAGATATTTAATGAGACACACATACAGCATTTTGAGGCTTGCTTTAAACCGTATAAACTTTCAGTAATTTACATAGACTTCCAGTACCGGCACCAAAACCATTTGGGTGATCGTGTAAATTTCTTCCTTCAAGAAACCATTAAGAAAAGCAGCATTCACATAAAACTGCTTTATACATCAAAAGTTTGTAAATGCAACAGTCATGAGGGCTCCATTGTCCAACATCTTGCTACAGGGATGTATGCATCAACATAATCTATTCCTTCTACTACCTATCGATCGTTATATCGAACCACCTAATTATTTGCATTTAATTTTGTAGCCAAGACCCATCGATATTTTACCACCTTCAGTTTTGTAAACTAGTTCCTATGTTATAATCATTTCATGTATTCCATGTGCACTGTTTCAACAAAAAAAGTTTCTAAAGTGTCGTAATAGTTTTCTTTTCCAGCAGTTTATGTGCCAATGTACCATGACAGTCATGTGGGGTTAATCTCGGTGGCCAAAACATTCAGTCCATTTGGCTGCAGATGGCCACTAAGTATATGTACATAACCATTTCCAGACAGTGATCGTTTCTATTGGACAAGAGGATACAGTCCACTGAATATCAAAACACACCACACCATTATGGAGACCCAGCAGCTATCACTATCCCTGGTGGACAACTCAGGCATACTACAAACCCACCACCCAAGCTGTTAACTATAAAAGCGAGATGTTAACTCACCTGTCAGTGTAACAGGGAAGTAGTGTGTGCCGATGATTTCATCCCAAATGTTTCCACACAATGCATTGACCACCTAGCTACGTAGACGGTCGACAGGTCGTACCCACCGAGGATTATCTGCGGCCCACGTTATGGCGATCACTGCACCATAATTTGTGAACCTGGACGACAGCGTGAAATTACACATGGCCCATTCACAGAATCTTCCCATGCAGCTCCTGTGCCAGTGATATGCGGTAATGGGGAAACCTGTGGACGTGTACTGTACAGATGTGAGACTCAGCGACTGCAGCAACGGCTCGTAAGCTGACATGAGGATGGTGGTGTACTGCAGCTAACACAAACACCTCCGTCTACTCGCTTCTTGCAGTTCTTCGTCTGGTACTGCAGCGCATTACCAAGCTGCCTGTTTCCCGAAGTTGTTCCACACGTAAGAACGTAATGACCGCCGGATCTCTTCGCTACCGCTATGTCAGTGGCACCATGTCGGCACTCGCCGAGCATCAGCAGAATGTCTACGTACTCGTTGTTGGTGTATGCTATCTTCATCCGTTGTCAGTAACAGTGGTATGTTGAGCCCCGTTTGTTTCTGTGGCTCGAACTGTCGGGTATACGGCCGTATGCGGCGACAGTCGGCAGTTTGGGTACGTTCACACTGCCGGCCGGGTCGAGCCGAGCCGAAAAAGAGAGGGAAAATCAACTATTCTGATTTTCAAATTTTAAAAAATTTTGACGGTATATAAGACCACGTAACATCGTTTTATCAACTTCTTTTTTACTTATAAGCTTTGACTAGCCCGTGAAAAAATGAAAAGTCTACCTTTCACTCCGTGCGAGGGTTTAGTTTTCATAATGCACACTACCCGATTTTGATAAAAGTACGCGATTGACTTTTGGACATGTTGTAGTACAGCATCTTAACTTTCGAACAGAGCATTAACCTTTTCGAAAATCGTAACAGTCGTTTTCAAATGATGCTTTTTTTGTCAAGTATGCGGACTTGATTTACAAATCGTGTATTGAAAAAGTTCCATAGCGCGCAGCTTACTGTTCTGTGTATTTTAGACCATAAATTACAGCGAGTGAAATGAAGCTAAAAGTATAGAAAATTTTTTGAAATAGTAGTCGTACTGATATCTTCCTCGTTTCACAAGTAATTGCGAGTTATCTGAGCGGCGTCATGCCGCGATCGCAAGCCTACGAACTCGGCGGCTGTTGAGCGTAGAGCCGTCAGCACACGGGGCGTGAGACCTGTGGTAGGCCTAAAAAAGTAACAACAAAATACCCACAAATATAAGACTATTATAAAAGTTGCATTTTATGTCAATAAGTGCAGCGAATAATAAAAGTTTCATGAAAAACTGTGTTATATAAAATTAGAATAGGCCTTCACAACACAAAGGTTATTGCAAGAGTCTCGCTTTTTAGTAAATCGTAAATCATGCTTCCACGGTCAATGTTACTATTCAGTAGAAGAATGTTAAGAACGTGTAAAACACAATACATGAAACAATAAGTGCATATTTTACTCTACGTGAGGTGCAAACTGTCTTGCTCATAAAACGAATCCAACAAACTCACTCCTCAGAGGATACGCACTTGTTTTTACATAGCATAGAATATTATGCAGTATACTTAAGAAATTTATAGGAAAGTGAGTCTTTCTTCAAACCGAATAAAAGAAGAAAAAAATATTTGCTTACATGGAGCCTTGAACCAACGACGCAACCTCACTTTGCTTCGTAGTCCACGACGTAGCCCCCTACGCTACTTTTTTTTTATTATTTTTGTTAAAAAGTCTAGTGCCACCGCCACTTTTACCCTATACTAAATCAAGGTTGCAAACTAAGGGAAAGGAAAAGTAAAAGAAATAATGTGTTCTTTTATTGAAACTTCATGGCTTTTATTTTAAATACAAATAGACAACAGAAGAAACAAAAAGGCCCATCCTAAACGTTGTGTTTTGAAGTCTTTCTGAATTCTTTGAATTATAAATAAAATAAAATAAAGTTTTTTTCCCCTTTCTTCTTCTTGAACGTAAGGAAGGTATTTAACGGTAAATCCGATCATAACTCTAACTTTTTAGTAATGAAACAGTTCATTTTTAGTTACTGCCCCCCCTCCCCGGACAGCCACGTGGTGTGACGTCGGGGGCGTTCTCCCACCTTATTGGTGATCGTTCAGACGCTCGTTGAGAATATCTGACCTGCTTGATTCTTAATATTGCCCCACACTTTGGGAAAGCCTCACCAACGTGCGGTTCGCACCGTGGCCACGGGTTCGCACGTTGTGACGTCAGAAACTCGCCACGTTGGCCACTCTCGTTCAGATACACGCTCCGTGTGCCGACGGCTTAACGTGAAGCACTGCAGTGCCGAAGAGTTTGAATTGCTGGCCACGTGTGTAGGTCCCTCATGATGTGTTAATGATCCATAACCAGAAAAAAGTATGAAGTACTTTTTCTTCGATGACGACCGATTAGAATGGAGAACGATCTGCTTGGTTTTACTTCAGGTCATACTTGACTTTATGAGAGGCATACAACTGGTTTTTTTTTTCCACACTAGTCAATAAATGGAATATATATTTCGTGTTTGGAACTAGAAGAGAGGAAAAAATTGATGTAAACGGTGACTTTCCTGTTGATGTACTGAAATAAAATATATTCTGACATTATTCAAGTTGGAGGTGATAAAAGAAGAAGCTCAAAAAAAATTATATTTATGGATGCATATACTCCTAATACAAGCTATATACTTATTTTCGCTTTTGTAGTTCTCATAAAATGTTGTACCACAACGTGAAAATAATTGTATTCAGCGTGTCCACATAAAGGCGGTACCCTCACGTCTGAGATTAAATTAAGAATGAATTAAGTAAAAAAAAATATTGAATAGTGACATTATAAACACATAGTTACCTCCTTATAAGAAATGTTCCAAGTGGTGGCTACAGGCGTATGTGAGGTGTACCAGTTTTATATGTCATGCTGTATTATATTTCAGTCCCCCTTCACGCTCAAAGAACTCTACACAGCTCTTACATTTATTTTTTCAGATATTTTTATTTATTTACTTATTAATCTTTTTAAGGAACCTGTCTGAGGGAGAAATAAGTTTCTATGAACTTTTGCTGAATCATCTGATGACAATTTTCTTTGTCTGGATTATAGTAGTTTCATTTCGATTTTTACACTTTAACTGAAAGAAAAATACGCTCATTTAGTTTCGCCACAGACACTGAAGGACAGAGGCGTGTGTCACTTTTTTAAAACTTCTTTTTCCTTCTTGGTGGGCTTGTTCTCAGGAACCAGGAATCCCCACCCACTGTCAGTAGAAGATCGAAGGAAACACAAGGTTGACCAAAACTTGTTCTGTCGGCCCAGCTGGCAGTGTGAACAGTGCGATTAAAAACAATGTGTTTGATCCCTCGGCTCGGCTCGGCCCGGCCTCACCACTTGGGTTATGCGCAGCTTGTGTGGTATCTGCCCCTGAAACTTTGAAGGGTTGCAACTCCCAAACTAAACGTGAAAGGAATGTAATTTTGATTGATGTATATGCAGATGGTGTCACTGGACCCAGTGCATGACAGGAACAACTATTGTTCCATTTAAAATTGTATCTCTTTGTGCATGATAGAAACAACTATTGTTCCATTTAAAAATTATATCTTTTTTTGCAGTAACGTTTCGGAAAATAACACAATAATCTATGTTCATAGCTGTGCAGACAGTGTAATGTTTCTTTTAGTGACCTACAGCAATGAATATTTCCGTCACTTATTACTTCGTAACTTACACAGGCCAACACATTTAGTTGAAATGTTTGTTAAGCTTAAGAGACTTAACTGCGGGGCCATCAGTCCCTAAACTTACAAACTGCTTATGAACTACCTTATACTAAAGACGACACAAACATCCTTCCCCAAGGGGGATTCGAACCCCCGACCGTACACATTTAGTGAAACATTATATATATATAGTGAATCACCTAACACTTACACCGCAAATATTGCGGAAACGAAAAGTGCGATTCGACTGATGTGCGGTTTTCACAGAATGGATTAGTATTCAGCGGCTCGTACTTTTAGCCAGCAAACAGATTGTAATATTACTTAGAAAGTGTATTTTTAAGAGTTTTTTTAATGGAACAATGGTTGTTTCTATCATGTACTGGAACTTTTTACACCAGGTGTGTACAAGGAATTTTGAATGACATTTTTATCACCATTAGTTTGGCAGCTACCACTGTTCAAAGCTTCGAGGCGGAGATTGCGATAACATATCTGATTGGCCGAGTGGCTAGCCCCTGGGGCACGGCCCACTGTCTCGTGACCACCAGCCAGTCACCTACGCTGCCGTAGCCTCCACCCCCGAAACTTTGAACGGTTGTACCTGCCAAACTAAACGCGATAAAAATGTTATTCAAAATTCTTTGTACACAGATGGTGTTCAAAATTCCAGTGCATGATGGAAACAACCGTGGTTCCATTTGAAAAATTGTATGTTTGCTTAAAAATACACTTTCTAGGTATTTTTTAAACCTGTTTACAGACTAACGAGTCCTTGACTGAAAACCGCACATCAATCTCACTTTCCGTTTCCGCAATATTTGCAGTGCAAGTGTTAGATGATTCACCCTGTATATACTGGGTGCCCCATTGATAGTGACCGGGCCAAATATCTCATGAAATAACCATCAAACGAAAAAACTACAAAGAACAAAACTTTTCTCGCTTAAAGGAGGAGTTGCAATGTATTATGCTTCAAATTACGCGCTTATTCGAAGTTAGTTGATGGTGGCACCGCACTGTGGCATCTGCAATAAGTATGTATAAAATCTGTAACGTTATAAACAGTGTCCGAGTGATACAAAACTAAAGTACCTTCATGTGATACTTCAAATAGTGTTTACCGCTTTAATTCCCAGTTATTCTAATAGGGGGAAAGCAGATAGCTCTATGGTTGGCCCGCTAGATGGCGCTGCCATAGGTCAAACGGATATTAACTGCATTTTATTTTAATGGGTAACCGCATTTTTATTACATATTCGTATAGTACGTAAATAAATATGAATGTTTTATTTGGAACACTTTTGTCCATTTGTGATAGATGGCGGTGTAACATTCACAATCATATTGCTAAATATTTTAAACGTACACTGGGTAACAGGTAGGGTTTTTTAAATTAACACACAGAACGTAGGTACATTTGAATATTTCGGTTGTTCCAATGTGATACATGTACTTTTGTGAAATTATCGTACATCACGAGAACTCTTGTGTTACTGCGTGATTATCTGTAATTACCTTATGACTCCAGTTCTCTGCAGCTTTGCTCTCTTTTTTTAATAACTCGCACAGTTACAGAGACATTTGCAAAAATAACGGTGATTTGACACCGTCACTTGATTTTATGTAAACCAAGCGTTCGGAACTGTCATTGCACATTCGTCGTCCAGAACTCTCTGGCACACGCCAACTTGTTTATTATAACTTACGCTTTATCATTTCAAATCAGTGGCGCACTTTAACATTAACAAAAACGATAAATTATAATCTAGTGTCTAAAAATGAAATTAATAGTATGAGAATTAAGGAACATTTCTGTAATTGTTCTCCCTAGTGTAGTGGGCAGATCGTTTGAATATGATGTATATGGTCAGTAGTTCGAAACCTGCCACTAAGTAATTTTTTTCACTTTGGCTCCTAAAAGGGTTTCGGTCACTCTTATTAATTAAATAGAGCTATGTTCTGCAATGTCTAAAGTTGTTCATGTGTGTGCATATGTAAGAGTCACCCCCCCCCCAATCCCACCACCACCTCACTCAGTCATCGACTACTTTCTACCACTATGACCCCCTTCCACCCCATAAATATTTGGATACATATGCCAGTTGTAATTTCTGGTAACTATTCCCTCCTCTCCTATCACCCCCCCCCCCACACACACACACACCCCATATTAATGGTAGATTATTTTATGCCTCCACTTCGTTAAACTGAACTATGCAATAGTCACTACCTTTATGATAGTGATTTGTTTATTTTTAGAAAAAAAAAAGTTCAAATGTTTGTTAAGCTTATGGGACTTAACTACGGGGTCATCAGTCCCTAAACTTACAAACTAGTTATCAACTAGCTTATCCTAAGGACGGCACAAATATCCATGCCCGAGGGGGTATTCGAACCCCCGACCGTAGTGGCCGTGCAGACCGTGACTGGAGCGCCTCAGTCTCCTCGGCCACCGCGGCCGGCTAATTTTAGAAAACCAGCCACCACTTACTCTTACTGTGTCTTACAGTGCCGTCGTCTGCTCTACATGATTTTCCTCTTTGGTATATTTCTAGCAAGCTGACATTTTAACTCTCTTGAGTTGTCTGACTAGATGTACCAATTGTAACAGTAGGTTAATATTACTGTAACCATTCACATTTTTTTGCACATTAGTTCACGCATCTTAAAACTTATAAACCAACATCCTTAACTTATTGTTGTATGAGAATAACTTCTCAATCTATCCCCATTAATATTTGAAGCCATAGACACTATGACAAATTCAGATATCCTTACAGTGACATTCTAAGCATCCTACTACTGTGTAAGCTGCTAGTTCCGAAATATTCCGCCTATGGCGCCACTTATCATTTTACGTCTTACACAACTAAATATTAATCTGTTAAGCAACTGTTTTATCAGTCACTTCCTCCCCTCTTCACGCTTATCTTTTCAACACATCGAGCATTACTGTTTTCCCATACCCTTTTCCCTTATTTATTTTTACTCTTTCTCTATGAGGCTCATCCATAGATACTTTGTTACCAGCTGATTGTAATTCATTGCATAATCTCTGCACTTGGTGTTGATTCTCCTAATATCATGTACATTCGGTAAGCAACAATACTAAATTGTAAGTGTTAATTTTATCCCATTATATGAACATATCTTTTATTACAATCTATTTGGTTCCAAACTGCTTCAAATTTCTGTAACAGACTTTTGTACGTTTTGTAGCCTTTACTGTATAATAATCCACTTGTTTGTCTGTATAGAGACCAGAAGAAGGGCACTCAAGCGCCCGAATCCGGTCGTCTAAAATAAATAATCACAAGCAACTGGTTACTGAATTTTATTAATTTACATTGCAACAAATTACATTGATTTTCTTTCAAGCAATTATTCGCTAATTGTGGAATATGTTCAAAGTCATTAATTAGAATCAGTGCGTATACTGACATATTTGTCTTTGGCATTGTTGCTATGAGCGTTTTTAACGCAGATGGTGTTAAGTTTTCTGTAGTACAGATATGACTTTGTTCATGTTACTTAGTTCTGCGCTAAAATAAAGAGCAAATCTGTTTCAAACCATGACTATGTTTTCCTTTGCAGCTAAAATACCAAACGGAGTAATTGTGGTAATACTGAAACACACATGACATACGTCATTTACAACAGTCATTGTAACAGCATCTCCCCAGGGGGACAAGGAAGGAGCCTCCACGAGGCCGATAACACCACATTAATTGCAGTTAGCAAATACTATCGGTGGCGTCCCCTGGTAACGTCTACTAGTTGACGGCCAATCCTTCCAATACCGGACTAAAGATGACGCGCAGAAACGTAAAGCCACAACGGTTCTTCTCAGAACCAACACTGACAGTAGCGAGCGTAAACATCGAGGGTATCACCACAGCTAAAGAAGAAATCTTATCAGAATTCTGTAAGACCTCGAAGTGCGATGTATTGTGCATTCCAGAGACTCACAGAGACCTAACTGCCAGAAGACCGAACATTTCAGGTATGAAATTCTGGACGTCAGAGGTAACCTATCGTAAGTGCAAAAATGACGATTTTGAGGTTTTTATCGTATGTGGCTTGTTTAAGTCATACCTTCTTATGGGTAGAATTCTGTATGCATATATTTTACATAAAAGAATTTTAGCAATACGATACTATCGTATTTGCAATCTGAAACCAGTGGTAAACAATGGTAAATGACAATACGACAATTGACCTGAATATAGACCGCCAAGCTCTTTATCGTATTGGCTGTTACGATGGTTTACCTCTAAGTGTTACGTTACTTCCATATTGTTATACACATTGTTAATCACGGTCGAATAGCAGTGTGCTGTGGTTTGTGATGTTAGGAGGAGCATTTTATGACGGACTCTAAGATTAAAATGGATTCTGTCGGTGGCGTTCCCTGTAACATTGAGAATCTTCAATCACATCCAAGGACTGAAAAGGCGTGATTGCTTCATCAAATGTTGCATCTAATGCCTTGGATGACATTTATACATTCATTACACTAGAATCAGAATTTACAAGAGGCCGGAAGCGAGTGCGGCAAGAAAATAAGTGGAAGTGCAATATAAGGAAAAAATGTGGAGAGGCTGGTGCTGAGTATACATCTAAAACCGGAACCGTAGGTCCGGCAAAATGTATTAAGCCTGCCTGCAAATCTTAATGCAAAAGAAAATGTTCAGAAAACATTACCTCCGAAGATAGGCAGCATATTTTCAAGTTTTTGGAGAGAAGGGAATAATAATGATTTGAAGAGATTATATGTTGCCTCACATGTAATTGCAATAAATGTTAGTAGAAAAGTAGTTCAAGAGAGGGAGTTCAGGCGTAATGTGACACTTCATTACTTCTTTGAAGTTCGTGGTCAGAGACTACAAGTTTGGAAAACATTTTTCTTAAATATTTTGAGTATTGCCGAAATGTATGTAAAGACAGCTTTGTCCAAAAAAATTAATGGTTGACTTATTGAACCAGACCAGAGAGGAAAGAAGTTGGATGAAGAAATAAGGGACGGTATCAGAAACCACATCAGGATGTTCCCCACAATTGAGAGTCACTACAGCAGAGAGAAAACAGGTAGATTGTATCTTGGCAGCCATCTCAATATATCAAAAATGTATTTTTTGTATGTAGAGCACTGCAAGGAAAATGAAATGAAGCAAGAGTTAATTGCAAAGCAGTGGCTTTACCGTGACATATTTAACATTGAGTTTAATTTAGAATTCAAGGAACCTGCGACTGATACGTGTGATGACTATGATGAGTTTCAGGTGAAACTTAAAAATGATATAACAGCTGAAGAAGCAGTCCAAATTAAATCAGATTACGATGTCCACTTGTCGAAGCAGATATAAGATATAAAAACAAGACCTTCGACAAAAATCGGTCAAAGCAACCTGGATCAAAAGCAAAGGTTGTCATGTTCGATCTTCAGAAATGTTTGCTGACACCTCACCTTACTAATTCCAGTGCGTTTTATCTAAGAAAGCTCTGGACGTATAATCTGACAATCCTTGATGCTTCAGAGCAGAAATCCTATTGTTGCATGTGGGATGAAACAGAAGCAGTTCGTGGACCTAAAGAAGTGTCATCTTGTTTGCTAAAGTGGGCCTTAGCTAACCTGCCAAAAACCCAAACTGAGGAACTTACGATATGGACTGGCAACTGTGGAGACTAGAATCGTAACTTCCCCATGATTATGTCATATTTTTGGATTCTTAGGTGTCTTCCTAATCTTAAAGTGATAAACCATAAATTCTTATTGAAGGGAAACACTCATATGGAGGTAGATGGTGTACATGCTGTTATTGAACGTGCCAAAACAAACTGAGCCCAAATGACATAATTGCAACTCCTTGGGATTGGCAACAGTTTTTTCGCCAGTGCAGATTCAAAGAACTCATTGAAGTATGTGACATGCAAATGGCAGTTTTCAAAGACTTTGAAAGTCTTTTGAAAGGATCATCGTCATCTTTAGTTAAACGGACAACCAAGTTTATCGTATGGAAAATTTTTGGTTAGCCAAGTTGTGCATCTACAAGTACGAGCAGGGAATTCAGGTTCTGTGTTCTACAAAGTAGCATTTGATAGTGAATTTCAAGAGATTCATGTGCAACAGCGAACAATAGGGGCAGTATGGCCGGAAGAGCTTCCTGCTATACGAAATACTCTCAGACCTATTGATACAGAGAAGTATAAAGATTTACAAAAGCTGCTTGGATGGGTGCTTGAATCTTTTCACTATTTCTACCAAAATATACCACAGATTTTGTCAACACAAACTGAAAAGGAACATGATGACGTTGTTATCAATTAATTGCACAAGGGAATCCTTTTTCTAAATTTCGAATTTTGTCCCCAATTTGTTAATGAATATATGCTGAATTTGGACAAAAATGTTTGTCATTTTATCAGTTTTTAAAGTGGTTTGACCTTTGTTACTTTCTAGAGTAAGCTACTATTTTGTTCAATTTACTTTAACTTTGCTGAGTGACTAGTATTTGTGACTGGCTTTGTGAAAGGATAAAATTATAACTCTTAATAAATCCACTGGTATTCAATAATAATGAATGCCCCTATTTCTTAATTTCAGTACCAATAATTCTCATATTCCTATTCGTATTTCGTAGAATAATCCTGTATAATAAACATTTATAAACATGAAAAAAGAATGTTTGTAAACATAAAAAAGCATGCAAATGAACAGCAAACCTAATGTAATAAGCACCTTGACAATATCGTATGTGTAAATAAAGACGGCTTCACAAATATATATATGTGAGGTAAAATATCGTAAGTGCTGTTTCTCCCGTAACATTTCATAAAATATTTCTAAAAACGAAGTACATGTAGAGACTAACTAGAAGAGATATGAAAATTAGAGCTCTTCATGACTGGGTATTTGACTTATTCTACAGGTAGCAAAATCCGAGTCGCAGCAGCTTCTTTTTGCTCTCCTGTAAAGTCAGCGAAATGTTACTTACGATAGGTTACCTCTGGCGTCCAGAATTAACGGCAGAAATACCACACAACAAGCATGGGAGCGCTGTGTTCGTGAAAACTCAAACTGTGGTTTCCTCTGTGGGAACAACTAACCTAAATGGTATAGAAATTATTACCATCGAAATTGGAAAATGCACCATAACCTCGGTATATAAACCCCAAACCAACCCTTTACCTTTTCGCCTCCATCTAACTTCCAGTCACAACCCAACCAGCTCATTTTGGGAGATTTCAACAGTCACAGCATACTATGGGGTTATGCAGAATCAGTTGCAAATGGTGATGCCGTAGAGACCTGGGCAGAAACGAGTGGTCTTGCACTAATTCATGACCCAAAACTCTCATCATCCTTCCACAGTAATGTCTGGAAAAGGGATACAACCCGGATATATGTTTTTCAAATATCGATCTTGAGGACCGATGTACTAAAGTGGTATATGGCCCCATACCAAAGACACAGCATAGACCAGTTGGTATTAACATCTATCCAGCAGTCAGACCACAGACCATCCCTTTCAGGAGGAGATTTAACTTGAAGAAGGCAAACTGGGAAAGCTATGCATCTATGATAAATTCTGAGATACAACATGTTGAACCAAGACCAGAAAATTACGAACAATTTACTGAAATAATAAAGAATACGTCTAGGAAAGTTATTCCCAGGGGGTGCAGACAACAGTATGTCGCTGGAATGTCCAGTGAATCCAAAGAACTTTAAAAAAAATACGAAACACTCTATACTACTGATCCTTTTAGCGAAGAGACAGTTGACTGTGGAACAGCCCTACTCCAAAAATTAAGCCATGGAGGAAAGGAGAAATGGACCGAAACATTGGAAAAAATGGACATGACACACAGTAGCAAAATAGCGTGGAACTTGATTAAGAAACTGAGCGGCGACCCTAAGGAACAAATATTACCATGCAAGGTCACAGCAAACCAAGTAGCCACCCAAATACTGTTGAACGGGAAAATCAAGAAACAACAAAAGTATCCAAAAATTACCAGAAATATCAATCGGGAGACCAACTACTTGGGGACACCTTTCACTATGAAAGAACTTCAAGATGGCATGAACATCTTAAAAAACGGGGAAGCTGCTGGTGTGGATGACATATGCACTGAACAAATCAAGAATTTAGGACAAAGGGCCAAGAGTTGGATTTTACAAATGTTCAATACGTGCTGCAAAACTTGCAAAATCCCAAAACCCTCGAGAAAATCTAAAGTAATAGCGTTACTTAAACCAGGGAATGACCCAGAGAATCCTAGTAGCTACCGATCCATCTCCTTGCTTTGTCACTTTTTTAAACTGTATGAGAGACTTATCCTGTCCAGAATAGGAAAATATGTTGACAAACCTCATTCCACAACAAGGAGGATTTAGACCTGGCAAGTCCTGTACCAGCCAAGTCCTTGCACTGACAGAACATATTGAAGAAGGGTATGAAGGGAAGCTCATAACAGGGGCAGCCTTCGTAGATCTGACAGCAGCCTACGATACCGTCAGGCACAATATATTACTCCATAAAATCTATGAGACACTCGGTGATTACCATCTAGTTAGGGTTGTACATTCATTGTTACAGAACAGAAGGTTCTTCGTATTGTTGGAGGGCAAAATGAGTAGATGGAGGGACCAAAAGAACGGCCTCCCTCAGGGAAGCGTCTTAGCTCCAATGCTCTTCAACATATACACAAATGACCAACCTACACCGGCCCACACTAAGCAGTTCATCTACGCCGATGACCTTGCAATATGCGTCCAAGGAAAAAGATTTGAAAAAGTAGAGGAAACACTTGAAAATGCCTTAAAATCAATGACTGCGTGCTATAATCAAAATACCTTAAGACCCAACCCTTCCAAAACTCAAGTCTGTGCTTTCCACCATCGCACGAAAGAAGCCAAACGGAAACTCCAAATTACGTGGAACGGGAACACCTTAGAACACACAGACCACCCTAAATATAGTGGCGTGATTCTGGATTGGTCTCTAACTTATAAACAGCACTGCATCAAAACGAGACAGAAAATAACGACGAGAAATAATACGCTTAGAAAGCTAACGGGTAGCAAATGGGGTGCATGTCCTGGTGTGCTACGAACAACGGCACAGGCGCTCTGTTTCTCAACGGCTGAGTACCCGTGCCCTGTATGGAATAGATGCGCTCACACGAGACAAGTAGATGTGGCCCTCAATGAGACCTGCAGGGTAGTGACAGGGTGCATGAAAACAACGCCGGTCAGACTCTTGTACAAGGCAGCTGGTTTTGCAGATCCCACAGCTCGCAGAAACGTTTTAGAACATGTAGAGAAAATAAAACAAGTCGCAGATGAGCGGCATGTCCTATACAGAGCTCGTCCACCAGAGACACGACTGAAGTCTAGAAGTAGTTTCCTTGAAGCCGTCCAGGACGAACCGCCTGAAAATTTCCCTCTCCCCCAGGTTCAGTGGACCGGCCAAAACCTAAATTTTAAAATCTGGAGAACCTTGAATAGGCTCAGAACGGGGGTCGTCCCAGTAAAAGTAAATGTACTTAAGTGGGGTATAATGGACCAAGTCGGCCGCGGTGGCCGAGGGGACTGAGGCGCTTCAGTCACGGTCTGCACGGCCACTACGGTCGGGGGTTCGAATCCCCCCTCGGGCATGGATATTTGTGCCGTCCTTAGTTGTAGGTAGTTGATAAATAGTTTGTAAGTTTCGAGACTGATGACCCCGTCGTTAAGTTCCATAAGCTTAACAAACATTACATTATAATCGACGAAACTGATGTAAACTGCGACTGTGGGGAAACTCAAAACATGGAACACCTTCTTACATGTGAAAAATGTCGACACCGGTGTACCCTCGAAGATTTGTGGCTCGCGAATGCTAATGGAATAGACGTAGCCCAGTACTGGGCCGATATACTTTAAATAGTCCGGACACGATAAAGTAAAGTAAAGCATCTCCGCAGTTTGTGTGCATGTGATAAATAAGTCTATGTTTGTAATCAGTTGGTATATATTTCACAGTATGTTCACAAAATATAACAAACGCACTTCTTACCTTTGAACTACTCGGAATCTTCCCAAATATGCCAGTGTTCAATTAACAAGGGTGTGCGAAAATCTTTTAGGACGCAAGATGGAAAAAGAAAAAAATGACAGTGAGCGTTTTTTTTTTTTTTTTTTTTTTTTTTTTTTTTTTTTTTTTTTTTTTTTTTTTTTTTTTTTTTTCAGGTTTAGCGATACTTTACGGTCATTTGTGGATGGTCTTCCTGAGCTGTTCTTTGAGAATTTTTGCTCAGTTTTTACAGATGGCGGTGAGCCCTCTTTCTTTGTTTTTATTGGTTCTGCGGTTTGATAGGTCCTTTTCGGAAGTTGTTTTGTTTTGTTTTATTTTAATCATTTAGTTGTTGACTCAGTTTTCCGTTACAGGGGCGTCGGCCTCCTGGCCGAGCACGCTGAGCTACCACGCTGGAAACCTCTGGCCAGCGCTCTGAGCCACCGCGCCTGGGCAAGTTCCGAACCGCCGTCTAACGAGTTCCTGCATCAGAAATCAATTCGCCGCCAATTACGCTACGCCGAACAGCTGAGAGAGTAATCCGTAATTCTCGTACCATCGGTCGCAGCTGTTAACCGCTAACATGCCATTCTTAGACATTAGCTTATAATTTATTGTCCTAAAGACGGGGTGTGTTTGATACTTTTCAGTGCGCCATTGCTTTTAAATGACAATACTTGAGTTATAATAATAAATTCATAAAGTACAAGAAGCAAGATGGTGCATGCAAAAGAATTTGCGCCCAGGTTTCGGGCATTCCGATGTCACATATCTCGGACGCCAAATGTACACTACGTTCCTTCCAGGCTGTCGTATAAAAAAGAGTTGTGCAGGACACGTAAAACGGGACACTCGGTTGTCTGACGCGTTGACGTCCGCACTAAACGTGTCGGCTATGTATCACTCAGCTTAACACCACGCCACAATTTCCTCAGCGCTTAACGCAAGTGTTATCGTGAGTTAGTTTTTCTACGGTTTTAATGGCTGTCTCTCGATAGACTTACTAGATAAGTTACACGAAAGCCAGCACTTCTTACAGGTCGCACTTCGTGTTAAATATCTGTTGGAAACAAGCTCTAGAGGCAAACTGAGCCGTGGGTGACACTGTATGGTGTAAACGACAGCGCTAAATACCTCCTGCAGACATGTCCAACGCTGGCTGCAACTTGGAATTGCTTGGCACGAAGGTACTGTCCGACTGTTAACGGCTTCTTTTTGCCTTCATGTTTTAGTTAAAACCTACATTTTTTCGTTTAGTTCCACAATTAGCAGTGATTCATTTATCACACTATAAGTTATTTGTGCAAATACTTTCCTTTTGTCTGAGATATTCGGACTGGAGGAGCGAGCTATCAACATTTAGTTTATGGATTCCAAAAAATTCCTGAAGGTCAAGGTTTTTTTTTTTTTTTTTTTTTTTAATTTCTGTTGATGACCAGTTTCAGCTCAAACGCTGAGCCATCTTCTCATCTATAGCTGGTAATCACAATCGGAGAAAATGTAATACATACCTAATTGAATGAGAGTTAATTTCATGAAGTCCATGACACTACATACCAATGTCTTCTTACACAGTCATTTGTTAAATTAGATTACATTAGCTATTCGTTCCTTAGATCATGTAACTATATAATTTCTTTGTCCTTTCTTTCACAAACTGAAATAATAATTGTAATACATACAATACATCATTGGTTCTTTTTAAAAATTCATCAAGCTAGTAGCAGTTGGCCACTAGTAAAAGTTTCAGTCTATTCTTAAACTGATCTTTATTTGTAGATAAATTTTTTTACATTTTCTGGTAAATTATTGAAAATTTGGGTTCCTGAGTAGTGAACTCAATTTTTGAACTAAGGTAAGTGCTTTTAAGACCCTGTATAGATCGTTTTTGTTCCCAGTGGCAGTACGTATATAAGAACTGAGCTGTTTGTTGGAAAAAGGAATGTATCATTTCTGACAAATTTCACTATGGAATACATATTCTGAGAGGCAATAGTTAGTATGCCCGGTTCTTTGAAGAGGCTTCTTAAGGATGCGTCTCACTTTATAAATAATACATATTAGACGCCTTTGGACTCCGAAAATTTTTATTGACTTGATGCATTAGCACAAAATATTATACCATACGACATTATGGAATGAAAGTGAAGTATGCAAGTCTCCTACGTCTGATGTCTCTATTAATGCAAATACAGATTTGTTAAGTTATTTCTGCAATTCTATGGTGCAATCCTCCCAACTGAATTTATTGTCAACTTGTTGTCCCGGTAATTTAATACTGTCGACCTCTTCTACCTGCTCTTCTTCATACTTTATGCATATGCTGGATTGGAAACCGCTTACATGTTCTCAACTGCATGTAGTGAGTCTTTTCAAAGATTAATGTCAACGAGTTGGCTTTAAACCTTTTATTAATGTCTATGAAAATAACATTAGCGGACCTTTCTACAATTATTCTGAATATGTTGTTGATTGCAATACTTGTATCGTCTGTAAACAAAACGAACTCTGCTTCGACAGTGTAACAGATGACAGATCATTTATGTACACAAGAAAAAGCACTGGCCCTAAGATACATCCTTGTGAGACATCACATGTAATTTCTTCCCAATCTGATGACTGATGGCTGAACTATTTAGTCCCTTACACTGACACCCTTTGTTTCCTGTTAGCAAGATATGACTTGAACAATTTTGCAGCATTGCCTGTGACACTGTAGGATTCTATTTTGCTTTAAAAATATGTAGTCCACGCCTTTGACAAATGGCAGAAATACCTGCTGCTCATGATGTACTATCTAATGAATTAAGTACATTAAGTACTTCTCGATTTTGGAAGCCTTCAGAAATCCAAACTGTGTTCTGTACAATATGGAAGTTCAGATGCTGCTTGTACATTTCCTTTCCTAGAATTTTCGAGAATGTTGGCGAAAGTGAAATTGGTCTGTAGTTTGATGGTCTCTCTTTATCCCCTTTCTTGAATAGAAGTTTAATATTCACATATTTTATCCAGTGAGGGAATGTCCTGGCTACACAAATAACATTGTACTAAACTCACAAAAACATGCCCTAATTAACTTTGATATTTCATTGTAACCACTTGAGTGCTATGTTTTTATTATGGAAGTTATTTCTTGTGGTGAATTTTCAGATACTCAAGGGCATTATTACAGGCATTATTTATTGACCCTGACGATTCTACACTATCCGTAACAGCTATAAAGTACTTGTTACATAGATTTGCCAACACAATGCACAACAGTTACTAATGTTTGTCCTACCAGTCTCCTCTTTCACTACATCCTATATTGTTTTTATTTTGCTGCCAAACATTGCTATCTTCTTCTCATAGTGCATTAGATTAGAAGTCTGAATTACATTTCTTAATATTTTACAGTATTCCTTGTATTAAGCTAAATCATCAGCATTGGAGCTATTCTTGGCTGACAGATAAATTTTCCTTTCTGTCTTACAGGGAATCGTTATTGCCAGTGTAATCCATGATTTTATTATACACTTCTGTAAAAGTTATATTTAGAGGAAAACCGTTTTTCAGACATGGTACTGACACTATTAATGAATATGTTATACTATTCGTTCATCTCAGGAGTACTGTAAATATCTTTCCAGTTCATATCTTCGACCCGTTTTCCAAAATACTTATTTTTTGATGGATTGACTATTCTTTTCTATTCAGGCTTAGCAGTTTTCATAATCTGGTTTCAATATACATTTAAAACAAGGAATTGCATGTCATGATCTGATAGGCTATTAATTATTGGTTTTAATTATGATATGATTTTGTTCCTTTGTCTATCAAAATGTTGTCAGTTCCTGTCTTACAAGATTTAGGTATCCTAGTCGGAAAGTTTGCATTATGATTGAAAATAAAGACCATGTTACTAATTGCAATAATGTTTATTGGAAGACTTCATAAGAAAATCTGTATTAAAATCACCAGCAAGCAATTCATTTTGTTTCTTCCAGTTAAACCACAATTTCATGCACTTGCTCGGTAAACAGTATTATACAGCATCTGTTACAAAGCTCCATTTCTGTTGAATACACATCTAAAAGCTGCTCTAGACAAACTTCCTTAACGACGTTATTCTTGAAGTTATGCATTATTAATAAATGTGGCAATTTGTCCTCCCTCCATTTCTACTCTACAACAGTAGGAAGCTAACTAGAGAACAAATATAGTATGGTGAGATGCTTCGTAGCATTCAAAATGTTGAAGTAAAGCACTTGAGGAGAAAATTCTTTGCTATATTCTGATTGTATGAGGATACCAGATTCATTTGTGTTCCCAGACCACCACAAAAATGAAAACAATAATAGAAATTACAGCTTGGAGGTTATTATATAAATTAAAATCTTGAATATTAAAAAAATTATGATAACGTAAGACTGTTGGCCAAAGCTGTACAAACTCTCCAGTCGATTTCCTAAAGAAAAAGAAAAAAAATTAAATTATACAACCAAAGATTTTTTATTAAGAGAATTTAATTAACGCTCACCTCCTTCAAGTTGAATAAAAATATAGGATGTGAAGCAAGCAGATGAATGTGAATTTGCAACCCGCCTCCTCTCATTTCCTCCTTCTCCTATCAGAGGCCACCTCCTCCCCTGTCTGTCTCCTTCTCCCCCACTGCAACACACACTCTCCTGTCTCCTCCTCCTCCTCCTCCTACCCTCTCTATATTCCTCTAAAATCTCTCCTCTCCCTATTGCAGCACACCACCTCCATTCTCTACCTGCAGCCCACCTTCTCCCCCCTCTCACTCTCCTCCTCCCCATACTGCAGCCCACCTCTGCACTTTCTCTTCCTCTCCCTACCTAAGGCCACATCCTTCCCTCTTTCCCTTCTCATCCCCCTACTGCAGCCCACTTCTTCCCCTTTCTCTCTGCAGCTTCCCCTCTCTGTCTCGCCTACTTCCTTACGACAGTCCACCTCCTCCCTTCTCTGTCTCCTTCTCCCCCTACCACAGCCAAACTCACCCTTCTTGTCTCCTCCTCCCCTACCACAGCCCACCTGTGTCTCTTCCTCCCTGTACCATGTCCCATCTTCTCCTCTCTCTGTCTCATCCTACCTCTACCACAGCCCAGATACAGCCATGTCTCCTCCTCTCAATTCCGCAGTCCAACTACTCCACTCTCTGTCTTCTCATTGTCCTACCGCTGCCCACATCCTATTCCCACTGACTCCTCCTGCCCCTACTGCGACCTACATTCTCCCCTCTAAAACTCTTCTCTATTGCAACCGACCTCCTCTCTGTCTCCTCCTTCCCCAACCGCAAGGCCTCCTTTCTCCCCCCTCCCCCACCGCCCTACTGCAGCTCAAATCCTAATCTTCCACCTACTACAGCTTTGTGTACGCTGCCTGGCGCCAAACTTTACGACTTTTGCAGGCGCCACGTTGGCGAGGTGTAGGTTGCTGAGGGCTCTTACAACGGGAGAGGGCGCCCATGCGATAATAAAATAATTTAGCCATCTGGAGATGCCTATCGTGAAACACAAAATTTCACGCTGTTTCTGGGAACTGTAGCATATGTGAGTCTCAGGCCTGGGAAAGTTTTCGAGGGGGAATAGCTTAGAAGGGCTAACAATAGCAAATTGATTTGATTGGCAAGACAATTAGGTCCTCTCTCTTACTGGCTCGAAGTCAGATGTGGGTGGAGTCTGGCAGCCAAAGATAGTTTTTTCTTGAGGAGAGCATGGGGTGAGTGAGAAAAGGGAGAGAAGCGTGGAGGACACCCGACGGTTTGGACCTCTTGGTAGCAGTGAGGAGTGGCGGCAACGACTCCGAAGTTTTCGGACCTTGCGAGTCGGTGGACTTAGAATTTTGGGCCCATTGCACAGTGTTAGAGGGCGTCTGTGTGACTTCTGTTCGCATTCACTGTTATACTGAGAAACTTGCAAATATTCTGAAGTGGGTGTTGTTTTAGAACAAGCTCACTCGTAATCAGGATAATTTACTGTTCTTGAATAACAGCATACACCACTGGGTTGGAAAATTGCTGTATTTTTTCGTAGCTCGAATACTTTAGTAATTGCCGCGCTAATCGCGTAGATAATTTCCCATCCGCTATCACATTCCTCAGCCTACTCTTCCATCAGCGGCCCATCGGCATCGGTGATGCTGTTCAACTGTATATGGTAAAGAAGCGCCAACACATAAATAGTGAAAAGGATTATTGAATGGTGGATGATAGGTGGGATGTAGGTGTGAGTTTGCAAGGTCGTCATAGTCGAATTTTAATTGAGCATGTCTGTTTCAGAACTTAACCTTCTACTGACTTTTTAAATACATTTTTGATAGGTTAACACACCAAATTTATGACTGTAGCCAGTCGAACTTGTAGCTTTTCTTTTGGTGTTCAGATTTTGTCATTTATTCTGTAAAAAGTATTCCAATCATTAGATAATTTAGTTTGTGCTATTTCAAGTCATTATTTTTTGTATGATTTTTTAAAAGGAATTGACACTTATTACATCGTGTTTTTGATAAATTGGCACATAAATTTTTTGTTAAATACAGTAACTATTTATGAACATTGTTTATCTGAGCACGTTTCATATATTTTGGAGGGGTTATCTCTTTTCTATGTTAGGTAGGTCAGGGGATTTGTGTGCTTCCAACAACAGTGTATAGAAACACGAACTTTCACAAAATAAATAAACAAGTGAGATTAGACTACTGGTCGCCACTACTTTCAGTTAGGCACAGTAAATTCTCAGTTTCATATTTTTAATATTTTTTTAAATTAAAAAAAATTGTGGCGACCCTTGGATAACTTGATTATTTTGTGATGATGGTTAATTTAATACAATTTATTCATTTGCATATTAATGAGCTATCTGGAAAGTTGGCAGAAAAGGTAATAGAACTCAAATGATGGACAACATTCAGTTGACATTCAAAAATAATAAATTTTAAAAAGAGCAACAACATTTCAAAATAATGTTAGCATTTCCACCAGAATATTGGAGCACTAAAGAATAATATAGATGAGAGTTTGGTTTGTTTAGACAATATAGAAACTGAAATGTAGCAGCTATACTATGCCTAACTTTTTCACTGGTCTGGAAAATGTGAATGTCAGTGGATAAAAATTAGCTGCAAATGTATGTAGAGATGATAAGGTAAGAGGAGGAGCTGCCATGTATGTCAATAAATTTAGAAACTAAAAAGTTTTGTGTAGAGCAGCATATTGAAGCATGTACCTTTCAGCTTAAACTCAATGATGACTCTCTTATAATTGTATTAGTATATAGGTCCCCTTCAGGAAACTTCCAGTTACTTCTGGAAAACTTGGATGCCTTGTTGTGCTATCTGTCAGATAGGGGGAAGCAAATTATTATTTGTGTGATTTGAATGTTGATTCACTGAAAGAGTGTAATAGGCACTGATGAACAGTGTAGTTTAGTCCCTTGAACCCCAAACCAATCAAAGAGTGTAATAGGAAATATGACCTGGAAGTCTTACTTGGTTCATTCAATCTGACATCCATTATTGATTTTCCTACTCAGGAGTAAAGGACAGCAGTATCTTGATAGATAACTTTTTTGTAGACCTAAGTAAGTTTAACAATGTCAATGCTTGTCATGTTCAGAATGGTCTTTCTGATCATGTTGCACAGCTAGTAAGAGTATATGACATAGCTCCATTCAGTAATGCGAAAGTCCTCCAGAGTTGTGCACTCGATTCATGACAACTAGAAATTTCATAGAAAGTCTACAGCAGTTAGACTGGGATGAGGTTTATAAGGAACCTGGTACTAATTTAAAATATAACTTATTTCAAGATGCATTTGTAATGGAATTTGAAAACTGTTTCTCTGAGAAATTAGTTAAATACAATTGTAAGAAACTATGCAAAATTCATAGCTTACAAGAGGAATAAAAATATCTGATAACCGAAAAAGGAAGATATATATATATATATATATATATATATATATATATATATATATATATATATATATATATATATATGCAATAAAGAGAAATAACCCAGAAACAATTAAATATTATAAAAACTACTGTGCTACATTAAGAAAAGTTATTAAAAATACAGAAACATGTGCATCATGTCTGAGATTAGAGCCTCTGATAATAAAATTAAAACAATTTGGAAATATCATTAAAAACAGCACAACCAAGAGCACAGGAAAAGAGTGGTTACCATAAAATAAAAAGTTTAGTAACAAAAAGTCAGAACTGGAAAACATTTTTAATCATTGCTTTTTAAATATTGTAGAGAAAATAGGATCTAAACGTTCATTAGAAGTAGCAAGGTAGTTAATGGAAGAGGACATACCTATACAATTTGATACAATTGAAATTCCACCCACCTCTCCGTCAGAAATTGGGAAAATAATAAACTCTCTCAAGAGTAAAAAAATCACATGAAATTTTTGGCATTTCCAACAGGGTATTAAAAGCTTCTTCCTGAGAGATAGGTAGGGGTATTAGCCATGCATGTAATAGCTCTTTGAAGCACAGTATTTTCCCAGGTAGAATGAAATTATGCTATCGTTAAACTTTGCATAAAAAAGGCAGCTTTATCCAAAATTTTGGAAAAGTTGTGTATTCTCCAGTAGCATCACATGATAGTAACAATAAAGTTCTAACAAAATATCGGTTTTCAAAAACACTTTTCAACAGAAAATGCTATATATACCGTCACTGATGAAATATTAAATGCATTGAATAACCAGACATAATTCGTTGGGATTTTTGTGATCTGTCAAAGGCTTTTGATTGTGTAAATCATGGGAGTCTTTTAAATAAGCTCAAGTATTTTTGGTAAACACACCTAGACTCCCACATTCCATTATCCTTCATGCACTTAAAGTAAGCTTATAGTAGAAGGAACAACCTTATCCTCTTTCCTTTCTTATCACTGGTATCAGGACGTGTTTACGATTTACTACTTGGCCTTTCTCATAGTCATTGCTTACTGGTTTTGTTGAGGTAATCAGTGCCCCAGATACTACTTGGTTTGTTTTGTTGCAGGCAACCCCTTGAAGCAGTAATAGCCAATAGACGTTGTCCGGTAATTGAAATAAATGTTCTAATGTTTGTTTAGCTTAAGGGACTTAACTGCTGCGTCATCAGTCCCTAAACTTACAAACTAATTATGGACTACCTTATACTAAAGACGACACAAACATCCATGCCCGAGGAGGGATTCGAACCCCCGACCATAGCGGTCGTGCAGACTGTGACTGGCGTGCCGCAGACCGCTCGGCCACTGCGGCCGGCCCAGGAATTGAATACCTCCATCAGGTCATGTTAATTTACGAGCTTGCCATTAGAGAAGAATATGGGGAGGGCTCCGTCTCCAAATCGATGGTTCGGTTTCGCAGCGCACTGAAGAAGCCTCGGATTTCCACCAGAGTGATTGTTGAGGTAGCAACAGTCCTTATATCCTTAATTCCTGTATGGATGGTATTGTTAAAGCTCTTTCCTTTATTGAGGAACCAACTCCTATACAATTTGACGGTACTGCTAAGAGTTCTCTAGTGAGACTGATTCAGTCGGCTAATATCTTGCAAGTTCCATAAGATTCTCTGTTTACTAGCCGCGTCATGTCGGATAAAATCCTCGAGCTTTCGATGGCAAGCTCCGCCATCGTCATCAGCAGTAAAATCACTGACTGCCGGTGTTGGCAAGGCGTCCTGCTTATATACCTGCAGCGCTGCGTCTGGAAGCTTCTGAGGGCCCGAGTACGCCTGCGCGGGAAGACAGCGCGGTCGATTGGCCGCGGTACCGCGTGACGTCACGTGGAGCGTGCCGCCGGCGCCACAGTTCAAGTTCAAATGTTTGTAAATCTATCGGACCAAACTGCGTGGTCATTAGTCCGTAGCTGACAAACTACTTAAACCTAGGTAAACAAACCTACGGACAACACACACACCCATGCCCCAGGGAGGACTAGAAACTCTACGGCGAGCAACCGCGCGCTCCGCAGCGAGACGCTTTAGACCGCTCGGCTACTCCACCGCGGCGCGCCACATTTCAACCTGGCGCTCTCGCTTCGCCATTAGCGCGAGATCTCTGTTTCCACTCTACGTCCAGGGCCCGCATCCACGCCCTGCTGAGTGGACACCCCTGGTCTCTGTTGAAATTGTTGACGTTTAATCCAATTTCAGCCGCCTCTTTTATAACAGAATCCCAGTTAGGCAATGTTCTGCCAAGGCTGATTTCTCAAGCAATCTTTGTTTTATGTGCTGAGTGAGTTCTGCACAACGTTCGGCAACAGTTCTAACAGTGGCCGGCCGCGGTGTCCGAGGGGACTGCGGCGCGTCAGTCACGGTCTGCACGGCCACTACGGTGGGGGGTTCGAAACCCCCTCGGCCATGGATATTTGTGCCGTCCTTAGTGTTAGCTAGTTCATAAGTAGTTTGTAAGTTTAGGGACTGATGACCCCGCAGTTAAGTCCCATAAGCTATACAAACATTTGAACATTTAGTTCTAATAGTCTGTCCAATGTAAATACTTCCACACTCACAGGGGACGCCATATACGCCCGGAACACGCAAACCCGTACTGTCTTTAACGGGGCGTAACATGTCTTTCATCATGGAGGCGGGCCGGAAAACTGGTCTCAGTCCATGTCTCTTCAGGAGGCGTCCAATCTTGCTGGTCGTTGCTCCACAGAATGGGAGGAATGCTGCTGGCTTGGCCTCGTCTGTGGATTCACGCGTTTCCTTACGTTGGTGGCAACGGTAAACTTTAGAGATTCCACTTTTGCTGTAACCGTTCTCCTTAAAAACACGCTTCAAATATTGAAATTCAGACTCCAAATGGTCGTCGTCCAAAATAACCTTTGCTCTGTGTACTAGCGTGTTCAGGACAGCTTTCTTGTGTACAGGATGATGGAAGCTGTTGCCGTTCAAGTAGCGATCTCTGGGTGTAGGTTTCCTATACACTGAATGACCAAGCCGGCCTCCTGCTTTTCGCTTGACCAAAACATCCAAGAATGGAAGCTTACCATCCTTATCCATCTCGACAGTGAATTTTATGTTGGTATGGACACCGTCATGTGGTCTACGAACTGTTGCAATGTACCCTTGCCATGAGGCTATATCACAAAAGTGTCGCCAACGAAGCATAGGAAGTAGGATGGACGCAAACTCGTCGAATTAAGTGCCTGTTCTTCAAAATGCTCCATAAAGAAATTTGCTGCAGCCTAAGACAGTGGAGATCCCATTGCTGTGCCATCAGTCATCTCATAAAATTCGTTGCGGTACTGAACGTACGTTCTCGTTCAGGTATGGCGGAACAGTTTGACGATCTCAGGTGAAAATTGTTGCGCCAACAGGTACCGGCACTCTTGTAAAGTTAATTAAGGACTTTGGTATACCAGAAGAATTGGTGAAGAAACTGATTCCACGTGCATCAAGACCTCCCATGCTTTATGGTTTACCGAAGCTACATAAGGAAGGGGTCCGGTTAAGACTGATTGTCAGTGCAATCAGTTCTCCCAGATACAGATGGCAAAACATCTGGCAGGATTATTGGCTCCGAAAATGGGACACTGTGAGTATCACGTTGTAAACTCGCAGTCGTTCGACGAAACTGTCAAGAACTTGAAAATAGAGCAAAACGACATTATGGTTAGTTTAGACGTGGTGTCGCTTTTTACAAGAGTCGCGTCGCGAAAGACACATCTTACAAGTTACCGCAGCGTCGTTGTGTAGTTGTCGTTGTATAGCTGTGTAGTTTTGCAGTTGTTGACAGGGCATAGCAAGTTTCCGGCGTTGTAGCATAGTGGGTCTCATTCATCTTCTGACTGCATGACGTTGTCTGCATCGCTGTGCATGGGTGGTATGGGCTATACGTGCATTTGGGTGGTCATATACATCGGTGTGAATGCGGGTAGTTTAACTATCGATTGGTAGCTGTAATGAAGTCAAATGTAGTTATAGCTATCGATGTGTTTGTGTCTGGGTAGTCGTAATGAGGCGAAATGAAGTTGCGGCTATTATTTTATGTGTTCGCGGGTGGTTAAGGCTATTGTGTGAGGATGGTTCGGGCTATCAGTGTGTGTTGGTGGTGGACACCTCAGATACATTGCAGCTGTGTTTGGTTTCAGGGAAGGAGTATCAGCGATGCCGACTTGTGCTGGTGTAAACCTTCATGTCTTGTTGGGTTTTGTTCTTTCTCTTCGTTTTAGGATCTTAATAATTGACGCACCTATTGGTCTTGAGGTATTATTATTATTATTTTAATTAAAATATTTCTTGGGGTGTTTCTGGCCATCGCTTCTTGATGGGTTGATTGTTGGCTCGATTTCCGTTGTTTTTCCTCTTACTATGCACTGGCGCCAGTTGCCAGTCACTCGTACTCCCTTATCGATATGTTTACCTTGCTTCACCGCTGGTGACACGTCGAATTCGTTCGTCACTTGTTTCGCGGTTGGCACTAATTGCCGCGATTTGCGACTGTATCTCGCGGCATGTGCGAAAGGTGTGACAGTTCGGCCTCAGATAAGGAAGTGACCACGGCTCGGGGCGAAGAACCAAACGCCGGCCACTGTGTGGGCAGTGAGCTGCACGGCTCGCTTTTTGTTGTTGTTGTTGTTGTTGTGACAGCTTGCTGGGCACTGTACTCAGACTCTGCGCATTTCAGTTCTGATTATCAATCATGGCCTTACATGGATATCAGGTGTGGAGATACTTGGAATGAACTGGCCATGTAGTTAAGTTTTGAACTACATGAAGGATTACTCAATTATGATTAAATTTAATAGTTCTTACTAAACAAAGAAATAAAGTGCTTTAACAAACTGAATCACACATTCCCTGGCTCAGACGAACCTAAATACGGTCGTAAAAGGGCCCGCTATCCCCACAAGAATGAAATGAAAATAGGGGGAAAAAGTTTGCAAGTTTGAACTTGGATGTTTGGGAGGATGAAATCATACTTTCTTACAACATCTGTTGTATCCTCACTCATAGAATTACCCTACCAACGGCCGGTTTGGAATAACTGCATGACATCGGCAGCTACCAAGATAAGGACAACTGGGTGGTGACACGTTGTTTTCGTTGTGGCACTTCTGTGTGCGGAGGTTCAGCCTTTAAGAGCCGAGCATTATCTCATTGGCCATCTGCTGCGGCTTTGCCTCGTAACAGAATTTCTATTGTGTTTGTCCCACTGAGTAGGCTTGGGAGTTGAACCCAGAAATTTGCGTTGCTTAATGCCTACGTTGTATCATGTTGGTGGCCTGTAAGTTGCCTGTTGCTTGTTCACGGTAGGGCGATTTGAACCCTGCCTCTCTTGAAAACTAATGATTAGTTCATTTAGATACAAACGTAGGCTTCCGCGGCTGTTGTCACTATCAATAAAATTCTTCTGGGTATGAAACCGCGTCGTCATTTTATAAATGTCTGAGACAGACCCTGATGAAGGCCCCCTGCAACAGCGGCCGAAACGTCGGTGGAATTTATAAAATGACGACACGGTTTCATACCCAGAAGAATTTTATTGATAGTTCATTTAGAGTTAACACTTGCTAACTGTCACTGGGGAATACATCTGGTGTGTGCCCGCTTGATGCTCCGTTACCCGCCCAGGATCAGGCGTTATTGCCAGCAGTGTGTTTTCCCTCTGCATCGTGTCTCCTGCCCACCAGTAGTTGTAATTTTGGCAGTTCTATTCAGATAATTTTTATTTTTATTTGTTCTGCTCTATCCGGTTCTTCCTTCTGTGATCCTTCCCTTTTTCCGAGCCGGTAGGGTTTAAGTTTGCGTTCAGATTTAATTGGCCATTTTTGTTGCAAGTGGTGTGGTGTGTTGGTTTGAAAAAAAGGAGAGATAAAAAAAAAAGGAAAAAGAATTTTGTTTCTTGATCCTTGTCCTGACACTGGCGCTGTTTGTTTAAATGTGTATTACTCAAAATTGCCTGTATACTTGATTCAAGTCCAGTTGGTGCTTTAATTTATTTCATGTAATTGCAAATCTTGTTTAGTCACATCGACTGTTGATTATTATGCTTCTTGATGTACTTTTTTAGTAATTTTATGTAAGTTTAAATCTGGCTTAGTCCTTGTAAGCTTTAAGAGCTGTGTTTAGCCTGATTACTTAAAAGTTTTGATTGGTGCCCTGATGCATAGTGTAAGTTATTCATTTCAAGTCAGTGAAGGCTGTTTCTATACTTGATCGGACTCTATACCTGATGTAGCTTTAAATCTGGCTCAATCTTTGTAAGGTTTCAGGGCTATGTTGAGCCTAAAGGTTCTGATTGGGGCCTTGATGCGTAGTTTTATTTACCCATTTTAAGTTACTGAAAATTATTTACTGTCCTCTTTTACAAGAAAAGTTTACTTAAGCTTTCCTGTTAATCACTGTCTATGAATAATAAATTTCAAATCTCCAGCAAGGGGTGACAGACTGTCTTTGGTAAAGCCGCCCATCCGGTCACATTTCATTATCCTTCAAGCACTTAGAAGCACCAATCCGTATCCCCCTTCCACTCCTATCAGCGGGTTTTCTGTGCAGACAACTGGAAACCATGGGCAAAGGCCCATGACTGGGCCTTTCGGATAGCAGCCTGAGCCTCCGTTCAGCGACACCAGTACTAACGGAGTAACAAATAGGCGGAAGTCAACAGCAAACAAAGAGCAACAGACCTCGGACCCCCACAGCTGCAGCAAGACCGTTTACTGCCAGTAAATAGGCACGCTAAAAATGGAGCCCTGTGCGACAGAGAGGCACCAATTCTAACCTGAAAAGAGCGAAGCGAGAAGAAGTTCTGTATGAAGGTCGAAAGCGGACCATGTAATCCCCATTTGTAAAGTGTGGCGATGAAATGATAGTTCCAGGTGGTATCGTACGCGTTTCGATCGAAAAAGACCGCAAACAGGTGCTCACGCTTGGTGAAAGCAATATGGATAGCGGACTGCAAGAACCCACATGAGCTGCCGATTCACCATACTTTCGAAGAGCTTGAAGAGAACGTTCGTGAGGCTGATTGGGCGCTAACTGACAGTCACCAGTGCATCTTTCCAGGTTTCAACACCGGGATAATGTTGCCATTGTGACTGGAAAGGCCCCTCTGCCCATAGACAGTTAAACAGGCTGAGAAGTTGGTGTTGAAACTCTGTGAAAAATGATGGAAAAACTTGCTGTGAATCCCATCTGGTCCGAGAACGGTATGAGGCATGCAGCAAGAGCAGTCTGATACTCCCTCCCACTAGTTAGGGCATTCTAAAGTGCCCTGCGTGCGTGCAGAATGATGACTGTCCCCACTCAGTCCGCTCTTTGGGGCGCGGAAGTCATTGTAGGTTTCAGTAGCAGAGCAACGTGCATAGTGCTCTGCCATGTGCTCGGCGATAGCAGTTGGATCTGTGTGGAGAATACCCTGGATGGTGAGAGACAGTATTCCCGATGCGCGAGAGTCGCTAGTGGCTACATATCTCTCCCAGGAGTCCTGCTTAGTTTGCTGGATCAATCGCCGAGCTTGTGCACAGAGCCATTAGAAGGGGATCAGTTCCTCTATGGAAGGGTGGCGCTGAAACGCTCACGGACATTTCTGGATGGCCTCATAGGTTACCAGTGTTCACTATGGCACTAACTTTCGCTGAGGGGAACCAGTTCGGAACAGTTGCCCCAGCGGCGGAAAAATAGTGTGAGTTACCGGTTGCACCGCTGTATCTATGTCAGATGGAAGCGGAGCAGCAAGTACAGTTGCCTAGGTGTAAGGTGGTCAATCAGCCTTATGCAGTGACCATCGTGGGAAACATTCTGCAGGTTGATGCTACAGGAGTGACACAAAAATGGAAAAGTGGTCGCTGCCACATAGATCTTCATGGACCTGCCAATTGAGATGTCAGTGAAGGCTTGGACTACAGACACAGAGGTCGATGGCTGAGTAGGTGCCATGTGCTATGCTGAAGTGCGTTGGGGTTCTGGTGTTGAGGAAACAAACGTCATGCTGCGGCAAGAGGGCCTCAAGGTCCCTACCACCGTCTTTGATCTGAGTTCCACCCCACAATTGGTGGTGGGCGTTGAAGTCCTTTAACGAGAAGGCAGCAAGGTCAGCTGGAAACACTACCTTAACCGACGGAAGGTACATCGAACACAGTGTAAGCTCTTGTACTATCCAGCTTTTAACAGTGACTGCTATGAACGTGTCTGGGGAGACACGGCAGAACTGGTGACTGAAGTGAGGACGTATACACACACGCCACCGGATACTCTGTCATACATGGAAAGGTTTTTGTCATAGCCCCTACAGCCACAAAGGGCAGAGGTCTGCTGGGCAGGAAACCAGGTTTCCTCCGTGGCTAAGGAGAGTGCGGGGTAGCGGCACAGTAATTGTCACAGCTTAGCTAGATGATGAAAAAATCCGCCGCTATTCCATTGGAGAATTACATTTTCTCCATGCTGTAAGGCCATTACGAAATAGCTTCTCTTGCTGCTGAAAGTTCAGAACCATTGTAGTCTAGAATCATGGGTTCTAGGGACCCTGTCTGAGCAAAATCATCGGGAGAGGTGAGGATCTTCACCTCTTCGTCTTTAGCAGAAAATGTAGGAAGCTGTGGCTTTGGAGCCGTTGAAAGTACCTTTTTCTATTTCTTTTTTATTTATTTTCTGCTTAGCCTCTCGCTGGCCCTTTGGATTCAGGGACAGGGAGCACTTCTCGGTGGCGGCTTCAGGGACTAACGAAGAGCAGGAGGCCCTCCGACCAGCACATTTGGCTTCCTTCAGCATCTAGCTGGGATCCTCTTTTCCACTCGGAGAAGAAGGGATGAAGAAGGCTTCTGCTCCTTCGGCTGCAGGGTGGGAACTGGTCCCCGGTGTTTGGGGGTTAGTTGCTCCCAGGATGGAAACCGGATGTGCCACCAACTAGGAACAGGCAGAAACGATCGAGCCTGGTAGCCCATATGCATTGGTTGTACTGACTATTTCCGACAGAGATGGCAATGATGAATCTTATTTGGTGTAGGACGAAATAACGCTCACTGGTTGAAGCTTTTGATGGTTCCACACTTCCGAGTACGTCAGACTTTCCAGGGTTTTGTATTCCATTATCTGCCCCTTCTTGTGGAGAATGTTGCAGTCTGGTGAGCACAGCATATGGTGCTGACTGCAGTAAACACAGGCTGGAGGAGGGCCACAAGGGACGTTAGAATGAGATGTGCGTCTGCAATCCTGTCAGGTGGAGTTGGCATTAGATCTGAAGGACATGTGTCCGTACCTCCAGTACTTATAACACTGCATAGCCGGTGGAACACAGGGCTTCACGTCACACTGGCTGATCATCGCCTTGACCTTTTTAGGCAATGAATCGCCCTGAAAGGTCAAGATGAAGGCACTGGTGACAACCCAGTTTTTCTTCGGACCCCTATGAATTAGCCTGATGAAATGAACGCCCCACCGTTTTAAGTTTGCTAGTAATTCGTCATCAGACTGCAGAAGTAGATCTTAGATAATAACCTGCACTATATTAAGGCTCTTGTGAGGTGTTATGGAAATGGGAACATCACCTAGCTTGTCACAGTTGAAAGACAACCGTCTGTCGTCTTCCATATATTTTTTATAAAATTTTAAGTTTATTTGATGTCGCTAGATTAGCATTTTGTTAAAACTAGAACCCTACTCTTTCCAAGACATGAGTAATAGCATTTTATATCATGTTTTAAAATATTATCTTCTGAAATGTTAGTTAATATTGCTAGGATTTCGTTATTTTAATAATTTATTATTGTGGTTCTGAATGTGGCAATAAGTACGGCTTATCCGCTACGCCACTGTCCCTGTGAGGATGTGTACTTGTTTTACTTTTAAGTGGATGTGCGAGAATCTAATGGCTGTCTGAATGTGGGTAGTGATAGCTCGCTTTGCATGGTTCTCTCTGGCTCAGAGTCGATAGTTAGTCGTTTCCAACCCCTGCTGCTGATGCGATCAAAGAGGTTTCTACACCCTCCCCAGGGCGAGACTCAAGATCTTCTCTCCCCACCACCGCTGTTCTCGTGGGTTTTTCCCAGTTTCCGGTAGCTTTCCCGCCTCCTGGCCGTTCGGTCTTGAATTTGTGCTTGGATCGTGATGAGGTATGGTTGGTTCTGCCCTTGTGTCCGCGGAGATGGTAGTGATTTGTTGTCTAGCATGTTTAACTTAGACTCTTAAACTGAGATTCAGTTTTTTTTTAATTTTCCTTCAAATTGTGCACAGAAATGTGTTTTAGTTTCTCAATCCACTGATTTCCAAAAGGAAAACGCACTGTATGTGTTACTAGTTGCAGTTTGGTAACGGCCTGATATATTCAAACCTTTTGTGATTATGTAGCGGTGTGCGAACTCTGTGCCCCTCAGGGTCTCAGCATTCATTTGCTGAGTACAGGCTTGGCGAACCCAGGGCCCTAAGCTGTGGGCTGTGTCGCGCCAACAGTCCGTTGTGCGTGCTTCGACCATCGTTCGGTGCGACGGTGGAACGTTGTACATTTCAGAGCCTGGGTACCTTGGCTTAATCGCCCGAGTTGCGAGGGTGGAAAAAAACCTATAAAAAAAAATTAAAAAAATAAAAAAAACCTCAAACTCAAGGTGTGCTACGTGCCGAGGAGATGCATGGGTGTTGAGGTTGAACAGTCGCTAGCAAAGAACCTCTGAGGACCCTGCCTGGGTGGACTTTTAGATCCCAAGCTGCTCGTGGGAACACCAACCATGAAGAGACCATGCAACGCTGGTGGGCGTTTAGCCACCGTCTCTAAGAGAGGAAGAGCAGACTTTAATGCAGCCACCTATAACCCATGCACGTTCCCTTCCCTGGCCTCACCATCGGAGGAACGTCGAGCTAGATCTAAAGATGAGCTATATTCTCCTAAATTCCTCGTGTGTAGCCGCACGGATGGTGAGTCTTTCGCATCTACAAAGAGGACAAGTACAGTAAAGATTGCTGAAATGTTAAAGATGTGAAGCGGCGCAGTGCTCATAGAAGCAGTTTCCCCAGCCCAATCGTGGTCGTTACTTGCCAGCGACAAGCTGGGTAATGTCCCTGTGGGTATCACACCACATAAGTCGCTAAATATGATCCAAGGTATAATTTTCCACAGAGACCTTTTGTTACAGTCCGATAACGAGTTATGCACCAACTTAGAGCGTAGAGGAGTCCACTTCGTCTGGCGTGGCCATAGGGGACCATAGGATCACAAGGTTGCCACCGGTGCGTTCATCCTGGCCTTTGAAGGTGATACCCTGCCTGAGAAGGTCAAGGTAATGATTTACCGGTGCGATGTGAAACCTTGTATTCCTCCCCCTATGAGATGCTTCAAATGCTGGAAATTCGGCCACATGTCCTCTAGATGCACTTTCAGCGCTGCATGCAGGGACTGTGGACGTCCAGCACATGCAGACGCACCATGCACACCGCCTCCCATCTGCATAAACTGTAGCTTGAATCATCTTCCTTGTTCATCAGATTGCATCGTTCTTTGTAAGGAATGGAAGATTATGGAACTTAAGACCTTGGACCGGTTTTCGTATTCTGAGGCTAGAAAGAAGTACAAGTGACATCACCCCGTCACCATGACCGCCTCCTTTGCAGCAGTAACATCGTCGCCATCCTCTCTGGCGACTGTCGCAGTCAGTAGTATATTTCTTTCCACAGACACTCAGGCCTGCCAACTCAAGCCTGCCCCCGTGGTAGTCAGGGGCTCCAGTTCTCCTCCTGCTCCCAAGGCAATTGCTTTGGGAGCAGCCCCAAACCGTCTGCCGGAGAAACAACAAGAAGGGGTCCTTAGGGACACTCTCTTCTCTGGGTTCCGCCAATGCCAGTACCAGCACTAGCCAGCAGCAGCAGGCACAGTCGCAGGCTGTTGGCCGCAGGGCGTTGCGCTCTTCCTCAGTCCCTGAGACTGTGGTTGCGTCTGCAAAGCCCCCTCTCCGGCGGCGAAGCCCCCGAGGGATAAGAGGTTTCGCAAGAAAGACAAGCCTCAGGAAACCCCCGTGGCCACTGTGCCACCTGCCCCCTCCACCTCTGCCTCTGAGGACAAGGTGGAGATACTTGCATCCCTGAGGATGTCGCTCTCTTGCATGCATCAGACTCGATGGACTTTGAAGCTGATGCATTGCTACCGGTGGATGCAAGTTATGCTGAGGTGTAATGCATAACATATTCTCATTCTTGCCTTCCCAGCTGTCGGACTCTGTCATCCATCAATGGAATTGCGGCGGTTTTTTCACTCACATGGCTGAGCTATGACAACTTCTGAGTATAACACCTGCTCTCTACATTGCCATCCAGGAAACCTGGTTCCTGGCAAAGTGGACCCTTGCCCTTCGGGGCTATAGGGGATACTTCTGCAATCGTAACATGTACAACAGAGTGTCAGATGGAGTATGTGTGTATGTCATTACCTTTGTATATAGTAAACCTGTGCCCCTTCAAACGCCGTTAGAAGCAGTGGTTGTTAGAGTAAGAATAACACAAGAGATTATTGTCTGCAGTCTCTACCTCCCTCCAGATGACGATGTCTCTTTGGATGTCTTGGCTGCACTTCTCTCCAAACTCCCGCCACCCTTTTTGCTGTTGGGGCATTTTAATGCCCACAATCCCCTGTGGGGTGGTTCTACGATCTCTGGCCGCGGCCGAGCTGTCGAGGACCTGCTCTCTCAACTCGACCTCTGCCACTTGAATACACACATTTCAGTGTGGCACATGGCACGTTTTCGGCCATTGATCTGTCGATATGCAGCCACAGCCATCTATCCATTGGAGTGTCCATGACGACTTGTGTGGCAGTGATCATTCTCCGATCTTTTTGTCATTCCCACAACGTCAGTCCCCCCACTCAATACCATCGATGTGGTGGTTGAGAGCGCCACACAAACCATAGTGTCTGCAGCAGAAGCTACCATTCCACGTTCCGCAAGGGCGCGCACGGCATAAGAGGTCGCCGAGGCCATTAAAGACCACATTCGGGCCTCACAGCGATACAAACGGAACCCATCTCAGGAGCATCTCATAAATTTTAAACGGCTCGTGCACGGCAGCTAATCAGAAGACGGTAACAGGAGTACTGGGAGAGGTACGTTTCCACTATTGGGACGGGTACCTCAGCCTGACAGGTCTGGAGTAAAATCAGGTGGCTACAGGGATTACAGACACCAGCAGGAATCCCTGGGATATCCACAAATGTAGTTATATGTACGGACCCGGCCAAGCTGGAGGGGTATCTGTGGAGAGGCCAGGCAAACATGTGGTTCCTGAAGAGGGGCAGCAGGCTCTTCAGTAGTTAGAGGAGCAAAAGTCTGGATGGTTGACTGAGCTGGCCTTGTAACATCAACTAACATGGTTTTGCCATGCATTAGTACAAGTTTGTATGCTAACTAGCTCTGTCGATGATAAGATCGAAGAAATGTATGAGGAGATGAAAGAAATTATTCAGACAGTTAAGGGAGAAGAAAACTTAATTGTGATGGGGGATTGGAACTCGGTAATGAAAGAGAAGGAAATGTAATACGTGAATATGGACTGCGGAAAATGAATGAAAGAGGAGTTCGCCGTGTAGAATTCAGTGCGGAGCACAATTTAATAATCACAAACACTTGGTTTAATTATCATGCAAGAAGGTTATATACGTGGAAGAGACCAGGAGACAAATGAAGGTATCAGATTGACTTTAGGCAATCGTTTAGAAACCAGATTTTAAACTATAAGACATATCCTGGGGCAGATATAGACTCTGACCACAACGTACTGGTTATGAACTGTAGATCGAAACTTAAGAGAATGCGAAAAGGTAGAAAATTGAGGAGATGGAACCTGGACAAATTTAAGGAGCCAGGGTTGGTTGAAGTTTCAGAAGTAGCATTAGGCAAGGGTTGGCTGAAACTGAACATAGTAATACAGAAGGAGAGGAATGGGTAGCTCTGAGAGATAGTGAAAGGCGCAGAGGATCACATAGGCAGAAGGACAATAGAAATCTTTGGATAACACAAGAGGTACAGAACTTAAATGATGAAAGGAGAAAATACAAAAATGCACCAAGTGAAGCAGGCCAAAGGGGGTAGAGACGTATGAAAAATTATGTTGACACGAAGTACAGACTAGTTAAGCAGGAGTAGCTTGAGGAGAGTGACCATAGAAGAATGTATAACTAGAGGAAATATGGATACCGTGTAAAAAGAAAAGAAAAGACATTCGGAGACCAGAAAAGCAGCAGTATGAATATCAAGAACTCAGATGGCAAACCTGTACTAAGCAAGGAAGGAAAAGCTGAAAGGTGGAAGGAATTTACAAAGGGCCTCTACAAAGGAAATAAACTTGAAGACAGTAATCTAGAAATTGAAAACGAAGTAGATATAGATGAGATAGGAGTTACGATACTGCGAGAAGAATATGACAGAGCAGTAAAAGATTTGGGTAGAAACAAGGCAGATGGAGTAGATGATGTCCCATCTGAACTACTATTATCGTTAGGAGAGCCAATCCTGAACAGTTTGTTTCATCTGATGTGCAAGATGAATGAGATACGGGAAGTACCCTCATACTTCAAGAAGAATATAGTGATTTCAATACATAAGAAAGCAAGTGCAGGCAAATGTGAAAATTACGGAACTATCGCTTTAGTAAGTCATGGTTGCAAAATAATAACACCGATTATTTACAAACGAACGGAAAAACTGGTGGAATCCGACCTTGGTTAAGATCAGTTTGAATTTAGGAGAATTGTAGGAACACGCGAGGCAATACTCAATTCACGACTCATCTTAGACGATAATTTAAGGACAGGGAAACCAATGTTTTAGCATTTGTTGATTTGGAAGCGAAGAGCTCCATTCAACTTGTAGCCTTTCCCCAATGTTGTTCAATCTGTAAATTGAGTAAGCTGTGAAGGAATGCAAGGAGAAATTTGGAGAGCGAATTTAAGTCCAGAGAGAGGCAATACAAATCTTGCGGTTTGCTGACGTCATAGTAATTTTGTCAGAGACAGCAAAGGACATGGAAGAGCAATTAAATGGAATGGACAGTGTTTTGAAAGGAAGATATACGATGGACTTTAACAAGAGTAAAACAAGGTTAATGGAATTTAATGTTAGAAAATCAGGCGATGTTGAAGGAATTAGATTAGGTAATGAGACAATAAAAGTAGTAGGTGAATTTTGTTATTTGTACACCAAAATAACGTCTACTGGTCGAAGTAAAGAAGATGTAAACTGCAGAATGGGTATGGAAAGAAAAACGTTCGGAAGAAGCGAAATTTGTTGGGATCCAATATTAGTTTAAATGTTAAGAGGTCCTTTCTGAAAGCATTTGTCTGGAGTGTGGCATTGTATGGAAGTGAATCGTGGACGATAAGGAGTTCAAGGATAAAAGATGAAAGAATCTTTCGAAATGTAGTGCTACAGACGAATGTAGAAGATCAGATGAGTAGATCAAGTAACTAATAAGAAGGTGCTTAACAGAATTGGGGGGAAAAGGAGTTTCTTGGATATGCTGACTCAGAGAAGGGATAGGTCGATGGGACACATTCTGAGACATCAAGAAACCGTCAACTTAGCATTAGAGGGAAGTGTGTGGAGCAAAAATCGTACGGGGATACCGAGTTACAAATACAGTAAGCAGATTCAAAAGGATGTATTGTCGTACGTATTCTCAGATGAAGAGGCTTTCACAGGACAGAGTAGCGTGGAGAGCTATATGAAATCAGTCTGCGGACTGAAGATCGCAACAACAACACAACTGTTTTGGAGGGAAAGGATATATTGGTTGACTGATCGTTAATATTAAAATGAGATTACTTATCTAACACCTAAAAATAAACAAATGTTTGTTAGTACACCGGTCATTAAAATTGCTACACCAAGAAGAAATGCAGATGATAAACGGGTATTCATTGGACAAATATATTATATTACAACTGACATGTGATTACATTTTCACGAAATTTGGGTGCATAGATCCTGATAAATCAGTACCCAGAACAACCACCTCTGGCCGTAATAACGACCTTGATACGCCTGGGCATTGAGTCAAACAGAGCTCGGACGCCGTGTACAGGTACAGACGCCCATGCAGTTTCAACACGATACCACAGTTCATCAAGAGTAGTGTCTGGCGTTGTGACAAGCCAGTTGCTTGGCCACCATTGACCAGACGTTTTCAGTTGGTGAGAGATCTGGAGATTGTGCTGGCTATGGCAACAGTCGAACATTTTCCGTATCCAGAAAGGCCTGTACAGTACCTGCAACATGCGGTTGTGCATTTTCATGCTGAAATGTAGGGTTTCGCAGGAATCGAATGAAGGGTAGCGCCACGGATTGTAACACACCTGAAATGTAACGGTCACTGTTCAAAGTGCCGTCGATGCGAACAAGAGGTGACCGAGACGTGTAACTAATGGCACCCCATACCATCAAGGCGGGTGATACGCCAGTATGGCGATGACGAATACACACTCCCAATGTGCATTCACCGCGATGTCGCCAAACACGGATGCGACCATCATTATTCTGTAAACATAACATGGATTCATCCGAAAAAATGACGTTTTGCCATTCGTGCGCCCAAGTTCGTCATTGCGAACATCATCGCAGGCGCTCCTGTCAGTGATACAGCGTCAAGGGTAACCGCAGCCACGGTCTCCGAGCTGATAGTCCATACTGTTGCAAACGTCTTCGACCTGTTCGTGCAGATGGTTGTTGTCTTGCAAACGTCCTCATCTGTTGACTCATGTATAGAAACGTGGCTGCATGATCCGTTACAGCCATGCGGATAAGATGCCTGTCATCTCGACTGCTAGTGATACGAGGCCGTTGGGATCCAGCACGGCGTTCCGTATTGCCCTACTGAACCCACCGATTCCATATTCTTCTAACAGTCATTGGATCGCGACCAACGCGAGCAGCAATGTCGCGCTACGAGAAACCGCAATGGCGATAGGCTAAAATCCGACCTTTATCAAAGTCGGAAATGTGATGGTATGAATTTCTCCTCCTTACACGAGACATCACAACAACGTTTCACCAGGCAACGCCGGTCAACTGCTCTTTGTGTATGAGAAATCGTTTGGAAACTTTCCTCATGTCAGCACGTTGTTGGTGTCGCCACCGGCGCCAATCCGTGGATGCTCTGAAAAGTTTATCATTTGCATATCACAGCATCTTCTTCCTGTCGGTTAAATTTCGCATCTGTAGCACGTCATCTTCGTGGTGTAGCAATTTTAATTGTCAGGAGTGTATTTTATGCGCTGCAGTACCGTTCATCAGGTTGAGATGAAACTTTGCCAACCAGAACCTACGTCTGGCTGCGTAACCAGACGCCACTAGATGGCGGCAGGGTGCCGTATCTCGGCTATTATACGTCGGATCGTAAAAAAATTTCAAGTTAACTTTCAGAATTTAATAACAAGTAACATGAATATTTTTGCAATATTTTTAGTCTGAAAGTTTGTACACATGTATTTCAGTTGGTCATGTATCATCATGTATGTTTCATCCCTAGTCCAGTCTTTGTGCATTTGTTTTGCGTTCAAAGCCACAAGATCTCCACTGTGTAGCAAATTAAACACGTTCACACAGGTCATAAACCAGATGGAGTGATACGTTTTGTTAAAGTTATTGAGTACATGAACAGTAAAAGTCGTGCAGTTTTACAATGAGGTATTTCAATCAGGAAAATGCAGCGTTGCACCTGTATGGGCGGACTCGCTGTAATGTAAATGAAGCTCGGCATTTGTATGCTGAACACTTTACTAATCGACGTTTACCGAACAAGTAATGCGACAGCGTATGTGCTAAACAGGCTCGTTTATCACACGTGTTGCTGATAATGGACGACCTCATAACGTAATAACACGTGACACAAATGAATGCGTTCTCCACAGGAAAATAACAGAAGCAACACCAGGGAAGTAGCTGTAAGTGTGGATGTGAGTTATGTTATAGTATGGAGTATTCTACGAGAACAACTCCTTGAGGTGAGACCATAGTGCCTATACTGACAATGTTAAATTAAACAAATTCATGCTCCATTTTCTCAGAAACTACTGAACAGATTTGTCTGAAATTTTCAAGAAAATTAAATGATATTTGTGCAAGTGACTGGACCGAAATAGTTGTGGTATTGAAATTTGTAATATACTTTTTAATGTAACTGCTTGCATTAATTTTTTTTTTAAAAAGTCTTAAATATTTTTATTACAACAGAATTACCGAAGCAGTGAACATTAGTGCGGTTCCACGGCTGTAATGCAGTGTTGTTTACAGTCTGTGAAATTTTCATTAAAGTTTTTCTGATAGTTTCTCAGTAAACGAGACAAATGTTTCATAATTTATAGTTTGGGAAAATTAGACTAAATTTAGAACATCTTTATTCTAGGAAAAACAGAACTGCTCCCAAGAAGTGGTGCCTGCACCATAATCAGGGTCTTCATTATCTTTGGGTTCATTTGTCTGTTACCTTTTCCTGCTTCTTGATTCTTTAGACATTAGACAAGCAACAAAATCTGACTTGGCCATACCCAAGATGTCAATTTCTCTTAGAATAGTTTCATTATTTTGTCCGGGTGATATGCGTAACTGTTCTAAAACTCTTAGTCTGCATTGTTTCCATTGTGCCGCGTTATCACAACATCTGAAACTCCTAGTTGTAAAGTTCTGTAACCCAGTTTATCAGGGTTGGCTAGGTCTCTGTAGATTAGTTTGATTTGATCTATAATTGATTCAGGGATAGAGTGTTTTTGTATGAATGTGTTGAGGTTACAAGCTGTCTGTGCCTTCCCAAACTTGCAACACGTATAAGACGGTGGTGGACATGCAAAATGTGTTCGCGTCTCGTCAGTGGATAAACGGTGGAAGGAAATGGCCCACACCGCTTTCTTCATTGCCTCCAGATCTCCAGAATTCTTCCTAATGGCATTACCATAATATTCCTACAACTCATTGATAGTCTTATCTGTCAACCTGCACTTCATAGAATTCCCATCAGAAACTTTTGTTTACAAGCGCACCTGCAGGCATTATTGACTATCGAAATGCACTATAGCAGCTTAACCAAAATATGAGCCGTACATTTCTGTTCGAAACACAAAAAAACTTAAATCTCTAACTGTAAAAGTGCCAGATGTATCATCCATTTTACGAACAGGGGCGTAAATTATTACACAGTGTGTAAGGAGCCAAGTTTTCCTCACTGTAATTTCCTGCTTAATCCGACCTCATAATCACATTCTAATCGCCAAGACGAATATTTTGAATATAAACTCAATGAGGTATGGACATTTTCAATGATAATAATTACAATTTGATATGAAAATTACAAGATCATGTCGCAAGTGCGACAAGATAATCAAGGCTGATGCATACTAGTGAACAAACACCCAGAGTTTTTCTAAAGCGGAGGCGAGGGCGGCCACGCAGTGACGGCTGGCACAGACAAATATATACAGATGGGAAACCTCCGTAAGGGCCCGATCCCACGCTCAGTTCCGTAAGATGTCCCATGATGGCGCTGCGGTCAGAAGCAGCCCTTTAAACTGGCCAGAGCAGGCGGCAGGTAGCGGCTGTCCCCACCACCACCTCCCCTCAATCGCCAGCAAGCCGGACACAGCCGTGGCCTCGTGGCAGACGGCACGAGCTCTCCCCTCAGCCTCCCCTCCACGCTACCCTCTGACGTGCGAGAGGCGCCCTCAGTAGTGCCTCTAGTATGGTCTACCGGTACTAAGCCAGGAAACTGACTGACACCGACTAGCATCTTACAGAACTACGAGGGAAGCATAGGACAGTGGTTTAGGGGGGGGCTGCTTCTCTGTATATGTTACTATGTGTGGCTGGCCACAAAAGCACCGGAGGGCAGAGGTCCCCACAACAGGCCACTCCGGTCGGTCTTACACATAAAAGCAACTTACAAATCTTCTTTCCATCTTGGGGAAACACGACGCGGACGCTTTCGAAAAGTCTATGAAAGCCGTTTTAAAAGGAACCGACAATAGTTTTTTTTCTGACAAACTGTTTACTTGCAACGTCTTAGAACACACGGGGAAAGTGAATTCCAGACGGTGCTGTTTATTTTGAGAGAAATGCCTAAACGAGATGTTGACATACTATTGGTCGGCGAGCCATACGGTGTTTTAAAACGCACTATCCTATTGGTAGGCTAGGCACTGGTGGGGTAGTGTCAGTGTTCCCAAAAGATATACACAAGCGGAGCTGCTGCAGAGAGCTGACAATGACTCCGGCGCAGTATTGCACTGTACGGATCACCTCTGTCGTGGGGTGAATCTTAGTGAATCTCCAGTGGAGAGTACCAAAGATTGCACGTTGTTCATAGTGTTGGCCGAGATATTTAATATCTGGTGTGAACACAGAGCATTACTTAACGCTTGCAAGCGCATTTTCGATTTTCAACATAGTGGGTTATTCTGAGACTGACGTACTATGCCAATTTATAGCCAGACTAGCATCCATTGGTCGTTCTTGACGTCATCAAGACGCAGGAAAACTGCAGTCGGCAGTAGTTGATCAAGACAGATAATATTTAGTTTTGGTTTCAGCGAAGACACAGCTATCAGCCGTCAATACAGTTAATTGTATTGTGTGCGAATGCTTTAGGTGAACCCCACCCATCCCCAAACAGCAATAACAAATAGATTTTTTTACCATTGCTTAACATTGCGGACTTTGTGACAGCCTTGAACGTAAATTGACGAAACTGAATTAATTTTCAAGTCAAGTAGGCGCAGTTGTTCAGCCATTCTACTAACTTTATTTTATTTTGAAATTGCTTATACGTTTCATTTATCCTCTTAATCTATCCGGAACTTGGAAATTCAAATATTTAATTTATTGGTTTTATAAATTTGATTTCTCGAAAAAGGTTAAATAATAAAAGAAGTATTCACAATCAGTTTTTCATTTCAGTAACTAGCGACATCACTTTAGTGCCCGAACTGATCCTCACTAGTTACTCTTTGTTAATTTCAAGATTTTTTTAGAGAAGATGTCATCTACGAATGTCTTTACATAAGTTTTCAAAATAAAAAGCCAAGATCGCACATTCATAATTTATTAAATGACGACCGGTTTTTGAGTAGGTTGTCACCTGTCATGTTTTTAACTTGTGTAATTTTATATAGCGACTAAGTGCAAAGTTGCACTTGTTATTTTATACCCAATTTTTTAACAAGATGACCAGCTTATAACTTATATGAGACCAGATGATGGTGACACAGTGCACCGAAACCGGTCGTAATTTAATAAATAATTAATGTGCGATCTTAGCTTTTTATTTAAAAACTATAAAACGATCAGATCGGCTCCAAACCCGACTATGTCAGGTAATCTGAGTGATGAAGTTTCACCGATTGTAGGTAGGCAAGGAGCATCTTTCTGACTTCTGCGTGACATGCTGTTGATGCCTTCCTTGCAGGAGCCACGGGTACAATAGGTCAGGTCCATTGTGCACTATAAACAGTTGGAAGAGCAGAATAAAAATATCAACAGCATAGCTTTCATGTTAGTAAATGGTGACCCTGCCAGGAAAGAAATTGTCAGGATATGTAATCGGCTGTATAGATAGATAGCAGCGTAGGTAACTGTTAGTTTTAGCGGGGGTCAAAAAGATAAAACAAATTTGTTGTTGTTTGAAAATTTTTCGTGTTAAAGTAGACGAGCAAGCATGATTCTAGTACAGATTAAGAAATAGTTTTTGTGTTGATTATCAAGTTTTTGTGTATATTTATATAGTGTTAGGTTAGGTAAAGAGATATTGAGTCAAATTTTTGTAAAAATTAAAGTAGTTTAGTAGATATCAATGTTAGAATGTGCATTGTCACATTGAAGAGCAGTTTGTATAATTTGTATTTGTAAGATAAGAAGTAAAAAATTGGTAAGGGGTCGAAGATAAAGTGCACGGAAAAGATTTTCACACAGAAAAGGTTAGAGAGTATTATATTAAAAAAAAGTTATTTTTTGATTTTCATAATTTTTGAATAAATATTAGGTTTGAGGGATTTTTGGTGGTAGGCACAGATGCAGAGACACAAGACTGAAGCAGTAGCAGCCAACATATGTAGATTTAAGAGATTAATCGGTTTCTCCCTTGCAAGCGCACAGGTGTATTGGTGATTGTAGCAGAACAGTTTGGAGAGACAGAAATTTTACGACGTTGTTTTCGTTGGTTCAACCAACTGGTAAGTCGTCGCACGGTTTTGTAGATAGGTGTAGCGGTAGATTTAAACTTACGAGCATATTTAGATCCATGATTACGAGGGTAGAAGCACAAAAGCTTCGTGAAACTCAGTAGCAAGTAGAGATGATGGGGGATAAAGAAGTAGGTAATCTACAGACGGACGAGGCAGTAAAAATCGAAGATAATTACCGGGAGGAAAAGCAGCAGAGTTTGCAACATCTAGGCGACTTAGACAAAGTAGAAGTAGATCTGATGGAACAGAGTAAGAAAAATAATATTCTGGATATTCCAGAATTTGTAATTTTAACAGAAAGATTTTTCTCAACCAAGTGCAGGTAGTTTACTTAAAAGATGGGAAATTTTTGAAGCAGGTAGAGCTAAGGAAACTAAATTGATATCAGCATATTCAGAGATGGAATACGCATCATTACAGTCAATGCATAGACAGCTTGGTGATGATGCAGAAAGATTTGAGAGGGAAGATGAGCATTTGCAATATGTAGAGCCAATCGTACATATTATCAACCTGCTACAGAAACAGACAGAATAATTTTGCACAGTTACGAGCGCCGCGTAATGGTTCCGTAACAAACGCAACTGTACCTGAACACTTAAGACTTACAGAACAGCGAGACCATTTTGTACAGTCATATGCGCCTCTACAGAGTTCAGTGACAGATGCAACGGGCCCGCAATACACACACAATGTAAGGCAACATAGAAAATTACAGTTAGCCCATTTGTCGACGTCAGAATACGAGACATGATATGCCATGAATGACGGAACAGAAAATAGGAGATCGAAAACACACAGTTCAGTAGGAGAGAGTATGACAGGATATGATACCCTAATACAAAAGTTAAGGAAGATGAACAATAGTTTAAATAACAGTATAACTGCACTGGGTAATAATTTAACGAAACAAAACTAGGAATTCAAAAAAGAATTGAAAAGGGATATTGAAAAATGAAAACTCAAAATCAGGAATTAAAACGAGATATTCACCAAGTTAGAGTTCAAATGGAGGGAGGCATAGCGCGAATTGATAACCAGATAACACAAATAAACAAAGAAGCAAAAGAGGCTACAGGCATTATCGCAAGGTCAACAGTAACTACGAACTGACAGTAGACAACAAAGACGGAAACAGGCCAGAGACAAGAAACAGGTACTATCACAAGGCCAACAGGAACTACGAACTGACATAGACAACGTCCAATTGGACATCGTCAATGTAGATAAGAAAGTTGAACATTTCACAAAGAAGGTGACACGTATAGCAATTCAAACTAATGAACAACAGGCTATCCAAAGTAAAGTAACGAAAGTCGCTTTAAAACGTTACGAACAGCGTATAAATAAAATTGAAACAAAGACGAAAGATCAGTTGGAAAAAATCAGATCAGAGTTAACCGAAACGATTGAGGAAAAATAGAGACCGACTGTACTTTTAGTGTAATGACTGATACGTCAAGTAATCATTCATCACAAGAAAAGACACAAGTAAAAGATAGATCTAAAGCAAAACGGAGGTTGTTGTTGTTATGGTCTTCAGTCCGAAGACTGGTTTGATGCAGCTCTCCACAATACCCTATCCTGAACAAGTCTCTTCATCTCCACATAAGAACAGCAACCTACATCTGTCTGAATCTGCTTACTGTATCCATCTCTTGGTCTTCCTCTGCGATTTTTACCCCACACACTTCCCTCCAACGCTAAATTCACAATTCTTTGATGTCTAAGAATGTGTCCTACCAATCTATCCCTTCTTTTAGTCAATGTATGCCAGAAATTTCTTTTCTCCCCAATTCTGTTCAGTACCTCCTCATTAGTTACGCGATCCACCCACCTAATCTTCAGCATTCTTCTGTAGCACCATACTTCAAAAGCCTCAATCCTCTTCCTGTCCGCACTGTTTATCGTCCATGTCTCACTCCCATACAACGCAACACTCCATACAAATGCCTTCAGAAAGGACTTCCTTAGGCTTAAATCAATATTCAATGTTTACAATTTTTTCTTTTTTTCCAGAACGCTTTTCTACCCATTGCCAATCTGCATTTTATATCCTCTGTACTGCGACCATAATTTGTTATTTTACTGCCCAAATAACAAAACTCATCTACCTCCTTTATTGCTTCGTTTCCCAATCTAATTCCTTCAGCATCACCTGATTTTCTTACACTGCACTCCATTACCCTAGTTTTGCTCATGTTAATGTTCATTCATCCGCGAAAGATTAAAACATAAACTTACGGTGTGCCGCAAAAACACATGCAATACGCTGCGGAAACTCGTGCAATGTACAGCCAACCACTACCAAAGACAGGCAACAGAATCAGTTAATCTAATGACAAAATTTTACAATGATTCGTTTACAGCATCAAAAGCAACGAATGAGCAACATTTTTGTACGCCGATGCAAAGGTACGAAATGAATACAACATGCAGATGAGGCGTGGGTTGCCACCACACAGGCAAGACAGCGTAACAGATACAGGAATGTTAGAAATGGGAGAACAAGCTCGATTAGGAACTATGAAAAGGTACCATACAGATCATTTTCTGACAGTTCGTAAATTTCAACACTTTAAAGAGGAAGGCGGAAGTATTCATGCACGAACCGTCATTGATCAATTTCAGATGGGCATACCGAACCATTGGAGTTTAGCACATAGGCTGGATTTTATATGTGCACACATGTCAAGACCAGTGGCAGAGGTAACGCAAAGAGTTACACAAAATTGGACCTCTTATCAACAGTTTAGGACCGCATTTTTAAACAGGTATTGGTCAACTGAGGCGCAGAATAAAATAAAAGACGAGTTATTACAGATGCTACCTTACAAGATTTCAGGCGAGAAAAGTGTGGTCAAATTTTTTAACTCCATGGACAAAAAAAATCAACGCTTAGACAGACCCTATAGTAATGGAGAACTAACACGTTGATGTAGAATGAAATTACTGGTCAAATACCAGCAATCGACAGTAGGAAAGAATGAAGATGTTGAGGGTTTTAAGGAAATACTGAGGGAACTAGAATTCATGATCGAAGAGGAGGAACATAAAGAAAATAAAAATAAAATAGAAAATCAGGGGGAGAGGCCCAGAAATAACTATCACAGTAATTTTAATCGCAATACTAATGGAAACTTCAGACCATATAGTAATAATAACACAAACAATAATTTTCAATCACAAAATAATCCAAACTTTATAGAATCATGGAACAATAGCGAAAACTATGGGAATAGGAAAAACGGATACAATAATAATAATGGAGGGTACGAGAATGCATATTAAGGTGGATATGGATTCAGAAGCAAACACAATAATCAGGGACATTTTGACAAATGAATGATGTGAGAAAGAGCAGCCACGGCAGAGTGGCCGAGCGCATTGAGTCACTGTGCTCCGATGCGTGAGGCCGTTCCGCGTCAGGGGCTTGAATCACCACCCCCCCACCTCCAGGCATGGATATTTGTGTCGTCTTTAGTATAAGGTAGTTCATAAGTTTAGGGACTGATGACCCCGCAATTAAGTCCCTTAAGCTTAACAAACATTTGAACATTTGAGAAAGGGCAACTGGCGAGAGCAAGGCTCAAACAACTTTAAAGAAAATAAGCTCCACGTGGACAAGAGCAATCAAACAAAGGTCATCCAAATCCAGAAAAACGTAAGGACTGACAACGAAACACGGATTGGGGATAGGCAACACAATGACCGCAAACAGGCACAAAAAATCAAAACATTCATTGCATTTAAATAAATAAATCAGATACATTTCAAGCATATAATAACAGTAACAGTTTAAACCAACAAAATAAAATCCAAAATTCAAATCACAACGAAACTTCAGAACAGCTAGAAACACAGTACAAAGCATGGGAAGATAGCATTAATTGGTTAAATTGCGAAAGCGAAGACGAGTTGCCACCTCTTCCTAAGGTTTGAGAAATTTCAGATGAGGAATTACTTACAGGGTTGATTGATGTATTTGACGAAACCAACAAAGTTAAAAACAAGAGACAAAAACAGAGAAATGACACAAATATAGAAACAGAGACACACAATAGATACGTAATATATACAACACAAATAATTACACAGATATTGAAATTGAGTACATAAGAGAATGTTTAGAAGCCAGAGAAATAGAGAGAATAGTTAGATAAGAGACAGAATGTGACAGATGTCTCACAAGCTATTTGATTCATCAAATACAACGCAAACACAAAAAGAAGCAGACCTTTCGAAAATTACACCATTAGAAGAAACATCACAAAATAACGATAATTTTTACAAAATCAAACATAGACACAAAACAAAAGAAAATAAATTTGAAAGCTTAAGAGACTTTATAACGTTCTTTGCAAGGCACAGATGACCAATAATGAGAAAATGGAAGTAAAGAAGAGGAGAAAATCGAGAAAAGATAATTTCTGTATGATGGTAAATCATGTAAATAAATAAAAAAAACTTTGCAAAGTACAAAGAGAACACATTAATTCAAAAATTTCATAATTTCAGACAGTAGTAGGTAAATAAACAACACACTACTCCTAGGTAATTAAATTAAAAAAAGAATGAAGAAGTAATAGATATAAAAATTCAAGATAAATATAAATTTATTCGTAGTATGAACTTTGCATTGTATAAAACGTAAAAATTTTATTAACTATGTTAATAAAAAACAACATTGTAAATCCATCTTGCAGACAATGACACCGCCTAGGAGAATCATCAGAGACCATCTCCATCCCGGTCGGGAACTACAACTTCCAGATAATGACAGAGATAATTGTCATGTTAAGTCAGCACTGAGGGTACAAAAAAAATGACGTGAAGACCAGCGTTCCACTGGAGAGGCATGTTGGACTTCATCAGAACAACGTATACCACAGACATTGTAATATGTCACGATCATAATCTACGAGTATGAGGGAATAATAGTCAGTGGCAATAATATGACAAAACTACAGTATATTGAGGCTTATCATTATCTCAATACACAGTTGGAAGGCAGCCAGATGCCATATATATTCCCTAAATCACTATTCCTAGCCTGAGAAGAAAGGAAGAGAAGACAGAAGACTGAAGTGAAGAAAGAAGATGAGAAGCAACCAAGCTCACAAGAGGACAGAAGTTGGGAAGAAGATTGAGATACCTTTCCCTCCTATCCTAAAAACAATTCATACAAGTCTTTCCATAATCATTGTAGAGTGGCCATCACACTAGCCATATCTCAATGATACATTTACATCGCTAACTAAAAGCAAACTGATCCAGCAAGTGATGTAAGTCTCGCACTTACAGTACTTCACTATGAAAAACAAGCAACATGAAATACTACTGCAAAGCAGATTCTTCTATCACAGAACCAACGTCGAGATATTGTCATACTTGTTGAGGTGTGGCGGAAGAGTTACATCGTCTCTTCAATACATTAGCTGACAGTCGTCAATTGCTGTCAACTAGAGGCACAATTCGACTACATTGCGCCTCAATAACGATAAAATCCGGCATCGCATGCTTTAGTACTGCTCTCAAGACGTACTCCACTCTAAAGACGGCTGACGAAATTCCACAAGATCAATGGATCGTCAGACAGGAAACCAACGAAATTAACAGAAAAATGAACTTTGTAAAGACAAATGTGAAAATACAAAACAAGTTAAATGTGCCAGAGTTAGCCACACGAACTATATATACCACAGTTACTGACATCAGATGATGATGGCATACACGAACAACGAGTACGTTGACATGTTGCTGATGCTCGGCGAGTGCCGACACGATGCCACTGAAGCAGCCATAGCGTATGCCGTGAGATATCTTAGGCGAAGAGCCCCGGCAGCCATTACGTTCTTAAGTGCCGAATAACGACTTCGGGAAACAGGCAGCTTGGTAATGCGCCGCAGTAACAGACGACGACCTGCAAGAAGTTAGGAGACGGAGGTGTTTGTTTTAGCTGCACTACACCACGATCCTCATGTCAGCTTACGAGCCGTTTCTGCAGTCGCTGGTGTCAGTCTCACATCTGTGTGGCCTATAGTACACGGCCACAGGTTTCACCCGTACCGCCTGTCACTGACCCAGGAGCTGCATGGGAACGATTTCCGTGCAAGAGTGACATTCTGTGAATGGGCCATGCATAATTTCACGCTGGAGTCTTTACAAATTGTTATGTTCTCTGATGAGTCCACGTTCACAAATTATGCTGCAGTGAATCGCCATAACATGCACTACTGGGCCGCAGACAATCCTCGGTGGGTACGACCTGTCGACCATCAACGTAGGTGGTCTTTTAACGTGTGGTGTGGAATCCTTGGGGATGAAATCATCGGTCCACACTACTTCCCAGGTACACTGACAGGTGAGTTATATCGTGCTTTTATAGCCGACAGTCTGGATGGTCTCCTTGAAAATGTATGTCTACACACGAGAGTCCATATGTGGATGCAGCACGATGGTCACCCACTCATTCTACGCGTGCTGTTGTGGAAGAACTAAACAACAGGTTTGCAGGAAGATGGTTGGGGCACCATGGTCCTCATTCATGGCCTGCAAGGTCGCCTGATTTAATACCAGTAGATTTCTTTTTGTGGGGATATCTAAAGGATCGTGTTTATGTCACTGAGCCCACATCTCCAGATGATCTAAAACGGCGCATCGAGGACGCATGTCGCTCCAAATGTTCAAATGTTTGTTAAGCGTATGGGACTTAACTACGGGGTCATCAATCCCTAAACTTACAAACTACTTATGAAGTAGTTACGAACTAGGACGGCACAAATATCCATGCCCGAGGGGGGATTCGAACCCCCGACCGTAGTGGCCGTGCGGACCGTGACTGGAGCGCCTCAGTCCCCTCGGCCATGTCGCTCCGTGACACTGGTGATGTTGCATCTCGTCCACAGATCCTTTCGACGGTGCATTGTATTATGCATTGAGGAACATGGACACACATTTGAACATCTCATGTAAATCAACTTCCCACCGCCATAACATCCATCACCCACCACACAGCCATGTATTATGTACAGCGTGTGGTATCTGCCCCTGAAACTTTGAAGGGTTGTAGCTCCCAAACTAACAATGATAGGAATGTAGTTTAAATTGATTTGGACGCAGCTGGTTTCAACAACTCCAATGCACGATAGAAAAAAACTATTGTTCCATTTAAAGATTATATCTTTGTGCTGTAACTCTTTGGAAAATGATACAATAAACTATGTTCCTAGCTCCGCAGAAAGTTAACATTTCTTGTGTTGACCTACCGCATTAAAATTTCCTGTCACCTATTATTTTATAAGTTACAGAGGCAAACACACTTAGTGAAACACCCTGTATATAAGGGCGTAAATGCCATAATCTGCCAACATTATACAAGGGTTGGAACTTAAGTAGTGACATTATTTATTCACAGCTGATACAAAAGCGTTACATGTTTACACCTGTTACTGTCCTTCAAAGTAGTCAACAGCGTTGAGTAGAACCCGTTGCCAGCAGTGTGAAAGGTGTGGTATACCAGTAGCAGAGCGTGTTCTGTTGATGGTGCGAATGGAGCGGTCTACTGCCTGTCTTATCTGTGGAACAGTTCTGAAGCGAATGCAACGAAGTGGTTACTTCACCTTTGGAATTAAATCAAAGTCACAAGGACTTATGTCCGGGAAACATGATGGATGGTACAGTACTTCCCAGTCCCATCGGCCGAAGAGAGCAGCCACAGTTTGCGCTGTATGCGCCCGCGCATTGCCGTGCAAAATGATGGGTGGGTTGCGCACGAAGTGTTGCCGCTTGTTTCGGAAAGCTGGTCGCAGGTGATGCTCCAAACACGAACAGTAATACTGTGTACAGACTTTTGTGTCCCAGCCTCGTCGCCGCTTTTGTGTCTCGTTTCCGTCGTAGGTGTCGTTGGCCTTGTAGAAAGAGACCGACTCAGGAATAAAGGAGGCACGCTTGTGCAGGTACGAAGGTGAGCAGCCAGTGGGACAGCAGAAACTAGAAACACTAGAGTAATTTATAACGAGATATATATTTCACAGAGACTTAGTAATATTTAACTTTTACATAGCTCAGTACTGCAGAATGCTGATACATAGTTGAGCTAGAGGCCTGCCTAGTGCCTATCCGATAGCCAAGTCTTCACTGGTGCCTATCTGATTCCGAAGTGTTAGCTGGTTCCTATCTCAGTCCCAAGTGCACGATGTCGTTCAGTGCTGGCCACGAGCGGAGTTGTAGCAGAGGGCGCTTGTGGCTGACGTCGTCAGAACGCCGCGCCGTGCGTGCATGGCGGCGCGCAGCGAAAGTAGGTGGCGCGCACTTTAGACTTGTGCGACACCACACAGACGGTCTCCGTTGTTACTGTTTCGAAAACGTAGTGACACCGTTACGTCAGACCTCTAGCTCACAAGTGATTGTGTTTCCCTCGATTGTCCGCACGCCGGTGTCGTGGGACGGGTGAGTTCATTTTCTCGGAGGTAAAGTAAGTACGTCAATAACGTGTGCTAACAGCAACAATTGCAAATTCCATTGCATAGTGTCTCCACAGTAGTGTTGTCACTGTTTAAGTTCCAACCCTTGTACAAAGTGTACACCTTTGTGTACTTGACAAAGTAGTTATTTATTTTTGAACTAGCTAAACCCGCGGCTCCGCTCGCGTGTTGGTTGATTATGATAGATAAGCTGCCTTTCAGTAGTGTCCTATGAGACTGGTTTTGAAGGATGAAATGAAATACAATACCTTCTTTAGAAATAAATATTTTTAATCTACATTCAAATAAAACAATATAATATGTGAAGTGCTTAGCCTTCCTTATTATTCCTTATAGCCTGTTTTGCAATATGTTGTGAGAGTAATGTCCAAATTCATTTTAAACTCATTTTAGGGCATTCTGGTAAACTACGAAATTTCTTTTTTACTGCTTTATTTATTTATTCTTATATTTCCTTATTCGTATGCTTATCCTTACAGAGAAAGAACTGAAGACATTGTAGCACGCATAGACCAAAGATATGATCTGTGGCATCACGTTTCGCTATATGTAACTTCCTTGCTATAGAGTCGCAAACGTCATCGCTGGCCTTCCGTTCGATTTTTTTTTTTTTATAATTTGACGATTTTCAACCACCATATCTTCCGCCCTCCTTATAGATATCGGCATTGAACTACTATGGTGTACAACGGGAGACTTCGGACAACAATTACACACAGACCATTCGTTTGTGTTCTGTAGTTTTCGCTGCAGAGTGAAATATTAACACATAAGCATGTAGAATTTTATATACACCAATAACTTTCCATGCCAATATAGTCAATCCTTTTATCATTATCAACCCCCAAGAAACAATTCAACCAATAAAACCATTTTCAAAGAGTAAATATGATTTTCAAAGAGTAATAATTGTTCCGCATTTCGCGTTATGTTCTTCAAATTACTAAATATCTATCAGATCGCTATAAAACCGTACCTAAAACCTTCCTAAGGTATAAATTAGTAACTGTACAAATATTTAAGTTTCTGCGTCTTGTCGTTCGGACGTGATAAGCGTATACCGAACAGAAATGTTCAAATGTTTGAGTCTCCTTGGCCACCGCGGCCAGCTATACCGAACAGACATTCACATTAATACATATAGATAAATAGCTATCCGATCGCCATAAAACCGTGCCTAAAGCCTTCCCCGTGTAGACATTAGTAACTGTACAAATGTTTAGCTCTTTATGTCTTGTGGTTCAGACGTAATAGACGTACACGGAATAGACATTCACATTTATAGATATAAGTTCCTAAAAACCAATATTTGTAGGATTGAAAGTATAAGTGTTTCTCTTTACGTTCTCAACTGACAATACACTAGAGAGCCTTGGAACCACGTAACCTATCTGCGCTGCCAGCACGCTTTTCGGGAGTTCGAGAGAGTCCGCGCGAGTACACTTCGTCGCACGAAATGTAAACATTGGGCTACTACAACTGCCTGACACGGCGCTTAGGTGCTACTGACTTGGTTGCAAGTTTTTCCATTGCTCTGTTGCCACATTTTAAACAAAAAATAGCCACAATATCGCCATATTTTTACCGATTAAATGTCAAAATATAGCCAACTTTTCATCAGTAAAAATAGCCATATATCGCAATTTTTATCAGTTAACTATATCGTGCCATGGTAATTATGTCGTGTGGCTGTACAATAATATCCCTGAAATTCTGAGTGTAAGCTAGTTACTGAGTAAAAAGTAGCACTGTGGCGTTCTCACACTCACAGACACCAGACTGGACATTCCAAGCAACCTCGTTCTTCACAGAAACATTTATCTGAGTCCAGCCAAGAACTGAACCATGATACATCACCAACTGACCAATGAAGCCAGTCAAAATAGGTGTATTTTAAATATAACAGAAAGTCTCCGGAGATACTGTGGATACTAAAATTAAACATAGTTACAGTTAAAAATCATATTTATTAACTAACTTATATGCCCATGCTTCGCAAGGTTGTTAAAGAGAGACCTGTGTATATCATGGTTTTTTAGGGTTTCGGACATAGATCAGTAGAAACAGACCCCTTGTTGGATCGCTATGTCAATAAACTCAGTTCTCCTAGCCAAGATGTCAAATTTCAGTAGAAGTCATTGTCGAAAACGATGTATGTACATAAAGTTTTTCATACAAAAAGTGAAATTAATTTAAGTCCATACTCCAGAACGATGTAAATTCATTGTTAGTTTATGTTCATAAAGTTAAGACTGAGTTATGTTATTAACAGTCTGGCATAAACTTCTGAAACACTTCTATCCTTGAGATGAGAAACAGTAATAATAACAGCGCCATGCATTGGTTCTCTGACCCGATTTTGATGAATTGATGTCTAAGTTACTCTCCAAACTATTCTCAATCTACCTGTGGAAACCCATGACGTTCCTGTAGTACTTTTGGATATTATCCTCAACAAACAGACGTAGGACACAATGGCTTGTAAACAAATGATGAAATTGTGGTATCTTTATTTACTCTGATTCGATTTTAATTATTGAAGCCTTTATGTAGGTGCATGATATGCTCAAGTTGCGTGTGAAAAACCCATGAAAATTCGTCAAGTAGTTTTGGAGATAAACGTGTTCATAGAGACAGACAGGCATGACGGTTGCAGATAAAAAATTCCAAATTACGATATTCTCTTTTTTTTCGTGATCCGATTTTTATGAAACTAAGTCTGCACGTTGTCCAGAGTTACGCTGAAGTTACCTGTGAAAACGCCATGCAAATACGTGAAGTAGTTTTGGGGATAAGAAGTTTATTAATAGCTGAACAAACTGTTACTGTAAACACGACTGTTACTGTAAACACTTAAAATTACGGTTTCTTTTCCGTGGTCCGATTTTGATACAATTATGCCCATATGTTGACTGTTATTTTCATTCTGTGTTCAATAATCATTGTATCAAACTTACGCAAGGGATGTTCTCATTATAGCTTCGATTACCAATGACTCTTCTTCAAAACTGATATTTTCAGATGTTATTGAATCTTTCAAACATTTCTTTAGTACACACAAAATCATTACTACATTTTGAGGTTAGGAGCACTGTAATTAATCTTACATCTTATAAAATAGGCTGTATACGTGTGTGTGTGTGTGTGTGTGTGTGTGTGTGTTTGTGTTTGTGTGTGTGTGTGTGTGTGTGTGTGTGTGTGTGTGTATGTATGTTCCACATCTCCTAAACTGCTGGACCGATTTCAACCAAACGTGGTACACATGTTCCTTCATATCAGGCAACAATCGCTGTCTGGGTAAGAATCACCTGCGACACACACGTAAGGAGATATGACGTCATAAACAATGAGATGCGCGAAAAACTGCTGCGTTAAACAACAATGCTGCACATTTCCTCCTAAACCACTGGACCGATTTCAACCTGATTTGGTACACATGTTCCTTACCGTGAGGTAACAATTGCTGAAGGGGTAAGAACCACGTATGACACATGGTTCAGAAGATATAACGTCATGAACAATAGGAATCGCAAAAAACTGCTACATAATACGACGAGACATTATAAATACTATATATATGAGAATGACAGTACTTGGGACATGAAACAAACTTTAAACATAATTTCGAACCTTTATTAAACTTTTCTCGCAGACAACCACATCAAAATATTGAAAGGAAAAAAGTTTCTCTCTTACAACTTTTCCGCTGTTCATGGACCAAAATTATGGAATTCCATATAACATTACAATTTATAATTTCTACACTACCAAATGTACTCGCAGGAAATTTTACAGACAGAATATACACTTAAAACTCAATGAACCGTCGAAATTGTATCACAGTACGACACGTAGTTCATGAGATATGAGGACGTAAAAAGTAACGTTCATGGAAAACCGTCCCATCAAGCATCACGGTTTAATCTATTACTTTTTTACTACTAACCATATTCGCAACAGATTTTACCAACATGCAGCACTTATACAAATTAATATATTCTTGCAAAATTTTGCAATTCTACAACATATATATACTAATAATAAATCTGTAAATGTAGGCCTGTCGCTGTTCGCTTCAATCTTCAAAACTACTGGACGAATTTTCATGCGGTTTTCACAAGGAACATGAGCGAAACTTGGTTCAGGATCTATGCATTATTTCATCAAAATACAATCACGAAGTGTTTTCATATACCGTCGTGTCTGTCTGTTCATCTAGTAGAAACCAATTCTCCAAAACTACTTCACGAATTCGCATGGGGTTTTCACAGGTAACTTCAGCGAACCTTGAGACAACATAAGACTTAGTTTCATAAAAATCGGATCACGAAAAGAAGAACATCACAATTTAATGTATTTGATCGGCAACCGTCATGTCTATATTTCTCTTTCATCTCCAAAACTAATAGAGCAATTTTCAGTGGGTTTTCACAGGAAACGTGAGAGTATCTTGCGGTTATAGTAACGCCCCATTTCACAAAATCGGATCAGAAAATGTAAGATATCACAATTTAAACATTTCTCTGAAAGCAATTGCATGTGTATATTTGTAGAGAGTAATCACCAAAAGTACTAAATGAACATTTATGGGGGTATCACAATAACTAGAGAATATCCTGGGCAACATATAGGCTTCATTTCATTAAAATCAGATCAGGAAAAAAATCGTAATTTGAAGTTTTAGGTGTATTTCATGCTTGGAAAGAACGGCGTAATACAGAAAAGAACTAATAGAGAGTGCTGCGGGTGTTTGTGTGAAGTTCAGGGCAGCGATCGGATTATTACCCTTTGAAAATACTACCTTTTCTTTGACTTTTTAAATTTACCACATTTCTGAAAATCGTTTTCTTGGTTGCTATGTTCTACGAAATATGATTCAACGGAATGAATATAAAACTGATACAATCATCGCCGTGTTTAATCCAAATATTTACATACTGATATCACAGTCTAACGTATATGTACAACTGCTATGGACGTTCAAGTCTCACGCTTGGAGCGACAATAGCGCATCTAATGGAAAGAGAGCCAACTGCATAATAACATCCACTTGACACACATTGTATTAACTGAAAGTAAATATAAAGTCATTTCCTTTGATGATTAAACAACTTCTTATGACCGCCTATGCATGCGACGTGTTAATCCTCCGAGTGCGTGTTCTGGACTGAAGTGTGGCGGCTCGATGCAAGGCTGCCTTAGCTCCACAATTTGGCGCCCAAAAATGGCCGCCGTGCATCGTCCGTCTTAAATTAATTGTTTTGTTTATTGAATTACCAATTGTTTATATGTTCTACCTACTCAAGGCATAGCTTGGCTTTGAGAGGTATTTCTAAATTGAGTGTGACAATGAATACATAATTAGTTTATAAAGTAAAAATGAAAAAAATGATTGCGTTTTGGCGCGTGACCGCCAGTACTACAGCCAATTGGCGTCCAGTGCCTGCCGCTCGGGGAAACTTGTCAGTGCTCTTTCCCATGAGAACCCGACCTATTACACCACCTAATATGGTTCTCACCAGATTTTACCATCTGTCGCCTACTGGTCCTAACCGGCTGCACTGAAGCGATACGTGTAGACAGAGTCTGATTTAATCGCCATTCTAAGTGATTCTTTAAAGCCACCAGTGGAACCCTGAACGTCGATGCTGTGGCGATAATGGGAGATGGGGTAGAGGTGTATAGGCCGTGGTCCCATTACCTTTAACTGGTTGGAAACAGCTCGTGTTGACAATTCTGGACTAAATTTCAAATGTTTGTAAACCTATTGGACCATACTGTTATAGTCGTCAGTCCCTAGACTTACAAACTACTTTAACTTACAGTCACCTAAGGACAACACACACACACACACACACACACACACACACACACACACATTCACACAGACACACATATGCCCCAGGCAGGACTCGAACCTCCGTCGGCGAGCGACCGAGCGTTCCGTAGCAAGGTGCGTTAGCCCACTCGGCCTCTTGATCATGGCTATTCTGAACCCATGAACACTCTCATCTGTGCTGTGATGTCTCTACAGTCACTGCTGTCATTACAACGATCTTGGTGGTCTTCTATTCTGCGTGGACACCTAGAACTTCGTCTATTGGTCCGAAAATATTCATGTCAACATTGCAACCAGAATTGTTTCACAACTGACGAAACACGTGCAACTTTTCTAGTAACTTTCCGAAACTACCATCACGCCTCGCCCCCTCCCCAAATTCGCTCAGTTGGCTGTAGGAAGCACGAGTGTGTGTTTGTGGCAGAGCGCCCGTTTGCTTCAGTCGATACATCACATTGAGCCTTATGACTCTTAAAGGGCACACCGATGTCTCTACGTTATGTTTTGGCGGATGACGTTGAAACCATTATCACTATCAGACACCCAACGTCTTTGATGCATACATAGACCATAGACGGTCTGTTGCTTCAAATATTGCTTTCATGTAGCGTCTTTGGCTTAGGTATGACGTCATTGCTAAAGCACGATGGGTGGAATCCGATTAAGTCTTTAGAAATAGTTTCATGTTATAGCAGTGCCCATATCCAGTGTATATGTAACATATCGTTCATCTACAGGGAACCAGAGACACTACAGAGAACCACGGTGAACGAAAGGTTGCGCCTGCCTTTGAGGACATAATTGACTCCATAGGTTCCAGAGGGAAGTTCCAGACAAGGATCACCATCGTATTTGTATGCTTTGCTCAGTGCATAAACGTGATAAGCATTTATGTACTGTACCTCGCAATGCAGACGCCAGACCACTGGTGCCACGTTCCTGGAAGAGAACACACGAACCTGACGCTGGAGGAGTGGAAGAACATTACAGTTCCCAGGTAAGATAAGGGGCATACAGACAGAACACAAGTAGAAATTACTATCTGCACCTCTTCTAAATGCATTGACAAATAAAGGGTATATATATGAGTGGCATAGTGAATTCGCTTGTCTTTTTTTAAGCAAGTAGCGGCCTGCGGAAGCTTTTAATTTTTTTATTGTTATTTTAAGCCACCACTAGTGGCGGCAGGCTGGCAGCAGCATCAGCGCCGCTCTTCAGCCTACAGACTTTTAACGATAGATATGATGAATAATACAATACAATAGAGATTTAAAAAGGCGAAATATCAAATAGACGTGGTGCAAGTTTTAAGATAACAACATAGTCATATGCGATAAAAAGACTGTTCATAAAATAATGGCCACGGTGGCGTTAAAAGCACATTGAGGGACACAAACACTGGTTACGAAGAAAATACGGAGACACTGGATAAAAGACAGTGGCGACACTTGTAGTAGATGTGGCGGTCGCATCGGTTTAAAAGATACTTAATAGACGCACTACACAGAACTGATGACGGTTCACAAGTGGTAAAAAACCACTGTGTAAAAAACTGTGGGCGCCGCAAGGAAGGGACGGGTGGAAGGAGGAAACATAAAAGGGGTGAAGAAGCGTGGGGGGAAGGGAGGGGAGGGGAGCAGGGCGGAAGGAGGTGCACAAGGACTGTGGATGAGGAAGGAAGGGGAAGGAATAGGGAGAGAGAGGGGGAGGGGGGCGTTGAATCTGTGGGGAGGGTAGTGGGAAAGTTTAGGGTTGGCAGAATGGGTAAATATCAGGACAGAGGACGTCATCGGGAAGGGGAAGATGGTGGCAGTGACCCTGGGAGAGGAGGTGGAGAGTGTGGACGTGGGGGGAAGGATACAGTGGTGGAGGCATGGCAGAGGCCCAGGACTGCTGATGGGGTGGACCAGAGGGTTACGGGACTCTATTTTATGGGATGTATATATAGGATATGTTCAAGGAATTTTAGAAGTTTAGGCAAAGGGATTAGGTCATTGAGGATCTGCGTAGGAGAGGGGAGATGATACGGTAAGCGAGGCAGAGAGCGTGGCATTCGAGGATTTGACGGGATTCGTAGTAAGTGGGAGGAGCGGAAATCCAGGCAGGGTGGAAGCTGCAAAGGACGAGATGCATGACGGAATGGTAGGTGTGTAGGATGGTGGAGGGGTTGAGTCACCACATCTGGCCAGACAGGCCCTTTACAAGGTTGAGGTGAGACAGGGCTTTTTGGCAGACAGTGCAGAGGTGGGGAGTCCAGGAGAGGGATCGATTGACGGTCAGGCCGAGTATTTGAGGGTGGGGGTGTGTCTGATGGGATGATCATTGAGGGTTAGATAGAAGTCATGCAAGTAGAAGAAGGGTGTGGTTCGACCTATGGTGATTGCCGCTGACTCATCTAGATTCACAGAATGGAGCCACCCCTACACCATTCACCGAAATAGGTATTTGTTAAGGTTATGGGACTTTACTGTGGCGTCATCAGTGCCTAAAATTACAAACTACTTATAATGTAACTTGTACTAAAGACAACACAAACATCCATGCCCGAGGGAGGATTTGAAGCTCCGATGGGGAACGGACACATGCATTGGAGCATAGCGTCTCAATGTGCTTGCGCATTCTGCCACGGCTTAGTGAGGTGAAAGTGCAGCAAGGGAGCGGTTGAGGGCCATGAAGGTGGTGTCGTAGCATATTGTAAGAGGTGGATAGGAGGCTTGGGTTGGGGCATGTCTGCAGAGTAGATGAGGTAGAGGAGGGGGGGGGGGAATGATGGAGCCTTGTGGCACCCTGGTAGATGAGTAGAACAAACAGTAGTTACAGACAATGATATAGGATGGGCTATGGGTAAGGATGGAAGCAATGAGGTGGACATAGTTAACAGGAAGGGTATAGAACTTGAGTTTGGAAAGGAAACCAGAATGCCATGCACAGTCATAGGCTTTCTCGATATCGAGGGAGACAAAGATGGCAGAGTGACAGGATTTAAGCTGGACGGACAGGAGATGGATAAGACACAGGAGCTGGTCACCGGTAGAGAAGGAGGGTTGGAAACCACATTGGGAGATGGGGAGGAGCTGGTGCTGGCTCAGGTGCTGATGGATGCGGCAGGATAAGTTTCCAGGATAGTTTCCAGGACCTTGCTTAACATGGAGGTCAACTGATGGGATGGTAGGATCAGGTTTGGGATGGGGGTTTGTTGTGTTTGGGGAACATGAGGATACGTGAGGTCTTCAACAGGTCGGGGTACAAGCCAGTGAATAGGATGACATTATAAAGGGAAGCAGGTGTGGTGTGAAAGGAGAGGGGACAGGCCTGTATTTAAACGACATGAACTGGAGTGGAGTTGTGTTTGGTGCAAGAGTGTATTGGATGTCAAGGGCTGTGATAGGCGTTCTATAAGTTCTTATGATGGGATGTGCTCTGAATACTGGAAGCCTGGGGCAAGCAGGGGGTGGAGTTGTTGGTGCGCTCGTGGATATCAAGGAACAGGTAGTAGTCGAAGCAGGGACTATCACGGATGAAAAAGATGTCAAAGATGTAAGAGGTGAAAGGTTCCGCCTGGAATTCTCAGAAAAGGACGGTTGTCTTGTAGGAGAAAGTAGTGGGGTGTGGAGTGAATGCCAGTAAGGCGGTGGAAGGCCTGCCAGAACTTGGAGGAATTGACGGGGAGTGTTGCAATAAGACAGGTGCATGTCTGTCACCAGTCCCGGCGTTTCTTCGCGGACAAGGAGCTTATTACGATATTCTTTTTTTCCGTGATGCGACTTTTATGAAACGAAGTCTATATATTGTCCAGTTACGCTCAAGTTACCTGTGAAAACCCCATGCAAATTGGTGAAGTAGTTTTGGATATAAGAGGTTTTTAATAATTGAAAAAACAGACACGGCAGTTACTGAAAACACTTAAAATTACGATATCTTTTTCTCTTTTCGTGATCCGATTTTCATAAAATTATGCCTATATGTTGACCCAAACTTTTCTCATGTTTCCTGTGAAAACCGCATGAAGATTCGCCGAGTAGTTTTGAAGATTAAAGGGAACAGCGACAGGCCTACGTTTACAGATTTATTATTAATAATATATAATATATAGATCTATACAAATCGATGTGCGTATGTATTTTAGTGGTCGCTGTGTTGTACTTATTATGATTAATCACAATGAATATCATGCTCATGTAATACTTAGCGTGTTTAATCCATAATTACATAGTAATTTCACAGTTTAACGTAGGTCTGTGTGTAAAAGTAGCGCCCCTAGAGGAAAAAGAGTCAACCGTAGAAAGACTGTCGTTGCACAGTCAGACACGGCAGTCACAGAAGCGACGCTAGCGGTGCAAGCGGCAGCACTGCAGTAACAGAGCAGTAGAATCATACAAACGACTGGCTATTTGTCTGCTAGAGGCGAAACTGACGTCCCAAGTGTCAGACGTTGACTTTTACCTACAATATGTCTATCCGATCGCATTTTATTTGTAGTTCCCTAGACGGACAAACACTGCCATTCATAATTATGAAAGCAACTACGGACATCATGGCCCCACAACCGAAGAATAGCATCAAGTACTTCACAAACAAACTCCGAAATAGTTGTTTTCGGAATGCGGTAGGGATATTTCAATGACGAAAACGAGTCTGCTGTAGCAAATTATTGTAGCATCATCTGCAATTTAATATGTGTAGAAACAGCATCTCCCATGTGCGTGTCAGTCCTTGGAATGGAGTTGCCTGTCAGACTCAATACGTGATTGAAATTATTCTGGCTCATTAATAAGTGGTTCTCGAAAGATGCTTGGTCTTCCAATGCTGGTTCTCTTATTAGCGTGTTAGAAGCTCCCAGGCTACTTCGGCGTCAAATCCCCTTCTGCGACCAACAGTTGCACTTTCTTTTTCTTGCTTTCATCCTTTTGGTCAGTTCACACATAGCAATTTGTGCCGCAAGTCATATAACTTCACGCCCACTTTCTCATTACGCCATTTTCAAAGCAAATCACGGCATATTTCGGCCATTACTTGTGTAAACGGTCAGTGGCGTTGGAGCTTACGGCGCCAGTCGTACGGCGCCGTAAAATCATTGTTTGTGTAAAACCAGCTTTAGTGTAGCATACAGTTATAATCTGCCAGCAACTTCCAAACGCCAAGCCGGAATAGCCATGCTCACTAAGGCGCCCTGCTACGGTGCACGCGGCCATTCCACGTCGGAGGTTTAATTCCTCCGTCGGGCATGGGTGTTTCTGTTGTTCTTAGGATAAGTTAGTTTAAGAAGTTCGTAAGTTTATGGACCGATAACCACTGCAGTTAGGTCCCATAACTATACAAACATTTGATCATTTGAACAAGTTCCAAATCATCTCCCTCTCTCCACAACAGATTGCTGAGTATGTCACACAGGAGGAAGAAAATGTTTAGAGGCTGCTGGATGGCGAGGAGTGTGCAGACGTAGGCTGAAGGAAGGTTATGACAAGGCAGGTGGAAGCGATGCATGTCTGTGGGGAGGAATGTGGGAGAGAACCGGCTCTCGTGTTGTCTCCTCTCTCTTATTATTTCTACGCCCTCTGTCCTTTTGCACTGTTATTACTTCACTTGCAATATGATTATTCGTTTTTCAGTAATATTTTATGGAGAACAGTTTCAGTGTGTTGTTGTAACATATGAAATAACAATAGATCATAGATAGTGCTAAGTAAAATCGAATGCGAAAGAACACATCGCCGGGATAGTCGTCCGCAATATATATTGTAGGTACTCGAAGAAATAACAACAAATTATATGTATTTTTTGCGTGATTTCATTATAATTTAGTACATAAAAGTGTCTCACTTAAGCGATGAAGCACCAATGGAGATGATTACATATAGAAAAGATAAATAAATTCAAAAAAGCTTAGAACAGCCACCTTTTCAGCTGTAATCCACTGATAAAATATCCACATATAAGAACAAGTAAATGAGCTGCAATGTACGGTGCTGGAAGATTTGTATAGGGATCATAAATACTGTCCAGGCTGTGATCAGTCATGGAGATATAGTCGTATACATGCAATTACAAATTTTGGTATCAAAATATAACTTTGTACTTCCTCACAGGGAAGGAGACACCTTCAGCAAGTGCCTGATGTACAACCTGACAGATCTTCACGACTCCAGCACCAGCCCAAGGGTGACGAAATGCCAGTATGGCTGGGACTACGATGACACGTGGTTCTCGCTGACAGTAGCCTCGCAGATGAACTGGGTGTGTGACGACCAGCAGATGGTCAGCGACGTCTTGTTCTACTCCCAGAACATTGGAGTGGCGCTGGGACTGCTCTACGGCTATGTGGGCGACATGTAAGCAACCAATCACTCTCTTTGTGACTGAAAACCACTGCTGCTAGGAAAAGTGGAAAGAAATTTGAGGTTTAACGAACCATAGAGGATAGTTCATTATAAACAGAGGGCGAGTAGGTATGTGGAACATATCTTGAATACTTTTTCACCCCAGATATCTCTGAAACTACAAGAGTATTGAAATTATGGCGCTGGTCGCATTGCAGTGAGTCAATTACATCTGGAGAATCTGCGAAGCGAAGTTGTTGTTTGAAATACACGAGGCATGGTGACAGCGCATGCCCAAGATTCAACCGTTAATGTCACTAGAGTCTGAGACGTGTTAGCACCGTGCCTCACGTATTTCAAACGTCAACTTCGCTTTGCAGATACTCCGGATGTAATTGACACTTTGCGATGCAACCAATGCCATTCTTTCGTGATTTTTCATGCTGTTGATTGCTTAAGAAATAATATTGGGTATCTATTAAAAAAACGTAAGTTTGCGTTGAAAATAATATTTCTTTACATTTTAGGCTGTCCCATAATACCTACTTTCATATGCCCCTACCATACATTCATGACTGTGAAAGTCGTTTTTCAACATCTCGTGTAGTTCCAGAGATATCTTGGGTGAAAGAGTTGAGTGGGACACCCTGTATATATGGTCATATTTGCTTTCTCTGTCATCTTACAGACATTTACTGTGGTGTATATACACACATCCCTTGACTTTGCTGGTATTTGTTTATAAACAATTGCTGTTAAAAATTACTTACAAACAGCAAGACATCCACTGTTGCACACTGTCCGTTTCGTTTTGAAAAATTCTTAATTCAAAAACGTAGGATGTCACAATTAAATTGATACACAAATTATCATTCTTATAAAAGTTAATAGGTGGCTCTTGGCTGGCGGACCTGGCGGTAGATGGGGGCGGTTCCTGGAACTCCAAGTTGTTTACGAGATTTCAAACTCTTGTGTTATGTTCAAGTATATGTTGTATGTTGTCATTATTCCCAGTAATTGCATTGTCCAAAATCCTGTAACTTGAGAATGAAAGACCGCCATTAATTGTAAAATTAATTCTAGATGAAGGGCGCCAGTTAAAAGCTTACTTTAAACATATGATTTTGGCCGTAAAAATCATGTAAAGGATTTCCGTGAACTACTAACTTCTTATTGCGACTGAATCTTGCTCCCTGAGCCAGAATTTAGGATTCAAATATTTACTTTAACAGTAGGAAGACAAAGAGACGGTGGCCAACACACATCGTAGATCACGAGAAGTACACACAATCATCAATATACAAGCCACCCCGAACTAAACCATTTCATGAAGATGACTGTGAGAACATCTATGGCGCAATGGAATTAAAATATGCTAATATCCATCTAAATTTGTTCTCAGCAATGGTGAAAAACAACATTAAATAAAAGGGATGGTATTCATTAACTAATATTCATAATTAGAACAACATTTCTCTGACAATAAATTCTTTATTCAGTTCAAACATGAGCAAATGGTGGCACCAATTTTGTTAAAAAATAAAAAAAACGCATCCCATTGAACTACTAACTGAAATTAATCTGAAGTGAACATGGTCGGACGAGGGATTTTCAATCAACAAGCATTCAGCCACACACGCGCGCGAAGCAAAGCGAAACTCACCCACCTCAGCATGCTAATAAGAAGCAGAAGCAGGCGCCGCTATCGTAGGCGAAATTCAGCGAACCAGGATGAACCTCTCAACAGATGAAAAAATCAACTTCGTAGGTCGCTCTGGTCTGTCTTTCTTTACTTGAGATGGTACGCGATAACAGCGAGATTAAATTTCATTCTATCAAACTGTGAGCATGCAGAATTATTGAGACACACAGCACGTGTCTGCTACATTACATATTTGCACCCCACTGAAGGCAAAATACTTAAAGATCGCAATCATTTCAACAAAAACCAGCGGAATCAGAGATTACGAAGCAAGAGTACACAATAGGAAGCCACTGGTGTGTGAGCAGTGGCGAGAACTCGAGTGACTAGCTATAAACCCTTGAAGTCGGAGTTCGGGGCCACGTGGTTCCGGAAACCAGTAAAAATATAAAAATTCAATTTCCGAAAAATAAAGAAAAATAGCTAAGGCATGCAATCCTTAGAGATGCGTAGATATCATAAGAAAGCTAAAGAAATACAGTTAGATGCGAAGGTTTTATACGGATGGACGAGGTCCAGTCTTCAAAAATCAGGAAAGTGGGGTAAATCAACTAAGAAATACGGCATGCAGCCCCTAGAAATACGTAGTATTTCATAAGCAAGCTAATAAAGGGGGCTGTACAAGGCTAGAAGAGAATTTATTGGGGAGTCTGAATGTAAAGTACAAGTTTGGAAACGAAATAGCAATTTAACATAGACAGAGAGGGGATTGCGATTTAATAAGAAAAATCAGAAAGATACATACATGATTTCTTGCCTGAAGGGCCTAGAAACAGAGACAGGGGTAGCTGAAGGCTTTGTTCTAAGAACACACCACATGGAGTACATATCACTCTCAGAAGGAGAAAACGGAAAGGAATACTTCACATGCACTAAACAGAATAAAATATTCCCACATATTAGTCGCGTTCCACAAAGCTAGAAATAAATTAAACCGAGTTCATACACCGCCAGCTAGTCTCACACTGGTTACCGATTCCCACCTGTTATCAAAGCGAATTAGCTACATATTCACCGCACTTATCTACGTAAAATCACCGAAATGAAATTGAATTCACTTCGTACATGATCGAAGAAACTTATTTGGAAAAATGAACCCAAGTTCTGATATCTAACTTTAACAAAGCAGACAACAAATCGCTACCATCTCAAGGGAGGAAAAGAAAATCAGAACGTCTTACCAGCTTGAAGCGCAGCCACAGAATGTCCCATCGGCCCACGAGATCCCTGCCACCAGTGGAAATCCACTGGAAATCGATAAAAACCTCTGGAAAAACCGCGGTGGTGGAGGAGCCTAAACTTGCGCGTCCAACCGATGCTCGCTAGTGGGCATTGCCAACCCAACTTTTAACCAAAGGGTAGAAGAACCTCTTTAGTACCATCAAAACCAGAGGTTGGTAACGACTACCAATCGACTCGAAGCCAGAGATGCAAAGCGTGCAGCCAGCAGCCGACAACGAAAATTCTCATACATACACTCAGACTGCCATGCTAGAAGATACTCATACATGCACATACGGAATAAAGCAAGCACACATTCTCACAGGGACACTGGCGTCACGGAGAATCTGTTCATCTTGCACTCATAGACACAATGATAAATTATTAACATAATAAAATCCCAGTAATATTAGTAACATTTAAAAACATGAAATTAAATGCTATTCCTCATGCCTCTGAACGAAAGGGGTTCTCGTTTAGCAAAAAAGGCCGTATAGTGAACTTAGATAATTTACAAAGTTAAAAACCTAGGGAAGACAGCAGACAGCCGTCTTTCAAGAATGATTCGTTCCAGGATTTTCAATAAGTGACAGAGCAGAGAGACTGGCTAAAAATGTTTTGCTTTAACAGAATCTTTTCCTAGTTTTAATAACGAAAAAACGTGGGCTTTTCACCAAAGTTTAATTATTTGCATCGTTGTGTTCATTAGCTGGAGTATTCATGCCTACGCTTCCGTTCCAAAGTGCTTAATTTGCTCGGATCTTAGATCGTCCAGGCCATCAGCCTTATTGATTCTCAGTTCATTAATGGCATCTTGTAGCTCCTGGATTGAGAATGCGAGAGCTAAGAAGGAGTTGTCTGTATTAAAACTTCGTCCGATTTTTGCCATTCCTGATCATCTTTTTGTTTTGTCATTCGTGGGCTATCTGATTAGGTGTAACTATGTTATAATTTGGGTGTGGTTCTGCTTGGTTATTGCTGAGGCGTTTGAGCAGATCCCATGCCTTTGTGCTGTGCCACATATGTCTTTTTCCCCTTTTTCTTTCTTGCTTCAGCAATAATACACATCGGTACCGTACCTACCTGGATAGTTTCCTCTGCAAATGGGTCCATATTGTATCGTTCTTCATACTTTTTCAGAGTTTGGTACTATCATTGAGAGAGATGACATACTGTGTGCGGCACCCTCTAGATATGTGCCATGGTGAGATGTTGTGAAGGAGGTATGTAAATGTTTCGTATGCTTGTAACTCAGATTGTATTTCCAAGATCACTTTGTCAAGGTCCTCCTTGAAGAACCCCTTGTGAGATTTCCTGAAACTGAAACATTTCTTAAACGGCGTTATATCTGGTTTGATCGCTGCCGTGTTGTAGCAAGTTATTAGTCTGTGTTGCAGTCTTGACACTGGGTCCTCGGTTTGCTTTGTGCATTGTTGGGCTATCATTTCAGTCATTTGACCACTGTTAAAATGTTTATGATGACTGCCACATGGAGCTCTGTTACCCGCGTGCTGGCAGCTCGTGGGGTTTTCCAGATTCTTCTCTTGAGATGGAAGACCACGTGACCGATATCGACCGGGGCTTTATACCGGTTTGTAACAGTGATGTCTACGGATGTTCCTAGGCGTTGCCATCATTTGGCAATCGTCTGCCTCGGCTGTATTAAGAGTCGCCTGCCGTGCACAGTGTTGTGTTGACAGCTGACTGTCGGCAGGTTTGGCAGGCGGCCGCTGCTGCTGTTGTGCGTGGTGTCGCACGTGGCCAGTCGGCTGCTGATGGTGCTCACACCACATGTCCCACTGGTCTTCATCCTGGCCATCTCCCTGGTGGCGGGCGCAGCTGGGTCCACGCTAGAGGCGGCACTTTCTGTCGGTGAGTACTGCACCAAAGAAGTTTCTCATTCAAGTTACAGCGGACTTGCGTGGAGCACACAGGTAATGTTCTCTTATGCTAGTTCAAGTATATAAGAAACTGTATCACTGCATGCCACATAATTTACAACCAGCCGGCCGCGGTGGCCGAGGGGACTAAGGCGCTCCAGTCACGGTCTGCACGGCCACTACGGTCGGGGGTTCGAATCCCCCCCTCGGCCATGGATATTTGTGCCGTCCTAGTTCGTATGTAGTTCATAAGTAGTTTGTAAGTTTATGGACTGATGACCCCATAGTTAAGTCCCATAGACTATACAAACATTTGAACATTTTTTTTACAACCATGCCCGACATCATCCTACCATTCTTGTTTATCACCCCACCTCATGCGATTTTAATTTTCATGCGATTCTGTCTCCATTTCCATATTTTAGATAATTGTTTTATTGTTTTATTTGTCATATTGACAATAATGTATTTATTATGGCTTGAAGAGTGGCAGCCTGTCAGCACATCCACTTGGGGGTTTAAAATACAATAAAAGGGAAAAAATATAAGTTACACTTTTTAAGGTTCACTTCAAACACTATGGTGGAAATATATTTACTTTCATCCCCGTTTTTGACATTACACTCCATTTCGTCGTTTTCCACGGTCACGTCACAGCTCTGTAGCAGGCTGCTCAGTGAGTGCCAATCACGTGGTTGACTGGGGTTCAATTCGTGATTTTCGTTCCACCTCCGTAGCAGGTTGCATAGTGGGTTTGACAATCATGTGGTGGACTGGGGTTCAATTCCTGATATTCTTTTTGATGTGAGTACTCTAACACAATTAAGACTTCGAAAGTGTGAATTTTTATAACAATATTAAGACAAATGGAAGTATAACGGTGGTAACCAAATAAAACCTCTTGCTACTTCATTGAATTTTATTTTGTAGCGCTGAATTCTTGTTAAAATATCAAGATAAAGCAGTTTTTTTAAATTGAAGAAAAAGTTTGAGTGTGTGAATCCCACATGTAATTCGCAAAAGAATAAAAGAATATTAAAAATAGCATGGCAAAATCCCAAGATCAAGAAAAAGTACAAAAGGCGAAACACGTATTTCAGTCGTGAAGATACTAATATCAGAACTTCATCAGGCGAATCCCATCTACAAACTTACGTAAGATCAACACAAGCTAGCAGCGGGTGACGCTGATTTCTACAAATGCACAAACAACAACATCCCACATCAGAGGGTGAAGCCCATTAAAATGTCAACAATACAATTATAATTTAAACAATATGTACATAATATCAGATTAAACTCTATTCTTACTTCTTTCTCTTTGACCACGTTCCTGCTCATGCAGGGTCGTCTTTGTTAATTCGGAGTTGGCATGTTGATATTTATGTGGTGGTTGGATGCCCTTTCTGTCACCACCCCATGACCTCCAGTAAGCAATGTGTATACCAAATATCGGTGTATAGTGTTATATGTTTGAACGTGTAAAGTGTTACGAAATGTTTGGGAATCGTGTAACTGAGTACCAGCCTGGTATTCACCTAGGGGGATGTGGAAAAGCGCCAAAAAGCCACATCCAGGCTGAACAGCACACTGACCCCCCTTCGGGCGGTTTCGAACTGGAGCCAGTATGCCTCTCCATCTTGGAAAGCGGCGTGTTCGACCTAACAGCTACCTGAGCAGGTCCAGATTAAAATCTATTGGTAGAGAGATATCGTGAGAGTTGGGTTGCCACTTAAGGTCTGACGATGTTCTCAGAACACCTGCCCCAAGGACTGTAGATAAAAGGAAAATCTAAGTGGTCAATAGCAACAACCATTAAACACCAGCATGCATCAAATACAGTAGGGTACATATACGACACAGTAGCCAGTTTCCTTTTGTAAGGTAAAGCTGAACAGTGCTTTTAGAATTCATCAGACGGATTAAGTAGTCAAACAAACAGCAGGGAGTCCTTTCAAAGTTGAAAGGTGGCGGTTATTATGAAATTCAAAAAATCAAACTGCGTAAATAAACCCACTCCAAAGGCAGCAATCGCCAGAGGGGCGGAATGAACACTACCACAAAATATGTCCTCAGCCAGGACAGATAATTGACCCCCAAACGGCTACAAAATAGACAAATAAGCTTGTTTCACTTAAAGAAAATACCAAATAGAAACAACAATGCGCTCGCCAATTCTATGACGCACTGCCAAACATTACAAATACCGAGAAGGAATTTAGATGAAGATGGTAACCATATGACAGGGAGCGACAAGATGTACAGGACAACTTATCAGTTCCAAAGCAGCTGAAGTACCGCAATCCCAATGTTATATGGAAGGTCGTTTCGTCAACATAACACAGCCCAGAGCGCCACCGTGTTGCTGAAAGAAATAGCCCAAAACCTTCTCCGAGGACTTACGAACCAGCCACATTCCTTGGTGAGATGCGGAGTACAATTCACATCCAAATCTCAGTGGCGTAGGATATCAGCCAACACAACAGATTGATAACCGGACTAAAACAAACACACACATATATATATATAGGCCCAACCCACTTGCCACACTCCTTGTTTGGTTCCCCACACTGGAATCGCTGCTTGTCACTGGCAGAGTACCCCCACCCCCCTGTTATTGGCATGCATGTGCAAGAATCCTCACATCGATAACAAGTGTGCACCGATCATGGCAATTGTGCCCTCAGTGATAGCAGGTGGGAAGGAGATCGATAACACAAACCAAAACGTATTTGCGCCAAGAACAACGCTAGAATTCTCTATGAAATAGATCATCAAAAGAATAATCTAGCGACCCATAACAGAGGAAAGCGATAGGATTCAGAAGACACATTGACTCACTGGGATGACATGAGAATGATGGAATTTATAGGAATAAATTGGAACAACAACCACCCTACTGGTGGCATGTTGTTTATGTGAATTCCTTTTCTATTTTTATCTAGTCATTACTCTCAGACTCAGATTGCCTTTCTGTAACGAGTTGCAAACTTTCCTCCAACAATCTATTTTACATCACATTCTGTCGTTGTTTTCACACAAGTGAATTCTCTGTACATACTGCCGATTATGTTTGTGCTTGCTATCACTGATGGCGCAGCTGCCGCTATCTGTTGGAGTAGTAGGGTAATAGGGGTACGACGCCAGGGTACCAACTGCACACGGTACCGTTACCTCCACCCTCAGCCACTTGCCCAGCCGCCAGTGTACCGTGTCTTACCCCTACCCCTCCACACTCTAACAACAGTGCACATTCCAGAACGATAGGATGCACATGTAAATGCTCTTAATAAGACAATGATGCTCTTAAGGACAAATGATAGATAACAATGTTCTCATAAACAACATGTTGCCTCCACAACTGGACACTAGGGCTACTACCACCCCCAACTGCCCTGGATCATCGACCACCGATGCCTATTATTTTTATTCCTAATTGAATATCAAATTAATTGCGACATATTACTTTGTGCATTATCAATTAGAACACCTTTTTCCTTCGGTAATCGTCAGTGAGCTACATTAGACATCTTGTTGTCCACAAGTAATGTTTAACAACAGTAGTGAAATGATTTAAAGCTGGGTAGTTACCTCCATTGAGAGGCGTGTTTAATCATATACTTAATATCTAAAGCATTGCTCGTGGCATTTCAAAAATTATTTGGGTGTTGTTTTACTTCGAAATGGTGTAGACTATTTTGTGTTGTTGGTTGTAAGGATTTGATATGTATAAGATACCACTTGACCTATCACCATGGAACTTGGCGCATATGTATGTTTCCCTATACAGGGTGAGTCACCTAACATTACTGCTGGATATATTTCGTAAACCACATCAAATACTGAACCGATTCCACAGACTGAACGTGAGGAGAGGGGCTGGAGTAATTGATTACCGCAAACCATAAAAAAATGCACAGAATTATGTTTTTTAACACAAACCTACATTTTTTTGGTAGCACATCTGAACATATAATCAAATACATAATCAGTGCCGTTTGTTGCATTGTAAAATGTTAATTACATCCGGAAATGTAACCTAAAGTTGATGCCTGAAACCTCCAACATTCAGTTGCGTGTTGTAACAATCACGGGCCACGGTCGGTGCGTAGCATCTACAGAGACATGTTTACGATGACGACCGTGTTTACAAGTGTGGCTGTAGTGCACTGTTGTGGTTTGGTCTAGCTGTCGCAATGTCCGCATGTAGTGCTTGCCACTATTCTTATACTGCATTCATCTTTGCATGCAGACTAAATGTAGTACACTGTGTTACCAGACGTCTGTGATAGTGTAGTGTTGTAGGAACTGTGACCATGGTGTATTCGAACTCTGAAAAGGTGGAGATGATACTCATCTATGGCGAGTGTCGACAACATGCAGCTGAAGCCTGCAGGGTGTATGCAGAATGGTACCCGGGCAGAGAGCATTCAACGTGCCGCACATTTCAAAACATCTACCGCCAACTGTATATAACAGGTATGGTCCTAGCATGCAAACGGGTCCGTAACAGGCCTGTTACAGGAGAAGCAGGTGCAGTTAGTGTGTTAGCTGCTCTTGCCGTGAACCCACATAGGAGTACATGGGACATTGCGAGAGCCGGTGGAGAGAGTCAAAGTAGTGTCATGTGCATATTGCATCGTCACTGCTTTCACCTGTTTCATGTGTCGCTACATCAGCAATTACATGCTGATGACTTTAATCATCGAGCGAAATTCTGTCAATGGGCATTAACAGAGAATGCGTTGCATTGCAGTTCTGCCTGTTTACCAATGAAGCGGGTTTCACAAACCACGGGGCAGTGAATCTACGTAACATGCATTACTGGTCCATGGACGATCCTCGCTGGCTCCGACAGGTAGAGCGACAGCGACCGTGGACTGTAAATGTATGGTGCGGAATCATTGGCGACCACCTCATTGGTTCTCACTTCATTGCAGGGGCCCAAACAGCTGCAACATACATCGCGATTCTACAGAATGATCTGCCAAGGTTGCTCGAAAATGTCCCTCTGCAAACGCGTTGACGTATGTGGTAACAGCATGATGATGCACCTGCACATTCTGAAATTAACACCAGGCTGACCCTTGACAGGATGTGTGTTGGGCATTTCATAGGACGTGGAGGACGCATAAATTGGCCAGCCCATTCTCCTGATCTTACACCTCTGGACTTCTTTCTGTGGGGTACGTCAAAGAAGAATGTGTACCGTGATGTGCCTGCAAACCCCAGAGGATATGTTACAACGTATTGTGGCAGCCTGCAGCAACATTACACCAGATGTTCTGCGGCGTGTACGACATTCATTATGCCATAGATTGCAATTGTGTGCAGCAAATGATGGCCACCACTTTGAATATCTATTCGCCTGACATGTCGAGACACACTCTATTCCACTCCGTAATTGAAAGCGAAAACCACATGCGTACGTGTACCTCACTCCTCATGGAAATGAACATGTGCGTCAGTGAAAAAGACCAATAAATGTGTTATCATGTGGACGTAATGTGCTGTTCTAGTCTCTTCTGTACCTAAGGTACATCACTGTTCCCTTTGGATCCCTACTTAATTCTGTGCTCTCTGATACACACGATCGAACAGCAGAGGAGTAGTACTCAAGCGTCAACTTTAGGTTACAATATCTCCGGATGTAATTAACATTGTACAATGCAACAAACGGCACTGATTACGTATTTGTTTACATTTTCAGATGTGCTAACAAAACTAACGGGGTTCCATTTTTAAAAAAAAAACCTAGGTTTGTGTTAAAAAACATACTTCCGTGCAATTTTTATGGTTTGTATTAACCAATTACACTAGCCCCTCTACTCACGTTCGGTCTGTGGAATAGGTTCGACAGTATTTGATGCGGTTTACGAAATATATCCAGCGGTAATGTTAGGTGACGCACCCTGTATATGGAAACGTACATATGCGCCAAGTTTCATGGTGATAGGTCAAGTGATGTCAAAGTCGCAAGGTACCCTCCGCCATGCTAAATTCACTGTCCTGCAGATTATAAAAATCTCCGTCATAAAAACATAGTTTTATGTGCTGACTTTTATTACCAGTCAAACAATGTGGATGTCTGTTGTAACGTACCCTCCGTAGCACCTGCGTAGGCTTACGAAGGGTTGTTCATGTATTAATTCGCGGTATAAGTTATCTACTAGTCTTGTGTAGTTCGCGAACGAACTAGTTCGGAAGAGCGCTCACACAGGCGAAACTACGCGAACTAGTTCGCAGGTCCCTCGCCTCTTAGTTCGTCCGCTCCTTTTCAGAAGACTGACGGGGAACAGCGAGAGGACGCGAGAGCACGCAGAAAGGCGTGATTGCCTTCTGCCAGTTACCTTCATTTCTAGCTGAGATGCAGCTCAGTTGTAGTTTCATAGTTCACTGCCACAAGAAATCTGTTTTAAAAATACAATACTACGAGTACTCTGTATGCAAAGTAGTTGAAAACCATTCTATCATCCATTCGAGTAAATAACTGGTTTATTTTCCTAAGAATTTGATGTCAAATTGCCCAAAAATACGGATAATAGCACACGCTTTAGCAACACTGATTCATTATATAAAAAAAGCTGTCATAAAAATAGAGCTCTTTTAGTAGCGATAGCGAAAGCCAAAAAGAGCGGACGAACTAGAAGAAGAGGACGAACTAGGAGCAGCGGACGAACTAGGAGCAGCGGACGATTAATGCCAAACGTATCTCGCTTCATAGTTCGTTGGATTCTTTTCCGACGATCAATAGCGAGAGGGCGCGTAGCAGAATTAAAAATCACGTGTTGGCCTTCTGCTGATGAGTCATTTCGAGGTGAGCGTCTGCCTGCTAGATTACTTACTTCAGTGTTACACAATTTCTGTTTTGATGTGTTCTGCACTCTGCAATATCTGACTAATAAATTTCATAATGCCAAGATATAGAGATAACTCTAAACTTAAACGCGAGAAGTTATCAACAAACTGTTTCTTTTGTTGTGCGAGATATCGTTAGCGGTTCAAGCAGCAAGCGCATGAAGCAGCTAGGTGAGGGGACTTCCCCCTCCACCTACACGCGCAGACCACGCCGCTCAGCCGTCACTGGGAGCGGACGAACTAAAATAGCGAACTAGTTTGCGGCAGAGCAGCGAACTAAAGTGAGGGCTCCTGATCGCGAACTGTTATGCGCAATTCTACTATCTACATTCCACATTTCATTCAATTCTGTACAGCCGTTTGAACGTGAGGATAAACAAACGTATTAACCCATTGTGAGGTACCCTCCGCCATGCACCATACGGTGGCTTTCGAAAGGCAGCCCACGTACTGATCAGGGTATAAGCTACCTGTTCCAAATTTAATTCAAATCCGTCCAGCCATTTCAGCGTGAAGTCATAAGAAACGAATTAGCTAACTGTAAAGCATCCTTCGCCATACATCATACGAATTCAATTTTAGTATGCTATAACCTTCGAGCGAGTACAAGCAATGGGTTAACAAAGTTTTATCGAAATCCGATGTACGGCATGACCGGTCATAAAATACGAAAAAACAAACAAATAAACATTCATTTTTATACATTAGATGTGTCCTGAAGTATGTGTCGTACAGTGATATAAATTTTATGGCACATTTAGTGATACTTATCGATACTATATGCAAAATATTTTGCGAAGACAGCAGTAATCTAGTAAAACATCACAAGGTGATCCCTAATGCGACAGTTTTACGGCATCTAAACCGAAACTGTTGTAAGCGGGAGACTTCTTTTCGTTTCATCATTTTGTGGGTTGGGAAGAGAGATAGAGAGAGAGAGAGAGAGAGAGAGAGAGAGAGAGAGAGTGATCATTTACAGAACGCTTCATAAACGTCCTAAATTACATGAAAACTTTGTTGCAGGTCCCTAACTACTTCCATTTTCCAATAATTGACGCATAAATCTCGTTATTCTCACGCGGTGGCCTCTCATTATTTATGACGTCATATCTCCTGAGCTGTGTGACGTGTTCTTTTGTTTTTGGGTCAGAAACCTTCGTGGGCGTTCGGTGAACAGTTCAGCAAAGTTTCATTGCAATCGAATGAATGGTTTATGAATACATAGATTACATACTGACAAACATTCATATATATAAATGAGCAACTGGTCATGAAGGTGGAAGACAAAAATAGAATTTTTGCAAACACTGTCTGGCGCGCATATCACTTGAAGAATTTTGATAAACTTTGAATATATGGGAGAAATGTTTCTAATCAAATGATTCCTGAGAATGCGTAGGCGACATATTCTTAGCGTTGTGTGAGCAGCAGTCGGTCCTATTTTGTCTGCATAGCACACCTACACGACACAGATCACTGTTCACTATCGGTGTTTTGGCGTAATGTTTGCCTAGAAAACTTATCCTGCCCATGATTAATTTTCTGTTCGACACGGGACAAACGAGTTTCTTGATATAGACATCTGACGTTCTCTCGGACAATTCGGAAATAACAGACGTCACTTTTGATACTACAGTTATTATCTCTTCATATTCACGGAATGTATGACTTTAAATCAGAACGGGTAAAGCTGAAAATGTGTACCCAGCCGGGACTCGAACGCGGGTCTCCTGCTTTCTAGACAGTTGCGCTCAACTCTACACCACTGGGAACATAACTATCACCACACCTGCACGGAATTACTCAAGTTCGCCTCCCGTCAGATACCAAGTCTCAATTTTACCCTGCCCACTAGAACTTAAACTCGCAGTCATTGTAAACTAATTTCCGTAAGAGTAAGGACCTAGGAGTGCCTCCAAACTGAAGAAAGGATCATGGCCAGCCATCGCAATTTGTGTAAGTTGTGTATAAGCGGCGTCTGTTCTTTCGGACGAGTTCCAGCTGGGTACACATTTTCAACCTTACCCATTCGCAGTTAAAGTCATACATTCCGTGAATATGAGTTTCTTAACATCAGATTTGTAATGTTGGTGAATGGGTATTTGCTCCTGTGGTCGTGTCTTAAAACAGTTAACCCTACAAGCACCAAGCCCAGGCAAGAATTGCCCATACAGTTTTCTTTTATTAAAGAATGATCATAAATATTCTTCGTTGATGAAACTTTTTCTATTAATCTGTCACCTTGTACCATACTGTAAATTCCTGTGGTTAAAATTTTTAAAACTAAATTTTGGCAAATTTTGCCCTGGTTGGTACTCCATACTAAAATAATTCACTGTCTTCCCTACAACCACCAAACAGAATCGAGAACAGTGCATTGTTGCAAGACGTCCTCTCCCCTCTTCAGCCACCTGTGTCACAATGAGGTCAGCCACCTGGGCCCAATGACGTCATCAAGACGGTGTCACTACTAGTTCTGGAACAAAATGTCCACCAGGGATAGGCCAGTATCACACTGCCCTTCTCCACCTATGACGTAATGTAATATGGCGTCTACTAGAAAGTACTAATTTATATTTGTCCTTCAATGTTTATAACGATACTTACATCCAGCATGGGGCTGCTGCTGCTAGGATAAATGTCTTCACACGACTGTGTCTTGCCTCACAGTGATGGACATTCTTCCCATATTCACAGTGGGGACTGGGAGCAGAGGTGGTTATGGTGCTAACATATATCGCTGAAAATTATAATGTTTTCCCACCAAAGGAAATTGAAGTGATGGTCAGTTGTGTTCAAGGAAAATTCAAAGTTCCTGCTAGCCCCCTATTGGACTACATCACAGGGGAGGTGGAGGAGGGGGGCGTGGTACTGGTATTTCTTGGCAGCCATCTTACATTAGAAGCAGAATTACTTAAAACAGATGCCTTTTTACATGATTTACTGCTTCTTGTAACACCCAATCATAATTTGCCCTTGGTTGGTGCTCCGTGTACCTAAAATACATTGGTATTCAGATGTTTCAAATCTTTGTAGAGCTTATTCGACTTAACTACAGGGTCATCAGTCCCTAAACTTACAAACTACTTATGAACGAGCTATTACTAAGGACGGCACAAATATCCATGCCAACCGTACTGGCCATGCAGTGCATGACTGGCGCGTCGGAGACTGCTTGGCCACTGCGGCCGGCCAAAAATACATCACATTTGTCATATCTACCATATTAGTACCTCCTTACAAATACATTTAGTTACTTGCATCTACTGTATATATACGAACTTACTAATTTGTATAGACATTCGTCATTCGTGGTTCACTTTAAGCACGTATAGTGTAGCTCTACGATTTTAGGTGGCTATTATTGTAAATATAAATTTTCGATTATACTTCCCCTGTTTGCAGATTGAGCCTCCATTAACTGACATAATGGAGGATTTATCTGACTTCCGCTTTTAATTTAAAAAAGTTATTATTTATATACATGTGGCGTCTGTTCGGAAAGAACAGACGTCACATTCTGATCCTGCAGTTGTTATTATTTAATATTCATAGAATATATGACTTCAACTGCTATTGGGCAAAGCTGAAAATGTGTACCCAGCCGGGATTCGAACCCGGGTCTCCTGCTTTCTAGGCAGTTGCGCTGACCCCAGTGGTGTAGGGGTCAGCGCAACTGCCTAGAAAGCAGGAGACCCGGGTTCGAATCCCGGCTGGGTACACATTTTCAGCTTTGCCCAATAGCAGTTGAAGTCATATATTCTATGAATATTAAAGTTATTATTATTATTTAATAGTTCTAAGGGTTTCGATTTACTGGTTACTTATTTGGTTTTGATCTGGTCTAGTATAAAGAAGTTTTGTAAAATGTACTGAATAGTTATCTTCTATATAAGTGATACGTTTTATTCCTGACGGTAATACAATAATTGTTAATGTCGCAGTCCCTCTGCACACAAACGCAGTGCTATAACTATGATCGGTCACGCTGGCATTTGTCACGAAATATTCCGATTGCTTCTGACGTTAATTGAGTGAACAACGGGCCAAGCCTCTGAGTAGAGAACAGTACTTAAAATGGAGGTCGGGGGATAGGTCTCGCCGGTTTGGCGTGAATTGGGTGACAGTTAGCAGAAGAAGCGTTTCAAATTGAAATATCTCTCCTGAGTGCACCACAGGAATGGATAAAAGCCTCGCCAAATATTTTCTATTACAGTGTTAGTTAGTCTTAGTGTCAGTTTGTTCAGTGTTAGCGTGGCGTAGTGGGTGAGAGAGCAGGTTTCACAAGGTGGCACTGGTAACGAGAGTAATAAATAACGTTACGTTTCTAACGAGTAGTGTTCCGTTTTGTAACGAATACACACGGGTACACTCAGTGACGTAGCCAGGATATTGTCAAAGGTGGGGGGTGGGACTTGGGGGGGGGGGGGTGTTCCGAATGGTTAAAGAGAAATTTACAAAGACTCATGTTTCTCATTTACTCTAAAAACAAACGTAAGTTAACATATGTTTCATATTTTATGCACATAAGTTAATTTTCGTTTGTAAGAACTTCTTACAAATACTGTAATGTTTTATATACAAAATTGTTTCAATACAAGCCAGCAGAACCTTCAGTTGTTATTCCAAACGGAGTCAGATTATCAGAATGAGAAGTGTTTCTCTGTATTTGAACACTGGCAACAACACAGTTGCACGTCACTGAGATCTCTGCCTGTCAGCCACGACTGTAGCTCAGTGTTTCGCAAAATTTGCATTGATTTTTGCATTAGTTATAAATACCTTGCATATTCATTTAGGAATCGTAAGTCTATAATTTTATTTCCAAGATTATTGCTTCTTTTACTCTTGTTGGCATTGCAACGTATCCATCCTCTAGATAAAATATTACTCTTAAACCTAACTTTAAAAAGTATTACACATACTGAGTGAGGTCCCTTATGGTATACTGAAATATTGTCACTCCAAATAACGACTCCTCTGCTGTAAATAGATAAATAAGCTATTATAGTAGTACACCTATTTTAAATTACCATAACGCTAGGGGACAAATGAAAGTCGGTTTTTCTCTTTTTTCTTGTTATGAACTTACTCGTAATTGGAAACTTATCTTAACAGCACAAAAGAAATAAATGGCAGCGGCAGCATTCCACTGTAATGCTTAACATAGCGATAATGGAGTAAGGCCAACAATGGACGAAAGCGAAAGGAGGACTGGGCAATAGCCGATTCTGTTATCCGTGTATCGATAGTTAAAAACTATAAATGACTTTGTTGACTGTCGATAGTGCGCATCCCTTTTTCAACGTTGGACTGATAACACTATCGTTCAGTTTCATTACACGGTAGCTAGGTCGTGTCTTGTTTCATTTAGTCCCTTCGGAGGTTCGAGTCCACCATCGAGCATGAGTGTGTGTGTGTTGTCCTTAGCATAAGTTTGAGCAATATTTTACGGTTTAGGTGATAGGGGGTCCAGACCCTCAAGAACCCCCCCCCCCTTTTGGCTACGTCCTTGGTACACTTACTTTTGTCACTCTCACAGATAAAATTCCGACGCAGTAAATGGAACAGATCGTGTAATATCAGAAAATTCATCCGCATTGTTGGTTAAGTTGGTGAATGATCGAATGGCATTGTTGGCTGGGATTTCCCATACGGGATTGTTCGGCCGCCATACTGCAAGTCTTTCTAGTTGACGCAGATTGAGCGACTTCTGTGCCGATGATGATGAGATGATGATTAGGACAACAGGCAACACCCAGTCTCCTGCTGGGAATTGAACCCAGGCCACTTGCATCGGCGGTCAGAATCGCTGCCACGGAGGTATGCAGACAGCTAACTGGGTGACTGTTACCGACAGTTCACCAACTTGTTTTAAGAACTAATATTATGTTAATGGCAACGTAAAAAGTTATTGTTGTTGTTGTGGTTTTTAGTCCGGAGACTAGTTTGATGCAGCTCTCCACAATACCCTATCCTGAGCAATCCTCTTCAACTCAACATAAGTATGGCAACCTACATCTGTCTGAATCTGCTTACTGTATCCATCTCTGGGTCTTCCTCTGCGGTTTTTACCCCACACACATCCCTACAAAGCTAAATTCACAATTCAATGATGTTTAAGAATGTGTCCTAACAATCGATCCCTTCTTTCAGTCAAGGTATGCCAGAAATTCCTTTTCTCACCAATTCTGTTCAGTACCTCCTCATTAGTTACGCGATCCACCCACCTAATCTTCAGCATTCTTCTGTAGCACCATATTTCAAAAGCCTCTCTCTATCCTCTTCCTGTCCGCACTGTTTATCGTCCATGTTTCACTCCCATACAAGGCAACACTCCATACAAATGCCTTCAGAATGGACTTCCTTAGGCTTAAATCAATATTTGATGTTAACAAATTTCTCTTTTACAAGAACGCCTTTCTACTCATTGTCATTCTGCATTTTATATCCTGTGTGCTGCGACCATCATTTGTTATTTTACTGCCAAAGTAACAAAACTCATCTACCTCCTTTATTGTTTCGTTACCTAATCTAATTCCTTCAGCATCACCTGATTTCCTTATGCTGCACTCCATTACACTAGTTTTGCTCTTGTTAATGTTCAACTTATATGCACCTTTCAGCACACTATCCATTCCGTTCAACTGCTCTTCCCGATCATTCGCTGTCACTGACCGAATTAATATGTCGTCGGCAAAACGCAATGGTTTTAATTCTTCACCATGAACTTTAATTCCTTCTCCAAATTTCTCCTTGCTTTCCTTTATAGCTTGCTCAATGTACAAATAACATTGGAGAAAGGCTGCAACCGTGTCTTACTCCCTTCCCAACCACTGTATCCCTTTCATGCCATTCAACTCTGACAACAGCTGCCTGGTTTTTGTACAAGTTGTAAATAACCTTACGCGCCCTATATTTTACTCCTGCTTGCTTCAGAACTTTAAAGAGTTTATTCCAATCAACACTGTCAAGAGCCTTCTCCAAATCTGCAAAAGCTAGATATCTAGGTTTGCTTTTTCTTAATCTATATTCTAGGATAAGCCGTAAAGTGAGTATTGCCTCCCGTGTTTCTACATTTCTCCTGAACCCAAACTGATCTTCCCCAACATCGGCTTCTACCAGCTTTCCCATCTTTCTGTAAATAATTCGTGTCAATATTTTGCAACCTTGACTTATTAAATTTGTTTCTTTGGAATGGGGATTATAACATCTTACACAGCATGTGGCTGCGTGTTGCAGGTCTGGAACTGACGGACAGGAGGCACCGGACGGCCATAAACCTGTACGCCCACTGCAGCTTCGCCCCTGGGGCGGCGCTCACCGGCCTCCTGGCTTGGGCGCTGCCCAACTGGAACTACTTCGTGTCTTTCGTCCCCATATCCTTCCTTACACTCTTCATATTCTTCAGGTAAAATTCAAACACTGTTCAAGTGTTCAAAATTGATTACGATAGTCTGGTATCAACGCAGCAATGTATCGTATGCGTAAAATATGGAATTACTCAGCCTTGTTATCCAGTAATATATACGAGTACCTGGGGGAATTTTTATATATATTTGTCCTGTACAGATCTAAATTAATTTATGTTATTATTGTATATTTTGTCAACTATTCGATTTCAAGCATGTACTGATTCCCATAAAAACATAAGCATGCAGGGAGTATCGAACTTAGCAAATAGCTAACTTAGTTCTTGTGTTACAGACTTGCAGTACACAGAGGTAACTTGTTGCAGGTGGTTTCCAGAGTCTCCCAGATGGTTGGCATGCAAAGGGAGGGAGCAGGAGGCACTGGCCGTGTTGCACCGCATCGCGACCTCCAATGGCTCTGCTGTGCCTCCATTCGCCACACAGGTCGTGCACAGACTGGCCAAGAGCAAGAGCGACAGGGTGGGCTTTCTGAGCCTCTTCTCCAGTTGGAATGTTTTCAAAAATACGGTGCTGCTCATTATTAACAGGTAAGTTACAAAGATATCTCGCACAACATCATAGACATAGACACATAAAACATTTTTTTAATGGAGACATTTAAACAAAGCACTTACATGCCACAGTCGCTATTTTACTATTATCTTTTGTCATTTATTTTGTACAACTAGTTTTGGTAAAATTATGTCACCATTTTCAAGTACTTATCTACCAACTAAAAATTGTTTTATTTTTCCTCTATGGAACAATGAATTTCTACATCTTCACAAAAATAAACTTAAGTACTGACTCTTTACTGGCAAAATAACTATAAAAATCCATATTGATATGGTAAGGTTGTTAGTTACATCATTAAAGCAGGTATAGGCTGAACCAGTATTAGCATTTGTTCAAAATAAACACTGGTTTGTTCTTTTCGTTTGATATTTATTTGTTCTCATTGTGAGGTAACCCTTATGTGTTAAGCGAAAGAAAACTATATTTTGAGAAATTTATTCATTTCAAAATGTGTGAAACATCGATGTAATTTTTATGTTGCAAAAATGTCACCTCTTTGATGATGTACAGTGTAATATCTCTGTATTCTATGTAAACATGATCACTGGTTCTCATCTGCTCAGGATAATGTATACTGTATTTGTCAATGTTTATTTTTATAACTATTTTTGTAAATGTATTTTGTACTAGTCGTATTTATGTCAAATGTTTTGCTTTGCGTGGAAATTCAAAGATCAATAGTTGCATAAAGTAGCTCCTCTCAGACCAAAGACAATATTAGACTGTGGCGCCTACTAGTGGAAGCGTAGGCAGCAGAGCACTATCTTCCGCCCTGTGATAATTGTCGGACGTATGTATAGTGGCTCGCGGAGTGCTCTAGTTGATAATGAAACAGTATTATTTTGAAAGTAAAAATTATTACAATTACAAGTGTTAAAAGTGAAATATATTAAATAAACAAGTTGTTTGTTTGCCCTGCTCAAGGCAGAATTTGTGCGTTCAAAATTAGATTCCATCATGTCGTGCAGAACGGAACAGTCGCAGATAAGTACACGAAAATAAATCTTCTACTGCTGTTAAGCTGTGAGAGGAAGAGCAAAGTGAATATTTAGTGTAAATGAGAAATGTAAGGTGATGATTGTATTGGAGAGAAACATTGTCAGTGAAATTGTAATGGACATTGCTGGACAATTAACTAAAATATGTAGCAATTGCATATGCATGTCTAACTATTTGCAATTAATGTTAAATGAAACTTTGGTTGCTGAATTGAATATTTTCAAATCTAAAGTTAATGTTTTGTAACTTCTCCTTTTTGTAATCAGTAGTAACCCCAGTCTTGATTCAAGTAACAAAGAGAGAGAGAGAGAGCTTAAATGTAGGTTCAGTAATGAATAATTATCTTGACTGTGAATTTTTATTAACTTAACTGTACTTGTACTTAGAATGGCAGACGCCATTATTACCATACCTATTGATGATCAGTAAATGAACTCGGATAATACTTTGATAATCACTACTATTGCTCAAACACTATTTCAAAATAATAACGATTGAAATTTTATTAATTGCATAACTTAATGTTTAGAGGCTCACCTGAAACTGAGTTCAACAATTATTGCCACCGACAAAATCTATCTTACCTGAACCAATTTTTTTTAATTGATAAATGCAAATATTTTCAAAGCTTAATTTACATAAAATTTTACCAAAAGAAGTGCTGTTTATAAAATATTATCACCTTGGTTATCATAGAAAGTCATATTCAAAATTATTGCTATCATATGCACACAAATCACAAAATACGCATTGCACATACATGGTAGATATATTCAGCTAGCTGGTTTGTGCACGTCTCTGAAAGGAGATTGTAAGGAAGGTGAAGGTGAGTGAAATCTTTTGTGAAGTTGTCAGATCGGACCATAGCTTTGTTAATTATACTAAATAGTTTGAAAATTAATCAAAATGTAATTACATTCACTTGAAATTTTATTTACGAATTTAAATGTAGCTTACAACGAGTTTTTAAGATCAAGTCAGTTACGTTACATAACCATTATTACACACAATACACTTTACAAATAAAAAAATTAATTTCAATAACGCAAACATTAAATCAATCTTTCTTTCCTTACATCATGACTGGACAGTCAAATTCAATCTTGCAAAATGATTCCATCAATTTTGTGTTATTACAGAAACATTTGTGGTTACTTTTGTAAAAGTTTCTCTGTTTAAGGTTTCCTATGTAACTATCTGGCCATGTGGGAACAACATCGTCAATTAGACTTATCATTAGCCCTATGTTGAACCATAGGGAATGTAATATCTTGTTAAGCACTTGAAAGAATATGTGATTTTATGTCTGATTTTACACATGAAACAAAATTTATGTGGTATTCTGTACAAGGGTGAATTGGAATTTGTTAAGAAATACATCTACCGACTTAGTAACTAAACCAAAGAAATCACTTGCATTTTATTCATACAGAAACTACAGTCACTTTTCCTGAGGTAGGTACAGAGTATACAACTGGTGTGCCACAGTATATGTATTGGTTCCTATTACATCACCGAAGTAAATCGTTGTCATGTTTGGTTACCACTTGGATGGGTAACTGTCCGGGTCTGCCGAGTGCTGTAAGCACGCGGGGTGCACTTAGTCCTTTTGAGGCCAACTGAGGAGCTACTTGACTGAGAAGTAGCGGCTCCAGTATGGCAAACTGACACAACAGCTGAGAGTGTGGGGTGCCTACCACGTCCCCCTCGATACCGCATATAGTGACACAGCGGCCGGTTGGTACCTATGGGCCGTCGAGGACTGAGTGGGATGAAGTTTTATTTATTTACTTATTTATGTTTTGTTTTAAGTACAGTGTGTATCAAACTCACTCAATAAAGAGTTGTATGACCCTTGCCCATATGTCAGCTGCACCCAATGTTGCGTGCTGCCCACGAGGTCGTTGAACCACTGTTGGCAGTGTCTGATCTATGGAGAGGGGGTGATGGGTGGCAAATTTGGTCAAAATTTTTTTTAGGTAAAGCACAATAATTATTTCTACTGTATTTCAATAAAAGGATTGCTATAAAACTATAGACATGTAAAAGGAATTACAACCCAGCATCATTCAGTGAAACTAAATTTCCTCGGATTTGCCTGGGAAATAGACACAGAGGTGATCAGAACTGCACAACCTAACCCCCATTTGTCATCATCTATTGTTCCGATGTGACAGCGTCATGTGGAAAACCATTCTTTTCAGTTCCAAAGATCTCCACTGTTCTGATTTCGTGTATTTAAATTTGTTTAATAACTAGTATAGTAAACATTAGTCACATACGGGATAGTGGAGTGACGTAAAGAAAAATACCAAAAGAGAACAAAAAGAAAATAAGTGAGGTGTTTTTTCAAACACTAAAAGATAATTAGTTTTTCCCAAAGCCTATTGCCAATAATGAAAGTAAATCATCTGGTAGGATTATATGAGTATAATATTGCCGCGAGAGACCACCGGAGACTACCAAGGACTCTCCGAAGGTTGAATAATGTCATCTCGCAACATCTTCTCCACTTCCTCCCGAATTATCCGTTTTTCAGCTGGTGAAACTCTATATGAACGCTGGCTAATTGGCGGATGGTCCCCAGTATTGATACGTTGCTTTATCATGGGCCGTTTCGTCTGACTTTTCCCCTGCTGAGGTGTGAATGCACCCGAAAATTGGCGTAGTATACCTAACACCCGCTGGCGTTGTTCCTTGGTCAGTCCAGGCCCTATTGGCCGTTCCACGTTTGTTTCCTCCAGCGTGTTGTCTGTACTAATACCAGGGCATGGGTCTTCATTGGTGATGACGTTGAGCTCACCGTCCTGGATTGGTTCAGCTGTTCCGATACACATTCCCTTGGGGGTAAGTTGTGACTGCTCGTGACAATTTGTGATCCAAATCTCTCCTTGACCACCAGTAATGCTTATGATAGCCGCTGGTATGTAAATTTCTTTTGTGAGCCTGATAAACTTTTTATTATCAACAAGAACTTCACAGTTTAACCAGTCATCTGTGTTTGTGACTGCAACTCTTCTAATTGTCAGAGGCGGTATCGTCACAATGTCAACGACGAATAACTTCCCAGAAAATTCTGTATTACGTGTATCTGGCGGAACAACTTCTTCAATTTGCAGCTCAGATCTTCCAGAGTCAATGATAGCTTGGGATGCCTGAAGGAAGTCCCATCCGAGGATGATATTGTGACTACATTCTGTTAACACGACAAATTCAAACGGCTGCGGCCTGTTGTTGATGGTTATTCTTGCGACACAAGTTCCTGCTGGATGGACGTACTTTCCATTCGCGACCTTCAGCACAGTTGCTCCCGTATCACAGAACACTGTGTTCTTTAGTGTGCGGCGGTAATTATCCGATAATACAGAAAAAGAGGCTCCTGAATCAACAAGTGCCCGGACAGATTGGCCGTCGATTATGACGTCGATGAGTTTTCCCGACATCTTGGCGACTGTCATCCATGGAGGATTTTCATCTGCGGCGGCCTCACCTCCGTAGATGGTCGCCTCGCTTAGTTTTCCTGGGCGCGGCGGCTAGGGGAGCGGGTTGTACCTCTGTACGGCGACGGTGAACGGCTGCGGCGCGTCGGGGAGCGACCTCGTCTAGGGTACGGCGATGGGCTTCTTCCCATAGGTCGACTGAACTCATGAGTAGGTGACTGCCTTCGATAGAACTGCTCCGACGGCTGACGTCTTGCGGCAAAATAATCATCGAATACTCGCCTCCTCTCTCTGCAGTAGCGTACGACATGTTCAGGGCGTCCACAGTGGAAACACAGTGGTGTGTTGTCTTCTGTCCTCCAGACGTCTGTTCTTCTGCGGGGCGCCATAGTTACCGGGGAGTTGGCTGTGGTCGCGTCGGCCGGTTCGTGGGCTGCCGTTTGGCGGCTGCAGCGTAAGTCATAGCAGGGCGACGCCATTCTTTACGTCGAGTGCGATTGACGGGGCAGACAGGAGCTAATGTTTGAAATACCTCGTCCTCAGCGGCGTCGGCTCCCTCGTGACTTACAGGGCTCACATCCATGGCCATAATCTGATGCTCGCTCGGTCTAATAGTCCCGGCTGCCATGCACTGTTGTAATTCTTCTCTCACTATTTGTCGTATGAGAGAAGCCAAGTCCTGCTGGTCTTCCACAACGGCCATAGGGACTACATTTGGGAGTCTGTCATACTTCTTGCGTTCAACCCTCCTTTGTTGCACCTCTTCAATACGCTGGCACCACTTGATGAACTCTTCTGTCGTAGCGACGTCTTTTATCAGAAGAGCTTGGTACATATCTTCTGCAATTCCCTTCATCAGGTGCGTGATTCTGTCCGCTTCAGTCATGTTCGGATTGACTACGTTACACAGGGCCAAAACACTCTGTATGTACGATTGTGTCAGCTCACCATGTCGTTGGGCCCGGTTCTTCAGTTGTTCTTCCGCCGAGAGGATTTGTCGCTGGCGGTCTCCAAACGTCTTCTTAAGTTCCTCCTGGAACGTCTCCCCGTCGTTCAACTTGTCTTCGTTGTTTTCAAACCATTGCTGGGCTGTTCCATCCAGGTAGAAATAAACGTTGGCCAAGCACATCGTATGATCCCACCTGTTGTACTTGGCGACTCGGTCGAACCCTTTTAGCCATTTGTTGGGGTCCTGTCCAGCATCTCCAGAGAACACCGACGGGTGTCTGATGTGCAGCTGGCATGTTGCTGGTTTTGTCTCCATCGTTCGTCTGATAATACGGACTTTTGGAAGGATATACTCGGTGTATCCCGTGTATTGCGGTTCCAGTCCGTGTAAGCGACGTCTCTTACGTTGCCTAATCGGAGCCACGATGACGCAGCTGTTGCACAGTGTACCCGGTGCCTGTAATGCTCCAGCCACATTCGAACGCATGATGGACAACTTGCTTCGACACCTTAAGTGGACGACGTGTCTCTGCTATTTCGATGACATTGTCGTTTTCTCGAAAACATTTGAAGAACATCTGAGTCGCCTGTCAACTGTGTTGAAGTGTGTTCAGGCTGCAGGTCTCCGCCTCAATCCAAAGAAGTGCCTCTTCGTCCCCAAAGAGATAAAAATCCTGGGGCACCTAGTCAACGGAGATGGTGTCCGTCCTGATCCAGATAAAGTAAGGGCAGTCACAGAATTTCCAACTCCTCAGCACATTCGTGATGTGAGAAGTTTTCTCGGGTTGTGCTCATACTACCGACGTTTCATAAAAGAATTTTGTAACAAGGCACGTCCATTACGAGAACTTCTGCAGGGAGACGCTAAATTTTACTGGGATGAGACCAAAGAAAGAGCTTTCCGAGCACTTAAGGAGGCTCTAACTTCCGCACCAGTGTTAGCCTTGTACGACGAGAATGCAGAAACGGAACTTCATACAGACACCAGTAGCTGTGGGATTGGTGCAGTGCTTGTACAAGTTCAGGAAGGTGCCGAAAAAGTGATAGCCTATGCGTCAAGAGTTCTCTCAAAGTCCGAGATAAACTACTCTACAACTGAAAAAGAATGTCTCGCGGTTATCTGGGCTATCAACAAGTTCCGGCCGTATTTATTCGGCAAACCATTCACCGTCGTGACAGACCACCATTCTTTGTGTTGGCTGACTAGCTTGAAGGATCCATCAGATCGACTAGCAAGATGGGCACTAAGACTCCAAGAGTACGATGTCACAGTGGTATTCAAGAACAGGCGCAAACACAAGGATGCCGACTGCCTTTCGAGGAATCCATTAGTGGAACACAACAGCATTAATGAAATTTCAGCTCTCACTGAATTAGATGACGTTACAGCTGAACAGAGGGAAGATCCAGCACTATTAAAAACGATAGAGGCCTTGGAGAAAGGAGAACCGACCAATGGAGAGTTCCAACTTATAAACGGAACTTTGTACAAGAGCAACTACGATCCACTGGGCCCCAAATGGCTACTTGTTGTTCCAGCTCATCTCCAGCCAGCTATTCTCAAATATTTCCATGATGCTCCAATATCCGGTCATCTGGGATTCGTGAAGACCCTAGACAGATTCAGACGCAGGTATTACTGGAAAGGTCTCTACCGATCTGTCAAGCACTATGTGAGTCACTGTAAAGAGTGCCAGCGACGGAAGCATGTGCTGCAATTACCTCCAGGACATCTCGTACCGATTCCGCCGGCAGCAGCTCCATTCCACCGAGTTGGGATCGATCTTTTAGGGAGGTTCCCGAAGTCGACAACCGGTAACCGTTGGATAATAGTCTGCACTGACTACCTCACACGCTACGCTGTCACCAAACCTGTGCCGACTGCAGAAGCTACAGAGATCGCAAAATTCCTTGTAGAAGACATTATTATGAATCATGGAGCACCACGTGTCATGATATCTGATCGTGGAAAAGTATTCCAGTCAAAACTAGTATCAGAGGTAATGTCACGGTGCAACATTGTCCACAGAATGGCAACTGCATACCATCCTCAGACAAATGGTCTTACGGAACGTTTTAACAAAATGTTAGCTGACATGCTGTTGAGCAGAAGGACTGGGATACAATTCTGCCAGTCGTGACATTTGCTTACAATACCACAAGACAAGACACCACAGGTTTCACTCCGTTTTTCCTGCTCCATGGCCGTGAAGCTGAGACGACAATGGATACACTGTTCCCGTTCCAACTGGACTACACTCAGGATGACTATGCTAAACAGCTCATCACCAGGGTCGAAGAAGCAAGACAGCTGGCTCGCATACGGACATTGGAAGCCCAGGAGAAGGACCGTCAGCGGTATAACGACAAGCACCGACCTGTTGTGTACAGCCCAGGAGATCTGGTATGGATTTTTACCCCTGTACGGAAGGTTCGACTGTCAGAAAAGTTATTGAAGCGATACTTTGGTCCGTATCGTGTCATACGCCGCCTGTCAGACGTCACATACGAAGTTGAGGATTATGAGCCGTCGTCGAAACGTCAAAAACGAAGAGACATTGTTCACGTCCTGCGCATGAAGCCTTACTACGATCCTGAAGAGCGGGTAGACGACAATGGCTTCTTGTTCAAGGACTTTAAGGACGGTAATGTTCCTGATGAAGCCACGACAGGAACGTCTGTCGTCGATAATCGCGGAGAAGGGAAGGATTCTCTCGAACTGTCATACAGAGGACCCATGACACGGTCAAGACCCAGGACATTGCAGCTGGCTCCACAGGGATCATAACAGCGGGTCGCTGTTTCTCCAGGAGAGGGAGCAATGCCGCGAGAGACCACGTACACCAAGTGCCTGCGTGGCGTAGGGGATAGCGTCACGAACTGCAGAGCAGAAGGTCGCCGGTTCAATCCCGCCCATCGGCAATAATTTATTTCTTTGTAATTAACAATTGCAGAAGGTTATACATCTTTCTTATGTTCACTTGTAAATTCTAGTTGTTTCTTATGTTAACTGTTCTTCTAATTTCTGGTAAATTCTGTCTGTGTAGAAATAGCAGAGCACTCTGCCTGAGAGGCAGTCAGTGCTGCGTGTATGTTGAGTTCGTAATAAACGTGCTTTCAGTATAAGTACTGTGTTTAGTTGCCTTCGAAGTCAAGCCTACCTCCATTTCAACGTGACAATATAACGATTCTCAATGGATAACTCGAAACTGTATAAATGCTTTCAATTTCACTTCTTTTATTTATGAAACATGTTCAATGGCGATCTCTGATGTTGGTAATCCATGGTTGTCGTCCTGGAGTTGTGTTTAGTCAGCCTGCACCCTCCCATCAGATTATCACAACACTTCACTGTCACTTTTTATTGTATTTTGAATAATTCAATTGAAAAACGCCGTAAATCGGGCACCTGGAGTATGCAGACCGACTAAATACAACTTGAGAATGACAAATGTGGATTAGCAGAATCAGAGATTGCCACTGAAGATTCTTCTTAAATAAAAGGAGCAAAACGGATATGGAGGCTTAGCAAGAAACAAACTACCTCTCATTTTGTTTTATTAATATATTTATGTTGTATATCTCTCTGTCATATTTATAATTATTTGCATTCCACTTTCATAGTTTCAAATGTTCAAATGATTGTAAATCTATGGTATTTAACTTCTTAATTTTTAGTTGTTTAAGTCCAATCAAGTTTGGGGTCTTCATTATGTTTGTTGTGTGCAAGATCTGAACAGGAATCAGTTTAGTTTCTCCATAGCAAATAGAAGAGAAAGTGTGCTGACTCTCCTAGTTGACCGGTTGCACTGTCAGATGTCATTGGCTCCGCTTGTGAACCACGAAAGCGTATGTTACTGTACCTCAAATGCAACATCCTTTGGATGTATGTAATGGCATGAAAAGTACGTGGTCATCAGTTGTCTTCTAGTTTTCATAATTTCTAAACAGTTTTTGAAGAGTTCAGCTCCAGTATCTGATTAATCCATTTGACATACCGGCATTTGAATTAACAAAAAATCAGATTATGAACAATGTCCGTCACAGCATTTAAATTTCGTCATTTCAGTTCTACCGTGTGATACTCCAGACAAAACGAAACACCACTCACTGCTTAAACTACAGGCACCTTCACGTCTGTCCCGTCTCCTTCCACACAGCGCTCGCTACCGTTTACAATGTAATCCTCCACACTGGCTTCCTCCCCGACCTGTGGAAGACCTCCTGTAGCCTGATGTTTCCCAAACCCGAGAAAAGCCCATCCCAAACCTCATCCTACCGTCCCATCACTCTCACCTGCATGCTCAGCAAGGTCTTGGAAGCCATCCTCTCCCACAGCTTTCACCAGCATCTCCGGTAACACCAACTCCTCCTCCTCTCCCATCGTGGCTTCCGACCTTCCTTCTCAGCTGATGACCAGCTCCTTCACCTCACCCTCTTCTTTCCATCCAGCTTAATTCCCATCGCTCCGCTATTTCGTCTCCACTACCATGTATGACGTTCTGGTCTCCATTTCAAACTCTAAACCTACGCCCTTCCCATTAACTAGGTCCACCTCATCGCTTCCTTCCTCAACCATCACTCTTCCTATGTCACTGTCAATTCACATTTGTTTTACCCCTCCACTGGGTGCCGCTATGCCCCATCCTGGACCAAATGTTCAAATGTTTGTAAAGCTTACAGGACTTAACTGCAGGGTCATCAGTCCCTAAACTTACAAACTTCTTATGAACTAACTTATACTAAAGACAGCACAAACACCCATGCCCGAGGCACGCATTGGAACAAACGCCTCAATGTGCTCGGTCGCTCCGCCACGGCATCCTCGAACCCCTCGTTATCTATTCCGGTGACAAGCCCCAATGCCTCCTTGGCATCTCCATCAATATGCTGACGACATCGCCTCCGCGCCATCATCCTCTCCCCGACCGGCTCCCAGCACTTAGTCCAGTCTCCTCATCGAGTTCTCTACATGGCGTAACTGGTGGCTCCTTTCTGTCAACCGCCATAAATACCAGGCTATCATCATAGGTTTTACCACCCCCAACCTTCCGTCTCTATGATTTTTATCTCAAACTCCATGATCGTCCCATCCACCTCACCTTTACCCTTAAATACCTCGACCTCACCATCAGTAGAACCCTCTTCTGGATTCACCACCTCCACACAGTCTGTCAAATAGCCTTGTCCTGTCTAAATCTATTGAAACTTCTCTGTGGCCGGACGTGGGGACTCAACATCTCCACTACCCTATACACCAATCATTCCATGATGTGGCCCATCCTATATAGTTTCAACCCAGCTTGGATTTCCGCATCCCCTACCTATTACAAAACCCCTCCAAACCCTATGTCTCACTTACTGTATCTGCCTCCTCTCCCCCACATGGATCCTATACGACCTAACCCCATTTCCTCACGTCCTGCAGTACTTAGAACATATCCAGATCCTCTACACCACCCACAAAATAGATTCCCATAACCCACTGGTTTACGCCATCCTTATCAACCTTGGGCCCCTGCCACATCTTTACCATTACATCCCTCCCTTAACCTTCACACTCTCCACATCATCTCCCAGGGTAACTTCCACCACCTCCACCTTCCAGATAATACCCACTGTCTCGACATCTATCATTTCCACCAGCCCTAATCTTTCCCCCTCTTCTTCCTCATAGATGCAATGCCCCCACACCCCCACCCCTCCTCCTCCCTCCCACTGCTCGGCCTTCCCAAACTCTCCCTCCTGCCTCCTTAGGCTCGTTCTCCACCTCCCTCCCTGTTCCCCTTCCTGCCCCCTCCTCCCACACCTCCAAAGCCCCCCTCTCCAGTCTCCTGTGGGGTCCACAGTGCCATACATTTTAACTGGTTCTCCATCATACGTTGTGTATGCAGTGTGTCTTTCACTGTCTTTTTAACGCAATGGCCACCAAAAGAAGAACAAGTCTTGCCTGTGTTCTTTTAATGAGTGTCTCTCTTCGTCTCATGTCAAGTGTTTTGTTCATCAGTACGATATTAAGATACCCTAACTTCTTCAGAACTTTCACCATGTCTAAGTTTTAATTCTCCAATTTTAACTCCTTTTTTATTGTATTTTATTACTTCATGTCCTTCGTTCAAATTCCATCGGCTGAAAAGGGGCATAAAAGCTGTTGCCAGCCTGCCTAATGCAACGTAATTATGTTTCAAAATAAAGGAAAGTTCTAATATGATCTACACTATTTACTCAGTCAAAAAAATAAGTCTCCCCTTAAATCTGTGAGTTTTCTACCTGCATAAGGACATACGCCTTTCTATAAGTGAGTAGTGTCTTACCTGTATAAGATCCATAATCGCTAACAGCAGCAGAGGAACAAATATAAACACCAGACTTTCAGTTCGAAGTTTATCCCTACCATACAATCGTCTGCATTCTATTCCACCAAATTGACGAAACCATGAGCTATCAGTTTACTGTTGTTTATATGCTGTTATTCTTGAAGTTTATCTTCTTCAAAAATCAGCAGACCGAAACGTTTTCATTTTGTTCATCGCAAAAATAATTTTTAATTGCTTCCACAGTTTGTGCATTAATCCCATATGAGAAATTGAGACCCTTTACGAAATTCTGGAGATGTGTTTCAGAAGAAAGAGTAAATAATGCATGCTTCAAATAATATCTGAATTCTTTTGAAGATTTAATCTTTAAGCAGGGGCGTCGTCTCCAACCATGCGATGCATGTGGTGCATGCCTATCAGTTACAACTGTAGAAGAAAAATTACTTTCTTGCAGTAAGCGCAGCAAGTGCTCTCCGCACTGAGTACTCTGCATGCGGAGTAAGAGCAGCAACAACAAGCCGCTCTCGACCCCCATCCTCCGTCCTTCACCCAGCGCGTCTGCTTGCTGCCGACAGGCGGCTACATCCGAGGCCAAACGGCACCCCCACCCTGGCACTGCGTGCTGGCATGCTGCCGCTCCACCGCATCGCCTTTGTGAGTTTCACATTGTCAGGAGGATGCTGGCGCACCTGCTCTGCACCCTCCTTTGTCCAGAACTGTCCACCGTCTGAGCCACGGGTGCATGCGGCCAAGTCACAGCAATCCAGACAGCCTCGCGCGTAAGACCGGTAGTTGGAACAGACTGACACGCAACTGAGCTTTATTCTGTGTTACGTCAGTGGTTACGATTCTGCTCGCAGATTTGGCGTTGCTTGTGAGTTGTATGATTCTCTTATATTTTGTTTACTTTGATATATTTTTTAATGGTCATAGTACTGAATTAAGTCTGTCGATAGGACTCACTGAACTTCCTTTCTTTTAAGATTTCGAAATGACTGAAAATTCTGTAATACAGGATTTAATTAGAGAACCGTTTAGTAAAAAAGGAAATAGTTGTTAAAGGAAGACCTTGCCCTGCTTTGACTGGACTTTGTACTAGGCATAAAGATAAGAAGCAAGAATACATATGGCATTTACAAACAGCACAGTATAAGAAAACTAGTTGGTTAAGTGGTTGTGACATTAAGCAAAGGTTGTTCTGCTGGCCTTGTCTCTTGTTTGGTGCTGATAGAACAAGCGTGTGGACTATGGAAGGGTTTAGTAATTTGAATTTCTTTCAGTGTCAGTTTCAAGACACGAAAAAACCCTTGGACACATTAGAGCAAGTCTAGAGCTTTCAACATTTGCTCGAACAAGAGTAGATCATCAGTTGAATCAATAACTGAGAACTTCTGTGCTACTTTATAACGAGGCTGTAAGAAACAACAGAGAGATTTTAAAGCGGCTCATAGACTATGTATGTTCCATAGCCAATCAAGAGCTGCCATTCACAGGTCATAATGAATCGGGTGATTCTCTAAACAGAGGGAATTACGTTGAACTGCTAAATCTCATTAGCAAATACGATGTCAGACTTGGTAATCATATGAAAGAAAGTAAAGTTTTCCGTGGAACATCCTCAACTATTCAAAATGAACTTATAATATGTATTTCAAAAGTTCTTCTTAATGCAATGAAAGAAGAAATAGCCAATTCTCAATTTGTTTCCATGCTACTAGATGAAACGGCAGATTCCATCAATAAGTCTCAGTTATCTACATTCCTGAGATATGTAAATAATAGAGGAGAGGCCCAGGAAGTGTTCACAGGTTTTTCTGATTTTTCTGATTACTGGACTACAGAAACATGTACAGGAAAAGTATCCACAGGCTAAATTCAGTCACTGCTATAGCCACATCTTAAATTTAGTTTTACAGCAGTCTGCTAGTGCTATTAAGGACTGCCGTGAATTTTTTAAGACAATGTCTGGCTTGTCTGCCTTTTTTCAACTTGTCCAAAAAGAACTCCTGCATTGAAACAATTCGTGGAAAAGAAGATTCGTAAGGTCGCACCTAAATGGTGGAACTTTTGTTCAAGACTTGATAACACAGTTCAAGAAATGAGTAATGAGTTAATTATGTTTTTCAAAGACATAACGGAGAACTGTGATGGTTGGGATGCTGTGTGTGTAGCACAGTTTTATGGATTCATTTCATTTCTACTCTCTCTAGCATTGATGTAGCAACACTTAACGAATAGGTTACCTCTTTCCCACAAAACTGTTTTACAGCTTTTAATGTTGTGGTAGCATGTCTTTGTCGCAGATTCCTCTTCATCAACAATTGTGGTGGTTTGTTTGGTATATCAAACAATGTAGGTACTGCAATCCGTAACAGCTTCTTATTATTCATGAAATGGTTTCGTTTGAAGGGTAGTGGACGAAACTTTGTTATATAGGTACACAGACACTTAGGGTCCTTAGCTGACCCAAAGAATGTCAAAGTCGTGTTTTATTCTTGTTTTCTTGCTGCTGTTGCCATTTACAGGACTGCAAAATCTTCTGTGTGTAAAAACTATGATTAAAACCAATTCAAACAATTCGATCCACCGTCACAAGACGAATAAGTAGCCGAATTCTATGTTTTCAGTTTGCTGGCCGCTTTGCACACTGCAATTTCAGTAGGTAACAAACATGACCAGTACTCCCGTGACTATTTTTTAGACTGCGGTGGAGCTGTATCCTTCCAGGGATTTCGCTTCACGCAGGGTGCTGGTTGCCATGACAACGTCCTGTCAGGCAGACAGCCCACTACATGCACATGCTATGTGGTGGAAGCTGCGAGGAAAATGACCCATGCTACAGCTTTACCCCGAACTTTGCGTGACAGTTACCACCCAATTCTGGCCAACAACTGCCGCGTTGCCAAGTGCCAAATGGAGGAAATACACTTGACGGGAATGGTATTAACATAAAACTGACTAAGCTTGCTTGCAAACAAACCTTCCCAATTGATAATTTAATAAAATTCTCTGTGTATTACATAAACAGCATTTCCTTACTCCAGTAAGCACCAGCTACTCACACCATTCTCATCTCTGAATACATAATCGACTATATTCCATGGTGATGGCTGTGCAATCTACTCTAGTACAGTTTATTACTTATGTCTGAATAACTGAAAATAGGTAATATGATAACAATAATAATAATAATAATAATAATAATAATAATAATATAGCAATTAAGCTTCATTGATGTTTAACTCTGTGAGTTACTGCTGCTAAGCAGCATGCCCTTGCCCCTGTCTTTAAGAGTACGCTGTCCAAAAAAAAAGTCTTCATGATACCGCATTCCCATATTTCATTCAAATGACTTTTCTTTAACTAAGATTGTTTATCACCGAATTTACAATGATGTAAGAGATCTGACTGAAAGCTGCTTTCGCAGTATACTGATTTCGGCATTAGCTGTTCTTAATTTGTTCTGTAGTCGTCGACCTTCCAGTTATTTAAAACTTTCAGGTTCTCTTTAATGAAATTAACGCTGCGTCTGGTTTGGTACCTGTTCGTTCCGAATATATACCAGGAAAGAAGTAACATCGCAACTTCTGTGTCACAACTTCTCTTTTGCGATTTTCTTTTGTGTAACACTTTCGGTAGATAGTTCGATAAACAGGGAGATGAATGGGGAACAGCTTTCTCTTCGAATTTCGACTTCTTTACTGTCAATGATAAACAAGACTGCTTTCTTATTACGTTTTTTACTGAAATGTGAATCGTACACAAAACAATTTCAGACACATCTCAAATTTTGTGAAGAATCACTCTCAAACACTTTGAAAACTATTACGTTTTTACAGATTTAAATTTTTTTTCCTTTGTCTGTAGATAGTCCTAGACGATGTAACTAAACAGGTGAAAATATTTTGTACTTCTTCTTTAAAGTGCGGGTAACTATAACTCGAAACACTATTTAATCCCCAAACAACCATCAGCTTCTCAACATTAACGCACAACACCACAAATAAATTCACTAATAAGCACAGACAATCGCAACATCAACATCCGCTGAAGCAAAATCGCGCCAACTCGAGTCTCAAGTGACAGTGCTGCTTGTAGTTCGCGGGCACGCCACAAATATTGCACTACCCATGTTAACCCACGCTGAGTCAGCATACTTTTTCTTCTACTTGGTATGGTTTAAAAATAAACATACATATATAAACGTATCAATTGTTATTTAACTATAAAACATACAGTAATGGGGTCAAATGCTGAATGATCTAAAAATCACGTATAGATATGAAATACCGGTAGAACATTTGAAAAGAAAATTATCCATGAAAATATGTATTAAGTCTTAAAGAAAATAATAGTATATTTTTCTGCCAATATCTCGTGTGTTTGTGTAGAATTTACATTACCAATAACTTTGTAAATGTGAATTAGGAAACAATAACCGACTACATACTTAGCTTTCTTTTGATATCCATTTTAATACACTCGTTCAAGCTTTTATCACAAAGCTAATAGGAAACATACTTTATTGCACATGAACAGGTACAATGACTCAAAAACTCGTGCTTGGTGTTTAATGTGCTCATCCAGTCTTGCCTCACTTCTGGGTGAAGTTTCGTTCCTTGGTCATCTGCAGTGATTTGTGTATAGCCATGAAACAAAGCCAGCACATTCCATCAATTGCGAAGTAACCACTGGACTTGGATTAAGCCACGAAAGTTTACAATCCTCCACAAGGTTCTACATGGTACGTTAGAGAGTTACCTTGTTATCTTGGTGTTTGGTGTACCTTTTTGGTAACTCAAAAAGTGAAATCACAATAACATCTACCTCTGGATCTCACCTAATATGAGCAGCTGAACTCAATTGAGGTGTACATTATTGCTTGAAATTACAAAGATCAACACCAGGTTAGTGTGGTTTAATACAACACTTCAAATAATTACATTTAGCAATGAAATGTCAATGTGCTCAAGGGCATAATGACTGCCTCGATATCTGATAAAAAATTGAGCTCCCATGACCTCTGAGGGCCGCCTTTATATACAATTGTGAACAGTTGTTAGAGTCCTTAAAACATGACATTATTAAATTTACAGTCAGGCTTCTTAGTATTAATAACGTTTGATATTCTGTAAAATAAGCTTAAATATCGCTTCATCTTTAATAACATTTAAAAAAATTGTAAATGTTTCTAATTACCAAAAACATACTTAAATATGAAAAGTAAAACTGAATAAAACATTTGTCATTGTAACTTCAAAACTATTAATAATAAACTGTTCCTAACAGTTACAAAGCTATGACTCATGAGTATTTTCAATATTTTCATTTCTGTTATAAGATTCATTGGAAAGACTAATGCATAGTCTGAGTTTACCTGGATTTGCCATGCCATGTATGATGTAATTCGTTATTCTCCCAAAATTTGATCTGAAATTGATTATTACTAAATGCTTAGATACTCATATATGATCTTATGAACATTCCATTGGCATCTGAGATGAAGTTCATTGTGTGTATTTAGTCAGACATGTGTTTTCACATAGTTTCACATTTACATTAGACAATATCGTAATTTATGTTCCTACCAATTGATATGCTATTTCAAAATGCTTATTTACTTTTGATACTAGTTAGATATCCACTGTGTAATTAGATATGTCTCATGGATCTTTATATTCTCACTGGTCTATGAAAGACATTACACTTTCATTTCAGTGTGTTTAGCTCAGAAAATAGGGTGGTAACTGTAGTAAAATAGTGCTGTCAGTTTTGTCTGTTACATATCATTATGTACAAATTACTGTCACTAGCACTTATATTAACTGCAGCAATATTTCTGTCTGTTGCTACTGGGACAGGCAGTACAACGCGCCAACTTGGTAAGCATTCTGGGTCACTATGATATATTTACTGGCCAACATCTCATATGTCAAAATAGATCAAATTTGAATGTCTCCTACATTCTGTCATCTATTTATTCTGACTGACAGACTTCAGACTATTCTATGTTGTAACATTTTCATACCCTCTTTCTGCTCCGTCTAATTTCGATACTCATTTGCAGCAGCCCTTCATTTCTAAATGGAACTTCTTCTCTTGACTGACCACCTCCAAAACATTATATAAAAATTAGAAATTGTAGTTTATTGTAAAATAATCTCAAATCCTTCGGTATCTTGTAGATATGGCCAAAATTTTTAACTGATGGTCTTCGAATATGTAGCTGTTTTGCTATGATCATTTAATAGATTGTACAACAGTTTAATGATGTTACAAATAAGGATTGATAGTGTAGTAATAACTATAGGACATAAATATATGATTGCCAGCACGAAATAACTAAGCACCCCCCCCCTCCTACATATTTCCCGAAGCAGAATGGATAAAACCTCTTTTTAATGTCCTCCTAAAGTTTTGTCCAATTATTAGACTACAATTTTTATACATTCAGTAGGCTTCTATTCTACAACATATTAGCCAATGTATTATTGTGTGAGGCATCTGGGTGTACTATATACAACATCAATCTATTGGTTTGGAACAGTGTATGACACTCATGGGTGGACATCATAAATATTATGGCTAACAAGATTAAAATTTAAGCCATTATAAAGTCTTTTTAATAGGGAGTATTGTATAAGAAGAAAGATTTTATGTATTGACATTACATTTTGTATAATCATTTTAATTTACTTTTAACTATTGTAATAAAATAACTATCGTATATATCGCCAATACCCATTAATCCTTCTTGATTACGAGACACGCAATTCTTCAGTTTGCAGTGGTACAAGCCACTTCCCCCACTTCTCCAATACCTTTAGATACCCAAATAGTTATTAATTTATTTTAATGAATTGATTAGGCATCATAGGAACAGCAGCTGCCGCCAGAATCTGTTTGTTTCACATTCTGGTGGTGGTGACAGCAGCAAGTGGCCTCAGATATTATGTCTGACCAGTTAAAGATATATATTGGAGTTCCTTGGAGAAAGTGTATGCTTAGACGGTTGCTAAGAAGAAAAAGTTGTTGATTTTGATTTGAATACTGTGTCTGACGTCTATCAAGATATTTGTGTCATATTCCTATGTACTAGTTGATAGAATAACTCCTTGAATACAAATAAACATGGAGTTACTTATATAAACGAGTGGTTTATTCTACAAAGTACATAGATGACTGAGAAATGACAAATTTGTTTGGTAATTAATTAATTACTAAAAGCACTTAGATGCACAAGTATTGCTGGAGCTCATTGTTTCAAGACATTCATATTTTGAACCTGAAAGGAAGATTTACTAGTTGCATTTCCCTCTTCATAAAGAAGAACTGTCAGCTTGGAATTCATTAACTGGTGAATTACTAAGCATCTACAAAAGTAACTACCACACTGCTTATGTTGAAAATTATTCAAATCAGGGTCAGACAGCCGTGATAGTTCAAGTTCTTGATGCCTAGAGTGGATGACAGTAGATCAGAATAGAGTCTTCTTTTTCTTCTGAAAATATCGTATACCTATTGATATGTACATTATGTAATATATTTTGTGAAACCTATTGTTAATATGTCTGAGGGTAAATTTTCAAATACTTTAGTTGTATTGCGTAAGATTGTGTAAAAAGTAATTGATATTGAGATTTTTGGTTACTTGATTCGTAGGATTACTTCAAAATGGGCCCTACCCAGGCCGAAATTAGTTTTCAGTGCATATTTTGGAGCTATTAAGACCGATGAAAGACAATTAAAAAGTTGCTTTTCCTAAAAATATGCAGAATGCAACATTTTAATTTAACAAAATAATAAATAATAATGTAAGCTACATTCTATTCCTATGTTCTTATTTAAAAAGAGATAATTAAAGTACAACAGAATCTTATGTACAATTTGATTGCATATCAACAAGATATATTAACATATCTCCTCAAGATAGATTACTAGTTTTTCATTAACTCAACCAGTATGACCAGTTTATTAGATTCTTAAAAAAATCTGTGATTTACTTAGATGGTATTTTCATATTTTAGTGTATGTTGCCTAAACCCTGAGTTACTTAAAAATTTCATTTTCAGTGTTTTTATTTGCAGTATATAATCACTAAGTTACTTATAAACTGCATTCACTGAACTTCTATTCAACTTAAATAATACTTTCTCTTACATAGTATACTATTAATTATGTAAAACATTAATTCACTTCCGGTTTTCGTTAAGTCTGGAACTGGAATCCTGCTTTTAAGCAACGTTTGTAGCATTAAATTCGCCAAATCATTTAGTATTGTAATAATAATTTTTATTCGCCACAAGTTGGAAATATCTAGAAAAACTAAAATGTTTTATTTAATTGCATAAATCTACTTAAAAAATTTATATATTGCTCTTGTGAAGAATCCATACAATAATGTATATTAAAGTGCTTTGTTTTCACTAAAATCAGCCACAAATCACACGTAAGTATATATTCGTATGATATTGTTGTTTTTCAGACTTTGGAATAGCCAGTGTAACAGTTTTCTCCTAAAATCTAGACAAGATTAGAAACTAGCTTAGTGCAATTGACACTCTTTTATAAGCGTTTATTTTAAATGAAACTGCCATCATAAGTTGTAAATGCGGTGTGCTCTTATGGTACACATATTAACGAAAAGTCTTATGAGTTCAGGAACCTGTACTTTAAAAAAATCTGAGTGTCTTTTGTAACCCTGTCTATTAAGTTGTAGAGAACATCCATTACTTCATGAAAAACCTATTGTTACTTCTTTTTATTTACAGGTAATTGTTGACGGTTCTTAGCTGAAAGAACTGTCTAACTGCTTACAATTTAATAATGGAGAGGATATGTCTGAATTGATCGTCTCACAACAGTACAAATTAATAAAATCTTTTTGTGCTTCCCACCACTTCAGGTTGCTAAGATCCAACAAGCTTGTAACTGAGCTCTGAAGTGGTAAGCACATTATGAATTGCCACCATTATATAGTTGCTCTGATGACTGTAACATCAGTTGTGCATGTCGTTTTGTCATACTTTCTTCCGTGTCTGTGGACCCTTTATCAGTCTCATTATGGCCGTATCCAATGGTGTGCTGAGTTGCAAAACATTGTCCTTATTGACACTTTTATTTCTATATCTTCATTTGTAACTACTACAACTCCAACTATAGAAGGGCAAGGCTAAAATAGGTGTGACATTAATTTAATGCAACATTAATTCACTACAATGTTAAAAGCCACATAATACTTCTCTAAGATAATTTGAAAAAGCCTCCTCGACTAATTTGTATATTACAGTTTTAAAATCTCAACATTTCCAGAACGTTTATTGCACTGACACTTCAAACAGTAAGAACGACTATAATAATCTTAATAATAGTGAACCCATGAATAATAGTGAACCCATGAACCACAGACATTGCCGAGGTGGGGTGGCTTGCGTGCCTCAACGATACAGATAGCCGTACCGTAGGTGCAACCATAGCGGAGGGGTATCTGCGGAGAGGCAAGACAAACGTGTGGTTCCTGAAGAGGGGCAGCAGCCTTTTCAGTAGTTACAGGGGCAACAGTCTGGATGATTGACTGAGCTGGCCTTGTAACATCAGCTAATGTGCCTTTGCCACACAGCTACTGCGAATGGCTGAAAGCAAGGGGAAACTACAGGCGTTATCTTTCCCGAGGACATGCAGCTCTACTCTATGAACATATGATGATGGCATCCTCTTGGGTAAAATATTCCGGAGGTAAAATAGTCCCCCATTCGGATCTCCGGGCGGGGACTACTCAGGAGGATGTGATCATCAGGAAAGACAATACTGGCATTCTACGGGTCGGAGTGTGGAATGTTAGATCCCTTAATCGAGTAGGAAAATTAGAAAATTTAAAAAGGGAAATGCATTGGTTGAAGTTAGATATAGTGGGGATTAGTGAAGTTCGGTGGCAGGATGAACAGGATTTCTGGTCAGGTGAGTACAGGATTATAAATACAAAATCAATTGGGGGTATCACAGGAGTAGGATTGATAATGAATAAGAAAATAGAAATGCGGGTAAACTACTATGAGCAACACAGTGATCGCATTATCGTAGTCAAGATAGATACGAAGCCAACACCGACAACAGTAGTACAGGTTTATATGCCAACTAGCTCTGCCGATGATGAGGAAATCGAAGAAATATATGAGGAGCTAAAGGAAATTATTCAGAAAATTAAGGGAGAGGAAAACTTAATTGTTATGGGAGACTGGAATTCGGTAGTAGGACAAGGAAGGGAAGGGAAGATAGTAGGTGAATATGGTCTGGGCAAAAGGAATGAAAGAGGAAGCCGCTTGGTAGAATTTTGCACAGAACATAATTTAGTTATAACAAACACCTGGTTTAAGAATCACAATAGAAGGTTGTATACGTGGAAGAGACCAGGAGATACCGGAAGGTATCAGATAGATTTTATAATGGTAAGACATAGATTCCGGAACCAGGTTTTAAACTGTAAAACATACCCAGGGTCAGATATAGACTCTGACCATAACTTGTTGGTTATGAACTGTAGGCTGAAACTAAAGAAACTACAAAAAGGTAGGAAAATAAGTAGATGGGACCTGGATAAATTGAAGGAACGTGAGGTTCTTAAGAATTTCAGAGGGAGCTTTAGGTAACAATTGACAGAAACAGGGGAAAATAAAACAGTAGAGGAGGAATGGGTAAAATTGAGAGATGAAATAGTGAAGGTAGCAAATGAAAAAATAGGTAGGAAGGCAAGACCTACAAAAAATCCTTGGATATCACAGGAGATACTAAATTTAATCGATGAAAGGAGAAAATATAAAAATGCAGTAAATGAAACAGGCAAAATGGAGTACAGACGACTAACAAATGAGATTGACAGGAAGTGCAAAATGGCTAAGCAGGAGTGGCTAGAAGGCAAATGCAAGGATGTAGAAGAATGTATAAATAGGGGAAAAATAGATACAGCCTACAGGAAAATAAAAGAAACATTTGGAGATAAGAAATGCAGCTCTATGAATATCAAGGACACTGATGGAAAACCAGTTCTCAGCAAAGAAGGGAAAGCTGAAAGGTGGAAAGAGTATATAGAGGGGCTCTACAAAGGAAATGAACTTCGAGACAATATTGTAGGAAGGGAAGAGGATGTAGATGAAGATGAAATAGGAGATACTGTACTGAGAGAAGAATTTGACAGAGCCCTGAAAGACCTAAGTGGAAACAAGGCCCCTGGAGTAGATGATATTCCCTCAGAGCTACTGAAGTCTCTGGGAGAACCAGCCATGACAAACCTGTTTCACCTGGTGCGTAAGATGTATGAGACAGGAGAAGCACCCTCAGACTTTAATAAAAATGTTATAATCCCCATTCCAAAGAAAACAGGTGCAGACAGGTGTGAAAACTACAGAACCATCAGTTTAATAAGTCATGGTTGCAAAATATTAACACGAATTATATACAGAAGGATGGAAAAGGTGGTAGAAGCCGACCTCGGGGAAGATCAGTTTGGGTTCAGGAGAAATGTAGGAACACGGGAGGCAATACTCACGTTACGGCTTATCCTAGAAGATAGATTAAGAAAAGGCAAGCCTACATTTCTTGCTTTTGTAGATTTGGAGAAGGCTTTTGACAATGTTGATTGGAATAAACTTTTTCAAGTTCTGAAGCAAGCAGGAGTAAAATATAGGGAACGGAAGGTTATTTATAACTTGTACAAAACCCAGACAGCGGTTGTCAGAGTTGAAGGGCATGAAAGGGATGCAGTGGTTGGAAAGGGAGTAAGACAGGGTTGTAGTCTTTCTCCATTGTTATTCAATTTGTACATTGAGCAAGCTATAAAGGAAAGCAAGGAGAAATTTGGAGAAGGAATTAAAGTTCAGGGTGAAGAATTAAAAACATTGCGTTTTGCCGACGACATTGTAATAATCTCAGAGTCAGCAAAAGACCTGGAAGAGCAGTTGAACGGAATGGACAGTGTGCTGAAAGGCGCATATAAGATGGACATTAACAAGAGCAAAACTAGGGTAATGGAGTGCAGTGTAAGGAAATCAGGTGATGCTGAAGGAATTAGATTTGAAAACGAAACAATAAAGGAGGTAGATGAGTTTTGTTACTTTGGCAGTAAAATAACAAATTATGGTCGCAGTACAGAGGATATAAAATGCAGAATGGCAATGGGTAGAAAAGCGTTCTTGAAAAAGAGATATTTGTTAACATCTAATATTGATTTAAGCCTAAGGAAGTCTTTTCTTAAGGCATTTGTATGGAGTGTTGCCTTGTATGGGAGTGAGACATGGACGATAAACAGTGCGGACAGGAAGAGGATTGAGGCTTTTGAAATTTGGTGCTACAGAAAAATGCTGAAGATTAGGTGGGTGGATCGCGTAACTAATGAGGAGGTATTGAACAGAATTGGAGAGAAAAGAAATTTCTGGCATACCTTGACTAAAAGAAGGGATAGATTGGTAGGACACATTCTTAGACATCAAGGAATTGTGAATTTAGCATTGGAGGGAAGTGTGTGGGGTAAAAATCGCAGAGGAAGACCAAGAGATGGATACAGTAAGCAGATTCCGACAGATGTAGGTTGCCGTTCTTATGTGGAGATGAAGAGGCTTGCTCAGGATAGGGTATTGTGGAGAGCTGCATCAAACCAGTCTCCGGACTGAAGGCCACAACAACAACAATAGTGAATTCGAAAATACTTCATATGATTTCTTGGCCAATATTAGCAATAAGAAAGGAGTGTCTCAGATACCTTAATTTCCAATAACGTCTTAAACACTTATAACAAAGTGGAATATCAGTCAGCAACTTCCAACCAAAAGAAACCCTAATACACATTTATGACTGATTTGATTTTGAATATAGAAATTAGTCATTTTAAGAACACTTGTTTTATAACAGAAAAATTTTAACGGAAAACAATTTGTTAAGTATCTGTGTAATTTACCAAATGAGAAAGCATTACAACTGAATCCTGTTCAGTTATCAAAATGTTTTCTTCCTCAGTCAACCCAGCTTGTTAGTTACTGCAAACAGCTGAAAGCAAGGGGAAACTAAATCCGTTACTTTTCCTGAGGACATGCAGCTCTAGTGTATGTAAACATGATGATGGTATCCTCTTGGCTAAAATATTCCGGAGGTAAAATTGTCCTCCATTCCGATCTCTGGAAGGGGACTACTCAGGAGTGTGATCATAAGGAAAGTCAACACTGGCATTCTACAGATCCGTTAATCAGGTATGGAGGAAAGAAAATTTAAAAAAATGATATGTTGAAGTTAGGTACCGTGGGGGTTAGTTATGTTCTGTACAAAGAAGAACAGGATTTCTGGTCAGGCGAGGACAGGATCATAAATACAAAATCAGTTGGGATTTTACAGGAGTTGGTCTTATAATGAATAAGAAAATAGGAACGTAGGTAAACTACTATGAGCAGCACAGTGATCTCATTATTATAGTCAAGATAGATACAAAGCCTACATAGACCACAATAGTATAGGTTTATATGCCAACTAACTCTGCTGATGATGAGGAGATCGAAGATACGTATGAGGAGAATGAAGGAAATTATTCTGGCAATTAAGAGAGAGAAAAACTTAATTGTGATGGGAGACTGGAGTTCGATAGTAGGAAAAGGAAGGGAAGGGAAAATAGTACGTGAATATGGTCTGGGCAAAAGAAATGAAAGACAAACCCTCCTGGTAGAATTCTGTACAAAACATAATTTAATCATAACAATCATGTGGTTTAAGAATTACCAAAGAAGGTTGTATACGTGGAAGAGAACAGGAGACACCGTAAAGTATCAGATAGATTTTATAATGGTAAGACATAGATTTTGGAACCAGGTTTTAAACTGTAAGACATACCCAGCGGCAGATATAAATTTTGACCAAATATTTTTGGGCATGAACTGTAGGCTGAAACTGAATAAACTGTAGAAAGGTACGCAAATAAGGTAATGGGACCTGGATACATTGAAGGAACCTGAAGTTCTTGAGAATTACAGAGGCAACTTTAGGCAAAAATTGACAGAAACAAGAGGAAATAAAACAGTATAAGAGCAATGTGTAGCACTGAAAGATTAAATAATCAAGGCAGCAGAGGACAAAATAGGTAGAAAGACAAGACCTACAAAAAAATGTTTGGATATCAAATGAAATACTAAATTTAATCGATGAAAAGAGAAAATATAGAAACGCAGAAAATGAAACAGGCGAAATGGAGTACAGACTGGTAAGAAATGAGATTGACAGGAAGTGCAAAAAAGCTACGCAGGAGTGGCTACGAGGCAATTGCAAGTCAGAAGAAGAATGTTTAAACAGGGAAAAAATAGATACCGCCTACAGGAAAATAAAAGAGATATTTGGAGACAAGAAAAGCAGCTGTATGAAATGAAGAACTCAGATGGAAAACCAGTTCCTAGCAAAGAAAGGAAGCTCATAGCTGGAAATAATGCATAGAGGGGCTCTATAAAGGACAATATTATAGGAAGGGAAGAGGAAGTAGATAACGATGAAATATGAGAGAAAAATTTGACAGGGCACTTAAAGACCTAAATCGAAACAAGGCCCCTGGAGTGGACGAAAGGGAAACATTTATTGGGAATGGAGTAAGACAGGGTTTAGCCCTTCTCCAATATTATCAAATTTGTACATCGAGCTAGCTGTGAAGGAAAGCAAGGAGAAATTTGCAGAAGGAATTACAGTTCAGGGTGAAGAAATAAAATCATTGTGTTTTGCTGATGACATTATAATTATGTCAGAGCCAGTAAAGGACCTGGAAGAGCAGTTGAACGAGATGGACAGGGTGTTGAAACGTGCATACAAAATGAACATTAACAAGAGCAAAACAAAGGTAATGGAATGCAGTCTAAGAAAATCAGGTGATGCTGAAGGAACTAGATTAGTTAATGAAACAATATCGCTGGTAGATGTGTTTTGTTAATTGGGCAATAGAATAACACATGATGATCTCAGTACAGAGGATATAACATGCAGATCGGCAATGGGAAGAAAAGCGTTTTTGAAAAAGAGGAATTTGTTAACATCAAATATTACTTTAAGCGTGAAGGAGTCCTTTCTGAAAACATATGTGTGGAGTGTTGCATTGTATGGGAGTGAAACATGGAAGATAAACTATGCAGACAGGAAGAAGATAGAAGCTTTTGAAATGTGGTGTAACAGAAGAATGGTGAAAATTATATGGGTGGATCACGTAACTACTGAGGAGGTACTGAACAGAATTGGGGAGAACAGGAAAGTCTGGCATACCTTGACTAAAAGAAGGGATCGATTGGTAAGACACATTCTTATACATCATGGAATCGTGAATTTAGCATTGGAGGGAAGTGTGTGGGGTAAAAATCGTAGAGGGGGAAGAAATGAATACAGTAAGCAGATTCAAATGGATGTAGGGTGTCCTTCTTATGAGGAGATGAAGAGGCTTGCTCAGGATAAAGTAGGGAGGAGAGCTGTATCAAACCAGTCTCCAGGCTGAAGACCATAACAATAACAACATAATAAAATTATTAGTTTGCTGCTCATTTAGTGTTCCAAAGGTTTGTGTTTTGTTGCCTTAAACAAAAAATTATTTCAGAACTAACTTTTTATTTCTTCATATTTCCGGTTTCATTACATCTATCTCTTTTCTTGTTGATATTTTGTATGACAAATGCGTGTCTTTACCGTATGGAGTATGGTGTTCATTATATTTTCATTTGTTTTATATTGTTAAGCTTCACTTTTAACGTTTTCAGAAGCTGCAAATCAAGTGCCTTTTTTATTATTTAATATATTTAAGTTATTTACTTGGTTATTAACTGTGTTCCTACCTTTTCTCTTTGATACACAATGAAGAATATTGTTTTATAACTAACTCGCTTTATTTTAATTACAATTTAAATAACTTTGACATTAGTTGTTTAAGTCATATGTTTGAAGTGTTCTGGACACTAGCATATTCTTCAAACGGTGAAGCAACACTTTCATACTTAAAGTCACTTTCAGCCAAGTTAAACACATAATTTAACCAAGCTGTATCCGGTTTATTTAAATGATCCAGCCTCAACTGTGCCTCTGACATTCCCAATACGTGCAACTATAATTTGTGAACTTCTTAATGTTAATTGTTCAATTATAATGTTTTCAAGTATAAAGAAGAACTCAATTTACTGAGAAACTTTTTAAAATTAATTTATTCGCCTTATTACATATACAGACGAATAATAGAACAAAACGTTGAACATCAGTCACAGCATAAATGAATAATACAATAGTACCATGAACATACATAAAAGTCAACCATAATTGATGCTTCATTTGTCCTTTTTGTCCTGTTCATATACTCTTAGATCATGGAGAATCTTCTTCAATTTCTTCATGTGTCATTTGTGATTACTGTGCACCACGTTTCACCCCCAGAATCTGTAATAAACGTTAATACTGGCGGCAGCTTGTGCTCTGCAGACGCCTAAAATCCACTTAATTAATATTTAGATACCTGAAGTCGATGTAAAAAGGTTGTAGTGTTCAAGGTAACACTACAACTTCAACAAAAAATTCTCATATTATGGCTAGTAACTATCCAAAAAAGAAAAATTAATTGGTAATTAACTTGAACTGTACATGCACAATATGTCTGCAGTCCCTCGTCGAATAACTTGGACGTTAAGACGAATATCCGAGATCGGTAGTGGTAAGTTCTAGTGGATTATTTGAGACTAAGTACAAGAAAACTCCGTTTCAGTCTTGATAGTCTTCACTATCATCAATGTTTGTGCGAATGTCAGATGACAATTTTCTTCTGTCGTCACTGCTGCCCTGAACAGAATACAAATTACTGAAGTTGGGACTCCGCCATTCGGAATGCAAGAATTCTAACCCCTTCAAACTCTCTTTGTTGTCTGTAGGAATCACGAATACAACTCCATGTCCCATTTGCTTAACATGTTGCTTCCACAGTGAGAGTATAGCTGTAGACTTGTCCTAGTACAAGATACTCAGATACTCTGCCACCTAATTCACTGTGCTATCTGTTGGCGGATGGCGTTGAAACCACTATCAGTATGCCTACTATCCAGCATTATCAAATTAGAATAGAAGCCTTCTTTTCAGGTGTATTATTTTTTCTGACAGTGTGTAGCCCCCCTCCTACAAACCAAGCCCATGTGTAGGTGGCAGATGTTCAACTTTGAAATCACCGATAGAAACCCCAGATTATTATTATTATTATTATTATTATTATTATTATTATTTAATATAAAATTACGATTGTGCAGCAAGAACTTCATACGTTTCGTCTTAAACATTTTTCGTTTCACGATGGATGGTGCTGTAATCAGCGGGATCGAAATTAATCCACAACTGTAATATACAGCTTGTAGCTCAATGTTCGTTTAATATTCAATGATATAGGGGACCCGACATTCATACTGCAATAGTAGGACGCTCTCGTAAATTGTAACGTTTATTCGGAGACCCCATTTGCAACGTTGTCTCCATCTGACATATCAAACCTGGGACAATTCAACGAGACGCTGTGGGCGCGTAGCGAACTACGACGTATCATAACCTGTGGTACACTATGATGTTAGCAGATTAGAGCAGACAGTGACTCTTAGCATTACATGTACAGTATCTGCTTCCTGCACACCTACCTATCATTTGTAGACAAGGCATGCGAATAGAACATGCAAGTTGCTACCGTAGAAGAAAAATTCAAATGATCCTGATTTACGGCGAATGTAAGAGAAATGTTGACCCTGCTATTGACATTTATGCTCAGTGTTTTCCAGAGAATGTTCGCTCTCGTGCGTTCTATTACAACATTGTGGACGCCTTTACATCTGTTGGCAGTGTACAGACTGCTAAGTGGAATGGAAGCAAACCAGCTACAGGGAAGCTAATGAAACAGCTGTACTAGCAACAGTACACCATAATTCCCAGGAAAGTGTTCGATATTTACACCCCGAACCTAGTAGGTCCAACAGTAGTATTTGCAACATAATGCATCGTTACAGATACTTTCCATACTACGTGCAACTGCATCAGGTAATGCATGGAGACGATTTCTAAAATTGGATAGTGTTTTATGAATGGGCACTTCAACAAATGTGAACAACCCTCAAGTGCTTTGTCAAGGTACTGTTTTCCGATGAGTCTACCTTCATAAATCATGTTAGCATTAACTAATGCAACATGCATTACTGAAGTGTAGACAATCCCTCTGGTTACAAGTCGAGGGTCAACACCCTTAGTCAGTAAATGTAGGTGTGGCATCATGGGAAACAAACTATTGATGCCACGTTGGATGGACACACATATGGAATGAATTTGGTACAGGAACTACCAATACTACTTCATGGTGTTGCTTGGATGTTTGACAACATATGTGATTCCAGTGAGGCAGATGTCCAGTGCATTATGCAAATAAAGCACCCAAAGTATTAGACCATGTTTACACTGGATCGACAGAAGAGGCTCTATTAAGTGGTCTGCTAGGTCATCCGATTTGACGCAACTAGATTTCTTTCTGCGGGGATATTTAAATTCAAATGGCAACAGTCTTTGAAGACATATACGAAACGCTCGCGCTGACATTACTATAGATATGTTCATGTCCTCTGTACAATCATTTTCATAATGGGTCATTGTGTGTTCTGCAGTCGAAGGTGCTATATTTAAGCATTTCGTTTAATTGTAAAGTCAGGAGAACGTTCACTTTGAGTCCAGAACTCAAAGGCTCATCAGGTAGTGCCCTGATCTATATGGCGGAGGTAGGCAACGTTTCTAGCGGACTAGAATTGAATGCCGCAAGTACTGGCTTGTCCTGCCGTCGAAGCATGCAAAAAGGAAAGAAGGAAGCTTGGAGTTTTACGTCCCGTCGACAGCGTGGTCATTAGAGACGGAGTTTAGGCTCGGAATGTTCGGGTAAGGATGTGGAAGGAAATCGGACGTGCCCTTTCCCAGCATTTACCTGGAGTGATTTAGGGAAATCACGGAAGTCCTAAATCAGGATGGTCGGAGGGGGATTTGAACCACGATCGTTCAGAATACGAGAAGCATGGAGGTGGAGCTTCCTTGTGCCACTGAATATTAAATGGACATTGAGCTGCATGTCGTAAATTACAGTTGTAGACTCATTTCGATTCCGTTGATTACAGAGCATTCTGTGGCGAAACGGAAATAGGAGGAGATGTAGTAAGTTACGCCGTGCAATCGTCATCTGTGATAAACCCAGGAGGGGGAGGGTTTCCATTGAAGATTTCAAAGATGCATCCCACCATCCACAGGGTTATCGAATGTCTTCAGTTAAAATGAACACTCACTATAATTTGGTGAAAACAGCCGATCATCCTTTCAAATGTTCAAATGTTTGTAAACCTAAGGGACCAAACTGCTGACGTCATCGGTTGCGAGGCTTATGAACTACTTGAACTAACTTATAATAAAGACAACACACACAACCGAGCCAAGGAAGGGACTCGAACCTCCGACACGAGTGGCTTCCCAATCCGTAACGAGGTACCTCCGATCACACAGCCATCTCTTTTCTACTTTGATCCTTTCTTTCGTCTTACAGGAGTCGGCAAAATGGCACAAGTAATGAGAGGTACTAGGCAGGAGCGCTACGTCAGTAGTGTGGGCAACAGTTGACAATTTGCGTCTGAAGGGATGGCCTGGTATGGTAGCTGTCACTGTTGCCGTGTCCTAGTAGGCAGTGGTCAGCACACCTGGCTAGTAAAGAGGACTCAACTTAGAATTCCTCCTGGGCAAAGATTCTGAACTTCCCCTATTGATTTAATTCAATGACCACTGGTGGCTAACGTCGGAATTTCTTTGTATCTTGAGGTTAGGAGAGTTGGAAGCTCAAGTCTGTAACTTTTGACGATTAGACAGAACATCCCCCGTCACCAAACTCAGGAATTTGGAGTGTGGGTCGCGTTTGTACACCAGTGAAAAGCCAGCTCTTGTTGGACATGGGGCCCAAGTCTCCCGGCTGGAGCGTGCATTGTCCAGTGGACTTACAGTCAGCAGTACACTTGTCAGTGATAATGTCCAAGTACAGTAGTGACTACTTCTCGTAGTGACTACTTCAAGAACCGTGCTGCCCCATCTTCTGGCACAGTCACTTAGTATTGTCACAGTGCTATAGCGACTAGCTTATGTTTTTAGTTTTAGATGCTTACAAATGTTATGTTTGAGGTTTTCTTATTGCCCCTGGTATGTGTTGTTTATACAATTGAAAAATCGATATGGTATTATGTATTTTATTGTGTAATCGGCTTTTAGCCTATACATGATTTTCAAGCAATAAATGCCTAATAACTGTACAGTGACTTGAAATCAGGCCAATATGACTGACAAATACTGTACATTAAAATTATCTATCATTCTTTCGAATTCTTTATTGTACAAAAGGGTTGTGGATTTAGAGCGTTGACGATACGGTTTGCTGCTGACCAGGTCGGTGTACCTGCTGACAATGTACTCCCCATCGATCGCAGCCAGCCACCTCAGCGTGAACCCCTTTCTGACGGATGTGTGCCAAGGCGGGGCCCAGTTGGTTGCCTTCTTTACCGTCAACCACTGTGCAGCGCGCTTTGGTCGCCGCTGGCCTGCCGTGGCCGCACCACTCCTATCAGCGATCTCTTGCCTTGTCGTCTTCTTCATGCTCTCAGGTAATGTGCATACTACCTTCTGGCAAACACTACACTCACATGCACTTGTCAATATTTTGGAATCCGTTCTTTTCCATATCCAGTCAACTTTTCCATAAAAAACAGCAGCTGCAATAGCCTTGTCATTTTCCTCACAAACATCTTCTACGCACGTTTTGCCCGGAGGGGACATGTAAGTAGGTGGCTACTATGTGGGCTGAGCCGGTTCTGGAAAAGCATTTGAGATGATGTTATGAATAGGTCAAGGTGAAATGCAAATCCAAATGAGGTATACAGGTCACGTTCTGGAACTGCATTCATGTGGAACTAATTCAATGATTAACTACCCCTCCCCCCCCATCAAACCCAAGTCAAAATGTAGCTTAAATTAATACCTCCCACCACAGCTAGTCCTCTATTGGTCCCCTGCCATAGCCTCATACCTCCCACGACCTTTTTCTACTGCGTGTATATCCATTTGCAGCGTAACTGCAATCCAGTACATTGTTATAAAGCGGTAGCAGTAGCAGCAGAATCATCAGAGATCAGATACTGTACATCGATGGAATAATAACAGGCAAAATAACCCTCAATGTAAGTGCAGTCAACCTGTCAAAGCAGCGCCGACTGCTATTTTGGATCAGGTTACACGCTGTTCAATCAACTACTGTCAACACCACTACCTTCTCCACTAGCTGCCAAACCACAGCAGCAAAAGCAGCAGCAGTGTACATTCTGACACCTGGATATATCTGATGAGGACACACAGCTATTCATCATACCCCCAGCTAACATACTTCTGTTTGCTACAACAAAATTTGATAGCTTACAGGTCTAAACACGTGAATATAGGTATAGAGGCAAACGCTGCCTGCCATGTGGTGATTGAGAATGCTAGAAATGGTATTAAATTGCAATTAGGTGATATAGGATGGAATGAGCTACATCATGCACTGTCATACATTAATGTTCAGATGATGAATGGATATTATTCGCCAAGATCTGCACCAGACAACTGATGTTTTAGTGTTAACTTTACCTGTTGTAGACTTGTACAGTGATGCAGCACTAAAACTAGCATCCAGTGACTCATCCATTTACCTAAGACATTCAACTACAATGAACTTTCATGATCTACAAAGTGCTCTATGGCATAAACTAGTTAGACTATGAGGCAGATAGCTGTTAAAGCTGTGTTAGATGATGTTTTGTGTTATCTGAAAGAGCACAGTGTACATGTAAAGTATATGCAATGTTGTCTAAGTTCTGGTACCTGTGCAGTGGTTAAGTCAGATATAGTTACCTTAATAAATATGAACTTCATAAATGCTTAATTTACAGATAGAATACCAGAGCATTTCTTAGCTCCTGTATTGCTCAATGACATAAGTAGGGAATTTAAGCCTTATGAAACTCATATATTTGGTAAATATTGTGTTACTAGTGATGATGATGTGGTGGAAAAGCATAATAATGATCATGAGAATGATGTTATTTTGCATCCTATGCATGATATTTATTGAGATACAATAAACAATTATGTTAATTCAGGCTAAAAATAGAAATTGTTTTACTTCAATGCCCTCTGGTTCAAATATAGTTTTTAAAGTATATAATGATGTATCATCAATGTAGTGTAATGAGTTTCGTATTCTATTCATAGACAGATGCATATATCTAATGGAATACTAAACATTAGTACTACCATACACCAACCATCTTGGCAGCATTCTCAATGTATTTTTTGTAAGAAAATAACGTGATTTGTATTACAAATAATTTTTTATTACTGTTCATTTTTGCAAGTCTCACAGTATAGTATAATAGGAGGAGGTCCATAGATTTGTCATCATAAATCTGCAATATTGTTATGATGACTGTAGCCGAATTCATACTTAGACATAAGCGCACCATCTTGAAACACAAACGGTAGATTGTGAAACAGGTGTAGAATATTACACAGCAATAGAATCGGTTGGTTAGGGAATAAATAGTGGTTAATCGCTTTCAAATTACGACGTCTTTCTGCAAGCACATTTCTAGATTAATCGACTCAAATAGATCATAGGCTCTTATACACATCTTCTCGCTGAATCCTTAGTCTTCTAGTTCCAGCATTGTAACAAGGTGTGGAGTCATCAGCTCTTGAACTTGTACAATGTCTGGTCACAGTAGATTTTTGGAATATATCAGCGTCATGAAGTCAGCATTGTCTTTCAGGAGAGGATTTCTATCTCAGTAATCATAACTTTTCGTATAATCACACCTCCCTCACTTAAATTAAGAACACGTACTACAGCTCCACATTCATCAGTTTTAGCTTTGAGTTTCAGCACCTTATTATTATTCATTTCCACTTGTAGTAACGCCTCAAGCAACGGTGAAAAAGTAACTGCGCAGTCATCGATAGTAGTATAGAAAAAGGGGGTACAACGCCACAGACAATCCATTGTAATCTACTACTGTAGCAACTAGAGTACCATTACCTTCCCCCACAGCGCCAGCCTCCAACAATACAGCTTGCAGCTAAACAAAGGTCATCGCCATCGATAACTCACATCAAACATGAAACTACACATAACACAAGAGTTTGAAATCTAACAGACAATAACAACTTCAGCACAGTTGACTGCCCCCCCACTGGTCTCTTGGACTTCCAGGAAGCTGTCCCATGTCTACCCCCACCGCCGCTGCATACAGCCTCCCGTTAATTTTTTTAATGCTAAGTGGCATATCAATTTAATTTCGGTAACCTAGATTTCTGTATTAACAATTTTCCAGGGAAACATTTCGTAATACTCTCGGAAATCGTCAATAATCAACAGTAAAGGCCACGCTGATCATAAGTAATGTTTAATAACAACAACTGTTTATAAACAAATACCAGTGATGTCAATGGAACTGTATGTGCATTGAATTCAAGCGTGTTTGTCGATATATCAAATGCGCGGGATGGAAGCGGGATGAGGGGCTCAGATAGGGACATTGAATCAAGAGACTATGGCAAAACTGTATACTACAATTTGATACTCTCTGTTAGGTCAAGTGATACAATGAATCATTATTACAACTTGTATGGTATGCAAAATTTGCATGGTAAAGAATTTCATCTGTAATGTCATGCCGGCCGCGGTGGCCGAGGCGACTGAGGCGCTCCAGTCATGGTCTGCACGGCCACTACAGTCGGGGGTTCGAATCCCCCCTCAGGCATGGATATTTGTGCCGTCCTTAGTTGTAAGTAGTTCATAAGTAGTTTGTAAGTTTAGGGACTGATGACCCCGTAGTTAAGTCCCATAGACTCTACAAACATTTTTTGTAATGTCACATGTATGTGTGCAAGTACTTACAATACTAAGTACCACACTCATCATATAGACGATGTATTTGACAGCCACCAGATGTGTTTAAAAAATATCTTCACTGCAAAATTGCAATCAGCGCGTGTTAGATCACAGACAGGCTGTAAGCGTAGCGACCTCCACAAGTCAGGAAGCGAACTTGGGTCAATCTTAACAAACACTCTTTCGATGTTCCAATGTGTAACACAACAACAGCAGAATACATATTGTTTATAAAATTAAAAGTCAAATTTGTAGGTAGGAATACCGAAAATCAGTAGGTGAAATCATTACCTTGAGCAATTTCTCTCAATGCATGCAATAGGCACCACGAAATTGCACGTCAGTATTTGAGCTGCATTTTGACATTTACTAAATCTTCCTCTACACCTCGACAGCACTGTATTGTTAATGGCTAAGCGTTCAGAACTTCTCGCGTAGGTCGTATCAGGATTTTTCAGGGCTATAGTGTTGATAGGATGTCCAAAAAGATGTGGTTATGGTCATAACGGTAGTATAAAAGAAATGTTTTTGATTTTAAATGGTTCCTCGTACAGAATCCTAACGCAAAAACCATATGTAACAGCCAGGTACCTTACTACGAAATGATGCCATGGTTTTCATGTGAATTTCTCGGATCTGTGGCTCGTTTTGTCCTAAAAAAATGCTGGATGTGGGTCTGTTGTGTTGATATCCTATGGTTTTAATGTGAAATTCTGCAATCTGTGGATCGCTTTTTCGCGATGTGGGAAGTGAGGTATCAGCATATTATGATTCTTCCTTCTGTGGAATGAGCCTTTTACACTTCTCCGGTGTATATAGACCGCCGTTACAATGTGATCATAAGGTATCTGAAACTGCTACTACTGAGAGATCATTGTGTCATGAGGAGAACTCAACCGTTTATGTGATTACCTAAAATATGTAATAGTGTGCATCTGCAACAGTATTTTCTGTAAAGACATAACCTTTCGAGTAGAACATTTCAGTTTATCAGATATATGGAGCTAGGAGAAAATACAATGTAATTAGATTTAATCCATCAGTGAATGCTTTACATGACTGGTGTACAGATACGCAACAAGTTTGATTAGCACATTTTTACCTATGTAAAAGAAATTCAACAATCTGGCGCAAGATAAGCTCTGCTCCACACCAAATAAGTTCATCTGGTGCAAGGAATAAGGTTTTAAGTCTGTGATAGTATGAAGACTCAAAATGGATTAGTTTGCAGCCATAGAGAGCATGTGTATGTTTCTCAAAGGAAGTCTGGTAGTTACCATTAAAAAGAAATATTGTTTTTTTCGTCTCATATGACTGATGGTCGTATGATTTTTGTGATTTTGTATTTATGGCAATGGGATGGGTACAGGGACAATGTTAACCCTGGCGCCTCACACTTATTTCTACTACATTCCACCTCACACTGGAGTCCACTTGACCCCATTATGGTTCCATCATAAATGAAGTATTTTAAGCAAACTAATATACACACTAAAGTCTCTTATGTATTAGGGAAGTCGTAAATAAATTCATAGATTTTGCAATGCGTTTTTTATTATTACATCAATGAGTAACGTAGTTATTTACAAAATTGCGCTTAGTAAATTTTAGAAATAGTATTTTTTAGTTTTAATGCTTAGATTGCATACACATAATGTTTATAATGCAATAGGATGTATTACTTCACTTTATTTTCTAATTATAATTATCAAAATAGATTATTACAATGAGTAGATTTGTTCCTTGTCACACATCAACACAACACTTATCGAACATGATTGTATAAATTAGTATATGGATTATTTGATTTTACTGGCCACAAATATCATCATCTTTTACTGTTTATGTGTGCAAAAACGCCTGTAAAATATAAAGAAATCAGCAATGTGGGCTTCACACTGTGGCACTACAGTACACAAGATTTTACCTACAGGGGTACAGACGTTTTAGTCATCAAGTTAGAATAAATAGCACTAAGGTAACAATTATATAATTTAAAAAAGCCATATGTACTTCAATGTTGTATTAGTTACCAACGTATTATTTTCACTTTGGAAAAACGAGCTGCACAGTTCTTACACTGGGTCCTCTAGACTCTACATATGTGCAGCACTCTTTATGATTGGAGGATTTTTACAGTGGAACTGATGACCTCGTTGTTTGGTCCCTCATTTCCATGAACAACACACAAAAGATACTTACAGTCTCATACAGATGTTTAGATGCACTGACGTGATGTGTATTGATCTAATCGCACTGGAAGTAGAGCTGTATTTATGTTACTATTAGATGTTGTTACTTTTAAATCAAGTTTTTCCTCTAATTCTTTCGTATAATGGCTACATATTACTCATTTCCATGAACTACTAATTTAACTTTCTCTATTGCATCAATAAAAGGTTGATCTTGTTTTATACTTTATGTACTCTGTTCTTGTTCATTTCTTCCATAGTAGAAAAGTTTCTTTTAACTCTTCTTTTTTTCTTTCTGTGCCTTTTTGGTTTTTAACCACTTATGAACCATACTTGGCTACATTTATCACAGAAAAAAATCGACGTTTATGTTCAACATTTATGTTCAACTTTTATGTTCAAAGTTTATTTTCAACATGTGTGTTCAATGTTTATGTTCAACATGTCTGGTTTTAGAAAATCTTTAATGTTGTTTCTATAATTTCCATCACTAGCCTTCATTGTAAGCCTGTTGTAATAAAACCAAATTGTTCTGATCCATTCACACATATACAACACATTTTTTAATTCAAGAAATTGTAAATCTCCATCACCAAACACATTATATATGTGATTTAAATTAGTGCCATTTTGTCCAAAGATAATTAAGAAATTAAGATTATCCTTTACTAGTTATTTTGGAATTTTAGAATATGTCTCACCTAAATATAAACAATCTACTTCTTTATGAGTACCTTTTGTAACATATCCTTTGACTATATCTTGTTGTTCAAGAATAAAATCATCAAACAAAATAGCTGAACTGTATCATTATTCATGTAAAAGGATAATTTCAACTTGAGTTTCAATAAATTCAACAATGTTCTCTTTATTTCTCTTCCCAACCTTTTCACCCATTTTCATAAATGCTGATACTTTGGTTGATCAAAACTTTTAGAATAAGTGTATAACTGATTGTTAGTATCCCAGTTTAACCATCCCCAAGCAAAAATATAGTTATCAATCATTAGAGTTCTTTTTCCACATCCACTTGACTCAATAATTGTACATCTTATGGAATTAGGTAACAGTTTTCCATGTTTATCACTGTCTTTTTCCTTTATTCGATCTTAAGGTTCCCAATCAGTATCCGCTTAATTAGTCGAATTTCTTCACTTTGCAAATGAGTAGAATATTTTTTTAATCATAAGGCATAAGTACTACAAAACGTTTGAATGTTCCCATAATAGAAGGGTTTAAGTAGTTGTATTAATTCGATTTTATTCTACATTTTAACTACAAATATTATATTAGGTAATAATAGGTAATATTGTGATGGAGAAATGTTTTTTCACAAGGTCAACATACTTAAAAAAAGTAGAAAAATATTTTCAAAGTGAGAAACCTAATATCAGTTTTGAAAAAGATAACATTTTAAGAAGAGGTTATTTAAAGTGATATTCAATTACTTATTGATAAAAGACACAGTATTGGAGATTTGTTATGTTTCTGTATGCAGAGTATTAAACAAAATGAACAGTGGATTGGTAACCATATAAGTAAAATCATCCCATTTGAATTAATCAATATACATTTCAATTGTATATTTGTTAAAAATGGTAGTCATTTCCACAGAGAAACAAATATTATTGCAGCTTTAACCAAATGTTATGTGTGTTCCACTTATTATTCTAGACCCAAATCATCCTAAATTTTTACCAATACATTATAAAGTTCAAGATTTAACAATAACTATAACTGACGTGAATGGAAAAATTATTCATTTTAAAGGTTCTAATGTTATAGTGATTTTGGAAATTAAATAATGTTTCATAATTTTGTTTTCTGAAATAAATAAACGAAATTGAGAGATCTCTATTTCAGTCTTTTTCTGTAAATCAAACGACAGAATCAAATTTAAATATTCCTAATAAAGATACAGATAATGTCATAAACAATGGAGATGTATTGTTACACCCTAAAAGAGCTCAAATTTTGAAACATTTCATAAAGATGGAACAGATTTTCTTGATTACAAATAAAAATCTAGTGTGAAATTTATTGATAACTATATTATTAAGCTTTTTGATTTAACACCAGAAGGAAGTTTATAATATTCATTCTAGAACTGAACATCCTTTTATTTCTTCTTCAGATTTACTTAAATTAACTTTATCTTGGTCTGATAAAGACATATAAATAATACTGGTGAAATAATCAGAAAAAAATTATGAAGTATTATATCAGCTAGAATTACTTGGAGAAGTTTTCAAGGATTGTAAGAAATGTGTGTGAAGGTGATTAAACAATTTCTTTCACATTTATTAGTGTTAGTATTGATTGTCTTTTAAGTTGCAGATGGACCAGGCATTGCTGGAACAGTGCCAGAAGAAGATAATATACTTGTAAAAATTTGAAGAGTTCCAAATGTTTTGAACCAGAATATGAAACTCAAATGAGAACACATAAGACTCCTAAAATACCAGTATATATTTATGATTTACATATACATGAAGTTGCTCATATAAGTGGAAAAGGAAATTTTGAATTAGATATTACCAATTATTATAATCCAATACAGTTTGATATGCCTTACTTTTTAGAGAAATTATGTTGAAAGAAATTTACTTTTTAAAATTTAAAACACTTTTGAGTTGTATATTTTGGATATGTTTAGATAGCTCTTTTGATGGAGATTATGTTAGCATTTTGAATTTTTAAACTCGGTTAATATTTGAGAATTTTAGTAAAATGTAAGTCGCCATTTTAGTACTCCCGATGTGCAACCCACCAAACGTCCATGTATTGTGGGTAGTGGTTTATCAGGGGTAAATGTACGTCGAAATATGCAATCAGAATTTGTTTACTTGTAAAATAAAGAAGTTATTGTAAATATAAGTATTTGCCATCCCAAAGGATCGTGCAACCCAATTTACATCTCTGTTTCACATGTCTGAATACTAAAATGATGAGCGAAATTAGTTTGAATTAGCCACTGTACTGTCACCTGATGGTGGATGTACTAATTATCACATGTCAGTGCCATCTGGTACCTAATCTGTAAAATATAATTCTTTGCTGCGATTGGAAAATGGATGTGTAAAACTATCGTTAGCTGAAGCTTCATTTTTCTTTTGCTTGTGACCTCTTAAAATATAACATTTTTAACATCTATTTATATTTAGTTTTGTGTTACAAATTGTTCTTAATTCACTGACATTAATTTTATTTAGTTATCGTTGATATTATATAAAATATTTCGAATGTTCTCATTTTAACATTGATTTGGCTTACTGTAGTATATACACAAGTTCCAAGTTGTTATGTAGCACCAAACGCTGGTTCAAAAGCTGTTGATTGGATGAGTGGCCATAGTCATTACAATATATAGAGAGGTAAACTGGTGGTGGCAGACATGTTTGGTAAACTCTTTCTCACACCTCTGTCAATACAGAGGGCAGGTCTGTGCTGTGGTGCATATAGAGTGTTACAGGAGTCTGAAAACTCAGTGATGAGTTCAGAATATGTGGTTAATCGTTTTGCACCATGAAATAATGTCAAGTTCCCTTGCTGTGGTGTTTATAAAGTGTTAGAGTAACACCACAAAATAATGGGAAAATTTCCTTATTACAGTGCTTTAAAGAGCCATTCATTTAGAAGGAAAATAGCTTCTAACAGAAGTGGATAATTCCAAATTTTATTCCTTCAGAAATTTGAGAGTCATACTACGATTAATAATCTTCATTTGGTTCGGACAGTACTCTAATATTGTTTTTCAACTGGTCTGAATAACTCATCACATTTCATCACTCATTTTCCTGCACTCAGTCGAAACCAGTAGATCGGCTCTGGTGGCTGTCTTCCTGGTGATGCAGCTAGGTGGGAATGCGAACCAAAGTATCACCAACCTGCAGAGCATCGAGCTGCACCCCACGTGCCTCCGGCAGATCGCCGTCGCCGTCGAGTGGACGGTAGCCGGAATCGCCCTCTCTGCGCTGCCCTACCTGTTGCTGATGGTATGTTGACTGCTGGACTGTGTTTACCTGCTTTTATGGCAGTACCAAAGAGGTCCTTGTCAAGGACACTGGCAGTGACATAGCATAGAATAAGATTATGCACTTTATCCAATTTCTAGAACTTATTGTATGCAGTTTGTAAATTATTTGTAGAAATTATAAGTTTAATCTCTTGAATAATGTTGATTTTTCAACCGATACATTCATTTTCATGACACCTGCTAAGAGGTCTAAGGTAATTGCGTTGTATAATAGCACGTTAGAGTTCAGTTGATAATAGTGATGCATCAACACTTAAATTGAAAGTACCGTTTCAAAATTTAGAAAGGAGACCAATGAAAGATATATCATTCAAAAGGTACTTTAGGTGGCCCACACTCGCCTTCCTCCACTAGTGTTAGTTAATCGCGGATAACACAGACGCTGAAAGGTTGACTAAGCAGAACAGTTAAGGGAGCTTCGCAACAACATAGAGGAGATAGAAAAAGTTGATGAACATAAGAACTGCGTTCGAAAACAAACACTTGACAGTTATAGTTGGTCTAGCTGCCTGTTACTAGAAAACTTGCATACTGTAGAAGGGATGCTGCATCCGCTCCTCAGCTCAAGAAACAATTTGCATAACGACTAAAGCCCTTTTTAAACGATGAACGAAGGTGAACAAGATAGATAATAGTCTACTGAAGCACTCCTAGCGTACTAGCCCTGAACTACAAACTCAAGCAAGATCTTGTGGTAGCGTGTTTAGACGATAAACGTAATAGAACAGTAATACCCGATGTCGAAAGTGAGGTTATAAAAGCCGATTTGTCATGTAGGAAGTCATAGTTTAATACTGGAATTAAGGAAACAACGCTAAATGTTATTGACGGCCAATGAAAACCTTGCAATCGATGTTTTTGGTCAACTTAGAGTGGTAAAGTTCTGGGTAGTGAAACAACATTTCAAAACATTCACATCTATTTTCAAGCGAAAAAAATAAACTTATGAACACATCAAGCAATATTTATAAGAGCGTAAATAGACCTTCTTGGCGTTAGGTGACGGTCTGATGACGGACAGTGTGAATGCCGTCATTAGAAATACATTTTCTAGTACATTCTGATCATAAACTACGACATAACGCAAAATATACGTAAATACGAAGGAAAATGGCGGACTAACTGGAGCGGCGACTGCAGCAGACAGCTGCTAGCTCGCGCATGCGCAGTGAACCCACTAGTACCGACTTTAGAATTCGTCCCATTTCTTTATCGCTATAATTATCGCGCTTCGATACTAGCGCGATCATACTAGTGCAGCCGTTCAAACGACTGACGGCCGCCATTAACGCAACTTGTTAGCAATCTATTACAAGTTCGTTGATCGTTTAAAACGGGCTTAAAGCGCATTAATCATCTGTTTCAAGTCAAATTAACGAAGCCGGCCATGGTGGCCGAGGGGACTGAGGCGCTCCAGTCACGGTCTGCACGGCCACTATGGTCGGGTGTTCGAATCCTCCCTCGGGCATGGATATTTGTGCCGTGCTTAGCATAAGCTAGTTGATAAGTAGCTTGTAAGTTTAGGGACTGATGATCCCATAGTTAAGTTCCATAATAAAAAAATTAACGAATGACAGCTAATTTAAAAGCAACTTACAATGTAACAATTCATGCTTCATAATTCACAGTATAAATAAATGCTATTATAATCTGATCGCAATAAATGATAACGAATATAATAAATTACATTCCTTTATACTTATGTAACAGATGTGACCACAAAGGTTTTACCAGCGTAATAATTGTTTGCAATCTTCTCGGGTTTACAGCCAGATACTAAAGTCAACTTGACACAATATTTCATCGGAGGAACTGCCGGCTATCCTCAGGTGAGCTTGCTGGTACACAATGTCCCTGGAACTGAGTTCCCAGTGCAATCGGAGGCTCCTTTATACATCGCGGAAGACCCATAGCGCGTGCGCAAGAAGTGACAGTAACTGCCCTCTGGCACACAAGACATACAGCACTCCGGTGATAGAATCCATCGAAATCGATAATCGATGATGAACAAAATTATTATTCAGATTGCTTAAGTACCAACCGTTGTTTGTTAACATCTGATAACATCTTCGAACTCTGTGTTATCAGTTGTTAAAAAACAACGGTTGGTACTTCAGCAATCTGAATAATAATTTTCTTCGTCATCCATTATCGATTTCGCCGGATTCTACCACCGGAGCGCGACAGAGGGCAGTTACTGTCAGTTCTTGCGCACGCGCTATGGGTCTTCCGCGATTTGAAAAGAAGTTGACAATTGCACTGGGAACTCAGTTCCGGCGAGACTGTGTACCAGCACGCTCACCTGAGGATGGCGGGCAGTTCCTCCAATGAAATATTGTGTCAAGTTGACTTTAGTATCTGGCTGCAAACTCGAGAAGATTACAAACAGACTGGTAGATGTTTATTATTGCATTATTCACAAAAAAGTGTTCAAATGCATGTCCACCTTTGGGATACTTTGTATAAACGCCTCTGGGTATTAGCATGAACACTCCCTAACATCTGTGCAGATGTTGAAGTGCAAGCACGACATATTAATTCTTTCAACACATCTGTTACATAAAACCTTACTTTCATACATCCCCTTACAATAAAGTCAAAGGGCATTAAATCAATAAATCTCACTCATCATAAAATGCAAGCACAACGAGCTAACCACTGTTCGAAGTACACATCGTTGAGATAGTTGCTTACACCTGTACACCAGTGGACCATCGTTGTAAAACCAGTGGCACACAGCTAACTGAAGTGGGATGTCTTCTAGGGGATACTGAAGATTCAGCTCTCTGAAGGAATTTGCAAATACAGGCGACTAGTTGGTCTGGGAGTCACACAAATTGCTCCAGTGATATCTTCCAGAATGCTGCACCACGCATCAATAGAACAGTGCACCTGCATGTGATGTGGTCGCAGTAAAGATTTGATTCTGTCTGTTAACAGTGCTGCCAGTGGCGAAATACTATCTCCTCATGAAATCTGTTTGATAAAATTTGCATTTACTGGTAATTTATGTGAGATATGTCTGCAGAACACACCCGATTTTGAAAATCGTTTCCATCTCATTGTTGGTGTAGACGCATCTTAAAGGTATGCAATGTTCGTTCCTCCAAAATTCTTTTTTCCGAAGACATTGATACTCTGAGGTCGGTTGCTGCTTTTCTTTGTCCTAATTATAATGTGAAATAAGTATTAATGGGTAAGATAACTCCATCGCTGAACTTCATGGCAACCTTGGAATGAAGGTATATTTTAGGACTTTTGTCGTTTGACAGAGACATAACGGTGTTTATAAATTTCCTGGTTCAGTTTAAAAAAATTTTCATTTACTTTAAAGTTTTCATTTTTTGATTAATATTTATAAAAACTTCCATACTTCACTCATCTTTATGCCTACTAAGATCTGATCCAGTCTCAATAAGGGACGAAATCTTTGCTTAGTTATCAAAGGCTCCAGGTGGTGTTTTTTTTTTTTCAGAACATGAACAAGATAGTTCGTCACATAATTCAAAGTTCAAACTTGTGCACAAATGTATGTTAAGTCATTAGTGACGCACTGTAAATAGTGAAGTTTGCACAGAGCGTTTGCTACTGTTAATGGGTTTATACAAAACCACTCGCTACAGTAATAGCGTTACACAGTTGTACCAAAACGATTCAGATAGCAAAAACTACTTTGAATTGCTACATAACTATAGCAGTTCTCATACTGTCGTAATATCAGTTGTTCATAACAATATTAAATGTGTCTATTGATTAGCGAATTACTGATGGAGTAAGTTAGCAGTGCACAGTGGCGGTATAGTGTTGTTGTTTATGTGTATTGCTCCCAATAGATTTAGATAAAGAATGTGTGGTTGTCAGGAAGGATGGTGTAGATCGTGGGACAAGAAAAAAAATGAACAAGAAATCAAAACGAGAAATGGAAACACGATTTTTTCGTGTCGGCTTTAGAAGTTCCATGCAGCAGATTCACTTCTGAACATATTGAGTGTGATTGCTTACATGAAGAACCTGGAATGGACAAAATGTAGTAAATTTATTATACCCTATAATATTCTGCCTGTAACAGAATGTTGCGTTGATCCAGTTTTTCACAATAATGTAAATCTTTGTAGCATTCCTTGAAGTGAACATTAATGTTATGTCATCATAAATGATACAACTCGTGTGAAGCGCGAATGTTTAATATAAGGTAACATTTTCAGATATATAAATTAATGTGAAGTAATGAAGGTGTGTTACTAAAAACGCATCAAAACGTGTAATGTTCTTTATGACGGATCAAAACGTATATTGTCCGAAATATAAATCGATTTTGTAACGTAACTAAAAGAATTGATCTGTTGCAAGGTACATTCTAGTTCAGTACCTCAAAACAGACCTAACTGTGAAAACAGCTTAAAACTTTACTGAGTAGTTTAGCAGATAACAGTTTTTCGCTTCTCCTGAAAATCTGAATCAACTGACATTATACGTTTTGATTAGTTGCTCCTCACATGTCGATCTGAGTAAGCCTCTTGTTGATCACCTTTTCTACATAGGACTTTTCGTGTAATTTAGTGTGTCATCAGGTTTCGCGTCTGCATTTACAGTTTGGTCTTGGGTTTCCAGAGCGACAAGCGCCTCCCTTTCGCCATCCTGGCCGGCCTCAACTCGCTAGCCGCCTTGGGCGCCTCCTTCCTGCCGGAGTCTGCGATGCAGAGGCTGCCGGAGACCCTGGCGGACGCCGCCGCCTTCGGCAGGGGGCAGCCCTACTGGACCTGCGGGCTGGCGCCCCCACCACAGCAGCCGCCACAGTGAGGCGAGGGCAGACACTCCAGGCCGTGAAGCCTTTCTATTAGTCCAGTCAAATTAGGGTTTCATCTCGAAATGAGAGGTAACAGGCTGAATATTTGCATGAACCTTTGTTTTGGCATTCTAAATGATGTGTCAAAAGTCTCATAAAATCTCGTGTCCGCGTCTTAAGTTATTAAAGGTCAAAGGTCACGAAAATCAGTTTTCGCAAATATCTCGCTTGCTATGCGTTAAATGGTATTTGCATCTCTGATAAAAGTTGTAGAGCATGAAATTCTCGAAAAGTTTTGTTTTAAACATTTGTTTGTGCAATTCATCGGTTTTTAGATAGAGCGCAGAGAGCACACTGGTCACAGTGCTCAGAAATATAAGACGTAATGCGAGTCAACCGCGAATCCCAGTCAATGGTAGGTTGAATAAAACAATTATAATTGTAAATAAAATATCATTATTTACGAATAAGTACCCAATTTTAATAATACTTACTTATTTCAAGTAATTACAATGTCACGAATTCCATACGTTAAGTATATTTTAATTCTGTTCCAATGTATCATATTTAAATAGAAAATAATGTTAGTATTTTTTCTCTTAAATGTGTAAACTGTAGAATACTTTCACCGTTGTTTTAGATACATATATATAAAGTATTTACAAACACATTATGGCTCAAGAATGGTTGTTGTATTTGACGGGCACTCAGACTACAGTAGAAATACTAAAGCAAGGGAACAACTAAGAAGAAGTTCTGTTCTTTCAAAATCGTATGAAGTTTGCTTTGAGGAAACAACGATTGTGCCAATCAGCCAAGAGAAATTTTTATCAAATCGATCTAATAAAAAAAGCTAATTGACTTGCTTGTTGAAAAATTAAAAACTGTTAATATCACTACAAGACAAGCCAGAGATGATGCTGATGTTTGTATTGTATTGAAGAATCAGAACACCAAAGGACTGCTGTCATCATAGGAGTAGATATGTTAAAACACAAATATACTCCTCCAAAAGTTTTGAACATTATCCCTGTTGTAAAAAACACATTTTACTTTTGCACGCATTGAGTGGCTGTGCACGACATCTGCGTTGTTTAAAAAAAGGCAAAAACACTTTTGTTAAAATATTGGAGAAGCTTCCAGATTTGGATCAGCTAGCTCAAGTATTACAATAAGAAAATTGCCCTGCGCAAACGTTACTTGAAAATGGAGTACATATCTTGTTGGCAATGTATAACACTCCAAAATCTGAAGACAGTATAGATCATCTTCGATACACGCAATTTGTTAAATCGACAAAACTTAATAAACCTTTGCAACTATCAAATCTGCCACCAACTAGTGCAGCAGCTCATCAACTTATCAATCATGCATAAGCCGTTAGGAAACTATATAGAACCCCAGGAATGGGGTTGGGTGCTGCTTTCTATACAAGACGTGCAACATGCAAAAGAAAGTCGTTGTCAGCTGCAGCGCTCCTTGTGATAGACTGTCGAACTCCAAAGAAGCATGCAAACAGTACGCATCTGTCGAATCGTCTGCTTCACATGTCTACTTGGTACGTTGTCAAATTACATCAGATGAATCGCCGAGTTAAGATCACTTTTCGAAACTGTAAGAGATATTATGATTATTGTGATGATTAAAAGATTTATTTGTGTTGTAGACTGAAAATGTTTTCGTGCAGTTTGTGGTAACAACATCGCTCAAATGTGTTAACGTCCTCATTATAAAATGCGACTACATACTTCCAGCCCCTGCGGTTTGAGCCACATATGTACATGATGAACAAGCTCAGTTGTCTATACATTGATCTTTAACTGTAATAAAGCTTCAAATAATGCTCAACAAAAACAAATATTTCTTCTGTTAACTACTGAATGTTTCAGTAAAAATACCAAAAATTTTTGAAGATGGTAATAAAGACGATTTGCTGGTAAAATTTCATATGACGTGTGTCCACTTTTTATTGGGTACTGAGATACAGCTCATGGTACAACAAATTTAAATCACATGCAAATTTGGATTTTTTGACTGATTCTTTCGTCGGTACTTGGTAGATCACCATATTGAGTTTTATTTAAACAACCGGTTTTTGACGTACTTTATAGTCTGAATATGTCCTAGTAAGCCGAAAACCGGGTAACTAAGTGGAAATGAACGTGTAGAACATAAACAGAATTCTACTTTGAAGTCAATGTCTTGTCGCACTACCAAGAACCGACGGATAAATCAGTGAAAATGTCTTCTTTTACATTTCCTCTAAGTTTGTTTGGTTTTCATATTAACAACTATATCTCTGTATTCAATAAAAATTGTACACATGTTACATGAAATTCTTAATGCAATTCCTCTATAGTATCACCTCCTAAAAAACTTACGACTGAGTCGAAAAACTATACATTCTCAAACAAATTCGCGACTTGGCTTCGTTTGTCTGCCGAGTTCCCCATTCGGTCGTCTGGGCATGCGCGAACCACTTCCATACACGTGAGAACAGGATCCATCCTATTCCGTCTACTAGCGATCTTATGCGTGCATCTTGTGCAAGTGGACGCATCTACACTGTACCCGGCTGGCGTGATAGGTGCACTGTAACTACAGTGTTCACCAGTGCAGTTATCACAACAACTTATTTATGATCTCGTCAATAAAATAAATAATTTGTTAAACCCATTACTTAAGAGCATTTGAAAAATAGGATTAAAAGAAAGAAGTTTCTCACAAGCAGAGAACATTCTCTGTCGTTGAAGCGAGCTCTTTAGCAAAACAAAACGTTTACACGTTTGTAAAGCTTATGGGACTTAACTATGGGGCCATCAAACTACTTATAACTACCTTATACTAAAGACGCCACAAACATCCATGCCTGAAGCTGTATTCGAACCCCCGACGGGGAATGGCCTCACGCATCATAGCACAGCGCCTCAATGCGCTCGGCCACTCCGCTGCGACGCTCTTTAGTATACTTGTAATAACTACAGTTCAGGTTACATGTTACTATGGTTTATAATGGAAATGATACAATCTGTGTTGCACAGAAGACAAAGAAAGATACCTTACATGTAGTCTATGAGAAGAAATGAAGAAGTTTAAATAAATAAAATAATGAAAACATTATCTGCTTACCATGTAGTTCCCTATACAAAGATCATTCCAGTGCTACTTCAAGCATTTATATAGCCATGAGAGTGATGCCAATGGAATTTTTTCATTAACATAGAAATCAAACACAAGTGGACTCATTCAGCATGTATGCAGTGCATGTTTACAATCGCAAGTAACTACGTAACAAAATTATCTTGTATGTTTGAAAAGGGTCTATTAATAAGACCTTACCACATTAATTCCAAATAAAGTACATTTCAGGTTTCACAGACTGTACCACAAAATAAATATTGTTGCAAAGAAGTACTGTCGGTCTCCTTCTGCTCTTATTCATTCTATCAAAACCGGATGACCTGTTTATGATAGGTTGATTTTATCCATCTAATGTATGGACGATGGGGCTTCAGCCATATATATAGTAATGAATAGTAACACTATCAGCTGTATTCTCATATTATTACTTTTTGGCAACCAGTTTCAATGGACCAAGCCATCATCTTCAGGCCCTTATAATAGGGTAATCTCTATTTTGCTGTGTTAGAGACATCGAAATAACTGGTGTCGCACATTCGTGTAACATTATAGCAAAGAGGACCAAATAGGAGCTGCTCCTGTTGGTCCTCTTTGCTATAATGTTACATGAATGTGTGACACCAGTTATTTCGTTATCTATAACAGAGCAAAATGCAGATTACCCTATTATAAGGGCCTGAAGATGATAGCTTGGTCGACTGAAACTGGTTGCCAATAAAATGAGAATACATCTGACGGTGTTATTATTCATTACTATTTAAGATAAGTTTTATGAAAACCTAGATCTTAATTTCTTTTATGTTAGGAGTAAATAGACATAGTATAAGATTAATAACTGATTAATTACAAACCTAGCGAACAGTTTCTCGTGTGAAAACCGTACGGATTTCGCTTTTAATGCTCGCGCAGACTATTGGCCCTCACTTTTAAACAGAAGTATCTCGTATTGAGTAATTCTGACAGAGATCCAGGACTCAGGAGATGAAAATCTGATGTTTTCTTAAACTTATGTTAGCATATTTTATTCAATAACAAAAAAGTTTCTTGCATGACCAAAATTAGTTAATATCATCAGAAAATTAGTTTCCGTAAACTGATTATATTTAGCTTTAATAATTTTACGCTGCACAAGAAACTTAAAGCTAAGCACAGCACAACTCTTCATGAATATGTAGATGCCTGCTCTATGTTTCTACACTGGATAATTTGCCTTTAGAGCTAGTTGAAATAAATATACGACTAAACAGTCCTACTGAAAACTTACTCAAGAAGGAGGGAAGGCAATGAGAAAGACCTGCACACTCAGAGCATACGCTTAGATTTATTTATTAATAAGAAATTGCGAACTTACTCAGAGGACGTTCTTTTGCTCTGAAAATCTTCTCTGGAGCATGCACACAGCCCCTTGTGACTTACCCAAGACTCATCTGTCACTCTATGGCCAGTAATGGTATAAGAAACCATCTTGCAATTTTGGGTGACGTATTTGTAGTGCCAGTTAGATGTACAAAAAGAGTACCCATTGGAAAAAATGAAACAGTGAAAAGTGAAAAGGCAACATTGTTATAAATGTATGGATCTGCTAAATGTCAGCGTATTTGTCTAAAAATATTTGTGTATTGTATGCCACTACCATGGAAATATTTATTCTTTGTGCATATATGTATTTTTGTATCAATTTAAAAACTTTTTTATTTTATCATGTCCACATTTGCTGTCTCATTAACATTTCTTTAGGGTGTACAGTATCTTCTAATGCAATAGATTAAGAATTGGAATATAAACTATATATAGAGTTTATAAGCATCTTATTGAGCTCCATGTTTACATAGAACATTTTCATGTAATTTAATATGTCATTACTGTTTCTATTAAAACTTTTGTTAACTTTCTCAGTGCATAATTTACAAAACGATGAATAAGTTGTTAACTGCTTTCCTCCTGGAAAATATTTAGTAAGCTTGTCATTCATTAAAATATGTGAATGATGATGATTAAAATATGTGGGGGAGAGAGGTGCCTCCAAGAGCAGTGTTCCTGTCACGAGAAAGAACACATGGCGTGCTACAGTAACACTGCCACTGGCCTGACCAATCTTTTCACCAGGATGACAACCAAGGCTTTTCAGAAAGGGTGTTCCTGAAGACCACCACTAAGAACAATCTCGCTTAACATCGAGGGATTTTCATCATCCAAGTCATTGTTACTATCTGATTTATGTCAGAAACATGATCGACATTTTATTCAAAAACCCATCGTGGTTTCAATGAATGTCGACCACGGATAAACAGCATGATACCACTTGTAGAGTGACCTCACTCTAGGATGGAAGTTCAGTATTCTGCAAACCTAGCCTAGTGATGAAATCTGTTTGCCTAAAATACGACGATGATGGTGCACTGTAACTTCTACAAATCACCTGCTGCTAAATTTGCTTTCTGTTCACCAGAAGTCACTACAACCAGTAAAACAGAGACATTATCGGTGACTTCAAAAAGCACCACATTGATTGGGGATACAGTGCATCAAATAATGATAGACTTGAAGTTGAACTGTGTCCCTGTTACATTGGGAAGTAACACAAAAGTACTTCCTGAAATATCACACATTCTGCCAATAATTAACAGCCTCTACCCATGAAGTTCCATGCTTTGCATTTGTGTTTGTCAGCCATGCTCATAACACATTATATGACGACCGTGGGTTTCGTGTACTAAGAGTAACCAGTGTTGCCATATTATTATTATTATCCGTCCCCCGCTATAACTACCTTCGGACAACTCCATGTTTGGTTCATTTATTTATTTATTGAGCAAAATAATCCAAGTTCACCTGATTTCGCATCTGTATGCACGAACGTCGTGGGGCAGATAGTAATCACTTCTGCACTGCACTGCTGCAGTTCTTGTACAGATAACACTACGTGTGCTCGCCTGTCCATGAATATTAACAATAAATCCCACATTTTTAAACGCAATAACTTACGTACTGCTGCCCAGGATATAGGACATGTATGCAGCTCATAACATTCAAACGTGAGTGGAACTTTGATGTAAATTTCCAAACGTGTGCCTACCTGTCTGCTCGTTACTGAGGGCATGTGATAATAAATGGGTAATTTTTGTTCCTCTCAGTTGTCAAACCGCCAACAGTGGGAATAATTGTGCTCTAGTTTTTTCTAGCCCGTCCTCAAACTGTTGTGGCGGCAACAATACTGCTGACAAATGTCTACGGGTTGCCTGCAGTACTGCTTTGTGCAACTATGCTGTTTCGATATGCGCATTGGTTATGTTTTCCTCCAAATTTAGTAGCATCTACGCGATTAACAACTGCTTGTCACTCTTCCTCGGATGATCCCGAATGGTACTTAGTATTTAGGTTTTGGTTTGCTACATCCGACGTTACCTGAGTATTTGACAATGAAGTGGTAGCTACGATACCTAGTGTTAAGTAGTTGGTTAATGTTATTCAATGCGTCAGTTTTGAAGCTAGTTAGCCGTGTTGTTCGCAAATTGATTGTTTAATGGCTGCTTCGTACATCATTCTGTAGATGATGTAATGCATTGTTGATGTATTTTTATGTCTTCCGAGTCCGCCACCCCGAACACTGTTTTCAAAATTCGTCCCCTGCGTCAACCCACCCTCTCTTCCAATGTCTGACTTTTCTGGGCTTATAGGCGCGCAAAAGCTGCTTGCAAAAGATGGTACCCCCCTTGCATATTATCGCACCCCATATGATTAGTCAACAAACTGCGTAATCTGATAAACATGTTTTCCAACTCTTTCATTTCGTTCTGAGCTGCCCAAATTTAGAGTCATTCCTCAGTGTCCAGTGGTGATCCGATATTACCACGTCCATTCTTCTAGAAAATAATATTCTACCCAACAAAGGACGTACCTTCAAAACTTCAGTTGTTGACAGAGCTGTGAAACAAAAGGAAACCCGTCATTATTTTCCTGTCCTTATGCGAAGTCTACTGGCGTAATAATGTGTTGGGTTAGTCACTGAATTAACCTTTTTTGCTCTGGCATCCCCCTTCTTCCCTTTCTTTACTGTAGGTTCCTTATCCCTTATCAATAAGGACGGTACTAATTCAATATTCTCCTTATAAGTTCGAATTCTGCTGACATGAATCACTGTTCATCGGGCAGGAAGTTGTAGCTTCACATTCACGGGTGACGTCATTTTAATGACCTGATCCGGTCCGTTATAACGAGAAACAGACTTTTTCGTTTTTCGCTTGGGTTTACAAGAATTTGTCAACATTACCCATTGTCCTAAATGAAATTTTTGCAATGTCACCTTATTATTGTGTAGCCTTTTCTGGCGTTCTTGGGCCTTCTTACTTGTTTTCTTAACCTAGTACCAAACCAATTTCATTTGTTTTGCGAAATCTTTTACCAACGAAATATCCCCTTTCCGTTGTTTCAAGCAAACATCAAAAGGTGCACAGTCATTTTGAGGCCAAACACCACTTTGTACGAAGACAAGCCAGTACTTTCATGTACTTTGGTGTTGTAAGCGCACATGATAGCGTTTAAAGGCATACCCAATTGTTATGTTATCAATTTACATAATAATTTAACATTTTCATTATTGTTCAGTGTACCCTTTCAGTCCTGCCATTTGCTTGGGGATGGAACGTGCCAGTGCGTAACACAACTGTTGAAATAATTCTGATAAAAAATTGCATACAACTCTGGTCTGAAAGGCCAAACCTTAGGATCCACTCGTTCACTAACGCTTGAGCTAATGTTTTCGCTTGTTGATCGGACAGTTGGACTAAGGCTAAGAAACAAGAGAAATGGTCTAGTCAAAAACTGGACACCGAATATCAATACATGGTGGATTCCATAAAATCGTGCGAACTAAGATGTACCTGTCACGCTCATAACACAAGAGTGCCAGACTGGAACATCTTGGGGGCCATAAAACACTCAGGGAACTGTCATTACTGACATAAATTACACAAATCCTGGCCCAAGTACTAGTGGTACATCAAACTAATAAGGCTCGAGCCACGCCCTCTGGCGTCAAGCGCAGTTTCTAGTAGGGGAAACTTAACAGGTGTATAAATTTAATTCGATATATGAGGGAACTGATATATGTGATGAGTTGTTGCAGGAACAATTATCTTGTAGAACAAACATAAATGAAATTTTCCAAGCTAACATTATGGCTGCAGTAGGCAACAATCCATAATAATTCTATTAGATATGGGAACAGCTGTTATTGTTGTCACCCAAGCACTGCTTGATGGAATTTGTACAATCAGTAAGCCGCCAACATATTCAGTGCAAATTTACCGAGTAATTAATGCACTAGGTACTAGATCGAAGAATATCAACTTGCAAACACAACTACCAATGATTTATGGGGAGCAATTACATGTATATACATTCCTGTGTGGCTTACTTGAAAATTGCGTATTAGGTTTAGAATATTTGAGAAGCAGAGCGGCTTCCATTCGTTTTAAATCAGATAAGTGCTACTTCACCATCAATGGTTACATGTATACAGTGAACTTAATTAAAAGCAATTCTTCCCATGGCAAATACTGTCAGTCCATCAAAATTTGTTTGTCAAAGGTGAACCCTATTTTTGATAATAATACATCACAAGTGATAGATATAGTGTCAGTAAGGCCTGAAAGTATTCATGACAAAGTTTATGAATCTGAACAATAAACACGAGAGCAGAAATTTCAATTAAAACAGCTCCTTTTGATGTGCAGTCAAGTTTTTAATGTTATTACAACCTATGTCAATCACATGCAAACCTATGAAACTCCATTGGCCAAAAGAGATGCAGTTAAGCAGGAAATCAATAGAATGATAAGATAGAACATCATAGAACCCTCGTCATCACAGCATTTTTATTTAGCTGGTGTGTTGAAAGCTGATGGGTCTGTGCATTTGGTCCTGGAGACACGATCCATTATTTCTGTCTGCACACATCCTGAAAATCTTGAGGAACAACTTCAAAAATTCCATGCTGTAAACTATCTGACCAGTCTTGATTTAGCATCGTGTTATTGGCAAGTTACGTTACTGGGAGATTCAGAAACGTACAGCGCCCTTATTTTTGCAAAACACTCATATCAATTTTGTGTTTCGCTCTTTGGTTTGAATGTAAGTTCTGGAGTTTTCATCGTGGTTTTAGAGACAGTGTTAGGACCTGATCTTATTGACAAAATTACTGTCTATGTAGCTGATATTCTGATTGCCACACCCACCTGGGAGGAACATCTTCAACTGTTAGAATGCACACTGTGCAAGTTTCAATCCTGCAGAGTGACAGTTAATCTACGAAAATCAGAATTTGCCAAATCTGAAATTAAATTTCTCAGACACATCATTTCACCGAGCAGTATCAATCCAGATCCTAAAAAATTAAAAGCTATCCAACACTTTACCTCTCCAAGGAACAAAAAACAATTTAAAGCCATTTTAGGAATGTATTCTTCTTTTCGTGCTTCGTCCCCAATAAATTGTTAAACAGTGATGCTCTCCTTGCGCTTTTACGAAAGGGTGCCACATGGTGTTAGAATGACAACTTTCAAACAGATTTCGATCTTATGAAAGACACATTACTAAATTCTGACGTACTTAGTCTTCCACCTAAGACTAAAGACTTCAGTATCTCTACAGATGCCTCTAATAGAGGTTTTGCTGGAATTTTGTTCCACATGTCCAATGAATATCATCCAAAGACCGTAAAGGTAATCAGCTTTGCGTGCATGTCCTTGACAGAGTACGAAAGACACTACTCCACAACAGAATTGGAAACATTTGCATTAGTTTGGGCTTTCAAAAGGTTTCAGCACTATATTTTTGGCAGACATATCAAAGTTTTCTGTGGCCACCAGGCATTAAGCTTCTTAATGTCCTGTAAACTGTTGCATAGTCGTCTAGCCACATGGTCAATGAACCTACAAGAATTGATTTCGAAATTATTCATGTAAAAAGATCCGATAATATTGTAGTGGACGCTATGTCCAGGCTTCCGCAAGGTCTTCCACAATTAATGTTAATGAAAGACTCCAACTACAATCAGTATTTTCTGGATACGTGCACAAACGTGCTTGATCGTCAGGTAAAGGACGACCGGTGGAACAAAATCATTAACAAACTTATGCAAAATCCAGACGATCCTCTATCATTTCACCATCAGAGTTATAAGAACGTTATTTTCTTACTCCGGCACCCTCATCTGATATTTGGTGTGTATGTATTCTGGAATCGTGCAAGAAACCACTGATTCTGCACACACACAGTGTGGAGACACTTCAGTTCCTTACCATGTCCGAGAAAATTAAAATGGTACTGTTTCTTTCCTAACATGTCCAGAAAAACACTAAATTCTCAAATCATGTTTGGTATTCCAAAAATCGAGACCCAACAGCCAATTCACCAAAACGAAAACTCCATTCAATTCTTCTGGCTCAACCTCAGCAATTAGTAGCCGCAGACTCAGCAGGACCCCTGTCTGTAAGACGAAGTGGCGTAAAATACATTTTTGGGCTTTATGATGTGTTTTCAAAATTTGTTAAACTGCCTGCTTTGAAATCTGCCAAGGTTGCGATACAACCACTGGAGAATGATTTTATTTCCACTGTTGGCAATCCTGTCATGCTGCTGACAGACAATGGTTACACATTCACTTATCGTGCATGGAAAGATTTTATTCGCACTAGTGTTGTGCGACACATTTGCGTTTCCTGCTTCAACCCGTCTGCCAATCTGATGGAACGAATGTTCTGGGAGCTTAAACGATTCATTTGAACTTTTGGATATATCAACAGATTGAATATTTTCGACTATTTGAGCAGACAGTAAACAATCTTCTCTTATATTCAACACCTATTACCCCTGCAGACCTCTTTTAGCAAGTAAAGCAATCCAATTAATGGCTCAATCCCATACAAAAAATTCCACGGAACAACCTATCACAAGATGAGAAAATCCGCATGATTTTAACTCCCTTCACTGAAGCAGCACATTTATGCAAAATGCAGGACAAAAATTTAAAGTGAACATAATAATATGCAACAGGCGAGATGATACTTTTACGAATACATCCAAAACCATCAGAAATTCCTAGAAAGAATAAGAATTGGCAACCTTTTTTACACTGGACCCTACAAAATTACACACAGTCCTCTTGAATGTAGATATTTACTAGCTTACCTAGATACAGGTAAAAGGCCTATATCCTCACAAAGACTTGATAAAGCTCGATACATGAGCTCGAAATGCTACATTATATTAAAGTTAACTCCTGCCCATGAACACCAGATAAATCAGTAATGATGGAATGAACTGTAGGCAGTAATTTGATCTTACAAATGCAAATTTATTAAGCGATTACATTTTCATTTGTAATAGCGTAAGAAAAAACTTTGTGAAGGATGCAAAACATTAATTTACACTGCTAGTCTTGCCACTGTTAAATGTGTGAACGAGGTACAAGGATGTAAATTTCTTAAGTATCATATTCTTATAACGAATGAATCAAACACTTAACAATTATATTTTATAATGATATGGATAAACAACTGTGTAGGGAATTCACACATGTACATATGGTGTGATCAGGAGTGTAGAATAAATACTTAATGAGTCCCACGCAAACGTAGGATTAAGATGTAGTAATTAGTGAATGAATTACTCAAATGAATGAATGAAGAATGACCATATGTGGAGATGAGCATTTCGAGAACCCCCTCAAACACAAATGTACACAAGTAAATTTCAGAATAACTGCAGCAAGTTGTAACCCTAGTTTTAGACACCTTCGCTTAGATAGTAAGTCTACAAAATTTTGCATCCTAGAAATATTTAAATATTACTGATACGCAAAGTATTCACGAACAAGCAAGCGTATCTCACTCACAGATTAAACAACTGCCTTCGACAGGGAAAGGTATGTTTTTTCTTCTTAATTCTGTACTCAGATGTACTTGTTCATCAAATCTATAAAGGTACATTAGAAATTTTTTTTTCAAATGAGTAATTCTATTTTGGTGTTCTCTAAACGCTAAAGATAAGTACTATTAAGTTACGACAGTTTTCGTGAAGGAGTCACAATTCTTGATCATGAGAGATATGTTTTTTTCATGTTTAGTGAACCAGTGTAAGAGACGTTTATGTTAAGAAATTTATTTCCAAGGAAAGGCATTTATACCTCCATAGTCTATTTAAATGTATGTAGGTACCATAATCAGGACAGAAAAAGATTAGCCTGTTTAACACAGAAAGTTACTTTAGACAACCTTTATTCTGCATGGAACCTACAGCACGATAACCTTGTAGTGATAAGTTCCTAGTATTGCAAGAATCATGTGAATCGACCGCCGCTAGAAGAGAAGACAACGAAAAAAGAACGACAACGACACCACCGAGAGGAGTTTTAAGAAAACATGAAGATGCCAATACCACTTACACAGAAAAGAATTGAAATGTCAGCATCTAGGTACTCTAACAACACCGACGTTTTTGAGATTCCGGATTCTCGCTCAATTTGTCCGCTCCTGATGTGCGGATTAGTCGCAACTGTAGCTAAAACACTTTGTTGGGCATCATCATATTTTGCAGGTCGTGATTGACGTTTCACTTGTGGCTGAACATTTCCATTCTCCTTAAATAACGTAACTATCTGACGAAAGGACCGGACACTTGGATGATATCTTCCAAAATAACGATCAACATACATAGCACAGGCCCGTTGGGCATTTTGATCACAATGGCCATACATAAATACCATATCCACCTTTTCTGCAATAGGTAAACGGTCCATTTTAACACGAAGCAAATAACGTCCGCACTGGCGAAATGTTACGCGATACCACGTACTTTACCCCCCCCCCCCTACCAAGGGGCTCACGGTTTTCTCATGAGTACGTCCGTGGCGAGCACGGGGTCCCGAGTTCATGCAGTCTTCCTTTCTTCTTTCCTTCCCAGACTGCATTTCCTTTCCCCCTCTACTCGTTTTCTATGCTCACTCTTTCCCCTTCGCACCGAGGGGACTGATAGCCTCAGTAGTTTAGTCCCTCTATCCCAACGAAACAACTCAACGCAATCCCGCACTCATACTTTAGTGACTATTACAGTGCCATCACAAAGCGAAAAGTGTTCCAAATAAAACATTCGTATTTATTTACGTACTGGACGAATATGTAATAAAACATGAGGGTGCATATTTTAAAAAATGCAGTTGATATCCGTTTGACCTATAGCAGCGCCATCTAGCGCGCCAACTATAACGCCATCTCCCTTCAAACTAGAAAAGTTTTGTTCTTTATAGTTTCTTCGTTTGATGCTTATTTCGTGAGATATTTGGCCTGGTCCCTATTAATGGACCACGTTCACGGTTATGTAACCAGGCATCGACTAAAACAAATTCACGTTACTTTTCAGTTCCTTTTCATTTGATCATTCCTTTTTTCAAATCCTCTGTACTCCCCAGAACTCCGTATGGCATTAAAGTCGCCTTGCAGTTCTCTGTGTGACGTCACACATCCGCAAAAAGTAGTGCAGGCGAGGCGTTTCAGGTACAAGGAGGTAGACATGGTCCAAAACAAGCTGAATTGTTTTCAACCAGAAATTCAGTAAGCAACTTGGAACCATGTGATCCTAGTTTCGCCACAAGAGGAGCCATTCCATATTCGACATTCCTGCAGGTGGTGGAAAGGTTCCTTATACTCTGCCACTGATTATTCTATGGATTATGCGACAATTGCATGATGATGCTCCAACCCACTTCGCCTCTTAACGTCCTGATGCATCTCAATTGTGTCTTCCTGGTGTGGCTCTTTTTTACTGGACAACACTGAAGCCACATTTTTAATACATCACCTTATTTTTGGATGTTCAGTGGTCTCATAGATCTCACAGCTCGCCTGTCATTAACACATCACAAAATTATATTAGGACGTTGGATTCTTCCAAGTCATAGGACATAAATGTGACACGTTTCATTTTTAACATATTTATTTATATTCTTGATGAACACAAACACAGCAGAAATGTATATTTAAGACGGCTTCACAACTCATTTTCATACTGACTTTAAACTGACTGAAGGCCGAATTATTACTCTGCAACAAACTTAACACTGAATGAAGGCTTACAACTGAACAACTAACTGCTTTAGACTGCTTGAAGGCCAAGTTATTACTCCTCTTAAGACTGACTGAGTTCGCGCAAATTCGCACATACATCTATTACAATATCTAGAACCTTCTCAAACACAGAAGTCACAATATTTAAATATAAAACAATCTGTTGATGAAACATAAATCAGTCTTGCTTTACATAAAGATACAAAAAATTATGACAAATGTAATAATAATATTTCCTATCAACACAAAATAATACACAAGATCGTAAGTAAATAACAATTAGTGCAGTGTTAATATATGTTTACATTATTTAAAATTGTTAAATCAAAGCAACTAATCAATTTTACAATCAGCAACATATAGCAATACGTTCAATACATTGTAGAAAACATTAGATAATGTTAATTATTAGCTTCATGAACAAACACATTATTGTCCAAAATTAAGTTTACGACTTTCAATAATTAATTAATTTAGTTTGTCAGATGACTCTAGTAATGCGAATGATAATCAATGTGACTTGACAGAAGATCCATAAGATGCTTATATATTATAAATATGGAATATTAGGTTACAATACTATGATCAACTGTGGTATAGTATACATCAATATTACAAACAAACGAGGCCCTCCTGGCTAAATACATTACAATACCCCCCTCACACAATGTCAGACATCACATGTGGATGACATTGTTTGATAACAGAATTGGTTGTATTTTGAATCAGTAAATATTTTAAATTTATACCACACAAGACAAAAATATGATCAGTTTTTAAGATGAACAAGAGTACACAATTTTTTAAGTCATACTAAATGTTTACTATATTACTCAAATTCAATTTTAAATCATGCTACAGTAACATAAATGACTGATTTTATAGAAAAATGTTAGCAAAATAATATTTTACTACTGATGGTCTTATTTCTAAAATGCACAATTCTTTAAATTAAATTACCATGACATTAGATACAGAAAGACAATAAATTGTTTTTAGAACAATTGTGATTAAGCAGACAAAGTTTTGTTGAACAAATGCACAAACATAGCACGTGTACAGTCTAAAGTCATACAGGATAAGCTTAATGCAGTTCCATGTTAATAAGTGTACACTTCATTTGTGTAGACAGTGCATAAATTTCAGCAAGACAGTATAAAAATGGTTACTATAAGTATCAATGTAACAAACTGTAGGTGCCAAGTGTACATTAAGTGAACTCTTACAAAGTTATTACAATTTTTTAAACGCTGGAAGTAATTTGATAATTCAAAATAATTACCAAGTTTTCAAATTGTAAACAGATGTGAGAATTTTATCATATCTTCTTTAAGAAACAGTCATCACCATATTGATCATGATAATTATGTGAGGATTATTACTATGTAAATATTAAAAGCAAAATGAACAGTAATATGTCTTAATGACAATATAGAAGTGTAAAGCTAGATTATGACACACTAGCAAATGCAAGCAGAAGTTTTATAAACAGAAACCCTACCAGTTCTGTACTTGTACGAACTGCATACAAGCGCCTAAAAATTTGTACAAAATATGGTGCTGTGAATTTTACATCCACAGCCTGCGGAGCTACAGGACAGCAGATGGACACGACGCCACCAAATACACGGCTGTTGAGTTTACCAAAGAAATTCACTTATCAAAATTATTAAATTAATATTATTTCATGAATGCATTGCTCTGTCATATTATTTTATGAATGTAGTATTCAAGACAAATCTCATCCAAAAAAACCTTCATAAATGACAACAATAGACCCCAGCCATCAAAGTCAGAAAAAGCTAACCACATCAGAACTTTCATATAATCAGAGCACAAAATGTATAGTCAAGTATGGTACACAAAATTCGCTGTCAAATTAATGTACATACAATATGTCAGATCAGTTAAATAATCATAATCAAATTTTAAATGACAGGTACCCCATCAAATTTCGTACACAAAGATCATTCAACCCCCCACTTTATAAATAATTTTGTACAAGATGGTTATCAGGAAAAAATTACAACGAATACACAAAATTCAGCAATTAATTTGAAAAATGTCATGCAAACATCTAATAGTAAAAACGTCTAATGCTCATACAGTTCAAGAACATCATGATGTCTGTCAGATTTAGTGAAGCATGAAAGATGCAGTTTACTTAGGGAAACCAATTTGCTACATATTTAGTAAAGCATGAATATACATTGTACTTATACAGATCAATTTGTAACATATTTAGTAAAACATGAAAATGCAGCTTGCTTACACAGGAACCAATTTGAAAAATTTTATGAAATGAGAGTATCTAATTATAACCATTACTTATTCAAGATGTCAAGATTTAGTAAAAAATTGAACATTAGTAACAGAAGCATGTAACATACAAACATTTCAGATAACTCAAACAAGAAAGTGTGTGTAACATGGAAATACCATTTGATCCAAAAATGTAACATTACAGACTATTAATTGTGACTAAAGGTTCCCAGGATATCCTACATAAAGCATATTGGAAAGCATAACCATCATCACATCAGAAACTTGATCTAGCGATTTAAACAATAAACATTTCACAACTATAGCCTATGGCATCAGTAAATCATTTCGGTTATTCAACCTATTTAGTTTAGTATAAGAGATACAGTCATCTGTTGAATCAATTCAAGAGTTTCTTACAATGAAAGTGTCTACTAATGACTGTTACAAGATTATTATGATAGTGGCAAATACTATCAGAAAATGTTCATATTACTTAAATAAAAGACTGTGTGTGACCAGAAAAATAGTATCTTATCCAAAAACAATTTCCATTACATACAGTTAAATTCGATTATGTCATTAAGAATCCCAAAATGTTTTGCACGAAGTACTTCAGAAACAATATTACCATCACAGAAACCTAATCAGTTTAAGCAATTAACATTCTTATAGATTTGAGAAATAATGTGAAAGCACATCTGGATGCATAGTATGTAGTATGACACATTTACCAAGAGACAGAATGCATAGAAAAATATGAAAAAAAGAGTTTAGCTTACTGATTGATATTGCAGTCAGTTTTGTGAAAATTTAACTCATTACGTTTCTTCTACTAGGTAATTTTGAATAGTAAACGTAGCAGTTAGACAGAACATTGTTTTACATCATACACAGGCCTACCATTAGTGAAAACTTTACACTTACACATTAGCATTTACTAAAACTTCAAAAGAATCTACAGATGTCTAATAGTTTACTAAAAGTTTCTGAACTAAAGTCAAAAATACTGTACATTCCAGCTTAAAGCAAATAACGTTAATTACAATGCCTGAGCTTGCTTGGGATTGTATTTCAATCATTAGAGCTCCCATACCAACAATCATTTGCCTATTTCTTTCTACTTTACGATGTTTCCACCACTCTGGGTACAATTTTTCCCAGCTCAATTCTAGCTTTTTCCATATAAAGTATATTTGATTTTTGAACTTCTGCCTTAGTGTTTCCTTTTCACAAATCAAATCAGGTAAGTTACAGTCAACTGTAATTAAGACAGTATCATTCAAGTTTACATTCTTAGGATTATTTTTAAGGCACAATGTAGTTTCATCAACATGTTCCCTACCTTTAATATTTTCATCACAAACATTTTTAAACCCTTCATCAATGGTACTAAGTTCCCTATTTTCAACATTTATATCTTCAACATACAATATACTGTCAGTTTCATTACTATTGTCAACATATTCCATACTTTCATCATTATAATGTAAAGTATTCTCATTACCAAGCATAATATCATCATCATGAACATCAACCTTTACATTGTTAATACCTTGTTCTTTACTCAACTCAACAGACATCAGAGCTACTACTTCCATAATCAGAAATGTCATATGTATTTTCATTTTCAGTAGGTAACATTTTACAAGAAACATTGTATACCTCACTTGTGTCGGTATGAACATTATAATTAACCTCAACAACACAATTGCCGAACTCTGGTAAAATGATATGGCTTTCAGTATCATGCACAAAGTCTAAGTTACCATAATCACATTCAGATACAAATACATCATCACATTTAGGTTTTATTTGTGTATTAGCATGTTTGTAGTTTCTATTCTCATTAAAATGTGTATTACCATATTTATTGTGCCGATTTCTTTGTCACCCCCACTCCATTTATTCCTGTAATTAGACTTTTGCCTTTCAATAGAAATTTCAATTTTATACACAAAATTCAAAAATTCATCCATATCGTTATCAGGAGCATGTATTAGTTCCCATTGTAAATATTTTGGCAGCCTATTTTGCAACACATGAATTTGTGTCCTAACATCTAAGGGATACTGTAAATGTATTAGTTTCTGCAATTCATTTTTATAAAAATCACACAGTCCTCCTGGTTTTCCATTGTAAGCTGGTCCATACAAAAATTTACTGTTAACCCTGTGTTTGTCACTTTCTGACCAATACTTCTTTCAAAAACTTTCTTTAAATTCCTCCACGTTTGACAAAGACTTCTGTTTATGTTAGCCCAACTTAATGCTTCACCATTTAAACTTATTAACATCACACATACCTTCAATGAAACTATTTTCACAGCTTAAAATAGATCTACAGGGGGTACATCATGTTCTGGAAACATCTTTACAGGAATTTTAGACCATGAACCAAAATTATGTATGACATTTGTTAAAGGATTATTATTCACACACTCACCTTATGATAAATTGTTAATCTTTTCCCTATTAACTTCCTTACCAAAGTCTACACTTTTTTCTACTGTCTGATATGCTGATTCTACATTATAAAAACAACTCGTATAGTAATCATTTATTACGCCTAACCCTGTGTTCATATTTTCATTTTGTGTTTTGGAATCAGAATCTTCACACGAAACTTTAAGTTCTTCTTTAATTAGATTTTGTTGGTCAGTTAACTTTTTAATAAATTATTTTCCAGTTTGTTAAGTACTAATTTTAGCATGTCCGAAGCAAAATCCCTGTCGAAATTACACATTTTAATATTTTCTTTCTCAATTCTGAATAAACTGCACTCAAATAACTAAAAATCAAAGTTAAATTGCACTTACAGGTTTAGTCGTCCAGTCCATTTCCAGTTCAAAAATTCCGAAATTTTTGTCTTGCTTCAGCATCGTTTCTAACAAATTATTTAATCCTGGATCCCATACCGGTTACATTTATTAAAATTTCATCCATAAAACGTGTGTACATGTACCTTTGCTTCTTCGTTGTTTCTGAAACATTGTCACATTTGTAGGTTTCCAAAAGTCGACACAAACTTAAAGCCACATTTTTAATACATCTCCTTCGGTTGTTCAGTGGTCTCGTAGATCTCATAGGTCGCCTGTCATTAATACATCACAAAATTATATTAGGATACTGAATGAAGGCCAAGTTATTACTACTTTACAACTGAACAACCAACTGCTTTAGACTGATTGAAGGGCAAGTTATTACTCCTCCTAAGACTAACTGAGTTTGCGTCAATTTGCGCGTATTAATATATATTACAATTTCTAGAACCTTCTCAAACACAGAAGTCACAATATTTAAATATAACACAATTTGTTGTTGAAATATAAATCAATCTTGTTTTACATAAAGATACAAAAAATTATGACACGTGTAATAATAATTTTTACTATCAAGACAAAATAATACACAAGATCGTAAGTAAATAACAATTAGTGCAGTGTTAACATATGTTTACATTATTAAAAATTTTTAAATCAAAGCAACTAATAAATTTTACAATCAGCAACATATGATATTACGTTCAATACATTGTAACAACATTAGATAATGTTAATTATTAGTTTCATGAACAAACACATTATTGTTCAAAATTAAGTTTACGACTTTCAATAATTAATTAATATTACAAACAAACGATACCCTCCTGGCTAAATACATTACACTGGGTTGATGGATTGGTCGAGGAGGCCCAGATGCAGCGCCTGCTCGTTCACTCACACAAATTCGTTCAATGAATCAACCCTTGTGACATCTGTTCATGGGTCCATCTCAGAAGTGTCATGCATGCAGATCCCATTGCAGACCTGGAAACAATGGAGCATCTTATTCATGCAGCATTGCCACCTCCATGATTTGAGCGCTTTTGTGTCAAAGACATTAAAAGCGGCTTGTTAATTTCAAATGACTGATCCTGGCAGGGAACTGCCAGATAAAAGATGTTTGTTTAATTGCAAATAACGAATCCTCGCTGGAAACCGCCAGATAAAAGAGCTGCAGTTATTTAAAACTAACAAGTCCTAGAAAAAGGGATCCAAGATAAGAGATCTGCACAATGGAATAAATGAGGTTTCCTCCGGCAAGCAGAAGGAAACAATTATAATAAAACGGATTTGAGGTTAAATTATAAACAAGGTAAAATTTAACTAAGCTGGTTTATTGCCAGTTTACATGGAAATGGGGGCAACACTGATTTTAAACACACAATAAAAAAACAATAAGGTTTTAAATTGAAAATAGAATCTAACAAGCTGAAAGCCTCTATAACTTCAAAGGGAGGTGGGCAAACATTGAAATAAATGAAAAGAGGCAGAGAGCTGTCTTTCAACATCCTGAATAAGCACGTGTTAAGACACAAGCAAAACATTCTGAACACACTGTAACTCTCTACCGCCATGAACTACAAACATTGCCAAGGTGAGGTGGCTTGCTTGCCTCTATGATACAGATAGCAGTATAGTAGGTGAAATCACAGCGGAGAAGCATCTGTGAAGAGGCCACCACGTGTGATTTCTGAAGAAGGGTAGCAGCCTTTTCAGTAGCTGCAGGGCTACAACGTCGATTATTGACTTATCTGAACTTGTAACATAATGTGGCTTTGCCATACAGTTACTGCGAATGGCTTAAAGCAAGGGGAAACTACAGTTGTCACTTTTCCCAAGGACATGCAGCACCGTTGTAGGAATATATGATGATGGCATCCTCGTTGGTAAAATATTCCGAAGGTAAAATAGTTCCCATTCCGATCTCTGGGTGGAGACTACTCAGGATGAGGTTGTCATCATTCTATGGATTGGAGCCTGGAATGTTAAGATTCCTTAATCGGGAATGGGAGTTTGAATATTTGAAAAGAGAAATTGATAGACTAAAGTTAGATATGTATGGATTAGCTGAAGCTGGGTGGATAGATGAACAGAATATATGGTCATGTGAGCAAAGTGTTATAAATAGAAAATCAGTATGGTGCGTTACAGCAGTAGGCCTAATAATCACCAACAAAATAGGAATGCGGATAAACTACTAAGAGCATCCAGGTGATGACATTATCATAGTCAAGACAGATACGAAGACAACACCAAAAACAGGAGTCACGCTTAAATGCCAATTAGCCATGTCAATTACTTGGTGATTGAAGAAAAATATGAGGACATAAAGGAAATTATTCAGACAGTTAAGGGACAGGTAAATATAATTTTGATGCAGAGCTGGAATTAGGTACCAGGAAAAGAAATAGAACTAAAAATAGTAGCTGAATACGGAGTGGGGAAAATGAATGAAAGAGGAAACCGTCTGCGAGAATATTGCACAGAACATAGTTTAATCATAAGCAACAAACACATCATTTAAGAATCATGAAAGATGGTTGACTATGTGAAAGACACCAGGTGACACCTAAACGTACCAGATAGATTTTATAATGGTAAGACATATACTTCAGAACAGGAGCAGATGTAGTTTCTGACCATGTGTGATAGGTTATGAACTGAAGCCCGAAACTAAAAAAAGCTGCAGAAAGGTAGAAAAATAAGGAGATGGGACATGAATAAATTGAAGGGACGTAAAGCTCTTGAGAATTTCAAATGGAGTTTTAAGGAAAAACAGACAGAAACAGGGGGGAAATAAAACAGTAGAAGAGGGATGGGTAGCATTGAGAGATGAAATAGTGAAGACAGAAAAGGATCAAATAGGTGGGAATGCACGACCTACAAAATATTCATGGATATCATAGGATATACTGAATTTTATTGATACAAGGAGAAGTTATAAAATGCAGTAAATGAAGCAGGCAAAATGGAGTACAGATGGCTAAGGAACGACATTGCCAGGAAGTGGAAAATGGCTAAGTAAGAGTGGCTAGAGGGCAAATGCAAGTCTGTAGAAAAATTTATATCTAGGGGTAATACAGATAAAACCTATAGGATAATGAAAGAGACATTCGGAGACAAAAAAAAAGCCACATGAATATCAAGAACTCAGATGGAAAATCAGTTCTGACCAAAGAAGGAAAATCTGATAGGTGGAAAAAATGTATAGAGGATCTCTACATAGAAAATAGAGACAATATTGTAGGAAGGGAAGAGGAAGTAGATGAAATAGGAGATACTAGCTGAGGGAAAATTATTACAAAGCACTGAAAGACCTCAGTCGAAACAAGTCCTGGAGTAGATGATATTCCCTCAGAGTTACTGAACTCGCTGGGAGACCCACTTATGACCTATTTCACCTGGTGCCTCTGGAGTATATGATATCGTTAGGAGAGCCAGTCACAAAGAAATGGTTCCACCTGGTATGAAAGATGGATGAGACAGGGGAAATACTCTCAGACTTTTAAAAAAATGTAATAATTTCTATTTCAAAGAAAGCAGGTGCAGACATGTTGAAAATTACAGAACAATCAATTTAATAAGTCATAGTTACAAAATTTTAACATCAATTATTTCCAGAAGAAAAGAAATATGACCTCTGGGAAGATCAATTTGGATTTAGGAGAAATGTAACAACATGGGAGGCAGAACTCACCTTATGACTTATAAGATTAAGTAAAACCAAACCTACATTTCTTGATTCTTTGGATTTGGGGAAAGCTTTTGACAATATTTATTAGAATAAATGTTTTCAAATTCTGAAGTCAGAAGGATTAAAATATAGGGAACGGAAAGTTATTTACTACTTGTACAAAAACCAGACTGTAGTTATTAGCGTCGAAGGGAATGAAACACAAATTTTGTTGAGAAGGGAGTAAGACAAAGTTGTCGCATTTCTGCAGCATTATTCAGTTTGTAGATTGAGAAAGCTGTGAGGGAATATGAGGAGAAATTTGCAGAAATAATAACAGTTCAGCGTTTCAACTCGGACGACGAACTGAAGGGCTCAGTAAAGGAGTGGCTCTTGTCACAGCAACCGAAATTCTAGGAACAGGAAATCGTTCAGTTCGTTAAACAGCAGGATAGTTGTGCTCACACATCTGATGATTACTTTTCAATAAAGACTTCAATTATATACACATGGTATTTTCGTACTTTTCTATTCTAACATCCCTTTAAAGTTTACCAATTCTATTTTAGACTGGAGCGAACACATAGAAAATATTGTGGCGAAGGTGAACCAAAGGTTACGTTTCATTGGCAGAATACTTTGAAGATGCAACGTCTCCACCAAACAGACTGCCTACATCACACTTGTGCGTCCTCTCCTGGAATACTGTTGCCCAGTGTGGGACCCTCACCAGGCTGGACTGACAGAAGAAATTGAGAAGGTTCAGAGAAGGACAGCTCGTTTTGTTTTATCACGTTATAGGGGAGAAAGCGTCATGGAAATGTTGCACGATCTGGGGTGGAAATCATTAAAAGGACTACGTTATTCGTTGCGGCGAGATCTATTTGCGAAATTTCAATTACTGACTTTTAATTCTGAATGTGAAAATATTTTGCTACCATCCATCGACCTAGGGAGACATGACCACCACAATAAAATAAGAGAAATCAGATCGAAGACGGAAGGATTTAGGTGTTCTTTCTTCCCACGCGCTATTAGAGAATGGAATGGTAGAGAAAGGTTTTGAAAATGGTTAATGAACACTCTACCAGGCACTTAAATGTTATTTGCCGAGTATCTATGTAGATGTATATATTTTTAATGTGGACAACATTGTTACATGAAAACTTTATTGACCAGCAGATATAGCAATGTATAGGCTTATTTTTGGACATAGTCAAGAAAAGAATTGAGAAATTAGTCCTAATGTGGAGTCATCTTTTGTTATCGTTTGTAGTAGAAGTCTGCCGCTAGTGAATGGAACAAGTGTGTGACATTCTTCTTCAACTCTTCGTCGTTATCAAAACACCGGCCATAGGCCAGGAATATCTTGAAGCAGGAAAAGTTAGAAATCGCTGGGAGCAAGATCAGCTCCCAGCTGATGTGTGCGTAGCCATATTGGTACGAGCATTGTCATGGAGAAGCACAACACATTCAGTAAGCATTCCATGCCTCTCCTTCAGAAGGCTACGCCCTACGGGCAGCGTTTTGACAATGACAAACTGCTCAAAACGAGTGTCCCATGTTGCTACCATTCATAGCCGAAAGACTTATGTCACAGGAATAGAAAAATTAATTCAAAGATATAACAATTGTCTCAGTTCTTATGGTGACTGTGTCGAAATATATCTCAAACATTCCTATACTTGTTGCCAATAAAGTTTCTCATGTAACTACGTTGCTTTTCAAAACCTCTGGAAACATACTTTGTCGGTGGGCGCTACATTACACCCGGCATATAGTTGGAACGATGGGTTGCCGTTTCAGCTCACTGATCCACTGGAAGCAATTTCTACGCATAGTTATCAGCAGGCGCTACACCACAATGTTATTGTAAAAAAAAAAAAAAAAAAAAAAAAAAAAAAAAAAAAACCCCGGCGTTGAGACAACGCTACGTGAGGCACTAGGTGTAGTCAGCAGCTGCCCACAGAACGTTGCCTACTTTGAGGTGGCATACTGTGGACTTGGTGTTCCATCCCTAGTAGTCTGCTGTGGAGCGTGAACTACTAGCTGCTCAGTAGTTGCCGTCATGATATTACAAGACAGACTTCTACATTTCTACATGTACACAGACATCTTATTGTTTATGAATCATGTAGTTCTCATGAAGTTTTTTTGTACTTGAGTGAGACAAAATCAGCTATTTAAATCCCCTTTCTCAGGCTACTTATCATCAAAATGAACTATTGTCCATATTTTCTTTATTTTTTTTCACCATGATACAGCGATAAAAATAAGGAAAAATCACTGCATTTTGGTTTTTGCGATTCGCCTGGCTCTTCCCTAATAGGAACGTTGCAGCTAGTAGTACAGTTGCCCATATGTCTAACATATTCATTGTTTTTGTCTCCTCGAAGCAACTAGTCAATGACTATGCCCCAGCGTTTCGTTCCTCCCCTGTTAGAGCATTCTGCTTCCAGAATGCTGTTAATATCATTACTACCACTCTGTATTATCCCCAGGGGTTCTTTGCAGAGCGAGTTAATCGCAATTTGAAGGCGGATCTAATAATCTACTCGACTATGAGTCGAGATTAGAGTCTTCCTTGGCTAAACTTGGCTTTCAGTTCTGCTCAACATGGGGCAACGATGGCCTCGCCGGCTTCATTAATGTTTTCCTTTCCAGTGAAGTCTCCCATCTCCAATCTGTGGCGGATCGATGATGTTCAAAATGTTCAAATGTTTGTAGCGCTTATGGGACGTAACTACGGGGTCATCAGTCCCTAAACCTACAAACTACTTATGAACTACCTTATACTAAGGACAGCACAAACATCCATGCCCGATGGGGGATTCGAACCCCTGATGGGGAATGGCGTCGCGCACTGTAGCATAGCGCCTCAATGTGCTCGGCCTCTCCGCCACGGCGATTGATGATGTGTTACCTGTAGCCTTGTCACCCGAAATAGTGAGAGAGAATTGGAAGTGTGCAAAGTCGAACATCTTATTGTGGCACAGCCAGCAGGTGAATCATTACAACCAGAATGGAAGGCCCGTCAAAGGGATGCTACAAGATCAGGCGTTTATCTGCAATTATCCAGAGCAGGATTCCAGGAGTGTGAAGGTTGGAAAACTCACACACAGGTTTGTGGCCCCTTGTGCTATTTTTCGTTTCCTTAGTCTTGTCAACTTCGTGGTAAGACATATGTCAAGGGAAACGTGTTGAACCCATCTTAGTCAGGTGAAGTTTGTGGGTGGGGGTAATTATGTTTCGGTAATACCGGTTGTTTGGGCTTGGGGCAGGGTGTTGAACCATGCCGCCTCCAGTTTTATTTATGATGGCTCTGGTTTCGGTCTGGTTTACTTTTGGCAGCGAGAAGATGGATCTTCCAAATGTGAATTATTTCCGATTCAAGTCATGTGAGACCTCCTCTCTTTAATGGCTGATGCTTTGCTTCTTTACCTTACGTGGAGTCAGCATTAGTATCTTTCAATCAGTTGTTAATAACCTTGTTCTTTGGGAAAAATCGACTCAGCTTGCCTTGTGTATGTTATCCTCATGCAATTTTCCTGGCGTGTATACATCCAGTTTCGGTTACATCTTTCAACAAGCGTGGCGCTCTTGATTTTTCCCAATCTTCCGTTGATACTATGTGTTCGCTACGATCGTTGATACCCCGCGGGTGTTTGACGCTGGCTGCAACAGTAGTAAGAACTTGTATCACTGAGCGAAATGTGCTGAAGCCAGTTAGTTGTTATCTGGCAGTAACCGGTTCATTAGCATAGCTTTCACAGCCTACATTCGAGAAGCAGGTTGTATATAACCATGAGGGACCATCGTAGGCGGGCAATATGTGTACTCGATGTGACCCCCGAGTAACGTTGTGTTGGTGGTCAATGCGCACTTGGTTGTTTCGCTGTGCTGTGACAGCCGTTGGCTAGTGGAATTTGATTTCTGCGAGAAGTATGGTGCTGACGCGCCAAGGAGAAATACGTGTGCACCTTCTGACTTCATGGCTAGTGCGGCTAGTGTGGAGGCAGAGGAAGAAGGTGCAGGAATCAAGAGGCCAGATTTCCGGAGTTCACCATGGGCAGAAAAACGCTGCTTCTGTGTACGTAGCATTTTGGCGAAAAGTCAGTTTTAGCGGCTTGCTAGTGGATGTACGGTGCCATCTCGGCCTACTAAGTTATGGAATATTGGACGGAAGAGTGCCCAGATTACCTTGTCTCTATTTTATAGAGCGTGAGAGTGTTCCCTGTGCTCCGTTCATTCTGGAGCAGTTTACTGTTGTTGGGTAGTATGAGAGTTCCTGTCAGCTTTGTTCCTGGCATTTCCCACTCCCCTAGTGAGGGCGGCGTGATTGTAAATGGCACTGGTTTGGGTATTAATGTGCAATCGGCTCTTAGGGCACCTATGTGCACCAGTGTGTCTTTCCTACTCATACTTCTAACTACCGCAGGGCATGTGCTTACTTATGGGGAAGCTGTTTTTCTTTTTTCTGAATCGCTCTGCACATACAGTTTGTGTGTGGAGAGTTGAGAAGTGTATCTGTCATTAATGCCCTCATTCGATCCATTTCAGAAGTCTTTCTTGTAGACAGATCTGCTTGGAGCAGTGCAAACACCCGCTGGTGAAGTGTTAAATTGCACGCACTGATCCTCCATCACCACCTCCTTTTAATAAGCATGTCAACCATGAGTTGTAGTTCTATTTAAAGGTTATTGGGTGTATTGTAGTATGTTGTTTAAAGGTTATTCTTCCAGTTTGGGAGCATCTATTTTAGGTGAAAGTCTTGCATGTTGACATTTAGTTGTCACCTTGTTATTGTGAGATTGCCTGCTTATCCTGCTTATTAAAGCTTTAAATTGTTATTGGATTGCATAAATAGGTCCTTATTGGCAATTTTAATGCCTCATTGAATGGTGTAAAAGATAGGAATAAGGAGGAAAAGAAAAGGGTTTCTAAATGGCTTTAAAATTACATCTATATTAGTAAAATTTTCAATGGTTTATCTGTTTGAAGGATTTAATTGCTCAGTGAAGCTTAGCTGGGGCTAATTGTTTATTACTATTCTGAGATTTAAGATTATCTTAATTATTTATAGAATAGTGTATTGAATTTCTAAGATTCAGTATTGTTAATGCCTACATTAAATAAAACCTTCATAATGATAAGATGTTTACTTGAGGTCCCAATTGTTCCATGATATTTTAAATATTTGGAATAAAATTTCTGATGGCAAAATACAATATAAAACAAATAGAATTATAATTACAAATACAAATATAATTATAGAATATATACAACTTGTGATGATGTATTAATATATGAATAAAATACATATTCATAATAAACTACATATCCAAATGGAATTTCTACCATCATTTATTAAGAAACTCAAGTCATCATTTGCACTTAATACTATTTTATGTTAAATGACTTGTAATTAATTGAATTGATCTATACAATTCATTATTACTGAGTAAGCATTCATTATAATCAACAACTGATATTTTATTCTCTACTACTGATCTCTTAACACTTTAAGATTTTTATTTACTTTTTCACCAACAAAAAATACATATATTTTACCTCTCATTCTTACATATTTAGTCATAATTTTACCATTACATTGATCATGTATTTTATCCCATAACTTGCTATTCATTTGAGTTATATTTTATACATTATGAGGTGCATAATCACTTGTATCAAAGTGTTCAATTATGTTGTTGTTGTTGTGGTCTTCAGTCCACAGACTGGTTGGATGCAGCTCTCTACGCTACCCTGTCCTGTGCAAGTCTCTTCATCTGAGAATAAGATCGGCAACCTACATCCTTTCGAATCAGCTTACTGCATTCATCTCTTGGTTTCCCTCTGCTGTTTTTACCCCAAACAATTACCTCCAATGCTAATTTCACGATTCCTTGATGTGTAAAAGTGTGGCCTACCAATTAATCCATTCTTTTGGTCAAGGTATGCCAGAAAATCTTTTTTTTCTCCCCAATTCTCTTCAGTACCTCCTCATTAGTTACACAATCAACCCACCTAATCTTCAGCATTCTTCTGTAGCACTGCATTTCAAAAATCTCTATCCTCTTCCTGTTTGCACAGTTTATCATCCACGTTTCACTCCCATACAATGGTGCACTTCTGACAAATACTTTCAGAAAGGCCTTCCTAACATTTAAATCAATATTGGATGTCAACAAATTTCGCTTCTTCGGAAACGCTTTTCTTGTCAGTGCCATTCTGCATTTTATATCTTCTTTACTTCGGCCATAAGACGTTATCTTGCTAACCAAATAACAAAACACATCTACTACTTTTATTGTCTCATTACCTAATCTAATACCCTCAGCACCACCTGACTTTCGACGCTATATTCCATTATCCTTGTTTTACCCTTGTGATGTTTATCTTATACCCTCTTACAAGACACTGCCCATTACATTCAATTGCTCCTCCAGATCCTCTGTGGTTTCTGACATAATTACGATGTCATCACCAAACTGCAAAGTTATTATTTCTTCTTCCAGAAATTCAATGACCTCTCCAAATTTTTCTTTGCATTTCTTCACTGTTTGCTCAATGTACCGATTGAACAACATTGGGAAAATGCTACAACTCTGTCTTACTCCCTTCCCAACCTCTGTGTCCCATTCATACCCTTCGACTCTAATAAGCGCTGTCTGGTTTTTGTATAAGTTGAATATAACTCTTCTCTCCCTAAATTTTACCCCTGTTACCTTCAGAAGTTGAAAGAGTTTTTTCCAGTCGACATTGTCAAAAGCTTTCTCTAAATCTACGAATGTTAAAAAATTAGGTTTGCGAGTATTTCTTCCTGTGTTCCTATATTTCTCATAAATCCAAAGTGATCCCCCCCATGTTGGATCCAACAAGTTTTTCCATTCGGCTGTAAATAATTTGTGTTAGTATTTTGAAACTATGACTTATTAAACTGATAGTTCTGTAATTTTCACATCTTTCTGCACTTGCTTTCTTTGGAATTGAAATCACTATATTCTTCTTGAAGTCAGAGGGTATTTCCCCTGTCTCATACATCTTGCATACCAGTTGGAACAATTTTTTCATGACTGCCTCTCCTATCGATATCAGCAGTTCAGACGGAATATCATCTACTCCAATGCAATCTTTGAGGCTTGAGTCTTCGGACTTATTGGTCAGTTTCGATGTGGTTTCACTGTTCACTCGTGTCCCACTGGAAGATTCCCTGTGTCTGATTAGCGAAAAACTGGATGATGACTTGGTCAAGCTTTGTCGTCATGTGATGACATCCACATATTTTTATTTAATGACCACTTTTTTGAACAGACTGACGGAGTGGCTATGGGGAGTCCTTTATCACCCGTAGTTGCCAATTTGTTAATGGAGGATTTTGAGGATATGGCTCTGAGGACTTCGGCTCTGCAACAAAAGTGTTTCTGGAGATATGTTGATGACACATTCTTTGTGTGGCCCCATGGACGAGATTCTCTGAATCGATTTCTTGACCACTTCAACTGTCTCCATCCCAATATCAAATTCACCATGGAGGTTGAAAGCGATGGGAAGCTTCCGTTCCTGGATGTCATGGTGTACAAGAAACATGATGCTACCCTGGGACATAGTGTTCATCAGAAGCCCACACATACAGATCTGTACCTCAATGCAAGAAGCTGCCACCCACCACACCAACGCAGTGGCGTCCTTAAGACTCTGGTACGCAGAGCTTATGCAGTTTCCGATGCAGAAAGCCTACCGCAGGAACTTCCACACTTGACTTCTGTGTTTAAGGAAAATGGGTACTCCGAGACGCAGATTCTTCGAGCTATGCATTTTGGACCATCCCGGGAAGTACATGAAGAGGAAGACAGATCTGTTGCCTTTATTCCATATGGAGGGGGTATATCTCACAAAATTAGCAGAATCCTAAAGAAATTTAACATCCAGAGTGTGTTCCGTCCACCACCCAAGATCAGGACACTTTTAGGATCCGTTAAAGACGACTTGGGTCTTAAAAAACAGGGTGTGTACAGGATTCCATGCGAGTGTGGGAAGGCATACATTGGCAGGTCGATCCGCACTGTTCATGACAGATGTGTGGAACATCGCCGTCACATCAGGCTCGTACAGCCCGAAAAGTCAGCAGTTGCGAAACATTGTCTAAACGTGCAACATAGGATGTTGTTCGATGATACTCGTATTGTGGCCAGCACGTCCGGTTTTTGGGACAATGTGTATAAAGAGTCTATTGAAATCAGGCTGTCAGAAAATTTAATTAATAGAGACAAGGGTTTTCCGCTTAGCAGGGCGTGGAACCCGGTTTTATCAAATATGAAAAAACATCGATCTTTTATGCAACCCACCAGATTGCTGGAAGCCAACCCATGACTGCGATATATCGAGAGCACCGCCTTTCCGCCACCGGCGTCGCCACAAGACCTGTCTGTGTGCAGTACCTGTGGCAGGCCGCAATGCGCCTTCATCACTCGCAGGCCTATGCGTTCCATGCCCTCAGCATCAGTTGTCAGCGAGGCCAGCAGCAGTAGTTCCCCTGAGGATGGCGGACAGGTGTTCTGCCGAAATATTGGGTCAGTTTGACTTCAAAATCCGGCAGCAAACCCGAAGAAACTATGAAGATCCATAATGTATAGTTCCCATTCACTTACTAAACACCAAATTATTCAATCGTCTTGAAATTTGTTTGCTCTCTTCATTCTCATTTGAGTATTCAAATATATATATTTCTTCAGCCAATGAGATTGTTTGAATTTTACAACTCTATGTATTTTTCTTACTTTAAGAGCGAATTGAATTTATTATTTTAATTTTCTGTAATATCTAATACATTTATCAATACTGTAGTGTTAATAAAATTTGTACACATTTTTTATTGTTAATGGAACATCTGTTATGTAAATCAATTGGAGGATATATATATATATATATATATATATATATATATATATATATATATATATGGTATCCTCCAATTGATTTACATAACAGATATATATATATATATATATATATATATATATATATATATATATATATGTATATATGTATATATATGTATATATATATATATATATATATATATATATTCAGAACTATATAATACTTTGGTCATGTCAATATCCAAATTATTTTCCTATTCAAATCCATCACATGGTACTGCATATCCATAAAAAAAATTAGTAGTAATTAGTAGTATTTGTACACATTACAGCGTTTGATTCTTTATTTAAATCCTAATTACTCATTTATTTATTATTTTCTTTAGAAAATGTTTTACAAAATTTGGTATAATACCTGTTACAATTACGAACAATTTAAATTAGAAATAACACACAGAAAATGTTGTAGGGAAGGTGAACAAAGACTTCATTTCATTGGTAGAACACTTAGATGATGCAACAGTCCTACTAAGGAAACTGCTTACACTACATGTATGTGTCCTATTTTGGAGTATTGCTGTGCATTGTGGGATTCATACCAAGTGGGACTGACAGACGATTTAGAGAAAATGCAGAGAAGGGCAGCTCGTTTTGTATTATCACGGTATAGGGGAGAGAGTGGCATGGAAATGATGCACGATTTAGGGTGGAAATCATGAAACGAAATCCATTATTTCTTGCACTGAGATCTATTTGCGAAATTTGTAACACCAACTTTCTCTTCAGAATGTGAACATATTTTGTTTGCTCCACTTACTTATAGAGACATGATCATCATAATAAAATAAGAGAAACCAAATCGAAAATATAAAGATTTAGGTCTTTCTTTTTCCCACGAGCTATTACAGAATGGAACTATAGAAAAGTATCATAAAAGTAGTTAGATGAACCCTCTGCCATGCACTTCAATGTGACTTGCAGAATATCCATGAAGATATAGATGTACCTTCTTCTATTACTAATATTGTCTCATAATGATATATTAATTCAAATAGTTGTTTAGTCATTTTATAATAGCATTCTATGAGAAACCAGGTGCTGTGTAATACCATACTGGATCCAAGCCATAACATTACCAAATAGGTTTCTCTTAAATTATCAAAAACATCTACCAAATATAGTACATCTATTTTACGATATAAATCATGAAATCAATCCAAGTTATTAGTTTTTCCCACAGTAAGTTTCCATGCTCACAATCATAAACACTTATATTTCATTTATTTTTTTTATTATATAAGTTATTTATGGTTGTAATTGAGTATTCTAAGGTTTATTCTAAATATCCACTTAATCATAATCATGGGTAAACAGATTTTAAAAACTACATCAACTATATCATTTTTCACAAATACTTAATTATTTTATTAATATTTAACATTTCATCATTTGTTAAATTATGTGGCAGTTTATCTAAATATGGTTCCTTAAACCTAAATGTATGAATAATGCTCATTTTTAAATTCTTAGTTTGTTTACCCAAACTAATATATTTTGTATCAACTCTACTTCTCAATCATTACATGAAATTTCATTTATAAGGTAATGTACGTCACAAACAGATAAATTGTGTAAGAATATAGGTAGAAAAGTTGGTTGGTGAAATATAAGATTACATTCATTACACAAAGATGGTAGATAATAACCAGCTAAATGAGCATGTCAGTGTACTATTTTACATATTTTCTATATATTGGTATTGACAAAAAGTACATCTTTCAGATTTATTATGTATTTTTATTTATTCATGTGTAAATATTTTCATTGATATAACCTGATGATATTTGTCTCATATTTCTTCTACATCGTTTTTAATTATTTTAATAAACACTTTGGTTGCTGCACCACATCCATACATAACTTGACCTTAAAACTATCATGGAAATATTTCACATAGTAACAAAATCCAAATCGTTCACTTCATTCAGTATGATTAATCTGGAATTGGTTCACATGTATCCATCTCCAATAATTACTTTTCAAAGTCAGCATATATCACAAATGAAACATGCATATATGAATATAATTTTTAAATGTTATACATTCACCATTTTCAGGTGTTGTAAATCTGATTTACTTTTCGAGCAATCTTCTTTATGTAAACTTAGCTTACTTTTTGAATTAAAATGTTAAAATTGCAATTTACATAGACGAACTCCACAATGATGTGATTTTTGTAGATCTAATAAAAGTGATCGAACTTTCATCCAATAAAAGTGAGAATTATTACCATTTCTAATTTTATCTTCATATTTTGTAACATTTGCTTGATTTATTTCATATTTGTCATCATATGAATACACATTAATCGATGTATTAAATTTACATAAATATTTAGGTACTGAACCCTTATGCGGTTGCTTGGCTTTTCATATCATTAATAGTCGTGCGGGTTGTTCCTAATACCGAAAATACAATTATCTATAATGATAATGTTATGCAACATATCACTGGAAAGAATATGTTTACTTCACAAATGGTAATTTTGAATGTATCTCCTGGTACATTATCGTTTTATTTAATATTAGAATAGTATTAAATAGGGTTACATGAAAAATATGCAATAATCGCACTTTTCTTACAATATTTGGTTTAATCATCATTTCTTTCTATTACTCTTCATACTGTATTACAGGTATAAGATATTATACATATAATTAAACATTTTTTCAGTCAACTTATACAAATATCTTACGAAATCAGTCACTCACTGTCTGCCAGGGCTGCGTTATCTTAACACTTTTCACACATATTGTCGCGTTGCAATGGAAGCAGGCTTGACTTCGAAGACAACTGAACACAGCACTTATACTGAAAGCACGTTTATTCCGAACTCAACATACACGCAGCACTGACTGCCTCTCAGGCAGAGTGCTCTGCTATTTATACACAGACAGAATTTACCAGAAATTAGAAGAACAGTTAACATAAGAAACAAGTAGAATTTACAAGTTAACATAAGAAAGATGTAGAACCTTCTGGAATTGTAAGTTACAAAGAAATAAATTTTTGCCGGTGGGCGGGATTAAACCGGCGACCTGCTCCGCAGTCCGTGACGCTATCCCCTGCGCCACACCGGCAGTTGGTGTTCGTGGTCTCTTGCGGCAATATTTCTCATGTGCTTTACACACATAACTTTCAAACATCGAGCACAATGCGATTTAACTTTTATATCTTTACTCCGAGAACAAATTGTGCAGCGCCTGGACTTCAGTATTCCTTCTTCAGAAGGTGGTGCATTTTTCCTGTCTTCAATTTCCGACATTTTAGCAGCTTTCTGTCTAACTTGTTTTGTCAGGGAGTATATGGCTGCTCTCTTGCACACTTTCGGTTTTACCAACCATCTTTCGACATTACATAAAAGTTTCTTTTCCAGGATCTCTTGAGCCAGTGGTATAGAATAAAACCAATTATCTAGTGTCACATTGCATCCTGTACCTTCGATAGACTACACAAGTCTATTTACTCCCTCCTTAGGCGAGTTTGACAGTGCAAAGGGATCCTCTGGCTGTTTCAAAACAATTATTTTCATCACCAAAGTAAACCATTTTTGTGCGTCACGTAAGGTGAAAATTTTCAAACCATATTTCGCAGGCTTGCTTGGTATATACAGTCGGAAACTGCATTTTCCTCTAAATGCAACCAGTTGTTCATCGACTGTCGTGTATTCAGACACAGTATAATTCCTGACACAGTTAGACATGAATAATTCCAACACTTCTCTGAATGCAGATAGGTGATCAAGTTCTCTGTGCTGTGGTCTGTCTTGAACATCATCAAATGTCAAATAATTCAACAAGAAGCGAAAGCTCCGTCAACTAATTGTTGCATGTAATATTCCAATTCCAGAACTATGTGTGTCCCATAAGTCTTCCAGATTTTGGTGTCCTGTCCTGTAATGCCCAGCCAGTATCAACAGACCCATAAGACATTTGATTTCATCCTCATTTGTTGCTTTAGCATCACAGTCTCTTGTGAAATTTGATGCAATGTGTTGTATGTGAATATTTGTGCATCATGTAATCATTCTAATTATTATGTCATTTACAAATATTGAAAAACAGTCCATAGCAGTTTTCGCAAATTTTGCGGTACGTTTCACACCAGGGAGATGAATAACAGGGTCTACACTTTTAGTTCTTATGTTGCGACTAGGACAACTTTTCATCCATTTTGTAGCCTTATCCTTTCCAATATAAAATTATCCTTGCTTTCATTATCCGCTGCACGTACTTGCGGTTCAGTTTCCAGGTTGTCTTCATCCTCCGTTTCCATGTCACTGTAATGAGAGAGAAATTCACAGTTGTCTGTTTCCTCTTCCAAAAGCTTCAGCACTCTTTCTTGTTCTATTTCATAACAATCCATATCAGTTTTAGCTGCACAGAGCGACAGAATACAAACAGTTGCTACTGGAGACAACTGTGCACTTTCTCACAGCACTTCAACATAAAGAGTCGCGCAGGGTGCTGAAAACACCCCAAGGCACGTAGTAGTGCGTTTTCTTGGAAATTGCGCTTCCATTATAGATTCTACTGCTACTCAAAACTTTCATATTACATCCTACAAAGGTACCAAAGAACATGATGTTATACTCCTATCTATTACGTAATAATCCATCCATAAGGATGCCTGGGGTGTTCTGAACACCCCACGTATCTTCTTAAGGGTTAATAATTTTAAATGGATATCTTATTTCACTCATTTTACTTCCTAATTGTTTCACACATTCTATACAGCTACTAATTCTATCTGGATTTTTACATTTTATGGGTTCAACTCGATTTAATGCTGATACTAAAGACCATAAGAAACATTTTTGATCATTATTTTTTACATTTATTCATTGTTTTTATTTTTTATTTTTTTAGTATCTCAATGTATGATGAATGATTAAGTGATGTATATTTTATAATTCCGAATTACATCTCAATTTGACATCTGTCCTTTTCCCTACATTGAAAATCTGGCATATGTGATAAAATTTATTGTGTATGTTTTAAATAAAATTTATTTGGATCTATTTTATTTGTTATACTGTAAATGTATGTTGAGAAGCTAAATTCATTTATGTCATTAGTAATATTCAATTAGAATTCACAATACAAAATTAATTTCGCTTCTAATACACTGTATATTTTAATATTATCTTTTATTAGTAGGTATACAGCTGGTTAAGGTGATGTCATAAAGTGTTGTGGACCTTTAACACACTCATAAATGGTGTAACTCACCATGATTGGGGCAGCCAGACTGCTGTTTTTACAAAGTTTTTCGAAAATTACAGGCTTCTAATCATGAATGGAATAATCGACTTTGTTGTCCCATTTGAAACAACAAAATCTCTGTTATATCTATTTAAAAAAAATTATGATTACTTATTAAAATTAGCAGATACATATTTTTTTGTAAATCATGATTGGATTCCCAAAAAGAAACATGTACATATGTGTCTTACAGATAATCGGCTTTCCTCCTTAAACACATTTGTCTGTGTTGTGAATCTGCAGAGCTTGAGCACTCAGCACACAGTAACAACACAAAGAGCGTACGAACATACTGTGAGGCTCCAAAGAGAGCACAAAATGCAAAGCCTTTTTGTTTCATACATATACTTAAAACTCGACTAAACCTGTGGCAGCACAATAAAGAGATCCATTTTACCAACAGAGAGCAGGTTGTGAAATGGTGACTACAAATTTTTTTACCAGCACAAGTCAGACGTGGGTGTAGTTTGCATGACCAACTCGTCCTGAACGACTCTCGCCAGGCGCCATCCACAATGTGTTAGTTTGATGTTGTTTTTAATAGTATACGTTTCTAACCTAATTTGAAACTCTTTTCCAATGCTCTAAGTTTGTTACCATTTATTGATAACGGAAGATACATTGTTAATTCTTTCTTATGTTATGATTATCATCAAATATAACTGTAGCGTTAGAAACACTGATTGATACTTTATCAAATCACTTTTGCAGAGTTTAGAGAAATGTTTCATAGTTAAGCTTTTAGCTAAACTCCTTAATGTTCATTGGTGTAAGCACCATTTATAAGAATGAAAATTAATAGGAGTACTTAGTAGTTGAATTTTCACAAGATATAGTTATATATAGTCATTTATATAGATAAAAATTATTAAGAATATGTATTAGCTGTTTTTTACTGTTTTTACTGTTAAACTTGTTAAAGGCATCTATTTATATAGATAATATTTATTAAGAATATTTAATACCCAAAATACATTATACAACATATAGCTTTATAATCTATCTATATAGGAAGAAAATTATAAGAATATATAAGCGAAAGAATTTATATTACATTGTAAGACTATATAACCAAATTCGATATTTTTTGTGTCTATATATGTAATATAATACATTTATCTACTTAAATATCACACATGTTCATCAATGGTGTGTTTCTATTTCCATTATTAAGCTTAGTAATTAGATCTATTTATATAGTACAAAAATGTTCAGGTTTTTGTATTGTATGTTTAGTATAGTTATTACATCTTGAATTAATGCAAAATTTATACCAAATAGTGATAAATCAGTAGTAACACCTTTTACTATCTTTTTTTAATTAATTGTATATATAAAAACTACCATCTTTGAAAAATACAACATATACATTCATATATTTCAGCATAGAAGGATTAAAGAACAGAAATATTCTACCAGAATATGTGTTGGCTACATCATTAATTGAATAATCATGATGTAATCCTGTACTAGATATGTATGTCATGCAGTTTGTATATCATATTATTAATTTATATTAAAATTTCCCCTCTTGTTCCCTGCTCTATTTTGTGAATTAGTTACAACTTTTGATTTCATATCTTTAGACATCCATATCCATTTGCAAATAATAACTGATCAGGATATTTATTTTGAAATAAAGATTCAATTTGTTGAACTGGTTCATTTGAAGTAATTGTTGTCAATATTGATGTAGATGATTGTCTTGGTAATACAGCACACCAGTTTTGAATAGCATTTACATCGTCTTGAGATAACTGTAAATGTGATCCATTACAGTATGCTTACACCATTGATCCATACACATCTGAGTACTGTAAACCTACAGCACAACCAATTTGCTGCACTAATACTTCGTATAGATTTATTTAGCACTTTGGTGTATCTTCGTCAATTTGCAATCCATCGTCATCCTTTTGTATTTCCACTGGATTACTATTCGTATTTTTTTTAATGAATGTGTTATGCCATTACCTCCTGCATAAAATTCCTTTAAACAATGGACATTTTATCAATTTTATATCTATGGTTTCGTCTCTAGCTTTCAATAAAAAAATTAGTATTACTGCTATCAATATATATGTCCCATGAAATAAATGCTGCATCTGTTATGTGTAATAAATTTTTAGTAACACCTTTGTATTATTTTATATTCTTCTCATTAATACTAGTACTAGAGCCGTCAAATGTGTCTTCCATGCCACATCCAGGCATTTTCATAAAATTTAATTTATCTTGACTTAATATAATTTAAGAAGCATGCAACCAATCACTTTCATATGAAAATTTTCAGGTTCATTTTCAGATGCACGTGTGTCCAAAATTCGTGCATTTTACTGGTTACCTGGCGTTGTTCAATGTATCATATTATTATGTTATATTAATCTATTAATTTTGAAACGCACATGTAACACATGTTCTAGGCTCCAAGTCCTTGTCTAATGCACTACATACCTTTTGCTACATGTCTTTGGAGAAATGTGTCACTTGTAACAATCGTAATTTTGATAACACTGTTAGTGGATAGCGAGAGATCTAAGTGAAATAGACGATTATTTTGCAGTAGCTATGTATCACAGCTCTGTTGGTGGACAACATTATGATTCAGAGGGAGAAATTCTAAAGCATGGTGATAGGAATATTTGTTTCTTCTGATATAGAAGAGTCAGGATCGTCGACACACAAGGACTATTACTACAGCAAAAACAGTTAGAGGTAATCCCGTGATTTTCTGCAAAGTAAATTTTCAAGAAAACTGAGGCACAATGTCGTCATGCAGCTACTTTAGCTTCATCCTGTAGCCAGAGCTCTCGGTTGTCAAGTGGAGCCTGAAGAATTTTGGAACTTACTAATTGCTGAGACAATGTTGGATGGAATACGAAAAATCACAAACCTCGAACTTCAATGAATAAACTGGAAAAGCACGAAGGATGCAGATATAAGAGATGTGGATAAGACTGAACCCAAATTTTTCTTTGTTCTTCCCATCTATACACCTGCATTTAAATCTAACTACAAAGACTCTTCTGATATTTGGACACCGGTTGGGACAGGAAGGGACTTTTTTCGTTGTGTCATGAGCTGACACAGATTCAACATCCTCCTTTCCTTTCTTCGTTTAGATGGCTGTCAAGACAGAGCTGAACCAGAAGCAACCGTATCTGATGTTTTCGCAAAAATTTTAGAAAATTTCCAGAATGTTACACTATAGGTGTTTGTGGTACCATCAATGAAAAGATGATGTCCTTCAGAGCAAAGTATAGATTCAAGGTCTACATGCCAAAGAAAGCTTGTACACATGAGATAAAAATTCAGAGCCTAGTTGACTCCAAAACATTTTATTTTCTGAGTGGCTATATTTATACTGGAAGAACTGTCGCAGCAGACAATAAAACCTAGTCACTCCCTAGCCAAGCCTGCATCCGACTTCTTAAACCAATCAAAAGATCGAATCATAGTGTTCCAACTGACAAATGTTATACTTTTAGGTAACTTGCCCAAGTCATGGAATAAATGGGTTGTCCCTGGTTGGCAGTTTCAGGAAAACCAAAAGAGAAATTCCAAAGGAAATTCATCCCAACAGAAGACTTCCTGTAGGCTCCGGTAAAAATGGCTCACAAAAAAGAAATACCTTATTTACAAATGTTTCTAAGAAAAACAGGTTCGTTGCAATGCTGCCCAGTATGCATCAATGGATGCAACAGATTACCGTTTACGCAACAAGAAGACTTCTCAGCTTGTGATCCGAAGAAAAGAAGAAAAACAGCGTTCCTGTGTAAAATTGCAAAATTCTTAATTGTCTTGAGTGCTCCAAAGAAGTGTGTGTTTCTCATAACGTCAGGTGTGAAACATCAGTGCCTTTGGCAAACAGTAAAATTTTCAAAATACACACTTCTTTAGTGTCGGAATATACATCATTCTTCATTACCAATTAGAATACATTACTATTAAACACCAGTAACGCTGTAAGTCTGTTATTTAAACTAAAAGTGTCGTCAGTATTTAATAATAATGTACTCTAATTGATGTCGTTATTCTTGTGGTCGTCAGTCCAGAGACTAGATGTATGTACCTCTCCACCCTAAACTAACCTGAGCTAGTCTCTTCATCTCCTCCTAAGAATGGCAATACATATCCAGTAGAATCTGACTGTATTCATCTCAATAAAATCAATGAGGAATATTTTTAAACAACATATAAATAACAGTAAAAATAATTGTCATGTAGCATAAACATAAAGTTTCAAATAATTTACTTGTTAAACAATTATTTCAAGATAAGGGTCCCAGACACCACAACTTGCAGGATACATTACAAAAAGGTCACCTTGTAAGCTAAGGGTTAATGTCCTATTGAATCTTTAAACAATTGATACTTTTTACTCAGTAAATATTGACTATTAACTTTTTTCAATTGTTTCCAATATTTATTATAAAATATTTATCCATTATTTGTCGCAACCTGCGACTGTAGTTTGAAATAGGATTCAGAAATTACTGCAACCAGTCATGTTTTTTTCTTCTGAATGAAGATTTATTGAACCACGGCCGGTTTCAAGCTGCCTAGAATCTCATCATCAGACAGTATATATACATTTAGCGCAATTAAATTTATATATGTGGCAGAAAGCGAGAAAAAGGAAAAACTAAGTGTGCTATGTAACACTCATTAATTAAAATATATGTTCGTCTTCAAGAAGTTACTTACTATTAGAAGTTTCACGTTTAGTATGTCCTATGTGTCTCGCTTTTGGATAGCATTTCGTACATGGAAATGGGTTGAATTTTATGTATTCAGTTAAGTGCTGATTGAAAGAAGGCTAATTTATACTGATTTGGGTGGCATGATGTATTATTTATTATGACATCTGATGTGGTAGGTTTCCTGTATATTTGAAATTTATGTTTGTTGTCTTAATGTGTTATGTATCAGTCGAGAAATTCAACCTGATCCCACTACTAAAACTAAAGAAGTAAATATTCTAAAAACAATATCATTGAACAATGCTTATAACCCAACCATTGCAGATACATTCGATGATAAAATTAAATCCAGTCAACGGCAACTACTAACCAATCCTCAGAAGCAGAAGAAAGCAAATTTATCTGTATGCCATTTCTTGGTAACATCTCATACAAACTTGCTAAGCTGTTTGAACCACACAATGTCAAAGTAAGCTTTCTCACTACAGAACCAAATAAAAGACAAAATAAAAGAATCGTCACACCATTTCACAAATCCGGTATATGTAAATTAACATGTGATAGCTGCTCTTGCTACTACATAGGACAAACAGGAAGACTTTTTTTTTTTTTAATCTGATATAAAGAGCATACAGACTCATTCCATTTAAACAACTTACAAAAATCCTAATTTGCTACCCAGCTTGCAGAAAACAAACATTCCATTACAAACATAAATACCAACCTCCATATACTACACCCAGTGGACAAGAGACTAAAATTGGACCTCCTTGAACAATTAGAGATTATCACCCATAAACATAAATCATCACGCACGATTCTAAATGAACAAACAGAATTAGCAAACACCTCATTCTTCCAGAATTTTGAAGACTTTTTAAAATTGAACAATTAGACAATTATTCACAAATACTCCCCACTCCAAACACACAGAAAATATTTGTCCTTGCACTTACACTCTTTCGTCCTCTTCCACTTCACCCCATTCTATCCCACCCCTCTCACCACCACCTACACCACTCCAAACCAAAGCCCAAAATTATTTATAATTTTTGAATCAACGAATAACATACAAAATTCAAATGTCTTATATGTCACCTCAAACAACACATGTATCGCATGTAAACTGATGTTGAAGTAATAATAAAATCAATACTCCTAGTATTCATGTAAATATCATTCTGAAATCATATTTTATACTCATATTAACGTAGTAATACAACTTTTGTTCTTATTTAATCTAAATTGGCATTATAATTATCCTATAATAAGATAAGCTATTGTCAGTCTTTGCTTTCACATGATATCTCTTGTCTGTGGTATAAACATACTCTTTGGTTTGTTTACAAGTTGAAAGACGTGGTAGTGGCTGTGCTGTGATAATGTGTGTGCAGTGTTATTTATTTTTACTACTTGAAAGTCGTGGGAGTTACTATGGTGTGCTGATGGATGGGCAGTGTTGTGATATGTACGAAATGCTATCCAAAAGCAGAACACACATGATCATACTAAATGTGAAACTCCTAACTGTAAGTAACGTCTTGAAGATGAACTTATATTGTAATTAATCAGTGTAACGTAGTAGAATTAGTGTTTACTGTTTCTCGTTTTCTGCCCTGCCACAGATACAAATTTAATTGCGCTAAATGTATTTATACCGTCTGATGATGAGCAGATAGGCAGCTTGAAACCATTCATGGTTCAATAAATCTTCACTGAGTAGAAAAAAAGGGCGACTGGTTTCAGTAATTTCTGAAACCTATAAAATATTTTGAGATATCAGTTTTTTATTATTTTGGTATTCGAATTTTAAATATATTTTCAAATGCATTTCCTACATTTCACTTGACTTATCATTAATTGTAATTGCATATGCATATTGAAGCGATCCTATTAGATCGTTTCATTACTTTTTCTCATTATGTTATTCAAAATGTTCCAGTGTTTGTAAATCTATGGGACTCAACTGCTTGGTTATTAGTCCCTATCTTACAAACTACTTAACCTAAGGTAAACTACACTAAGGACAACACAAACATTCATGCCCAAGGGGTGAATCGAACCCCCGCCGGCAGACGGCCGCACGCACGTTAACACTGTGCCCCAGTACGCGCAGCTTATCCGCCGTGGCCATCATGTTATTCAATTTAATTAAAAATAACAGGATTAATGAGTCTCTTAATCTTTGTATAACCTAAGAAGACCTTCTGATACATATTTTGTTGCTGTTCAGGTTGGGAATAGAGGCCAGTGGATACATAAATGCTATCAATAAAGAAAAGAACTAGGAGTGAGACTCCACAGCTCCTATCTCTCACTCCTTCAGTGAATGAGCGTGTGCGCCAGAGGTGCTGTGAAAAGAGAGTTGGGGGCAAGTCAGGAGAAACAGCTGACCCTGAGTAGGATAGCCAACCTCTGCTTTCTATCAGTCAGTAGAACCAGCAAATGTTAGCCGGCAGTTTGAGAATCTTTGGGGGTGGAACCGTTACGACTCCAGCCAATGGGAGAGCTCCAAAAAAGCAAGTTAAACTCGAAAGTGGTTGAAGCGAGAGGTCAGCCATGTTAGGTAGAGTTTGTGAGGTGCCTGTGGAGAGCAGACTTAAGTATGGTGAGGTCTGGTTTGATTTCCAGCAATGTTTCTAAATGTGACGATTTATTTGAATAATTCGGTAGATAACACTGTAATTATCGTTACTCTTCTGCTATATCAAATTTGGGGCGAGATTTTGTGTATGTTAGTGGGAGAATTTCAACTCGAAGAGGGACTTGAAATTGTTACGGATTTTGTATGGCATATGAGCCATCAGCTTCAGGCCTCACAATTAAATTTACAGGTCAATAACAGGGAATTATGCTTAATCAACAGGTGAATGTGTTTCTTATTCAAAATAATTGACTATTTTGTGTTTCCAGTATTCGATCATTCTGACTCCACAAAGCCCATTAGCAGCAAATAAACACCTTTAGTGAGCTTTCATATGCTTTCTGCACCAATGTTACTAAATTAATTTTCTGATATCTTTAATTTCTATTTATTTACTCTTTTTTGCTCTTTCTTTGTACATTGTTGCACTTAGCCAAAACGTTTTTTAGAGAATCATGAATCATCAGCTTCATGAACCAGTTGGGTTGGGTTGTTTGGTTGGGATAGGTGGACTAAACTACTGAGGTTATCAGTCCCCCAGTGGGGAGTGGAAGGAGTGAGGATAGGAAAGGAGAAGAGGGGGAAAGGAAATGCAGTCTGGGAAGTAAAGAAGGAAGTAAGACCTCATTAGCTCGAGGGTCCGTACTCACCTCACACATACTCACGAAAGAACCGTGAGCCCCCTGGGAGGAGCTTCATGGCCCAGCAGCTAAATATACAGCTTAATAGCGATGAACATTCACCTACAATAAATAACGTTGGTTCAAAGAATGAAACGGTGTGTGATGCAGTGGACCTTTCATGGTACTTTTGTGACTGACAAGGATTCCCACCATTGACTACTTTCCTTCTTCCCATGCTTAATAAGATCAATATCCTCAGTAATCATCTTCAGTGAATCAATATTCAATTTCCATACCAGTGTGCCTAAATTTTATCTCGAGATTATCAATGTTTTTGACAGTTTCTTTGCAAGAGGTAATGGCTTACTATTCGGTTTCATGTGGCATGGTTAGCACTCACTGTACTGACCTAGTAGTATTTACTGGGTATTAATTTATTTTTAAAAAAAGATAATTCTGCCTGCCGGCAAGGTTACGAGATTCCTGTTCATCCAGTCTCTTGACTATTTCTTTGTCTTGGAACTAATAAATTGTGTAATTCAAGCTTAATTCTCCCCATCTTTTTATTCATTCTTATCACCATTCAACCCCTCTTGCCCTCTACCACAAGTGTATATGTGTTAAATAATCAGTAAATCAAATGGATAGGGGTGCCAGGGCAATAAATATGTTGCAGTAATTAAAATATGAAGTACGACAGTCCCAAACCAGCTCAAACCAGTAGCTACGATTAAGAACTTGTACAATGTTACGTAACATGCCTTTGAAAAAAAATGACATAATAACATTACAAGATCATATAAAATCAACTGGCTGTCAGATCTGATAGCTTCAGATGCCATAACCGGGATATCTACATCTTTTCAAAAAGACTTGCTTGCCAACATTGTAAGTGTTCTGGAAGTTTGCCGACTATTCCGACTGCTGCTGTCACCCAGTGCAGAAACATGGAACTAAAACATTAAAACATTTTGCCCATGTTACCACAATCCGTCCACAATTGTTTGATGCAGGCGCAAAGTTTCTACTGTGAATAACAAAAAAATACAGCGAGCAAAACCAGAACAACACAACTGTACATGCAGGGCCTGAAAGAGTTATGATAAAATATACCTGTATTCAGATTTTATGACTCATACTTTTTCTACGATTTGTTCTGCAACAGGTTACAACCACTATTTTGATCTTTTATATCAACTAATCTTCTAACTTTAAATTCGATATAACACTTAATTGTTCTAAAAATGTTTATGTAATTGTTTATTCTGATTTCACTTTTTATAATTTCTAAGTTTTCAGGTTGAAGCTAATGACCATTTATTTTATTCAAAATATAATTAAGTTTATATCTCAGAGTAGTTTTAACACAAATACATGAAAATGACTACATATTACGTCATTAAAAAAAATTTCACCAAATAATTAACTAGTTGTTCTGGTATATTTCATCTAATGAATCAAACATAAAATTTATCATCATGTTTCTATAGTAACGTATCCAACAAGATCTGAAATATCTGAAGTAACAAGTCATCATTCATTATTGCTTGTGTAAGAGGCACAGTTTTAGCTGCAAGCGAACGGCGTCCAGAGGTGCCTTGGCGTCACTTAACTCTACTGAAATAACACAACCAAAGTACATGCATCCTCAGCTGTGCTGCTACGAGATGCTGGCAATCTGCTTCTACAGTGTGTCGCTTATAATGTGCTCTGAGTAATGTGCTGTTAACGTTCACATGTGGAATAATGTCTCATTTCACAATGTAGTCTTTACAGAATGGTAAATCGTACGAGAATGGACGTCAGATATAATTATGATGGGTTTACTCGCCATGTGAAGTGTTTGTAATAACTTCCTTAAATAAAGCTGGTAAAACTCACTCTCAATGTTCGCACATTTCTGCACTACACAGACCCACACACCTACTCATCCTGAAAATTGTCAAGAGGTCAGAAACTACCAACTGGCCTCATTATATTTATTAAGTAATTCATTAACCATAACATCACCAGGAAAATAATTTTCCAATTCTTCAACTATAATTTCTACATTATTCCTCCAACTGCTGTTACTGCTATTTTTCACCAAAAGATGCACCAGAAACATATATTCTTCCTTTTCCAGCTAAATGAATTTGTATATCTGCTTAATATCTGCATTATATATCTTTATTGTCTGTTTTCGCAATATCATGTAGTTTACAACCTTCATATAATTGATTTACAACTTCCAGCTGTAGCTAGTCCAAATTGTAGTTTGGTTACTAGGCTACAATACTCATACTCTGGTAGATGGTTATTTATTACTCAATGTGTATACTAATCCTTTATCATATTATTCCCAAACTCTGTAAGATAATTCAAAAATGTAATCAGTGTGGAATTCCTTTTGGATTATTGATGATGAAGTCATTACATTTAACGATTTTGTTATTAGTGCATTTTCATTGTGTAAATTTTTTACAAGGCATGTCTTCACCATGAATAACCATTAACCTATTAATTAATTCACAAACATCATTAATCCAAACATGTTTAACTAGTTCTTTAGTTTATTTGTAAATGAATATGTTTTTTTCATTGTCTACTCAAGAATCCCTTAATTTTCGAAAATAACCATCAACAATTTCGTTTTTCAAGTTTTTGTTTTATCACCTCTACTTTATTTTATTTTGTTAGAATGTTTATCAGAATATAGTGCACCTGATACATGTAGCATCTTTGTGTAACTTAATACATCAGCGGAATCAAATTTCTCATTCATACCAGCGTTAGTAATATTCATGTTAGTTAAAAGATTCATTAATCCATTTGTACCTTCACATTGCTTTTCACAAATAGTGAATTTATCTCCATTGAATTCAACAGCTAAATTTCCAAAATTCTGAAACATACCAACTGCTCTTAATCAAAAAACAATACTTTCACCATGACTAATACAATTAAAAATCCTTTAATTGACATTAGTTTTAATATCTTTCAGTTTTCTCTCTTTTTCATATTAAATGCTTTTGTGTTACTTAATGTATAATCTCTGGTGATTGACGTCATTGCCTTCATTTCCCCCTCTATCTAACATCTCGCTGGGTCAGGGTATCAGTGGCACTTCCCCACTTCCTCGGATTTTCCACCATTTTCTACCACTATTTGGTAGACTTTATTGTATCAATCCATCTTGTTCTTGATCTTTGTCTCTACTATCAGTACCATATTGTTTGATTTCTGATATGTTGTAAAATTCTTCTTTATAATTACATAGAACCATATCTTTTACAACTTGCAACTTTTCTATTTTGTTCAATTTCTAACAATACATTAACACCCAATATTTCAAGTCCTTGATATACTCGTTTTATTAACAGCGGTTTATATTTTTTGTATTTAATACATTTTTGGTCCTTGTATTTTGAAATTCTTCCTGTTTCTTTTTATATTGTTTATCTTGTTTAATGATTTCATGATCATATTATTTAAACATTAATCTAAAATAAAGACATTTTATTTGTGATCATATTTATGTTTAGATTAATATTTACGCTTAATGTATATGTTTGGATTTGAGTTTAATGTTTATGTTTTGCAATTATGTTTTACATCTGTGTTTATGTTCACATTTATGTTTGGCATTCATTTTTACAGTGACAATTGTTTTACAAATGTGAATTTAAAAAATAGACAAAATTTAAAGTTATTTCCATTCATTTCCTGTGAATAAGAAATAAAAATAAATAAAATAAAGAAAACCTTAATATTTCCAACGAAAGTTTCCAAATTAACATCAATATTGGTGATGAATGGCTGCATTCTAATCATGCTCAAGTGACCAATATTAAAATAGATTATGTATGTATGTATATATCCATTTATATCATCAACTGTTTTAAAGCAATTGATCTCATTTTTACCTATGAAAGGTCATAGTTATCAATGGTAAAAAAAAATAAAGTGAAAGGAAAATAAATTACAAAATGCAATGGAAATATTAGGTTGATATTTCAGAGATTACACACAAATTATGATCTTACTGTAAGTTTCATCAAGTGCAAATAATTCTATTCTTAGATGGTCAGATTCTAATAATGCTGGAATTGAAGTAAAAGATACACTTCCAATTGGGAGTAAAATCGTAGTTCACAATACAGAAATTCGAGTACAAATAGTGAAAAATAAACCGAAATATGAACTTAAATAACGTACAATTATGTTGAATAATCCAAAATTCCAGTACCATTCTCTGAAATACAGAGTAGCTGATTTAATCTCAAAGAAACAGTAAAAATGACTTAAAGGAGTGATCATTGTATGATCACATAAAATTACACAATCTTTGAGTCAAAAATGGTAGAATGAAAACTTTTCCACATTAGATGTAGAATATTGAAGCACATAATAATGCTTAAAAGGCTTTTGATTCATTTCGTGATTTTAAAAGGATAAGAGTATTAAATGAAGATGTTGATGGAAATCCATATAATTTTGTTAAGAAATCATCCTATTCATGTAATTAATATTACACATAGAGAAAATATAGTAATTGAATAAGAACAACAATGAAATTGTGTACTATATTCAATGATAAAATACCAGATAAGACACTTGCATAAATAACTATGTATGGTAAGAAAAATCTCTAATAATGCACAATATAGAATATGAATAGAAAATTATTGATGCTTTAACATATTTAGAAGAACAGATTGTGTTAATTTAGCTGTAAGGTTTATATATGATGCATACATATTAGATTATCTAATTTCCTCTTTTTGTACATCTATTGTAAAAAGGTAAATCAGTTAGCAATCCAAACACTGGTTTCAACACTGCAGTGCTTTACTAGACACAGGCCTGTTTGGAGGTGGTATGCTGCTGCCTTCCTCTGACCTTCAAACTGACTTACCCAGCCAGTTATGGGGGAAACTACAGTTAAACATGGGTCCAAAACCACAGTACTACTCAACACTTCCAGAGGTGAAAGAAGTGAAATGTGTCAGATATAAATCCTAAGACCCTGGCGGGGATTTGAACCTGCAACCTTGAGATTTGTAGTCTGGCACAACCACTGTGCTACCAAGCCACAGGTAGCGCTAATTTGAACTTCAATATATTAATCAAATTCCTATTCTTTCCGAATTACTTCAAATATTTTCATATTTAGAAATAGTTCCCCTAGTTCAATATACCTTCGAGAATCATGTACTTCTATTTTAAAAAAATTGCTGTTTATTCACCCTCTGCCATACACTTCGATGTGGCTTGCAGAGATGTAGATGTTGATGAATAAAATATTTGCATGGCAGTGGGGTATACAGGGAGGGCTGTTGGGCTGCAGCCCCCCTCTCAGACTCCCCCTGGTGCCCCCACCCCAGACCTTGCTGCAGCCTTCCCTAAGAATAAAGGTAACTAAGAACACGAAATGACCTCAACCTCCCCCAGAATCCAATTTGACTTCAGCCCCCCTAACAGAACACGATTTGACCTCAGCTCCCCCGATCTTGGATATGCCACCATTGCATGGTAGTGCTTTATCTTTGAAAAATTGTTGAATATATTAAACCATTCTTCTATATGCTCTATTTCATCTGGTTTAAACATAAATATAGTTATGATAAAGCTGAAGCATTGAATTAAAATATGTGTTGCAGCCGGGAATTGAATCCGAACCTCCATGCTTACTAGGCAGACGTCTTACCGTTAGACATGGAGGGAAATCGTACTTAGACTATTCCAAGACGTCTTAATTGTAAGTGATGTAGTGGTCTAACGGGACGTGAAGCTCGGGGTTCGAGTTCCAGCCGCATCACAAATTTTAATTCAATGCTTCAGATTTCTCAATAATGTCTTTGACATATTCGAGACGAAAATCCGTCTCAGGGATTGTTTATTTGTATTAAATTGATAAATATAATTACGCCATTCTTGTTGTCTTATTATACTAATAAATGTTTAGGAAAGTATTTACATGTTTATTTTAAATATTATGAAGACATACTTTACCAGTATAACGATTATAGCAATGTGGAATAACACTAGTCAACTGTAAATAATTCTGAAAAATATCAGGTTATTGACAAAGGTAAAGCTGAATTTTTTCCTTTGGATTTTATCAAAAATATTTATTAATCGATTATAACAGAAATTACATGTACATAATAGTTTTACACTCTTTATTTACTCAGTTTTTTAAAAACGGCCCATTCTTCTGACATTCACTTGACACAAAGTCATAATTAAAGCATCAGGTCAATACTGTCTTATTATTTTATATTGAACAATACGAAACAATAAACATGAAGTGGTACACTGCACTATGTTGTAGATTTTTTTTTTTTTTACATTGGCGAGAGTGGAGTTTTTTTCCCCCTCTCTCTCTAAAACAGGATCTACAGGCAAATCTGCGATGTAATATTCCAGTTTGTCATATCTGGAATCAATTTTTGCCATTTTAGATGGTCTTCCTCTTTGTATTGTGACATGGCAGTTTGATTCCAGAATTGCAGTGACGATTCTTTGATGAAATGCCATTTGGTCCAATTTTCCACCATCCTCCCTGTAGAGCTGCATGCATTGTGCTCAGTAACATTGACATAATGAGCAATAATTGGGAAGTACCATTTCTTTCCCCTTATAGACCCTCTATGGGTGAAATATTTTGGTCAGCTCTATCAGTCCCTCCCATAAACTTACTGTAGTGTTAAATGAGTCCTGGTTGTTATCAGCCTTTTCTGTTGACAGGGAATATCGTATAACTGATAGTATCAAAGTTGGTTGCCACAGTCACTACACTGTCATCATTCCATGAAGCCACTAATATATTGGCTGAACTGTCAGATCTCAAGTCGAAGGTTCCTCTGGGTTTCTTTTTGATGTCTTCTCCCTTCTCTAGATTATAATCTTCACCAATTCTGTTGGTCTGTATAGTATCTGAGGTCTGAATGTTTCTTAGATGCAAGTAACGCAGAAGATGACAAGAAGTAAATAAATTGTCAAAATGGGTATGGTTATTTACGAAGCAGAAGCAACAAAATTTAGAATGGCAATTTTGATATTCCAGTAACAACGAACGAAAAATCTACACCCTGAGTAATGATAAATATGATGAAGAGCATTTCAGTACCTAAAGTAGTTAGCTTTTGTTGATGAAATATTGTATAAATTGATGTAATTACATTCCAAGTAAAATGCCAGATATCACTGTGTCTGATTCTTGTATACATAAAGCTAATGTCCTTCCAGAAATATGTCCTAGAACAGTCACTGAGCTTATAGTCTGCATGCAAATAAATGTGCCATATGCTGCTGCCATAGGTATGGTTTCCTTATGGTGGATGATAATGGTCCCCCCACTGAGCTGCACTGATGGACAACTGCTTGAAACTGAAGGAACAGAATAGTGGAGTGGACCATTTTACTCCAAATTAACCCATTTGAGCAGATCTTGGATACACTTCGCAGATGCACTGCATCTAGACCACTACCTCCCACAAAAGTTGCAAAGCTTTATATTGAACACATTGGAGAATGGCCAAATATCCTTCATAGTTTTCATGCCATGCACTTGTGTAACTGTACTGGCCCTATGAGGTGATCACACACCATATTAGAGGCCAACGAGAATGACTTTTTCACTATTATGGTAGCTCCATTGTGCCTCACTCTTAGTAAAGATCATGTAAACCTCAAGTAACGCGCTGAGACACAAAATATCGTTCTGTATCATTCACAGATTACAACTGTAACCGATATCTGAATAAAATAGGTTACCATATGTATATTATATATAATATATTTCATAAAATTCAAAATATAACCAGGTTCGGAAACTGAATTGAATGAACACTCAACTAAACTAAAGTTAAAATTAGAAATGAAGGAAATCAACCTGCCTCACTCAAACACTGTAACAATTTTATAGGCAAAACTCATCCACTAGAAATAATGTATGCGACATGAAGAATTGCAGTTCATTGGCACTTTAATGATTCATTAGTGCCCAATTGTCCCCATTTATGGCCAGTGTACAAATCTCATTTATAACAACCATCACAACCCAGTACTTACATTCCACACATTTACGCACTTGGTGTGTGGAATACTAAAGTCTGAGGTGAACTTTTGAATGTGGCACAAACATGAAGGATTAATCACTGTAGATACGCTTTCTACAACACCTAACATTGAAGAATTTTTACATAATTGTTCAAAATTAAAGTTCAAAGTGACATGGATTAAGTCTCGGATCAAAGATGCCACTAGATGCCCTTTACATGGCTTGAAAGCATTCTATTTATATCATCCCAACAATGACACTGAACATTATTTATTGTTAATTATGTACATTAAACTAATTATAACAGAAACTTCCAACATTACACAAAACTAGCTATAACAAAAGATAATGTAAATAATACTGAGTAAGTTAATATATATATGTCTTTGTTAGATTAATATTATTTCATGTCCAAATATAATTTAATAGGTTTCTCAACAATACTTTCGAAATTAACTGTAATTATACGGAAACTAAGAGGGGAAAACTTTCCTACCATTAACTGTGAAACATAATAATACTTACTTTAATATTATGAGAAAAGAATTTACATAGTTTTATCAGAAATACTAATTAGCATTGTTATCTTAAATGTAACAAAATGCCTCTGTTGTTAACTAATTAATATCTGCTAATTAAACAAACTTCTGCAATATTAAATAATGGAGAATGACTTCAGCTACTTATGTTATAAAAATAGAATAACAACAGTTTTAGAAAAGAAAATGATAATAGACTAATCACATTTGTATCTATTATTATGCAACAGGGGTATCAGGAGGTTCAGTAATGCCAGCACATGGGAATAAATCCGAATGTGATTCATTACAGGTTGCTGGAAAATTCTAAGGAAATTCATTATTGGCGAAAAAACTGATGAAACCTATTAAATGTTTATTCTGACAACACACCACTGGAGTCAAATCCACGGGAGCTGGAAAATAATCGTGGCACACCCATACCGAATTATGTACATTCAGAACAGAGGAAGAGAAAGGAGAAATTGGGACATGAAAATTAAGACAAATGATAAGAATCGTATTGTATCCAACCACAGATGTATGCAATCGACATCTTTAAAATCTTATACATGACCATTGAAATTATAATGTCCTCCTGTACATGTGGAGATGTTGCACTTATAATTTTTCTCCTATATAATTCCCTAATAGTCGGTGCTCCTCTTCCAGTCTTCACTTGACTTCAGTTAATTGTGATTCATTTAATTATGATAATCTAGGTAGTACATAATGACTGATGTAATTACTTAGCACATTTCTTGCTGTACAATTGTGAAGAAATTATTTACTGTTCCAACAAGAAAAAATTTACAGTTCAGTTAATTATACCTGTTCCACTATGCATGTCCAATCGTTTCCCACTGAAACTATAATTTTTTTAATGTGGCCTGAGCAGTACGATTCAAACAGGAATCTCATGCTTCTTCTGTGATTCACACCACACGCCCTGACATCTCACGACTGCATCCAGCCTACACACTAATATCAACAGTTTCAAAGAGATGGTATCACTTAGAAGCAGTATGACCTCAGCGAGGAAGTGGAGTTATATATATTTGTAAATATATTTGATATAGCAAATATCCAAAATATATGGTGTTCTGTGAGAGAATGAAGGAATTTAACATGACAGAGAGGATGCTCCACTGTACTATTGGAGGTAGACAATCTGGGTACAGTGAGTCGTCGTAAGAAGATATGAACGTAAACGTTTACCACTTTTGCATTACGGTTTTCCAGCTTATCTGTACCATGCTGGTGTCAAATAACATCCATCTCAATGAAAACTAACCATTAATAACTAGCACACTAGTATTAAACAGGCTTTAAAAAACTGATTTTCATTAGTTTTAAGAATATTAGTAGCAAGTTAATAATATATTTTAATTAATGACAAGTTTAGTACATACTTTGCATTAGAAAATTAGTTAACAACACGTTCATAATAAGGGAAAGTCCAGGTTGAAATTAATAATATAGTGAGGACACTTTACAACTCACCACAAATACGTGGCGAGGATCTGTGACAGACACATACAAAAGACACACACATACAACACATTCAGCTATGGCCGATAGCTGAATGTGTTGTATGTGTGTGTCTTTTGTATGTGCCTGTCGCAGCTCGTCGCCACGTCTTTGCGGTGAGTTGTAAACTGTCCTCACTATATTATTAATAACATGTTCCTCATCCTATAAGTTGTAGGCTGATAAATTTCCACAGACGTTTTAATAGAAAGAAGAACAACACCCCAAATAACATGAAAATGTTGTATGTAAATATGGTGATCTACAAGATACTTATACAAATCTATATATAATTCATATCCTATCTGATAATGTACTGCATAAGTAGATAATCTCATTCTTTAATATAAAGTTTCGGAGACAGTAAATGTTGACATTATAAAACACAAACATTGTCACACTGTTACGAAAATACGTACTTGAACAAAGAATAAATATTTCCATTATAGCGGCATGTAATGCACATATATCTTTAAATAAATACCTCAACATTTGGAAAATTCATACAGTTAGAAACGATGTTGCACTTTCACTTGTCACTTTTTCACTTCCCTCATGAGTAATGTTTTTATACATCTAACCAGCACCACAAATACGTCACTTGAAATTTCAAGTTGCTTTCTCATACTATTATGGTGCTATCATAAAGCTCATTACTGTAGAATGAGCGACAGACAATAGATAAGTATGACACAAGCTCTCAGAAGATCGTACACAGATCGCAGATGTGGCAGAACTACAACGTTCAGTTCTTGCAGATTCTAGAGCACTGTGGACAATCATGTCAGTCCTTAATTTGTGCTGGATTTGCCATAATACCCAACCATCTGGATGTCAGTAATAAATACATTTTTATTCTAATTATAACCAGGGTGGCTGTGTCTCAGTGTTGGAATTCATAACTTCTTTAACACTCAAAAACAATTACCCACACTGTTTGTCTTCAGCTCTGTAATGAGGAATGATGAGAGCCAATGATATGGGTGTTTAAGGAAAAAGGTTTTAACCAAGTTCTCCTCTCTGTGTGAATCACAGTTCAATAATGTTTATCAAATGTTTTTAACAGACAGATTTAACAAATTGTGAATTTAACTGATGAGATCATAAATAAGTTGATGTGATAAATCTATTTATGTACAGTGCAGTTACATATTAGCCGCGTTGGCCAGTTTGCTTGCGGTTTAGTGCAAGCGACTGCTCACTGGGTAGGAATCCTCGTATGACTAGACGCGCCTCGCACGGCTGGCTCACTCTGCTGAATGCTGTGGTGGGGGCGGCACCCCGCAGCTCCAGTAGCGCTGCCCCTTGCCGAAGGCGGCGGCGTCCGCCAGAGTTTCAGGCAGCCTCTGCATTGCGGACTCCGGCAGGAAGGACACACCGAAAGCGGTCAGGAAGTTGAGTCCAGCGAGGATGGCGAAAGGTAAACGCTTATCGTTCTGAAAACCGAAGACGAAATCGTAAATGAAGACGTGAAACCTAATGACACACTAAATTACATGAAAAGTTATATGTATATAAGGTAATTACTATAATGCTTACACAGCTATATAGTTTATAATCTATCTGATAATGAATTTCATTTATAGATAACAAACATTTTGTAGGATATCATGTGCAGAAAAATCTGAAGGTCCTGATTGCGTTCTGCCTGATACGCATACATCCCAATTAACACACCTGAGTTGCAGGTCCTCTAATTGCTTCATTGACTACACAATATTGATACTATGATGACGACCACTAGAGAACACTGTTCCATATTACAATCATTCCAGAGGTAACAGCAGCATATTTCAAATACAACGAAACACTCTGAAATCTGTCATCACAAACTCTGTTATATACAATATTCGCTAACCCTTATACCCTTTTAATATTGACATTAATAACATAAATCATTATAGTATGAGAATTCCTAAAGTTCTGTAGGAATTCGAAGTATTTTTGCTCTCTGAATCGTTTTGGCACAATTGTGAATGTTGTTCCTGTGTAGCAAGTGGTTTTGTATAAACCGGTAGTTGAACTAACCAGATGATAACAATCTGATTAAAAGCAGCGAACGCTCTATGGAAACATCAATATTTACAGTGCATCATTCATGACTGAACAAACATTTGTGCATGAGGTTTGTACTTCGAATGATATGACGAACTATTTTGTTCAGGTTGTAAAATGGAACCTAGCACCTACATCCATAGCTAAATAAACAAAGCTTTCAGTCCCAATCGAGACTGTATCATGACTATGATCGTCATAGCTGACTAGACAGTAAAATATCCAAGTTTTCATAAATATTTATTAATTAAATCAAAACTTTCAGATAAATGACAATTTTTAACTGAAGCAGGAACATTATAAACACCTTTATGTCCCTTCATTCACAAGTAGCAAAGTGTCCTGACCTAAGCTTCCATGGTTTGGGTTTATAGAAGACATCATCAGACCAGCTTATTTGACTTCCAGCAGAGTAACTAGTCGTTTGTATTTTCAATTCCTTCAGAATGAGCTGAAGCTTCTGTTAAACCTAGAAGACATCACACTTCAGTCAGCTGTGTGCCACTGGATTCACGACGTGGTTTATTACTACATAGGTGTTAGGGAATATCTCAACAATGTCTATCTCGAATGGTAAATAGCTCATAATGTTTGCAATCCATTACCAATGAGACTGACTGATTTATTGCCCTTGGATTTCATTTTACGGCAATGTATCAAAGCCAGGAATTACATAATGGTACCGTAAAATCCAAATATTTTAAAAGAAACGTTGTGGTTGTGCTTCAGTATATGCACAAGTATTGAGAAGTGTCCATGCTAATACCTAGAGACGTTTATATCAATGCATCCAACAAGGCACACATGCTTTCAACATTTTTATTCTAAATTATGTAGTATTAAAGACCTATCAGTCTATTACATACGTTTAAAGGAATATCATCGATTAATTTCATTATTTTTATTGCAGTCAGATATGCAGTAGCATTTATTTAATTCTGTCAGTTATAAGGCACGAATTGTTGCATTACATGTTACTTTTAAATTAGCTTTCATAAGTTTATATGACTTGAAATAGATTATTAAAACGGTTGGGTTGTTTTCAAATAGCTGCCATACGTTTACATGACTTGTGCGTACAGTTTTCGTCAAGGATAATCATTCTTCTACACATAAACATTTCTCGAGCCCAGGATCAAACGCGGCATCCACCTTAACTCAGCAAGTTTTCTAACGACGAGCTGGAGGATGAGCTATAACTGTAAAATATTCGTTTTCGAGCGCCGGTCTTACGTTTATCAGCCTCTCCTCTGTGTTATTGTGGAGTAACCTTTACTGTTCTGCTTACGCAAACCTTTCGGCATCTGATTGTATCTACAGTTAACTAATGTCAATGGAGGATGGCGTGTATGAGCACATAAGTATTTTTTGAATGATATAACTGTCACTGGTCTCACAAATAATGAATTTTACAAATCGGTTCTTCTAATTTAAGTGTCCACACATTAATATTATCAACGGAACTCAAACGCACTATTATACAACGGATATATCTTAGGCCGCTACATTAGATCTCACGAAACGAATAAATCTGCTGAAAAATCTTAGTTATTCAACAGTTAAACATACAAACATCACGTATTTTCTACAAACTGGAAGAAGTACGGAATGTTTCTCTGAGATTGCTAGCTGCCTACGCACTCGATAAGTACAGAATGTTTCTCTGAGATTGCTAGCTGCCTACGCACTCGATAAGGTGCGTCTCGGAATGGCCCTGAAAGCAAATACGACCAGTAAGTATGGTCGAGCAGTCCACCACTGTCGACGTACCATCAGGGCCAGGTAGGGCAGCGCAGAGAGGGCGATTTCGGCGACCGTCCACTCGACGGCGACGGCGATCTGCCGGAGGCACGTGGGGTGCAGCTCGATGCTCTGCAGGTTGGTGATGCCGTTGCTCGCCGTCCCACCCATCTGCATCACCAGGAACACGGCCACCAGCGCCGACCTGCTGGCGTCAACTGCGCAGAGAGCGCAAGGAAAAACGCAGGATTAGAGTTTAACGTCCAATTGCGATCATGGTCGTTAGACACGGCAGAAATTGCAGTGTTGGTGGCTGATGAAACAATGTGTCATTCAAGCGAGTGAAAGAGAATATGAAATTACTGCCGCCCCAAAACAAATGAAGATTACTGTCGGAATATGACTGAAAAATTTTCTGGTTAGTCAAGAGACGAACAACATTTGGGACTCCCAATGTATGTTGTGAGCTATTCCTTAGAAATGAACTGCTGTATTATTATACGATTATTCTGAATTTTAGTCTCAATTATCTTGAGAACGATTGATGGTGAATGATAAAAAATTTGTTTTATTCAGATAAAATTGTGCGACATAGCAGGTTTATCTAAGAGCAACTACTGCCAATAATAATAATAATAGGCTTAACGTTCCCGATGAAAGGAACAATCGTTTTTGTGGAATTTTGTTTTACACATAATTATGTATAGTTTATAGCAGAGTTTTTCGAACTATGCTCCACAGAGCACTTGATTCTCCACAAACAAATCTAAGTACTTCAGGGAAAGGTAAAATATTTTATTTGTCGATTTTTAAGACGTAAATGTGGCATTATTGTTTTCGTTCTTGAGCGGCTTGTAGAAAAGCACCGATTATGGTATAGAATAATATTTGGCACCTTCCATGTGTCGGTCTCTATGCCAGAATAGTTCAGTCTACTGGTAGACACTCTGAAAGTCGGATGCATCGTACTGGTCGCTGCACCACTTCTCAGGATGGTAAGCCTCTGTGTTTTCTGCAGCATTTAGGTTTGTTTCCTGTGCTTGTTTAGAAATGAACACAATTCTGTGATGTGACAATCGACGACAAAAGTTATCCTGAAATTTACGTTCGACCTTAACTTTCTTTGTCCTAAGTCATATCAGAATGATCAATAAATCAAGTATGGGCTTATTTTGTGCTAAGAAGACAATATAAATGGTAAAGAAAGATAACAATGCGCTCACCGTGGTGTGACACCATAAGTTGTCACACCACGGAGAGCGCTTTGTAAGCTTTTGTTTACCATTTATAGTGTCTTTTTAGCACAAAATAAGCCCATGACCCATTATCCCCGTTTTGTAATTCAGCATTGTAATTTTGTGTAAATTCTGTTAAGCAGATAATCTGAGAATGCCCTGCTAAAGGGCGAAACGCGTCATTAATTAAAGAATAAAAGAACCTGCAATCAAGGCGGTTTTTACTGAAGGAATATTAAATAATTTCAGGTATTTTGTGACCTAGTCATAAAATATGTTTTGTTGTAACTATTTTGCAATTCAAAAAGATCGATATTTGCTACAGGAAAGGACATAAAAGATTAACAATTAATTTTAGACTACAAAGTGCAGCCAGGTATATACTGTATGGATTTAGCAGTTTGAATGTACTCAAAAACTTAAATGTTGCAAACTGTGAGGTGACCAGAGGCTTCAACTGGGCTTCAGGAACAATGAAATTGGTAACACAATTCCTTAGAATCCTACAAGAGATCATGCAATATCAACTCCATTACATGCCCAAATCCTGAATGGCTGCTGTGTAATGAAATACTCAATAAAAAAAGGCCTGTTCACAGACTGTGCCTGATGTTCAGATTATGTGCTTCATGTTCATGCAGACTGCAACGCTTTCATCAATTGTGTGTTTCAAGTAAGCAGTGCAACACTTCAGCAGATGGAGTTTTACAATTGCAGACAAAGTGACATGCTATGTGAAATATTGTATGAAGTTGTACTTATGGATTGACACTTAGTAGCTATAGTGGAGGAAAGAGATCTTTGAAACCTAACACTTTAAGTGTAGACTTTATCAGTCCTAACTGTATATCTACAACACCAAACTGAGTATTAATTTAATTTCAATAAAGTTCTCTTGTATTATTAAAGTTACGATATTTTGCTGTTAATGTGTAGCTATGCAGGTAAATCAAATAACACATCAGTATCATCATGTACATTTTCGGGCTAGACATGTCTGACTGTAAATAAATAAAAATTAGTCTTCTAAGACCTTTGGGAAGATAGAGATTATATCATAAGAAAAATAGTAAGTTATGACAGGAGCTCGATGTCATAGAAATAGTGGAAAAGATCCAAAACTACAGAAATGAATGGTGCAACCATGTTATATTTATGGATCAAAGCACAATACCAAAGAAGACCTACAACTACAGACTAAAATTTAGAAGAACACTGTGAAAACCACAAAGAAGATATAGTTACCATGATTCAAGCATAAAGATCAAATACAGAAGCAGTAATACTCTCACTTTTTGTCATGTGTTTGCTGTACGTGTTCAGTAGCTATTGTTTGATCACACAGAAAATTGTTCAAAATGTTCAAATGTTTGTAAACTTAAGGGACCAAAGTACTGAGATCCTAGACTTAGAAATTAAATAATGTGACTTATACTGACGACAACACACACACACACACACACACACACACACACACACACACACACACACACACACACAAACCTGTGCATGAGGGAGGACTCAAACCTATGGCCAGGACAGCCACGCAATCTGTGCTATGACACCTTAATACACATGGCCATTCTGGCTTGGCAAAGAAAATTGTCCATCATGGTTGAGGTTATGATGAAATATATAAGTAACATACCTATACTACTATATATAGGCAAATAGTTATTTAATGTGGTTGGCAAATACATCCAAATTGTTTTGACCGTTTTATACCAGATATTTACACACTGTTGTAATGGACATTTATCCGGGCATGAGCTACGTAATTTCTCTCATATATAGTATATAATATACAAATACCCATTAGTCTACTGAACATGATGGTGGACGTGCATGTTGTATTAACACAAATAATATTGTGCAAATGAAGAGTTGAAATTGGGCTACACTGTGGTGTTGTGTAATGTGTGTTGGATGTGGAAGCAAAGGGGCTTGAGCTAGAAAACACCTTGCCTGTACATTTTAATTTGAATATACAGTGCACTATATTGTAGATGTATTGAGAAATGTGCCAGAAGTTTCTGTTAGTGTACACATAGTGTGTAAACCTCTGACCGGTTGATTCTGTGACCTTATAAATGTGTGACAAGTGTGGAACAAATCATTGCTGAGATAAACATGTGATCTTTAATCGTCAATGTCCATCGACACTGCTACATAAATTTAGTCTGGTGGAGGCACCAGTAGAGTCCAGTGCTTGACGACCGAACCATGAAAGCTGCCGAAATGACAGAATATGCTGATACTTCACAGATTTCTCTCAGACAACGGCCTCCTAGTCGCTTGAATTACAGCCATCACTCCCAGACAAACAAGAGTGCACAGGATTGAAGCCAATATTCTTGGTGCTCGAAGAGAAACACTGAGTGCTGTTGAGGCACATTACGCCAAGTAGGCTGCGATTGATAAGCTGACTAGCTGTTAGTGGATTTTTTCACATCAACCAGCCAGTCAGTTACTCTATCACACCCTGCTCCAAGGCCAACAAGAAAGACAGGCCGTAGTGCACACATGATCAACAGAGGCCTGAGCCATTGCGATCGCTAGCTGACTAGCTGGCTGCTGGGGCAGAGTCTTCTGTCTCACAGCAAATCATGATGGCTCAGCCCTCACTTGACTATGTGATGTGATGTGCACATGACGGCCGGTCTTTCTTGTTGGCCATAGGCCTACTGGGTGTGAAGTGACACCACAGCACTCACTCTTCATGTGGTTTTGGTGGAAAAAACGCATGACTCCTGCGTAATTCATGTAGGCCTGGTACAGCTCTATGAAAGTACAGTAGGACATTCCAGGAAGCATTTGAATTGTGAATAAGTGAGAAAAATGTGTTGTACGGCTTTTTAAGAGATAAGGAGCTATGGCAAAATGGCAAATAATTTTAAATTTGACACATCTACTTTATATGTATTCAAAAATATGTATGCGAATTTAGACATGAATCAGTACATCACATGATGTGCTATTCTGTAAAAATTTAGAGTTTCAGATCTGAATATGACAACTAAGATTGCCTGAGCATGTCATCTAGAGTAAAATAAAATATTCAACAAGCGTCTTGGCTCATGTATCGTTAACAAATAATTGAGATCGCCCCATCGTTTGAATGCTGTCAAGTATGTACAACATTTACTTCTATGAAATCAACCATGCTATGTATAACATGATAATGAAGGTTTTCACATGCGACCCACTAGGTTAGCCATGTAGTCTAACGCACCGCTTTACTAGATGTTGAGACGTACTGGCCCCGGTTCGAATCCGCCCGGTGGATTAACAAGGAGGGTCGGAGTGCCGGCCAGCCTGGATGTGGAAACACATCCCCGTAGGTGAATACTGGGCTGGTACTCAAGTTCTGCCTCAGTGACACGATTCGTAAATAATTCGTAACACTTCACACTTTCACACATATAGCACTATACACAGACATTTGGGGTACACATTTCCTCCTGGGGGGACATGGTGTGGCGACAGGAAGGACATCCAGCAACCCCATAAGTATTAACACACGCCAAAACCGAATTTAACAAGCTGACCCTGCATGTACGGGAACTTGACCAAAAGAAAGAAAGAAAGAAGAAGAAAGAATGAGTTTCCAATAGGTAACAAAATTGAGATTAGAGGATCGACGTCTAGATAAAGGGCAGGGTTACAGCCCCACAAGCATGTTTGGAGTGATGCACAAAGAGAGAGTAAGAAGAAGAGGGAGGCTAAGATGGACACAGAGAAAAAGTGGGGACCATTGTTATACATATTTAGTGCAGCATTTTACGGTTTAGTGGTGGAGTATGGGTTAACTTAGCGGCAGGTATGCACTTCACCTGAGAGCATATAGTAGACGACGCAGCAGGCGAGAGCTGCTAGGAGTGGTGTGGCCACGGCAGGCCAGCGGCGTCCAAAGCGGGAGGCGCAGAAGTTGACGGCGGAGAAGGCGACCACCTGGGCGGCACCCTGGCTCACCAACGTCAGGAAGGGGTTCACGCTGAGGTGGCTGGCCGCCATCACCGGCGAATACACCGTCAGCACGAACACCGACCTGATAATCAGCGAAGCCAGTCATCAACACCCTACATCCACAAACCTTTCGTGCAACCCAAAATTCGGAAGACCAAAGACCAAATAGACGTTGTGCAATTACTGTCAGCAATGGTTTTATGCTTAGCTTGCTCACTGCTATCACCTATGGGCAAAATTCATAAAATGCAGCAAGAAGAACGAACACCCCAGTTGAAGTTAAGAATTATAAAGGTATTTCAAAATACTTAGAAAGCATTACAATGCATTAATAGTATTTTCAACATATGACATTTGAGGGAAAATGAAGTTATAAAACGAAACATAATTCTCTAATGAAGCTACATTAGTATACATAATTACTTATCTTAAAAAAGAGAACACTGTGACGACACTGAGTCATATGCCAGTTGATGGGACGACATGACTCTTTAAGTAATCACTTGGACATCATCACTGCGAAGTTTGTTTACTGACTATAAGGGAGACCGAGGGATGAATACAGTAAGACGATTCAAAAGGATGTAGGTAGCTGTCTTCATTCTCCAATGAAGAGACTTGCACAGAACAGGTTGAAAGACAGCTGTCTGCCGTCTTCCCTAGGTTGTTAACTTTGTAATTTATTTAAGTTGACTAGACAGGCTTTTTTTTTGTTGCTAAACGAGAACCCCTTTTGTTCAGAGGCATGAGGAGTAGCATTTCAGTTCATGTTTCTAAATTTTAGTTTCTGTAATATTGTGTTAATATTGCTGGGATTTTATCATGCTAATAATGTATCATTGTGTGTATTAATTTGGAAATATGAACAGTTTCACCGTGACGCCATTGTCCCTGTGAGAATGTGTATTTGCTTTATTCTGCATGTGCATGTATGAGCACCTTCTGGCATGGAAGTCATAGTGTATGTATGAGAATTTTTGTTGTCGGCTGCTGGCTGCTCACTACTAGTGTTTCTCTGGCTTCATGTTGATAAGTAGTATTTACCGACATCTGCTTTTGATTTTACCAAAGAGGTTCCTCCACCTTTTGGTTACAAGTTGGGTAGGCAATACCCAGTAGCGAGCCTTGGTAGGACGCGCAAGTCAAGAGTCTCCCCACCACCTCGTGTTTCTTGGATTTTTACCGATTTCCGGCCCTGGAGGGGACTTGCTGGCTGACTCGGCACTCTGTGGTGTGCTTCGATCTGGTAAGATGTTCTGATTTTCTTTCCTCCCTTGAGATGGTAGCGATTCGTTGTCTGGTTTGTTCAAGTTAGACTTCAGAACTAAGGTTCATTTTTCGGAATAAGTTTCCTCGATCATGTACAGAAGTGTATTCAATTTCATTTAGTGATTTTGCATAGGTAAATGCGGTGAATATGTAACTAATTCGGTTGATAATGGCTGAGAATCAGTAATGTTTGTGAGACTAGCTGTTGGTGTACGAAATTGGTTTAATTTCTTTCTAGCTTTATGGGCTGCGACTAATGTGCGGGAAATTTTTTTCTGTGTAGTGCATGTGAAATATTCATTTCTGTTTTTTCTTCCACGAGTGATATGTACTCCACTTGGTGTGGTCAAAGCCGTCAGCTACCCCTCTGTTTGTTTCTATGCCCTTCAGGCAAGAAATTATGCATGTTTCCATCTGAATTCCTTTAGTACATCGCGATCTCGTCTCCCTCTATTTTAAATTGCAGTTCTGTTTCCAAACTTGTACATTGCATTCAGACTCTGTCAGTAAATTCTCTTCTAGCCTTGTACCACCCCCTGTATTAACTTGCTCATGAAATACTACGTATTTTTAGGGGCTGCATGCTGTATTTATTAGTTTATTTACTCCGACTTTGAATTTATTCCTCTTTTCTGATTTTTGAAGACTGGACTTTGTCCATCCATGTAAAACCTTCCCAATCGTGTCTAACTGTATTTCTGTAGCTATCTTATGATATCCTAAGCATTTATAAGGGTTTCATGCTGTAGCTATTTTTCTTAATTTTTCGGAAATTGAATTTTGGTATTTTTCCTGGTTTTCTGATCTCCGACCTCAAGGTTTATAGCTAGTCACTTGAGTTCTCGCCACTGCTCACACACCAGTGCCTTACTATTCTGCATTCTTGCATCGTAATCTATGATTCTGTTGATTTTTGTTGAAATGAAAACGATATCTAGGCACTTTGCTTTCAGTGGGGTGCGAACATGTAAAGTAGCAGACACGTTCCATATGTCTGAGTGAGTCTGCATGCTCATGGTTTGATTTAAATGGAAATTAATCTCGCTATTATCGCGTACCATCTCAAGTAAAGAAATACAGACCAGAGCCACCTACGAAGATTATTTTCCTTATGTTTTGTGGTACATCCTGGTTCGCTAAATTTCACCTACAATAGCAGCGCCTGCTTCTGCTTCATATCAGCATGCCAAGTTGGGTGAGTTTCACTTTGCTTCGCATGTGTGAGTGGCTGAATGCTTGTTGATTGTAAATCCGTCCCCTGATGATGTTCAGTTCAGATTACTTTAGCTTAATTTTCAATGTGGGATGCGTTTTTATTGTTTAACAAAATTGGTTCCCCCATTTGCGTATGATTGAACTGGCTAAATAATTTATTGTCAATGAAATTTCATCCTACTTATGTACATTAGTTTATGAATACCCTCCCTTTTTTATTTAATGTTATTTTTCACCAGTGCTGTGAACAAATTCAGATGCAAATTATAATATTTTAATTCCGTTGCGCCATAAATGTTCTCTCAGCCACCTTCATGAAATTGTTTAGTTCGCAGTGGCTTGTATATTAATGATTGTGTGTAATTATCATGATCTATGACGTGTGTAGGCCACCGTCTCTTTGTCTTCCTGCTGCAAAAGTAAATTTTGAATCAGTTCTAAATTTTGGGCCAGAGAACAAGATTCTGTTGCAGGAAGTAGTCCATAGTTCACACTGAAATGTTTTACTATATTTTTGAGTAATTACAGTTTATTCTACCGGTACTTATCTTCTCAACATTGCGATGTATGGGGGTTCTGCTCGCTGCAACATTATTCTCCTGCGGCGTCGTGGTAGAAATAAATACTCGATATATACTATTTCTTACTTCTATTTTAATTTGAAATCAAACTTCTTCTCCACCAAAATATTACAAATTCAAGACGTATACAATGCATAAGAAGGTAGTGCTTCCATTTCAAAACACAAACTGACATAGCTTCCAGTGCACTTTAGAAAAGCCAACACTCGAACTCCCACATGCAAGGCGATGAGGCAAATATATAACATTCAGAATAATGGCATTACATTATGCATTGTTTATAACAATTGAATATACTGATTTACAATTACCAAGCACCAAGTAAAACATTTCATGTACACAAAAATAATCACAATATAAAATGAAAACTATACATACAATAATTTTAGATGACATTTCTTTTTGAATTAAAATCTCCAATCTTGCTGTTTGACAGCAAAGCAGAATGTTAAATGTCAATTAATTTGTTAATGAGCCCATCATACATGTTCCTAATATATATATATATACATAAATATCTTCTCAAATCTCAACTTAGATTCTAAATCTCACGACAGTCAATATATACAAAGAATTATAATATAAATCTCGATTATTAAATTAATTAATACAATTAGCTGGTCTACACAACTTGTTTATGAGCCTAACATACAAACAATGCTATTAATTTTCATTCCTTTTTGTTTTTTACAAAAGATTTTACAATTCGTCCGTTTAAGTCTTGAAATCACATACAATGACGCAACTATTGTTTATAGAACTGTCTGGAAAGAAAATATAGGAATCTCCTAATTAATGGAATCTATCACTTGTTTTAATCACAGTACCACCGAGACACTGTCCAACACTGGCTACATCATTTTTACCTAACTTCACACGCAACTTTTACCACTATTGAACTACTCTATTCCGGATCCGACGCAGATGGTATCGTAGGATGACATTGAGATGAGAGGACCAGGCACATGGTATCGTACGATAACATTGAGATGAGAGGGCCAGCAGTATCGTCACAACGCGAATCCTGTAACTGGTTTTGATGGCCAGAATTCTGTGTTTAAAGTAAGCTTTTAACTGGCTCCTTTCAGCTAGCATTAATTTAAAAAATAATGGTCTTTCAAGGTTAGCGTGTAGAGCTGGATCAAACCAGTCTAAAGACTGCAGATGACAACAACAACATATGTTTATTTGTATACAATTTCCCTATCAAAAAAGTTTATAATGGATTAGATTTTAATGTTATTAGCCATGTCATGGATGACATACACCCCTGTACATAATACACTGATACTGTTATATGTATTTTGTATACGTAGATGTTTGATACAATATTACATTCGTTAATATGTAATACCACAGAAGATTACCAAATTTATAAAAATCGTATTCAAACAATGGGACAAAAGTTGTAGAGGAACATAAAGAGAGTTGATACCATTCTACTTTTGGGAACATAGCAGAGGGAGGGGTTATGGATTTCATATCAGCAATCAAGTATTTATGTTCTACATTTATTAAACCTTTATTTGTAACGTTATGAAAATAAAAAGCTGTAAAATTTATTACAAGATCACAGCGCAAAAACCACAATTCGCCACCTTTAGTTGCAAATTTAAGCCGCCTCTACAATATACCAATGAATTTCAGTCTACATTACAATAAACCGTAATTTCTATGATGTATATCATGTTTTAGGAAGGGGTTGACCGAGAGGGATGTCTTATTTACAAGTCAGGGACTACTGAGTATACGTGAAGGAGAAAGAGAGCATAAAAAGGCCCTACAAAGATTAGTAAAAAGTCTGTCTGTCGGAACAAACAGAAAACATCATCTATGAGAAATTAAAATTTGATATCTTTTGACATACTGTAGTGTAGCGGCTATGCACTGCCCTGTATCTCAGATATTTTTAGCTTGCTTTGCGCTGGTGAGTGAAGCGGACGGCCGAGTGTCGGACAGCGTGAGGTGTACAAGGGCGCAACATCTGTTACCGTCTTGGGCCTGAGTACATAGTGTTAGTTTTGAAAGACAGAGCCAGCACTCTGTAGAGCTGTGTCTAGGCAGTATTCAAATGAACGATTTAATGTATAGAAAGAACTTCTATTGGAATACTTGAAAGTTAATAATATTTAATTACAGTTTTATGTTTAGATACATAATATGTGAATTTTTCGTAAATGTGATAGTGAGCTGACAAATAGAAGTTAATAAATATTCAAGTAGTCTCACGTTTGAAAGGTATTTTACGTGTGTGTGTGTGTGTGAAAATATTAACAGAAAATTAAAATATAAAATGTCCGTCAGTTTATGTTAACACGGAAAAAGCAGCACATGTAAACATGGTTAATTACTTAAAGTCGTGGATGTTTTATTATTTAATATTTTCTAAATATTTTTTTCTGGATATAGTTCTAAAAAACTTTGTAGTTTTTTATAGGCATATACGGAAAGCGCGTGTTTTCTCTGTGATCTGATTGGTTACCACTTGATTTAGCCAATCAGATTACAGCATTGCGCGCGTCCATTCGGGAACTTTCACATTCATTTGGGTGTAAGTAAGGAGTCGGAGTTTATACACAGAATTTTGTATTCTGCGGAACGTGCTCGTTTATTGGATTAAAAAATATATCAACATGTTTGGTATATCGTGTGGACAGTCGAGTAGTGAAATTCCGGTCTTTTATAAAAATTATGATATTATGCAACATTGATACCATGTGGCGTGTTACCCTAATCAAGAATATGTGGAGATTTATCTAGATTGATTTGTGTAGCATTTTTGCGACCATATTAAAATGAACATTTCTTTTAAGAAAGTTTTTTAATGATAGGGTAAATTAAATACCATAAACTGGATTTACTACTGAGCAGGCACACTGCTTGCCCCCATGGCACCCACGTGCGAACCGCTCCCCCCCTTCAAAACAATTTTTTTTCACACTCGTATAAAGAGTCATCATCGGCATTTTCGTGCTATAAAATTTCTTTCATAAAAATTTTTACAAAAAGAAAATCAATAAACATACTAATTTATTAGCTATTACCTATAAATGAGAATCATTGTTGGCAAATCCAAGGATACTTAAATTCCAGTTAGTTTTAGTGAAAGTTTCTTTGACACTTACATATATTCAGACAAACTGAAAATGTTCAAATGTTTATAGAGCTTAAGGGACTTCACTATGAGTTCATCAGTCCCTAAACTTACAAACTACTTATGAACTAGCTAATACTAAGGATGCCACAAATATCCATGCCGAGGGGGGATTCGAACTCACGACCATAATGGCTTTGTGAACTGTGACTGGCGCGCCGCAGAGTGCTCGGACACCACGGATGGCAGACAAATTGAACTCTTGCTTTCATAATTGCAAAATCTTCTATTATCTGTCTAGTATCTAAACTGTCCAAGATCTCGTGTTCTATTGAAATAATAGCCAAATTTGTCTCTGCTGACAGACCATGAAATCAGTGGGATTTCAAATCAAATTTTCCAACGTTTGTAGAGCTTACGGGACTTAACTATACATTAGATAATCATTTCTTAAATCAACTCTTGAACTGCATGCCACACGCCACATAGGGTGCAGGCTTTCATTGGTGCAAGTGATGATGTAACTCTTTACTGAACGAGATCACTACACAAGAAAGTTATTTTAGGTTCTGTTGGAAAATACCATGATTTGTCGGATTTTGTTCATCAGTAAATCAGAAGATGTGTTTCTTTACAAATTCCCATTCGCCAGTACTTCTGTATAGTGATTGATAAAAACAAAAATTTAATGTGCCTACTAGCTGTAAACCCAGCGTTGCCTGGGTATTTATTTATCCTACAATATTGTAGCCCACATCCCCCCTCTCCCTGCATCCACTTTCTGTCCCACCTCTCTGTTCGTTTCCACCTTTCCCCCTCTCAGCAAAGTTTTCTGCAAGGTAACCTCTTTCATGTACCATACACACATTTAGGTACTCCGTGATCTTCCTCTTAGATTAAAGATCATGTGTGCAAAAATTCATAAACATTGGAGCAAAACTATGCATTTTATAAAATTCCATAAGTGAAGTACCCTCCACCTGCACCAAACGAAATTTTATACAGACACTCACATTACTCTAGTTTTTAAGGTAGTGTGTACAAAATTTCATCAATATCGGAACAAAACTATAGATTTCTATGCAATAAAAATGCAGGGTCACATTGAAAAACGCACTTCTTTGTTATCAAATATTCCAGTTTTATTTCATACAACCCTTGTTCTGAGAACAAAGCAAACACCAAAAAAAAGATCTGTGAAATCAGACGAGCAGTTATCAAGTTATGGTGCCACCAAGCTATTTAGGGATCCATTTTTATGTTACAAAGTACTCTCCCCCATGCATCGGATGAAACTTTAGGTTGACTCTGACCTTCCACTTATTTTGAAGGTCAAGTGTGCGAAATATCGTGTAGATCTGAATGAAACGTACATTTCGGGAATCTGTAGGAGAAATATGCTGCGCCATGCACTTATCACACAATACTTTCTTAGCTGACGTTTTCTACCTATAAACTACATCACTGCCAAATTTCAGCTTCATACGTGAAGTAATTTTTCGAGATTTCGTGTTTAGTCTGTGAGTGAGTGTCCTATCGCTTTTATATAGATAGCTATTAGGAAACCAGATTGCTTAATTTTCGATGCAAGAGAATTAAGGGAGACTTGCAGACAAAAATAAATAGTAAAATGCAAATCTGTAAAGCTAACTTTACTTGATACAAGTTCATGCCTGATGCGTCAGTTTTACGGCATCTACATCGAAACTGTTGTAAGAGGTAGACTTCTTTTCGTTACATCATTTTGAGTGCGGGAGGGGGGAGGGGTTGATTACAAAACGCTTCATAAACGTCCGAAATTACATTCAAAGTTTATTGCAGGTCCCTAACTATTCCCATTTTCCAATAATTGAAGCATAAATCTGGGTATTTTCACGCGGTGGCCTCTCATTATTTATGACGTCATATCTTCTTAGCTTTGTGTCGTACTCTTTTGCTTTTAGGTCAGTAACCTTCGTGGGCATATGGTGAATAGTTCACCAACGTTTCATTGCAATCTAATGAATGCTTTATGAACACAGAGGACATACAGACGAACATTCATGTTTTGTATATAGATAGATAGATAACGCAGTAGAAATGTTGTTGTGAGACATGTCTTCGTCACTTACCTGGTAATAATGAGTAGCACCGTATTTTTGAATACATTCCAACTGGAGAAGAGGCTCAGGAAGCCTACCCTGTCGCTCTTGCTATTGGCCAGTGTGTGGACGACCTGCTTGGCAAATGGAGGCACAGCTGAGCCATTGGAGGTCGCGATGCGATGCAAGACTCTCAGTGCCCGCTGCTCCCTCCCTTTGCATGCCAACCACCTGGGAGACTCTGGAAACCACCTGCAACAAGATACCTTAGTGTACCGCAAGTTTACAACAGGAGAACTAAGTAACCGAAATGAACCAACACTATGGACGTTAAAATTTGTCGTCATAAGCGCATACTAAACCACGCTGAATGTGTCCGAAATTCAACCTCTGGATTTCCTGCAGGCCATTGTGTGTGACAGGCTACATTGTTAAGCTATGTTTCGGTTTAGCCAACACCGTACAGAGACAAGGCCTCACTAAAATCCATGTCACATCACACCGAGTGCGTCGCAATTGCTGGTTGACTGGCTGGCTGCTGCGGCACAGCCCACTGCATCGTAGCAGCCAGCCAGTCAGCTAGTAATCGCAGCCTATCGGCGTGACGTGACGCAGACTGGTGTGAGGCCTTGTCTTTATGTGGTGTTTGCCACGGTGGATTAGCTGTGCTTACTGTAGCGCCGTGTTGCGGTGCGCGCGGCCGTCCGCCGTCGGGGGTTCGTTTCCCCCCTTGGGCATGGTTCTTTGTGTTGTCCTTAGTTTAGTTTATCTTAGGTTAAGTAATTTGTAAGCTAGGGACTCATAACCAAGCTGTTGAGTCCCATAGATTTACAAACATATTCTACGCGGTGTTTACTTGGTGATCTGCCGCTTGCAACAGCTCATGCGCAGTAATTCCGTGTGTGCATGCAAGGGCAGGCGCACTTAGTAGCTACGCCATTTGACTCCAAGGCAGGTGTTCGATACTGGTTGTGACTGATTACCCAATGGTAGCAAATAGATGTGTTTGTTATTCATGGTGACTAAAAAAATGGAAAACAATAAGTTTCGTAATACTGTGCACATCAGTCGCAATTTTTAACGTGAACTAGAAAGCAAATTTTATTTATATTCTTTAATATTTCTCTTTAGTCGCATATGCTACATTACCTATAAGAAATTTTCGCGTCCTTGTTTGGCGGAGCAGGAGCAATTTTTCAGACGCTTGATAATGTTTCTTACTTGATTGTAAAAATACACAGATGGTGTAGTATTGTGGAATTTAAACAACCAGTCATACAATTACTCGATTGTTGATTAACAATGATACTCAATGAACCAAGCCGATCACTGGAAATTTCTCCTAGACCACAGATAAATGTCTTGGAAAACCCACGAAGTCGATTTGCTCGAGAATTTTTTTAAATCGTATCGAATTGCTTTGGTCAATTGCTACTTCATTTCTGAACTTTAAGAAGAATAAATATTTTAAAAAAATACAAAAATCTGACAGTTATGTAGTCCTTTCCTTGTTAGTGCATGGGAGATGACTAAGAACACGACACATGCTATGGCTGCCTTCATACTAATATGTAAGATGGAAAACAACAGTAAAACGAAACGAAAAGTGTGTTGGAATCTCGAAATAATGAACTATCTGAAGTATTACGGAAGGAATACAGTATTGAAACACACTGTTGCAACATATGGCTTTCGAATTGGTGGAAGATACAGTAAAAAAAGAAAAAAGTTATCCATTCTTGTTACGTGCTTTCGAATAATTTGAAGTAATATTCGAGTCAAAACTAGGAATATAATCGAACACCCAGTGTCGATAAATCATTCTTTCCAGGGAAATGTTCGCAATTCCTTTGATATTGTTAGCCACAGGAGACTGCTGTGCAAGCTCTGAATACCTTTGCTGAGTCTACAATGAAAGTATAACAAGAATAGTGCCTGATGTGTGTCATGCCATCACCGGGGCCCTAAAAGACCATATAAAGATGAGTGAAAGCAAATATTATAACGACAAAAATACATTTTACTAAAAATACGTACATCGTGAAAAGTATTCATGCACTGCAAGCTTTTATTGACATTATTTTTGGCTGCCATAAACTCGAAGTCACGGAAAACAACCCACTCGGAAACATAACCATTTCCAGCAGCTGTAAGTAAATACATTTCACGTTGTGTACCTGTGGTATCTAACTACTGTACCATCCCATTATGCAAACTGCTACAGCTACTATATTCCCACAGTTACATAATTACAAACTAAGCTGTATACACTGTATAAATAATGAAGATGTGTACATCTCAGTGGGTATTGTGTAATGTTCCTTCATTCGAAATTTCTCTCTTTTGTAGTAAGTCCGTAAAGATTACAGATTCTTTTTCGTTTCTTGATTTCGCATATTAACGACGTTACCTATAACTTCCCAGGGGTTTCCTGTGTGTCGGTATAATGATAGTTTGTGTGTATCAGATTCCACTACACCCCTTTTGATGTTTACAGTTTAGTCACACATGACCTGTCGCATAATCCATGTCTGTGGTGCCCAAACAGAAGAACTGTCTTCCAACTGCACGAGCAGAGCCAAGATCAGTCTATGTCACGTCACACTGAGTAAGCTGTGATCGCTAGCTAACTGGTTGGTCGCTGGGGCACAGCCCATGCCTCGTACCAGCCAGCTAGTCAGCTAGCAATTGCGAGTTATCGGTGTAATGTAATGCACACTGTTGTGAAGCCTTGTCTCTAGACCGTTTTGCTGAGCACTCTGCTTTTGCTGCATGCTGACAGGCTGATCTGCTTTGCTTCAGTTAGCAGCCTTCGACCGCAGCAGCCACCAACAGAACATTGCATTCACTTTCCGGGGAATTATTGCAAACGCTGCTAAGTGATGTGGGTACGCTGCTTTACAGGGATCAGTATGTGTACACTAAATAAGACTAGTTGACAAAATATACAATAATAACTGAGAACAATCTGTTGTTGCTTTGGTCTTCAGTACACAGACTCGTTTGATGCAGCACTCCACCCTACCCTGCACTGTGCTAGCCTTTTCATCTGAGAATAAGAACGACTAACTACATCTTTTTCTTTTATATTTGCTTACAGTATTGTTCCTTTGAGTTTCCTCTATGATTTTTATCTCTCAAACTTCCTTCTAATGCTAAATTGATGATTCCTTGATGTCTCAGGAAGTGTCCCACCAACCTATCCCTGCTCTTAGTCAGAATATACCAGAAACTTTTTCCCCAATTCTGTTCAGTACCTCCTCATTAGTTACCTGATCTACTCATCTGATATTCATTGTATGAACTCCTTCTCGTCGACGTTTCACTTTCATACAATGCTACACTCCAGACAAACGAAATAACTTCCTAACATTTAAATTAATATTGGATGTCAAAAATTTGCACTTCGTCCCATAGATATTCTTCTTTTTATATCTTCATTACGTCAGCCATTATAAGTCATTTTGCTACCCAAATAACGAAATTCATATATTACTTTTATTGTCTCATTACCTAATTTAATTTCTCCAGCACTGCCTGATTTTATGACACTACATTCCATTTGTTCATCTTATACCCTACTTTCAAAGCACTGTCCATTCCGTTCACTTGCTCTTCCAGGACCCCTGATATTTCTGACAGAATTATTACGTCACCAGCAAACCGCATAGTTTTTATTTCTTTTCCCTATAATCTGTACAGCTCCTCAAATCTACGAACGTAGCAAACTTTGCCCATGTACTCGTACGTATTACTGGGTAACAAGGCTAGCCATGTTTTATGTACAGGAGATACGTCACTGAGTCGATACTAGGGCTCTTGATAAAATATATATACTTCGATATATCCATATTATTCTCGAAAACTACTGATATACATATGAAAATTTTAAATTGTTTACTTTGACTCTAGGAAAGAGTCTTACTATTTTTGAGCTTTCATATTACCCAATCTTCCTGTGTTACTGTGAAGCAAGCATAGATGGAGAAAATTTCGATTGCACTGGAAGATGGTAGTGTGAATGGCGCACAAGGTGAGCTAAAATAGAATTTTCAACGCAAGTAGCGTTCTATTTCTTCACATCGTCATTCTTCTAAAACAGTTACTGAAAATGACACAGTTACCAATACAAATGATAAACATGTTACTGAAACCAGTAACGCAATGACGAAAAAGCAAACTAACCTACCATATTCTAGACGTGATAATATTTGAAGAAGCAATCGTAAGTTTCTTCTTACAACGATTTCACTGTGTAAAATATTTTGAATTTTTTTACATCCCAGTGAAAAGATTATTGTCGACCTATAGTAAGTCACAAATTAAGACAATAAGGTATGAGATGTTAACTGGAACGAAATATTTAATGGCATGCTCCATGTACATAGTTAATTAACAACACAACAGTTGACCAAAAATATTGTTTTAGAATCTTTTGTCTGCATAAAGTCCCATTATTAACTTACAAATTTTCGCATTAAATTTTTTATTTAAAATTTTGCTGTAAGGGGAACAGGCAGGCTGCTAACTTGTTGATGTACACAAAGTTGTTGTTGTTGTGGTCTTCAGTCCGGAGACTGGTCTGATGCAGCTCTCCACAGTACCCTATCCTGAGCAAGCCTCTTCATCTCTACATAAGAACGGAAACCTACATCTATCTGAATCTGCTTACTGTATCCATCTCTTGATCTTCCTCTGTGGTTTTTACCCCACACACTTCCCATCAACGCTAAATTCACAATTCCTTGATGTCTAAGAATGTGTCCTACAATCGATCCCTTCTTTTAGTCAAGGTATGCCAGAAATTTCTTTTCTCTCCAATTCTGTTCAGTACCTCCTCATTAGTTACGTGATCCACCCACCTAATCTTCAGCATTCTTCTGTAACACCACATTTCAAAACCCTCTATCCTCTTCCTGTCTGCACTGTTTATCGTCCATGTTTCACTTACATACAAGGCAACACTCCACACAAATGCCTTCAGAAAAGATTTCCTTAAGCTTAAATCAATATTCGATGTTAGCAAATTTCTCTTTTTCAAGAACGCTTTGCTACCCATTTCCATTCTGCATTTTATATCCTCTGTACTACGACCATCAAGTAACAAAATTCATCTACCTCCTTTATTGTTCCATTGCCTAATCTAATTCCTTCAGCATTGTTAATGTTCATCTTATATGCACCTTTCAGCGCCATGTCCATTGCGTTCAACTGCTCTTCCAGGTCCTTTGCTGTCTCTGACAGAATTACTACATCATTGGCGAAACTCAATGTTTTTAATTCTTCGCCGTGAACTTTACTTCCTTCTCGAAATTTCTCCTTGCTTTCCTTTATAGCTTGCTAAATGTACAAACTGAATAACATTGGAGGAAGGCAACAACTCTGTCTTACTCCCTTCCTAACCACTGCATCCCTTTCATGGTCTTCAACTCTGACAACCGCTGTCTGGTTTTTGTACAAGTTGTAAATAACCTTACGCTCCCTATATTTTACTCCTGCTTGCTTCAGAACTGGAAAGAATTTATTCCAATCAACATTGTCAAAAGCTTTCTCCAAATCTACAAAAGCTAGACATGTAGTTTGCCTTTTTAAAATCTGTCTTCTAGGGTAAGCCGTAAAGTGAGTATTGCCTCCCGAGTTCCTACATTTCTCCTGAACCCAAACTGATCTTCCCCAAGGTCGGCTTGTACGAGCTTTTCAATCCTTCGGTAATAATTCGTGTTAATATTTTGCACCCATGACTTATTAAACTGATAGTTCTGTAGTTTTCACACCTGTCTAGGCCTGCTTTCTTTTTTCTTAAAGTCTGAGGGTACTTCGCCTGTCTCACACATCTTACACACCAGGTGTAACAGTTTTGTCATGGCTGGTTCTCCCAGAGACTTGAGTAGCTCTGAGGGAATGTCATCTACTCCAGGGGCCTTGTTTCGATTTAGGTCTTTCAGTGCCCTGTCAAATTCATCTCTCAGTAGAGTATATCGTATTTCATCCTCATCTACTTCTTCTCTCCTTCCTACAATATTGCCTCTAAGTTAATTTCCTTCGTAGAGCCTCTCTATATACTCTTTGCACCTTTGAGCTTTCCCTTCTTTGCTGAGAACTGGTTTTCCATCTCTGTTCTCGATATTCGTAGAGCTGTTTTTCTTATCTCGAAATATCTGTTTTATTTTCCTGAAGGCTGTATCTATTTTTCCCCTATTTATACATTCTTCCACATCCTTGCATTTGCCTTGTAGCCACTTCTGCTTAGCCACTTTGCACTTCCTGTCAATCTCATTTCTTAACACAATATCTAATAATAAATCTGTACTTAAATGTGGAGCTCTAAAAACAGCAGTATATTTGCAGTGTGAAGCCGATATTTTCATAAGCCAATATATCGATGACCAGTAAAGATATTTTATTAAATTGAACCTGAAAAAGAAGAAGAGTGGAAGCCAGGATAAAGCGACCAAGGACACGAAGTAGTTCCAGTTGGGCAGCGCCCAGGCTAGAAGGCCAGCGAGCGCCGTCCCCGTGGCGAAGCTGCAGTGGGCGTACAGGTTGATGGCTGTCCGGTGCCTCCTGTCCGTCAGCTCCAGGCCTGAAACACGCGGCCATTGCCAGTCTCCTTGTATTGACTGAAGTGGGTGTTTATTGGATACACAAATGCAATACATACATTCACAGCTAATAAGAGGCGAATGTTACATTTCCGTGTACAAAACCTCTTTCTTATATTATCATTAACATAGTGTTAGTGTTGAGGGTACTGACTAAATATAGTCTCCCACTCAGAAAGGAGCCATTATGTCGAAACTCACAGTGGGGACGGTAGTCTTCGTGAGAGCAATGATCTCTGGAAGATGGCAGTGAGAAGCAGAGGCTGCAAAATTGTACTACAATTCTAGACATTTCTGTTGTTACATAGTATAGCAATAATATGACCACTTCCAGGTACCAAAAGAATAAATGTATTTAATCAAAATCACTGCATCTAACTGAAAACCTATATTTTTCTTTGTGAAAAATCAGCTACCAATTTTATTGTATCTATAATCACAACAATAATTAGTTTTGCCTTAATAATAATTCATTTAAGTCGTTATAATAATGGTGGCCCTTTCAAATCATATTAAAACAGAAATTATAGTCATCTCTTCTTGTCTAGCCAGCAGATTCCAATTATTTTAACATATTAAATTATTGAATGATGTTAAAAAATACCATATATTTATCAAAAACTGTTTTAGTGATAAGTTGTAGTTAGAAACAGTTATTGGGAATAGATACCTGACTTTGGTTGCTAGAATATTCTCACATTACATGGTTCTTTCCTAGACCAAACAAAAAAGCAGTTAATACTGTAATTTTCCTTTCCCACAGTAAATCACAATTATTATAAAATATTTTCTATTATTTCTTTTTTAACGAGTAAGTGATTAAAAAGGAAAGAAGTTTTGTGAAGTACCGTATTTCAATAATTAATCTCTTCAATACATTAAGAATTAAAAATACATTTATAAAACGATACTAAGCTACCGAGTCAACATTCACATGCATTATTTAGATAGCCTGAGTTGAAGGTACCTCGAAAACCTTTATTTACCCATTCAATATTACCCACTTCCGTTTCAAAAGTCCTATATGTAGCTAAATACGTTCCTATGGAGATGTACATGAATAAATTATTCAGTCTCATGAGATTCCATTAGCCAATGGACAGTTTATGTCAGGAAGTCACAGAATTACTCTGTCATGAATCTTGAATCTCGATTGTCTCACAGTGGCCGCGTAGTCTAAGACGTGATGCTATGACTGGGCAGCTGTTCCTGTTGGAGGTTTAAGTCCTCCTTCGGGCATGGATGTATGTGTTGTCGATAGTGTCAGTTAGTAGTTTGTAAGTCTAGGGACTGATGACCATACCAGTTTGGTCCAACAGGTTTACAAAGATTTGAACATTTGAAAAAGGATTATTTACAAAATGATGGTTCCTTAATGTACCTCATTAAAGACATTGTTTAATATCTATTTGTATTATGTCAAACTTGATAGAAGTATTGTTCAACTTTGGCTCTAAATTTCATGTCATGACATTAATAGTTTCAACAGTTTTCTGTGCATTATGTCTCGCCGATTATTTTTAGATTTCCAGACACTAAGCAATTTACGAGTTTAGTTGCCAGTGGTCATTTCGATAGAGAAAGTTGATTCTACCTGGTCTTCTGCTAACTAGGCAGGCGCGCTGACCGCTACTCCATTGGGGTGCAGTAATCACCACCTCAGCACAGATTGTTCTAGCATGCCTCCCGCAAGATCGAAAATCCCAACTTATCAACAGGCTACTCATGTAGTGCCCCTGCCCATTTTCACTGACTAGACCCGGCGTTTCACTGAGTCCCGTGAGAGTTTGGGATTGGTGGCAAGTGTGCATCCGCATTGCAAAAAGCATCATTCGCCTACTTCGGCTTATGTATACATGTAATTATAGGCAATGGAAAGAAAAATACAGTATACAACGCATTTTGTTGTTTTGGAAATGTTTATTAAGTGAGCCGTGCCAGCTCCTGTTTGGTCTGTTCCGTGCTTTCCATCTTCTTTTTTATGCTCATGTTAGTTATCGCTTGGCCTTCCTGTGCCTGCCGGCGATGGCGCCTCATACGCGGGTTAGTGACCTCTCTTTGCACGCTGCAGCGCTCCCTCTTTCAAGTGGCCTATAGCTGCCGCACTGAGTGGCGAGCAGTCAGTCAGTTTTCCGGGTTCCATCGTCCTCAGTCTGAAGGTTGGACGAGGGGAGTGAGCAGTGTCAGCGCGGCTGCATGACCGTGGCCTGTTTACGTAGCTAGTGGTTCTACAAGGACCGTTGGGCCACGCTGGGGTTGTCCCCTTACACCCAGGAGGAGATGTCGCGTCGTCCGACATGTTGATTGCTTGAGTACTGTTGTGTGATATCCGGCCGCCGCCGCCGCCGACTGTGCTAACTGCATCGATGGCAACCTTCGCTACCCAATGTTGTGAATAAACCGATTCACCCTGGTGTGCTGAATCGAACGCTCACATATCTGTCTGCGCCTGCAGCGTCTGGATGTGCTAAGTAATCTTTCCAGGAGGTTTCCGAAGATCTGTGTGTACCTTTCTTCTCCTTTCGTCCGGGTGTGATATGTTGTCTTCTTCTTGGAGAGACAGGGTGAAGTCGCCGGCCGTGTGTTAAACGTGTCGTGATTTGTTTGAAAGCCTGTACTCGGCCCCAGGAGTGCCTGCCCTTCATGTCTGCATCCTTATGTTTTGTGTTGGGTTTAACCCATGAAATTCTACACTTTCCTGGTGTGTATGTATTAGTGAGTGCGACCTGGTGGTTATGCCCTCTTCTAGTACGGAACACATTCCTCTTTAAGATTAAACAATTGAATCGCTGAGTGCCACTGGAGAATTCTGACTTGTTCCCGGTCGCTTTCGGTCAACTGCCCAGGAACCGGCTGGTTTTTTTTTTTTTTTTTTTTTTTTTTTAAATCTTGAGAATAAGCATTTCCGCTCGTAGGTGTGCCGCCCTATGAATGTAGTTTAGGCGTTCCCTTCCTGTCCATTTTGGTGCCTCTTGCCCTGCTTCCTTTTGGAGTTCTCATCTGCTGTCAGGAGATATATAAGAGTGTTTCACTAAGTGTGTTTGCCTCTGTAACTTATAAAATAATAGGTGATGGGAAATTTTAATGCGGTAGGTCAACACAAGAAATGTTACACTTTTTGCGGAACTACGAACATAGTTTATTGTATCATTTTCCAAAGAGTTACAGCACAAATATATAATTTTTTAAATGGAACAATGATTTTTTCTATCGTACATTGGAATCGTTAAAACCATTTTGGATTTGTGATTGACTCCCAAGCTTCCAGTACTTGGACCACTTTCCCCCCTCAGAGCTGAACACATCCATCACCACACACGCTCTCCAGATGACACAGCAAATGAACCACAGCCCCGGCCACGACTGGCTCACCTATCGCCACCTAAAGCAAAGTCCCTCCCCTTCCTCGCTGCCCTTGTATCCCTGTACAATTGATACTATACACCGGCTTCTACCCTGACCTGTGGAAGGTCTCACGCATCCTCATATCCCCAAACCAAATAAACCTCCATCTGATGCTTCTTCCTATCTATCTTGTATCGCCGCATACACCTCTATCTCGCCCACCACGTCTCTCTACTGATACCCAGTATAGCTATCGCCTCTCCTTCTCTACCGATGACCAATTAATCCACCTCACACATCTACTCTCCCAACAACTTCCATTGGTCCGGTATTTTCGTCTCCCTGGACCTTGAATGTGCCTCTGACGGTCTGGCACTCCAGTCTGCTCTTCAAGATGCAGACTTATGCCCTTCCCTTCAACCTTGTTACGGTCATTGCCTCGTTCCTCTCCCGCCCATCCTATGTTACTGTCCTCAGTTCTAACTCCCGCCTTTTCTACCCCTCTGCCGACATACCTCTGGTCTCTGTCCTCATCTACCTCCTGTACATCTCGGATATGCCACAACCCATCCCACCAATTCACCTCTTACAGTAAGCTGATGTCATCCTCGACCTCACTCTCTCCGTTCTCAGCTCCTTGGTTCACCGCTTGGTTCCTCACCTCAAACCTTGATAAAACCTAGGCACCTTACTCCTACCCTCAGATACTTGGGACTCACCTTTGACTGCAACCTCACCTGAAATCCCCACTTCATCCAACTCAAGACTCAATACCATCTCTGTCTCCTCAAACTCCTCTACAGCCATATTTTGGGCTTACAGCCCTCCACTATCCTCTACAACTACAACTCCCTCATCCATAATTTCCTCTGCTATGCCAGTCCTGCTTGGACCTCTGTCCCTCCCAAGTTCTATCACTTCCTCCATCATTGAATGCCTGCACTCTGACTTGCCTATCGTACCCTCTCCCCTCCCCCACATCGGTCCTGTATGGCCTCATTCCCTTCACCCACCTTCTTCTCGTACATATCAGCCTCAGCACGTTCCCTGACAAGTAGAACCCCATACCCCCTAGGTTCCTCAAAGTTTCTCGCTCATTGCCATGCCTCCCTCACTGTGTCTCTCCAGCCCTACACCTCCACACCCTTGAATCCTCTCTCAGGGCAACTTCTGTCAACTCCCTCTCCCAGATGATGGACTCCGTCCCAAAATCTAACCCTCCTAACAGCCTTGGCCTTTCTCCTCATGCTCCCTCCCACATCCTTGCCCTTCCCTAGGGCCCCTTCACTCTCCCCTACCTCCTCTCACTCCCCACCCCAGGGTTCTTCAGATAGACCCCTGCCCTACCTTCTTTCCTTTCATTGTTGATGCCCCCCTGTTCCCCTCCCTTCCCTCCCCACCAGTCCTCCACCACTCACCACCATTAGTGTACCTTGTTTCTTCATCACATGCAATGTGATGTGTGCAGAAACTTAGTGAAACTACATGTAGAGTGTTGTTTTATTGTTTGTGAATGCCCAACTTGTAGGTACTGTGAGTATATTATAATCGTCTTGTCCAGAGCAACAGTGCATCGCTTGCTTGTTATCACCTATATCACCATCATTGCCGACACCATTGACATCGCTCCAGCCTGGGCATCCTCAAAGTCATCCAGTGTAATATTGTCTCCATTATGGATTATCGTGTCTGCCACTATCATCACCATTTTACCTTTACTGCACTGGTTTCTCTGATTTTTTCTTTTCCTTTCATTTTGTAAATTCATATTCTGAAGAGCGGCAAATAACGCTGTTACCTGACCATCTGGTTTTTCTCAGGAATGAAATGACAATACCAGAAAAAAATTGTGGTTTACAGTCAATTTGCTCCACTTACGTATAAGCCTATGTTACAATATGCTTGGCGAAAGGCAGGGTATGACACTGACATACCAACATCACCAATTGAAAATTTAATTAGTGTGGCTTTTTATAGTGGACTGCATTAATCCGAAAGTCGTTTGGAATGTAATAACCTGGCTTTAGTGAGGTGTGCACATTGTTTGTAGGGTGGTCAATTATTTGTTCATTTATTTTCTCTCTTTCTGGTGCCTTTATGTGTGCTGTGTGTGTGGGAGTAATTTGCTAGTCCTTTTATTTTTTTTATTTATTTATTCTTGCATGTCATAAGGGTGTGCCTACAATGTATTGTTTGGTGAATCTGCAGTATGTGTCTTGGATGCCAATTTTCTCGTTATTCTCGGGAACTATATTCGTTAGCTGTTAGGCACTGTCCCTGCCTGTGGAAGGCAGAGCTGGGCTGGTGTTGTCGTGGGAGGCAGTTTGTGAGGCAGTTTGTGAGGTGGGACCTATCTGTCGGTAGGCTCACTACCTGAGGTGGCTGCACTCTCTAGAAAGCACTCGATAATTTATCGCATCCCTTTTAGATAGCAGGCAGTGTGGGCTGCATTCCACAGGGTTCCTATCATCACGGAGCCTCTTAGTGTATGCCATTGGGGGGGGGGGGTTATCAATCTAAGTATCAGCCTTCCTTCTCTCCAGAATTACAGCCGAGGGCTGAATCGGGCCATGTTTTTCTCAGTGTGAGATAGTCTGCAATGATACAGTTCATCAAAGTATTGTAATGGAGTAAGAGAACACTTAATTCGCGGGAGCACATTTAAATGCCTATGTGCTCAGACGAGTGCACTGTATCTTGAGTGAGTCGCTGCTGTGTGGCAGTGGCAGTACTCACCGACAGAGAGCGCCGCCTCCAGCGTGGGCCCGGCCGCACCCGCCACCAGCGAGGCGGCCAGGATGAAGACCAGCGGGACATGTGGTGAGAGCACCATCAGCAGCCTGCTGGCCGCGTGCGACGCCATGCACACCAGCAGCAGCGGCCGCCTGCCCAGCCTGCCGACACCCATAGTTCCAATTCAAATATTCGAACGCTTGTAAATCTGTGGGACTCAACCTCAGCTACTATCCGTCTCTCCGACCGCTACGAATTTTTGTGTCAAAATATTTTACACTCCACTGCAAAGAGAAATGGACCCTTCCGTGTTCCTTCCTATTGGCTGACAAGCTACACATGCCAGCATTCTTGCATTGTTGCTGCTCTTTGTTTCACATTTATTAGTCCTGAGAGGCCTCATGTACCTACCATAGTGTTAGCGTGTTCTATACGAGACAGATGTAGTTGTTTTTTGTTTGTATAGTCTATGGGACTTAACTACGGGGTCATTAGTCCCTAAACTTACAAACTACTTATGAACTAACTAAGAGTAAAGACGACACAAATATCCATGCCCGAGGGGGGATTCGAACCCCCAAATGTAGTGGCCATGCAGACCATGACTGAAGCGCCTCAGTCCCCGTGGCCAGCTGATGCGGATGTCCAAGAACGCTTTAGTAAATCTTCAGATAAAGAATTTGATGACAGGTGATGATGGCTCTGATTTTGAGATATTTACTGATCACGATACTAATTCAGACCATGAAGTGTATGCAGGATCAAACAATTAAAATATAATTATCCAGTCACAGAGGACATAATTACTTTTTACTTGATATTGCAGAAGTAAAATTTGACAAAGTTTATCCCTTACTTACGGAATTTAGTGTTCGCTCTACATTCAAAAAATGAATGGTGAACTGAAAGCTGACTTCATGTAAGATTTATCGTAAGTGAAATGGGATTTTTTCCATCTAATTATGTTTCGAATCAGTAATATAATCTCTCTGATGACAATCTGTGGGAGAGTAGAGAGCTAAATATTTGATATTATTTTCGGAACACCTAAAATAAAAATATACAACAAATGTGGCAGTGTTTTATTTTTCGCCATTTTATAAATACTGTGTTGTTAAAAAAAGTCAAGTTTCAATATAGTCTACTCCAAGAAGTGTAATGAACAACAGGGAGTCACGAAAATATACATTCCGCAAACCACTGGTTTGATAGAATAAAAAGGCGGTCTGAGAGAGCCCCCTATAGTAATTGTGTACCTGTTAATATCCGTAGTAGTTAAGGGTTAAGTACTTTGGTCATCAGTCCCTAGGCTTACAAAGTAACTTATTCTAAGAGCAGCAAATACACACATGACCAAGAGAGGACAGGAACCTTTGATGGCGAGCGCCGGCGCGCTCCACAACGAGACGCCTTTAAACGCTCGGCCACTCCACCGCGGTGATGAAAGGGGCGCCAGTGTCCCTTACATAAGGGATAATTAACCGCGAGGATGTCGCACACACACATCGTTTTATACACTTGAGGTATTTTTAAAGAATGCGGAGCACCCGGCGTAAACACCAGGTAGTGGGAGGTCCCCCACCCCCCAGCGAGCAGCGAGTGACAGATGGCACTTGGCGATAAGCCAGCCCTCGACAGTACACAGGTAACAGGACAGTGGAAGACAGCACAGGTAACAGAGATAGTTGTGAGACAGGTCACTGTTAATTGATCGTTGTGCATTAGCAGTCCCAGTTAACTGTGCAACAGCAGTCTTGTAGTCGCAGCTGATGCAACCCAAAACTTCACGGTGCAATAATCTGCAAGATTTCGAGCTGATGCAACGCCAAGCCTAGTGACAAAACGGCGCACGCCGGTGGCGGATCTTTAAAGGGAGAGACACGATTGGCTGTTCCCCCAGCATAACCCTCTCAGAAAAACGTTTTGATTCGTAGATGAAGCGACACATGCGCCACACATAGGAAAAGACAAGAACTAGGGACAAGGAAGCTCCTGAACGCAGCGAGAAGCTTCACTTCTTTTTGGTGGGCGGCCATAGGAGGTGGTAGTCTGTGCTGACGCCATCCTCTGTGTGGGCGAAGTCTTTTCGCGAACTTTCACGTGAAGAGCAGCTCAAGCAGCTCTGTCGGCGAGCGAATCACATTATTTCTAGTGAAATACATGTGATTACGCATTTGTTCGAGTGTTGAGTCGCAATACTTCATAACCGGTTGTGAACAAGCGACAGAGTGGCGATAGTGTAACACTTGCGTGCGCATATTGAGTGGCATCGCGGTGGGTTGTCAAAGGCCGATGTACCACGCCAGTAGAATTAACCTAGGGCTTGTAGCTATCTTGACTTCATCAAGATTCAGGAACAGTGCGATCGGCGGTGGTAAAGGCAGTAAAGAGAGTAGTTTGTGACGCAGTGACAGACTCCAGCGGCAGCCATCTTGTCGTCAGCGCAGTAACAAGGTACAGTGAGGAATTTGCGATAGGCGAGTCGTCCCAGACCCCTGATAGCATTTACAGATTTCTCACCATAGTTCATGGCATCGCGACAATCTTGTTTGTCAAATTGAGAGTGTGGTAAATTGTGTAAAATCCAGTAGGCGCGATTATCAGCCATTCTATCAAACTACTACAGTTATTATTTACTATCCAGTCTATACCTACCCTATGATTTTTAAAGAACCGGGAGCAGTAGAGAAACTGTGTATATAAATTTGCTTTTTATCTCACTTGCTAAAGTAAAATAAACCAGTCATCTTATAGTAAAACAGCTTATTTTTGTTGTAGCAAGAGGCATCATAACGTATCCTTATTGAGCCCCACTAGTTATTAGCTTGTAAGCTTTTTCTTTCAGGAGTTTCCAGCGACAGTGATAGCGAGTGATACCGGCACACCACTGTTGGCATTATTAGATAAGTGTTAGGGCAGCTCTCTGATTTCAACGTGTTCTTGCTGTAGATGTCTTCCTTGCAGGAGCCAAGGGTACATCACGAGTCAGATATCTTGTGCATTTATTAGTTGGAAGCATAATTTAATATCACAGCAACGACTCACATGTTAGAAAATTGCGACCCTGCATGGATAGGAAATGGACAGGATAAGAGTAGAAAAGATAGAATTCAGTTTGGCGAGGGTCATAAGCTAAAAATAATAATAATAATAATTTTTGGTGTTATAACGAAGTTTTCGTGTTGAACTAGGGAAGGAGTGCCGATTCTGGCACATGGTCGGAAATTAATTTTTCATTTCAGTGTAATTTTTTGAGGATTAACAATCAGTTTTTTATTTATTTTCATTTAATGTTATGTTAGTTAAACTTATATCAAGTTGAATTTTTAAAATAGGTCAAATAGTTTGTTTACATTTTGTCTTATTGGAAAGTTAGTTATGGGATTTTAATTTGAAGCAGTTGAGACTTAGAATCAATCAGAGATTAAAGATAGTATATTCATTTAATCAATATTGATCATTTGTAAAGAATAGATCAGTATTTTTGTAAAATATTTTTTTTTTTTTTTGTTTTCGTAATTTTGGTAGAGGAATTAGGTTTTTAGGGATTTCAGGTATTAGGCACGGATGCAGAGACGTAGTTTTAAAAGTTTATATTGTTGTTTTTTCTGGCAAGCGCACAGTTGCAATGTAAGCAGTTGTATCAGAGCAGCTTGGTGAACAGTTTACAATGTTGTTTTGTTCGTTCGTCCAACTGGTAAGTGGTTGAACAGTTTTGTAGATAGGTGTTGTTGGTATTAAATTTGAAGAAATGCATGTTGACCAGAGCACAGGCTCGCAAATTTAGAGAATTTCAAAGGCAGTTAGACATCATGGAAGACAAGACGGTAGAAAATAAGCAGATAGGTGAGACAGGGACAGTGTAGAAGATAGGCATGAGGAACAGCAACAGAACTTGCGACCTCAAAGGGATTTATATAGAATAGACTCAGTGCAGGAAGTACAAAGCAAAGAAAGTAGGACGGATGACATTTCAGATTATGTTATTTCACGTAAAGCAATCTCAGAACCTGACATAGATAGCCCATGGAAGAGATGGGAAATGTTACAATTGGAGAGGGCGTAAGAGACCAGATTAATATCAGTGTATTCAGGGACAGAATGTGCATCACCACAGTCACTTCATAGACGATTTGTTGATGAAGCAAGTGACTTAGATTGTAGGGATGAACATTTGGAATATGTAGAACCAATTGTTCATATTAACATGCCACATCACCTGGGTCAGGATAACTTTGCGGAGTTACAAGCGCCACGTAATGGTTCTGTAACATACGCAACTGTACCTGAACACGGGATTCATACAGAACAGTGAGGCTACATTGCAAAGTCATTTGCGCCACTGCAGAGCTCAATGACAGACGCAACAGGTCCGCATTACACAAATAATGGAAGGCAACACAGAGTGTTACAGTTAGCTGATTTGTCAACGTCACACAACGGAGCGCACAATACAATAAATGAAGGGACACAGGACATGAGATCTCGAACGAACAGTTCAGTAGAACAGGAAACAATAGGTCAAAATGCCATTTTGGACATGTTACAGAAATTGAATGGTAGTATCATTGCTCAAGGTAGGGATATGAAAACACAGTACCACGAACTGAAAAAAAAAACATGAATAAACAGAGTCAAGATATACAGAATATTAAAACACAAAATGTAGAATTACGGAGGGAATTTAAAACTCAGAGTCGGGAATTGAAAGATGAGTTAAAACAGGATATCCAGCAAGTTTGGGTTCAAATGGAAGAGGGTATTGCGCATATTGACAATCAGATTTCACAGATCAATAATGATGCAAAAGAAGCTAGAGAGAAAATACAAACTCTATCACAGAATCAGCAGGAATTACATAAAGATGCAGACAAAGTCCAATTGGACGTAGTGAAGGTAGATAAAAAAGTTGAGCGTTTCAGAAGGAAGGTGACACGCACAGCTATACAAACCACAGAGGAACAAGCTATCCAAAGTGAGGTTACAAAGGTAGCGTTAAAACGGTATGATCAATGTATAAACAAGATTGAAACTAAAGCAAAAGATCAGCTGGAGAAACTCAGATCAGAGTTAATCCAGACGATCGAAGAAAAGATTGAAAAAGATTGTTCAGGTAGTGAAGTTACTGATACATTCAGTACAAATTCAGTACCTGAACATACAAGAGTTATCTCATGGCTCACTCCTTTTATTCTGTCGAGGAACTCCTAGAAAAGTTAAACAATTAAGCTAATTCATTTTTTTCTTTATTGATTCTTTTCACTTTGCCTTAAGATTGTCGTGTGCAAAGGACTACTTAAAAAATTTCTATTACCATTCTTGTGTAACAATTAATGTATTGACATGTTCCATATTGGGTCCTATGGAACAGAAAAACCAATAAAGTTAAATAAAAATTTTACAAAGGCTAAGACAGTAGTCAGAGAGCAGAAATCTGATATAACACCCGCAGATATGCCAAGACCGAGGGTAGTTACAACATTTGCACCAGACAAACTGCAGAATCAAACACAGGTTGTAGACAATCGCAAAATACACGGTCAGTCTATTCCCATTGAAAGACAAGACACTGAACCAATAAATTCCATGATATAGTTTGCTAGTAATACTTATACTGTGCCACAGATACCACATTTAGGAGAAAATAAACAGAATTTTTGTACACCATTGCAACACTTTGAGAGACACACAGGGTATGCAACTGGGAATATGCCGATGAGTAGCGGGCTACAGACAGGTAGTGGATTAACAGAAAACGTACAAAGTAATTTACCAGGGAGTAGAACACTTGACATGCCAAACCAACAAACATATGGAGGCATGAATAGACATAATACAGACCACTTTTTGACGGTTCGAAAATTCCAACACTTCAAAGAGGAAGGCGGAACTATTCATGCACGAACATTCATTGATCAATTTCAAGTAGGTCTACCAAACCATTGGAGCTTGGCACACAAATTAGATTTTGTCTGCGCACACATGTCAGGACCAGTGGCAGAGGTAATGCAAAAAATGGTACAAGATTGCACAACATACCAACAGTTTAAAACTGCTTTCTTGGACAGGTATTGTTCACATGAAGCACAAAATAAGATAGAGTATGAACTTTTACAAATCTCACCATCTGAAAATTCAGGGGAGAAGAGTGTTGTCAAATTTTTTGACAACATGGATAAGAAAAATAGGTCGCTGGAGCAACCTTACAGTAAAGGGGAATTAATAAGATTATGTAGAATGAAATTACCAGTCAAGTACCAACAGGCTACTGTAGGAAAAAATGAACACATAGAAAGTTTTAAAGAAATCTTATGGGAACTTGAGTTTATGTTCAAAGAGGAGGAATTTAGGGAAAAGAAAAATAAGAGGGACAAGACTGAAAGACAATATAATAATCACCCTAACAATATTTTTGGGAACAACAACAATGGGAATTCCAGACCATTTAATAACCATAACAGTAATAACAATTTCCAGCCCACAAACAATTCAGGCAATCCAGGATCTTGGAATAATGGGGGAAATTTTGGAAATAGGAATTCTGGGAATAATGGATATAGAAATATCAACGAGTATGGCAACTCAGGGGGATATGGATTCAGAAATTAGAATAACAATCAGGGACATTTTGAAAGGGGAAATGATGAAATGAGGGGCAATTGGCAGAACCAAGGTCCAAACAATTTTCAGGGTAATCAAGGTCCAATCAATTTTCAGGGGAATCAAGGTCAACAGAGACAGTTTCATTCAAACAAAGGTCAACCAGAGGTAGAGGTTAGACCTCCAAATCCCGATAAACGTAAAGATTGACTACAGGAGGAGGAAGAGGATAGGCAAGATAATAGTACACCACCAACACAACAAATCAAGATATTCATTCCATTCAATTAAATCAAATAAATACAGATCCATCCAGTAATAATTCAAAACACACATACCTTAGTCGATGTCTGAACTATATCACATATTCTGAAGATATTGAAGCACGATACAAAGTGTGGGAGGATAGTATTAATTGGTCAGATACTGATAATGAGGATGAATTGTCACTTCTTCCAAAGATAGTAGAGATTACAGATTAAGAATTATTGACAGGGTTGGTCGATGTATTTGACGAAAATAAGAGTACAAATGAGACACAAGGTCAAGCAAAACAGACTAAAATAGAGACACAGAATAAACAGAGGACACATAGTGTATACAATACAGATAACTATGAGGATATTGAAATTGAAGACATACGTGAATGTCTAGAAGGTAGAAACAAGGAGAAAGAGGATTTAGATAGAAAGCGGAAGGAGACAGATATTTCACAGGCAATACCAATAAGGGAATTACCACAAAACACAACAATAAATCAAAAAGAGGGAGTAAGTATCCAAAGGTTGAAGTATGACTCTATAGAAGACGATTTAATGCAAGAGAAAGAAGTTGACACTAATATTGTAATACAGCCCATACTGAAAGTGAGTGTTGGTGAGACTGCATGTTTAGCTATGAGTTTTTAATAAGGAAAAGGAATTACCTATTTTAAGGACAAGCAAGGTAAGAGTCTATGACGCTTTGGGTAAAAATGCCACGGAGTTTAAGTACGAAACACGATTTTCTTTCCATTGCCAAGGTCATGATTTTGAAAATAATTTTCTTATCATTCCGAAATTGACAACTGACATGATTATAGGTTTAGATTTTATTAATGAACGTAATGTACATATTTGTATACCACGAGGATTTTTAACCATCAATAATGTAGTTTTATATTTTGTACAAATAATGACAGAGAGAGAATTGGGACAAATAACACAAGCACAGTGTCCACAAAAAGGTAACAAGGACTGGGAAAAGCCTACCAGTTTGTGAAAGACCCTGACATACTTTCAGTAGAAATACTGGAAGATATTCATCAGGAAATCACAACTAGACTAGAGGAAATTGAGAACATATTATCAAAAGATAAAGACAATTTAGAAAATATACTCAGGTCACATGCAGAGGTTTTTGCACCTAAGACTGGTAGTATTACGAATTTTACCGCTAAGTTATAGGAGACAAGTATTTTTGGAGCTCATAAAAATGTTAGACGACGACATAATTCTTTCTCTCCACGTTCTCCTCCAACAGAAGTGTTAGAGTCGTGCGTGCACGACCCGCATCACATTTCAGCACTTATCAGAGAACAAGCAGTAGACAGGGGATAGTATTTGCAGGTACCCAGCACAAGGTGTCCCTGCTTTACTAGACAATGGTCGAATCTCAGGCAGAAAATACGTACATGAAACACTTCGTCTTCTTGTAGGCGTCTTTCGAAGGCCGCTATGCGGAATGATGTGGCATATGTCTGTTTAAAAATCGTTCTGCATACAATCGTGCAGCAGCTCTCCCATTGCAATCCGCTGTGCCGTATGCAAGCACCATGTCCCTCATTTCCACAGCTGTAAATTGATAGACGTCACACCGCTGTCAACAACGTTGCTGCACTGGAGCGGCGGACAACACATGGTCTGCAGCAGGACAGGCCAGTGGCTGTGTGGAGGAATGCTGTATGCTGTAATGTGTGCGCAAGAATGTTATTCGGATCAGGATGTCCAGATGTCTGAAGGGGTGCATATCTTCCGTATGGTTGATTGTTTGGGATAGGGGGACCAAACTGCTAAGGTTATCGGTCCCCTGGTGGGGAGGGGAAGGAGTGAGGATAGGAAAGGAGGGGAAGGGAAATACAGTCCAGGGAGGAAAGAAGGAAGAAAGACTTCATTAGCTTGGGGCCCCGTGCTCGCCACACGCATACTCACAAAAGAAGAGTGAGGCCCCTGGGGGGGGGGGGGGGGAGCTTCAGGTTGCAGGCACGAAAAGGGATCGGATAACAACAGTTTCTTTCTCAATCGTGAATGCTCCCAGTGTCCAAGCCGAGCCTTTACGTATGTGGGTTCCCTCCTGAAAATAGATCGCTTTGCCGTACTGCACAACATACTAAGCGTTGTTGGTGTTTTATTGAGGCATCCTTCATTGATTCTTCTGGCTGATGCAGGTTTAACATCCAGTGCCATGGCTGCCCAACAACACACCATTCGAGCTGCCTCACGGGGACCACGAGATCACGTTAGGGCGCTTAGCTAACCAAACAATGGAGGAATTGATAGAGGTTGGTGGCCCATCACATGGCCCTACCCATACATGCTTGCACTTGATTCTAATGATCTATCCTCGATTGTACGTTCAACTTCAAACTTTCGTCTACTTTCTAACAGTGGTTTCCAGTTACAGGGACAGTGAAAGGTTGCTTACATGTCACCCAGATAGCCGTAGAGCAGTCCCAGCGCCATTCCAACGTTCTGGGAGTAGAACAAGATGTCACTGACCATGTGCTGGTCGTCACACACCCAGTTCATCTGCGAGGGTACTGTCAGCGAGAACCACGTGTCATCGTAGTCCCAGCCATACTGGCATTTGGTCACTCTTGGGCTGGTGCTGGAGTCGTGAAGTTCTGTCAGGTTGTACATCAGGCACTTGCTGAAGGCGTCTCCTTCCCTGTGAGGATGTAGAAAGATTATATTTTCAAACAAAAGTTTCTGATTACAAGTCTATTAGAATATCTACAAGACTGATCAGCATCTAGTCACCGCCACTGCAGTGATGCCCATACAAATTTCCCGGCACGCTTTATCTAGGCCCTAATTACTAGTTATCGCAAGTGGTTATTTTGTTTTCTTATCGGTAGATTACAGCTGCAAAAGGTGACTGTTGTAACAAGGTATTCCTCACCTTGTTTTGTTTTAATAGCCCAGCATGTTTCGGCACTTATTGTGCTACCTTCCATGGGTTTTTACCTTTCATTTTCTAGAATAAAATGTTACTGATTTGTTTGTACAGCGATCTGGACGTTTGGTTTGACAACTTTGTTTGATATATTAGGCTTAATTTATTTATGATACTTACATTATGTTACACACCCAATTTTTTTGCAGTCCTACTCTTGTTTCTTTATGTAACCTTACTCGTTCTGCTTTACTACACAATGTAGTCTACCACACCCTCTTACTCCTCCCCCCCCCCTTACATATCACTCCCACCACTGACCATACATTTTAATGTCTATGCGCAGTTCCTCAAGCTATTTGTGGTTGCTTCCTCTTTGTGCAGGTTCCCTACCTCTATTCCCTCCGCCCCACTCAGTCATCAACTACCCTCTACCATTCTAACCCCCTCCCACCCCATAAATATTTGGTTACATATTCCAATTTTAATTCCTGGTAACTATTTCCCCCTCTCCTCCTCCCTCATATTAATGACTGGTTATAGTATGCCATATGAAAGCCAAATATTAAGTGGTACAAAGATACCCTGACTGGTAAAAAGTTACCCTGATTGACTGCATACATTCCACATAATCCAACGCCTTAACTAGCTTGGAGGTGAAGGCTAACTAACTTATCTTCTAGAAACAAATGAACAGCTGATACACTCGTGTGTGTGTGTGTGTGTGTGTGTGTGTGTGTGTGTTTGGTTTTTGTTTGTTAATCATAATTTTTCACATAAGAATATTTTGTATACTTTGGAGGGAAAATTCAATACAGCATAAATTAATTATTCGTGAGAAAAAATTAATACAGGGAAAAAGTTGAAAATAATAGAATTAATAAATTACGCTAACTAGCTATCCCTCACATTCCGGACGTCTACCATCGGTATCATCACGGTATCAATCTCCCATTGTGCACTATGGTGGTACACAGTTGATAACGATAAGGTGGTGAAAGATATGGGAGTTGAAAGTTACCGATTTATATAAAATGCTACGTGCGGAGTGACAATATTTTGCTCTTCAGCAAAAATTAAACAATGGAGACGAACGACGATCTCAATGTTTTCCTTAATACAAAGTCTCCCGTTGTACATCATATCACTTCCGTGTCGATAGCTATAAGAGGGTGGAAGATAGCGGTTGAAAGTCGTCAGCTTATGTAAAATTCGGACTTAAGACTAGCGATGACGTTTGACACTTCAATAGCAAAGAGGTTACATACAGTGAAACGAGATGCACATTCTGTGGTGTCGCACAAGTCTGAAGTGCGCGCCACGTACTTTCGCCGCGCGCCGCCATGCAACCACGGCACGGCGTTCTTACGTCAGCCACAAGCGCCCTCTGCTGCTAACCCGCTCGTGGCCACCACTGAACGGCATCGGCCACTTGGCTATCGGATAGGCACTAGGAATCATCAGTAGGCATGCCTCTACCTATTTAACCTATGTCTCAGCATTACACTTAGTCTGCAGTCCAGAAATATGTAAAAGTTAAGTATTGTAGCATATTTCTACGAAATATATATCTTGTTCTAATCTAGCTTAGTGTTTCTAGTTTCTGCTGTCCCACTGGCTGGTCACCTCAGACTCTGTACCCGCACACGCGTGCATCCTATTTCCCGGTGTCGGTCTCTCTATACTCGGCCACCGACACTTAGGACAACCGTCGGAAACGAGACACAAAACATTCTTCAGTTGTTTTTCTGCAACAAGCGTACGAATAAAGGAAAATAAGTGCATATCGCAGTTTGAAAAATAAAACTACCAAGAAAGATGCCAAAGTGTCAGAAACAAATTTCGCGTTCTCGATCCGTTTCTAAAAGACAGAAAAAGACGCAGGAAAGTGAATCTAAAAACGATATAAAGTTGAAAATTGTAGACGTTATTTATCTGTAGGCATCAGCGATTTTTCGATATTCCCATCCCTAAGGTGTAACGAAGCATGTTGGGATTTACTCCCATCTGCTTGCATTACGGAACCTCCCGATACCACTGTTGCATAATAATAAATATGAATGTAATTAGTCTATTATTTTCTTTTCCAAAGCTTCCGTTATTCTATTTTCTAACTTGACTAGTTGAAGTCATTTTCTATTCTTTTACGCCGGATAAAGTTTATTTAATTAAAAAAATAGTTAATGCCAGAGACGATTGTTATATTTCAGATAGTGTTCTAATTAGTGTTTTCGATAACACTAAGTAAATTCTTTTCTCATAATATTAAAGTAGGTATTACTATGTTTCACAAGTTTTGCCCTCATTATTTTCTGTATAATTACCGTTAATTATAAAACTATTGTTGATGGACCTATTTTGTAAAATACATAAAGGAAATACTATTGATTTAACAAAAATCTGCAATACAATTTACTCAGTATTATTTACGCTATCTTTTACTACAGCCAGTTGTATATAATTGTGTAATTTCCCATTATAATTAATTTAATGTACACAATTAACACTACGCAATTTTAGTATCATTGTTTGATAGATATAAATAGGATGCGTTCGCGGCATGTAATGGAGTATTGTTTCTTCCTGATATCTGAGGCATAATCCATGATAGTTCAAAGTATTCTTTCGTCCGTAATCTGAGACACAACCCACGTAACTAGAAACTTTAATTTTGAACAGTTGTGTAACGTTTCTTCACTGTTAGTCGTGTAGAAAGTGCATCCACCGTGTTTAATCCACATTTGTGCCACACTGTAAACCTCAGACTTCTGTATCCCGCACACGAACTGTGTAAATTCATATTATTGATGTGTGGAATGTGCTTACCTGGTCATAATTGTTGTAATTAATAAGACTTGTAAGCTGCCCATAAATGGGGACACGTGGGCATTTATGAATCATTAATCATTAAAAAGGTTAAACTGCAATTCAGTTGTTGCCTACGTTATTTGTAGTGGATTAGTTTACGCCCCATGAGATTTCAGCCAGTTGCTACCGAGAGCAATTGCCAACGAGAACATCAAGAATCATCGATCTATGTACCAGGGGAAAGGGGGGTGAAATAGGGGCTGAACGGTTTTTTGAAAATACGTTGTTATTAAAGCAAGTTTGAAACAAGAAATACCAAACTTCTGATTTAGATTCTTCATTGAAATTTTAAAACCACGTGTTTCGATATTTTTGGAAATTCAACCATTAAGTGGGTGAAATAAGGGAAAAAATACTTGATTAGAAAATCATTTTTAAAGCCAAATCTATGGAAATTTATATTTAGAAGTAGAAACAGCCAATGCAGACCATCCAGTCTACGCGTGCGAAGCAGCGGAAATTAAACGTCGTGTGAGAGCCAGAGGAACGTATCTCCAAAAATGCTATTTTCTCTTTTTTAACGTACGTGCTCGCTCTAATCAGGTCCTTGTTGTGTCAAAACGGCGTATCTCTATCTCTTGTCCTGGCTAATGTAAGTAGCTGCGTATCTCCAAGTTGTGAACAAGTTTTAGGTACATATAGACGTACTGGCACTTACGTTCTTCTGTCTCGAAACAGGGTACCTCCAGTTCGGAACAGAAAAACGTATGGGCACTTACGTTCCTCTGACTGCTCACTTCATGAAATATATTCGGAAATTGGTTTTTATCCAGCAGATACCACTATCTGATTGATTTGCATAATATAATTTTGTCGCATTTGTGCGCTATTTTCCTGTGCTTAAAGAGAATATGTTTGTTTCTATATCTGTCGGACTTCACTCCTAGGTCATAGTCCGTACTTACAAATTACTTAAACTAATGAAAATTCATAGTGAATATGGGGCAGGATCAGCAACTGGATATGTAATGAGAACCATTATTTTTTTTTCTTTTTTCGTCACAATTGCACTATTTAGAAGTTGCTTACTAGTTTCGGACTTGTTCGTCCATTTTCAAACCATAGGCCTTATTCCAACCATAACAACATACTGCATGAAGCAAATTACTGATAAAATCTGTACGTTGTCCACTGTTAATACATGATTACATTGAAATTTAAAATACATGTTGAGGCCCGTGAACGCATCATCTATTTTAACCTATCTTAAATTTCAATGTAATCATGTATTAACAGTGGACAACGTACAAATTTTATCAGTCATTTGCTTCATGCAGTATATTGTTACGGTTGGAATAAAGCCTATGGTCCGAAACTAGTTACCAACTTCTAAACAGTGCAACTGTAACGAAAAAAGAAAAAATTATGTTTTTCATTACTTAAACTAAGTTAAACTAACCTAAGGACAAAACATACATACATCCATGCCCGAGGGAGGATTCGAACCCCCGACGCGGGAGGCCGCGCGATCCGTAACGTGGCGCTCCAAACCGCTAGGTTACTCCCGCGCAGCTTAAAGAGAAGTATATGTTGTCTAGCAGTGAGTAACAAAGCTTGCGACGCCAAGTAGAAAAGTTGCATCATGACGTAGTGCTGAATTACTCATCTTTTCATCGATTCTTTATGTACTTTACGTACGCCATTCAATTTCCCTTGCAAAAGTCAGTTAGTGGAAAAACGCTTCCAGAATGGATACAAGTTTAAAACGCTAAACATTGAATGCCTTTTGAAAGCATTGTCAGAGCAGTTACATTGCTTTTATTGCCACGTATTTTGTTTAGTATCGCTGTGGCGTTTCCTCATGTTTAATACCTTTAGTATAACGAGACAACGTTGTCTCAAGAAATTGTATTATTTGTTGATATTTATATCACCTCGCCCTGAGGAACAATGCGGGATAGTTCCTATTCGCGTTCTATGCTGGGGTGCTATTCCAATGTAGGAGAGCCCTGGCAATTTGATACGCATTTCACAGGAAACATAAGGCAGAATTAAAGTATGTGTTGTGGAGGGAGACGAGCCTTAAGACAGTCCGTGTAGTTGCTTTGGCTACAGCGCTGTGTTAGCTGAGTGGTTCAAAGCACCTACCTAGAAAGTAGGATGTCTTGGGTTCGAATCCCGGCCACAGCATAAATTCAGTGCCTCTCCTTATGTTTAATTACGTAATTACGCTACAATTTCGGTACATTTACGTTATACCATAAATCATTGGTTTTCCCACAATATGCAATGTCCCCTCCGTCTTCTCGAGTGTGTGTAAGCCTAACAAGGACTCCGTAGAAGATGATATAGGAGGGGTACAGATTTAGTGGAATAAACTTTCCATCAGGCAATATTAAGCCCTCCACCCCTTAAGTTGGACTTGTGAACCAGCGCACGTAATTACCTTGAACCTTGTATTAATGAAGATACGTCGTTTCCCTCACAGTCCTTGTAGTACTTTGCATTTCTATAGAAAGTGCAAAGCAGAATAGCTGAAAAAATACCAAGTAGTTACGAGTAGGTATTCTCCTCAAAATAAAGTGAGGGATCCCAATAACGATACGTTTATTGCTGATGACGCTGCAATACAAGAAATAACGTTTACACTTTGCCCTGACATTCATACGCAAGCAAAATTGTGGAGAACGGCCACTGTGTCCCAGACTCTGATTAGCGACAAAATGGACTCGCCTGCAGCCAAGTAATCACAATTGGGCTGCAACGATACAGTCAGGTAACAAACGTAAAATACACATTCTTACATCTCTTCGTAATCTGATAACGCTGGTTCATCTTTAGCAGTCGCTGAATATTTACATATATTCTGCAGGGGCTTCCATGTTTCAATATTAATAAAGAAAGATATGCCATAGTGAATACGCCGTTCACCACTGTAAATTGTTAATACGACCACTGTTCCATAGTTTTATTAAAACTGTTCACAGTTAAAAGACCACTTGAAGAACTGAATCTGACAGTCATTATACTTGGAGATTAAGTGAAATAGTGAACACAATAACGCTGTGCGGCTGGTTCATGATGCTTTGTCAACATCTGAATGTAGAATGCTGTCAACATGTCAATACTCGACGATGAAAACTAACATCTACGAGCAAATTCGAAACAGAAGTCAATGCTAAAAACAAACTATAATTTCTCGTCTTAATTAGTTACGTGAAACTGTCCTCATGAGCTAACGCATTACATCTTATAGGCTACACAGTCACGACACATACATTGCAAAACGAAGCTCACCGTTTAAAATTAAGGAAATTTTCTGTGTTTACATACCTTCACCGACTGCTAACTGCAAGCTGTTGCATCATCGAAAAGAGGGTAGATACTACTCATTTCCGAATCACTAGAAGCTTCACCAGACATTGCGACAACACCAGATAACAACTCACTAGCACAATAACAGCAATGAAAGCGGTTCCTAACCTAAGACGCACGCTTCTACACAGCACCAGCCAAACAATGGAGGCGAGCTGTCCACCCGTTGTGGCAGCTTGGCAACAGGGAGCAGTCTGGGCGTGACGTTGAGCGCTCTGATTGGAGGAAGGCAGCTCCAGCCCGTCAACTGTCAACTAGCAAGTAATTTCAATCAGAGTATAGTGCGCATCATCGTTGACAAGTCCTTATTTCGACACATAAAAACTGTCTCCGGCCAATCAGAACTCGCTAGCTGTCAGCCAATGAGATGCTGCGTGTTTCTTAACCAGAGATTCGGGCGCTACGCGCCCTCGCGTACTAAAAAGAAACTTCTTGTTTAACCTATATCTAACCTTCTTAAGTCTACGATACAGATAACTTTTTTTTATTGAAGTTGGGTTAGGTTAAAGAAGGTTTTTTTTTTTAAGTACGTGAAACGCGCAGCATCTCATTTGCTCACAGTTAGCGAGTTCTGATTGGCCTGAAACGAGGCGTGTTTACGTCGTTCTTCCACTTGTGGTGCGGCCGCGGGCCTCCGTAGTCAACACTTCCTACCTGTTCAGGCCGGGCTTATGGCCTATGCACTTTTCCGTGTATTCGCTCGATCAACACCACCAGCTCCGACGGCAAAGAAAACGAGAGCTGCAGTCTAATAGAAAATGCAACAATCTTTAGGAAGCGTTAGTAAGGAAAACGATAATCTGTTTCCACTGTGCGTCTTGTTCAATATTTCACATACCTACTTATTCCTCAGTTAATAAATATTTGAATGTTAGTTAAACGAATATATCGAAAACAAAATATGTGTACCGAAACTATCGTTTTAATATGGTTGTGTACAAGGTCTATATAGGAGAGGTCAGGTCACGCTAACGTGATCCTTTGAAATGGCGGCCATTACGGTTCTAAAACGCGGGTGTAGCAGACTGTATTCGGATAATGTTTGTCACCAGAAAGAGTTAGTTGCTTAAAGCAGTGAATGTAAACTTCCGACAGAATATGCAGGTTACAGAGAATGTGGCTGCATCCAGTCTTATTGCAATGTACGTATATGTGATGTGACTAACGAATAGGAGCAACATGATCCTGATTGCTGACTAGAGGGGTCGTTATCGTACAAGTATTATGAGATCCAACGAGGCAAGAGACAGAATAAGGAACCATATAAAATCGTCCCCTATCGTTTCATCGCATTACTGCCGACAGAGCACTGAGTGATAGTTCTTACCAGGAGATTTGAATATGCAAATAATGCACGAACTGTAATTGAAACGTTGCGAAGAGTGTGACGTTACAATAACGTACAACAAACACCACTTGCAGCGGAAAGCGCGATAGTTTGACAGCGGAGAGCGTCGAAAGTTGCGACGGGTGGACAGGCAAAAAGCCGCTGCGAGTAGGTGAGCCTCGCACAGTTCCCACCGACGGGCGGAAACTCGCGTCTAGGGACAGTAGTGACCGGACACAATTACCTGTACCAACCGACAGGTGTCTCTACGCTCGCAAGCTATGTCCTGCAGAGACGCCATCTTCCCTTTCGCATTTTCATGCTTTTCTCCTTATAACTCGCGTGTTGCTATTTCAAAGTTACGACACACTTAAGAGGTACCAAAATCATGTCGTTCTTACTACAATTAGTTGTAAATTACAATCAGTAAATGACATATTGGCGAGTAACCCTTAATACTCATAGTAATATAAAACAGAGAGCTTTTTTAAGTGTGCTCCTTGTAGTGTAGAGGATAAACGCATCATGATGGGGAACTACTAAACGTCGGCTGTGGTTCGCTTCATGGTCGAGACTATTTTTTTTTTTTTTTATTTTTTTTTTTTTTTTTTTATTTTTTTTTTTTACCTGGATTCCTAAAAGTAATTTTACACTGTTATTAATAAAAAGGAATTTACATTTTGCGATATTTCGACATATTTGCGTATACAAGCGCTTTCTGTAAAAAGTGCGATTGTTCTCTTTAGTGAAAATACCGTGAAATATGGGCCAACGAATTGTAAACATTGTATCGTGAACTACCTGCACATAAACTGAAGACACACTATAATAATTAATGTTCTAAGTGTCATCCTGATTCAAATAATTTTATGTATAGATTATGTACCAGAGTTATGTGGCAACTGTCGTTTCTTAATGACACTGAAGTACCTTGTTCCTACTTTACAACAGCTGTTATACGCATTCTTGCGTCCTATATGTACTGTTTGTGAGATAAATGTCCTAATACTGTAGCCAGTTAACTGATTTCAAGAGCTTTGATTTTCTAGTAAATGTATGAAACTATTTGTATCAGCATGTCATTTGCAACATTCACTATAACAATGTGTCCACACTTTATGTGCAGGTACTGTAGTTCAGAAAACAGTGTTTACAATTTGTTGGACCATATTTCATGGCATGTTCACTAAATAGAACAATTGCACTTTTAAGAAAAAGCGGTTGTACTTGCAAATATGTCGGAAAATCGCAACCCGTAAATTCTATTTAATAAATGTGTCAGAAAACGTTTGGGAGTCAAGGTGAAAACTATAATATTATCAGAAGCGAGAAACGAACCACCGCCCACACACACATCTGTTTTTCTTTTTAGTTTTTTCTTTTATTTAACATTTTTTCTCTTTTGTTCTTTTTTCCTTTTATATGTTTATATATATCCAATGAACACACCTGTCAACTCCTATCCCTAATCAAAATCCTCAACCTTTCCTCTCCCACATCCACAACTGCTGTTCATAACATCCTCCTTCAGGCCAACCGCAAATTAGAACAACATGCCACCCACCACCTAAAAAAACTATCCAATCTTCCGGAAAGGCAATACTCTCTCTCTCAACAACCTCTCCAATAAACCTCAACCTCCTCTTATTGCACACAAACCCAGTCTCTCCCATCTGCTCAATCTCCCACTCCCAACTCCTCTCCCCCCCTAAACCTCAAAACTCCAATCCACACAATCCAGAACCACAACATCCTAATTCAGTAGTCAACCACTCCTCCAAACCTCTCTCCCAATCTGAAACCTCTGTCCTATCCAAAGGCCTCACCTTTAGTCCTACTCCCAAATTCAACCAAACAGCTCTTGTCAAAGATCTACTTTCCTATACTCGTAGTCTATGCTAGAGATACCACTTTGCCATGAAGAAAAATAATCCTACTCCTAATGACCCAGCTCCCCAAGACATCATTCAAATTGAACCCTGCCTAGAACAGTTCCGTCCTCCGTCACAGCGAGACCCACCTGCTCTTCCTCAAAATCACCCTCTTCAAACCTTCCAGGAATTCGTTACTTCCCACCTTGCCTCCCAGTCTTTCCTGAGAAACCTTAAACCTACTCCCAACATTACCGCAGCTGCATATCGAGCTATCCGTAATCTGAAGGCTGACCATTCCATTGTCATTCTCCCAGCCGACAAGATATCCACAACCGTGGTACTTGATCGGCTTGAGTATGTGGCTGAGGAACTGCATCAGCTTTCAGACAGTACCACATATAAAGTCTTTCATGGCAATCCCATCCCTGATGGCCAGGCAGAGCTTCAAGGAATCCCCAAAACCTTAGGCCCCCTACAAAACCTTTTCACCTAACTCCATTAACCTCATGATCTTACCGACACCCCACACCCCCACCTTCTACCTACTTCCCAAGATTCACAAACCCAATCATCCCGGCCGCCCCATTGTGGCCGGTTACCAAGCCCATACAGAACGAATCTCTGCCTACATAGACCAACACCTGCAGCCCATCCCATCCTTCATCAAAGACACCAACCACTTCCTCTATCGCCTGAAATCCTTATCCAGCCTGTTACCTCCTGAAACCATCCTTGTAACTATTGATGCCACTTCCTTATATACAAGTATCCCACATGACCAGGGCCTCGCTGCGATGGAGTATTTCCTAACCCACAACTTCTTCACTTTTGAGGGCTAGACATACCAACAACTAAAGGGAACAGCCATGGTAACGAGGATGGCCCCCTCGTATGCAAACTTATTCATGGGACGCTTATAGGAAGCCTTCCTGGATACCCAAGCCTGTCAACCTAAAGTTTGGTACAAATTCATTGATGACATCTTCATGATCTGGACACATAGTGAAGAAGAACTCCAGAATTTTCTCGTCAACCTCAACTCCTTTGGTCCCATCAAATTCACCTGGTCCTATTCCAAATCCCATGCCACTTTCCTCAATGTCGACCTCCATCTGTCCAACGGCCAACTTCAACATCCGTCCACATCAAACCTATCAATAAACAACAGTACCTGCATTGTGACAGCTGCCATCCATTCCACATCAAACGTTCCTTTCCCTACAGCTTAGGTCTTCGTGGCAAACGAGTCTGCTCCAGTCCCGAATCCCTGAACCAGTACACCAATAACCTAATAACAGTTTTCACATCCCACAGCTATCCTCCTAATCTGGTAGAGAAGTAAATTGCCAGAGCCACTTCCTCATCCCCCCCCCCCCCAAATTCAGAACCTTCAACAGAAGAATCCCAGAAGTGCCCCTCTTGTCACCGGACACTTTCCGGGACTGTAGCGGACTCTGAATGTGGCTCTCCAGCAAGGTTATGACTTCCTTAAATCCTGCCCTGAAATGAGATCCGTCCTTAATGACATCCTTCCCACTCCACCGATAGTGTCTTTCCGCCACCCACCAACCTCCATAACCTCCTAGTCCATCCCTATGAAATCCCCAAACCACTTTCCCTACCTTCTGGCTCCTACCCTTGTAACCGCCCCCATTGTAAAACCTGCCCTATGCACCCTTCCACCACCACTTACTCCAGTCCCGTAACCCAGAGCCACTTGCGATAGTACCCACATGATCTAACAACTGACATGCCTGCACTGTGAAGCGTTGTATGTGGGAATGACCAGCAACAAACTGTCCATTCGCATGAATGGACACAGGCAGACAGGGTTTGTTGGTAACGAGGATCACCCTGTGGCTAAACACGCCTTGGTGCACGGCCAGCACATCTTGGCACAGTCTTACACCGTCCGGGTTATCTGGATACTTCCCACCGACACCAATTCTTCAGAACTCCGGAGATGGTAACTAGCCCTTCAGCATATTCTCTCTTCCCATTGCCCACCTGGTCTTAACCTCCGCTAAATTTGAATTCCCGCCCGCCATCTTTAACATCTTAACATCTTTGCCTCGGTTCTCTGGACAGAGCCTCTAGTGGCATCTCTGTCTAACTTCTTAACTTCTTTGGTTTCTATAGTATGTCTGCCTAGGTGTGTTTACATCTGTGTAAATGTATGGATGTGTGTTTATTTATTCACCTTCCTTTTCTTCCCCCAAGGTAAGTCTTTCCTGTCCCGGGATTGGAATGGCTCCTTACCCCCTTCCTTAAAACCCTCATCATTTCCTTTTCCCTCTCCTTCCCTTCTGCCTGAAGAAGCAACTGGGTTGCAAAAGCTTGCGTTTGTGTGTGTGTGTGTGTGTGTTCTATTTATTTGTGCTGCTGTCACACCTGTGCTCCTTCGCCTGGTGAGTAATCTTCGTCTATTTTTTATATATAATTTTTCCTGCTAGGAATTTTTCATCTATAATATTCGTATCATATGTACATAATAGAAGGAAACCTTCCTGGTGGGATAAATGTGTATAAAAAATACAAATTGAATAACTTACCCAAAGCACACGCTCGTAGATTAGTCACAAAAAGAAATCAAAACACACACAAACAACATTCAAGCTTTCGCAACCGATATATGTGTGTGTGTGTGTGTGTGTGTGTGTGTGTGTGTGTGTGTGTGTGTGTGTGCGTGTTATACAGTTATTTAAATCAAAGAGTGATCAGAAACTTTGGACAGCCTGTGTATTCAAGAACAAACTATATGTTTCTAGTTTACACAAACTTTTGTTGTTCAAGTTTTGACTATTGTTGCTTGTTGTAATCACTTTGTGTGTTAAAAAAATACGCATTTAGTTATGTTCTCACTATTCCCTATTAAACTGATGGTATATTGGAAACAGAATTACTTAAAATTAATGCGTTTTATAGGATTTACAGCTTATTGTAACACACATAACATTTGCTCTTGGTCGTGTCACCTTAAATACCTTGGTGATCCTAGAGGCCAATAATAAAAATAAAGTTCAGCCCCCCCCCCTCCACAACACACGACAAGTCTTTTTATTAACTGAAACACCGATGTTATCTCATAATTTATACTATTTTTCTAACTGTAGTATATCCTGAAGTTTATCAAATTGCTCAGTTAGTTTGAAAAGACGATGTATAAAAACTCTTTTTCTGCTTTCATTTATTTACGGAGTTACTCGTTTAAATACAATAGTGAAAACAGAAAATTAAAAGCTGATTGAGTAAGTTAATCACAGATAAATCCATTATTACCTGGTATATTTAAAAACATGTAAAAATTAGTTTTTCTCTGGTAGAGCTAGATACACTTCTGGCATAAACCACGTGTTCAGGCGGAATGCCACTAACCTCACCTGGGAATTGTAACGTTCTTCCACTCCTGCAGCGTCAGGTTCGTGTGTTCTCTTCCAGGAACGTGGCACCAGTGGTCGGGCGTCTGCACTGCGAGGTACAGCACAGAAACGCTCAGCATGTTCATGAACTGAGCAAAGCACACGAACATGGCGGTGACCCTCGTCTGGAACTTCCCTCTGGATCCTATGGAGTCAATTATGTCCTCAAAGGCAGGCGCAACCTTTTGTTTACTGCGGTTCCCTTCGGTGCCATAGTTGTCCTGCAAATGAAGGATACGATAAACTGAATATGGTAATTTCCATGACAGAAAAGTTGTTTCCAAAGACCCAATCGGATGAATTCTAGTGTTCGATGCCGCCCATCGGCTATCAACACCGACGTCACACCTAAGCCAAAGACGCTACATTAAGTCAATATTTGAAGAAATAGACAATCTATTAATACGATGTGCATGTAACGCACAACACAGTGACCAACGCCACTGCCTGTGGGTGTAAACACAATCAGTGTCAATAACAGTATATAGTATGAGAAATACACTCCTGGCCATTAAAATTGCTACACCACGAAGATGACGTGCTACAGACACGAAATTTAACCGACAGGAAGAAGATGCTATGATATGCAAATGATTAGCTTTTCGGAGCATTCACACAAAGTTGGCGCCGGTGGCGACACCTACAATGTGCTGACATTAGGAAAGTTTCCAACCGACTTCTCATATACAAACAGCAGTTGACCGGCGTTGCCTGATGAAACGTTGTTAAAATGTTTGTAGAACTTATGGGACTTAACTACAAGGTCATCAGTCCTTAAACTTACAAATTACTTATGAACTACCTTACACTAAAGACGGCAGAAACATCCATGCCCCAAAAGGGATTCGAATCCCCGACCGCAGCGGCCGCGCAGACCGTGACTGGCACGCCGCAGACCGCTCGGCCGCTGCGGCCGGCCGAAACGTTGTTGCGATGCCTCGTGTAAGGAGGAAAAATGCGTACCATCACGATTCCGACTTTGATAAAGGTCGGATTGTAGCCTACAGCGATTGCGGTTTATCGTATCGCGACACTGTGGCTCGCGTTGGTCGCGATCCAATGACTGTTAGCAGAATATGGAATCGGTGGGTTCAGGAGGGCAATACGGAACGCCGAGCTGGATCCCAACGGTCTTGTATCACTATTCGTTGAGATCACAGGCATCTTATCCGCATGGCTGTAACGTATCGTGCAGCCACGTCTCGATCCCTGAGTCAACAGATGGGGACGTTTGCAAGACAACAACCATCTGCACAAACAGGTCGACGACGTTTGCAGCAGCATGGACTCTCAGCTAACAGACGATGGCTGCGGTTACCATTGACGCTGCATCACAGACAGGAGCGCCTGCGATGTTCTACGCAACGACGAACCTGGGTGCACGAATGGAAAAACCATTTTTTTTTTCGGATGAATCCAGGTTCTGTTTACAACATCATGATGGTCGCACCCGTGTTTGGTGACATTGCGGTGAACGCACATTGGAAGCGTGTATTCGTAATAGCCATACTGGCGTATCATCCGGCGTGATGGTATGAGATGCCATTGGTTACACGTCTCGGTCACCTCTCGTTCGCATCGACAACACTTTGCTCAGTGGCCGTTACACTTCAGTTGTGTTACGACCCGTGGCTCTACCCTTCATTCGATCCCTTCGAAACTCCACATTTCAGCAGGATAATGCACGACCGCAGGTCCTGTACGGGCCTTTCTGAAGACGGAAAATGTTCGACTGCTGTCCTGGCCAGCACATTCTCCAGATCTCTTGAAAATTTCTGGTCAATAGTGGGCAAGCAACTGGCTCGTCACAATGCGCCAGTCACTACTCTTGATGAATGGTATCGTGTTGAAGCTGCGTGGGCGTCTGTACCTGTAAACGCCATTCAAACTCTGACTAAATGCCCAGGCGTATCAATGCCGTTATTACTGCCAGAGGTGGTTGTTCTGGACACTCATTTGTTAGGATCTATGTACCCAAATTGCGTTAAAATGTAATCACATATCAGTTCTAGTATAATATATTTGTCCAATGAGTACCCGTTTATCATCTGCATTTCTTCTTGGTGTATTTTAATGGCAAGTAGAGGATGTATAGCCTATGTGTGTCTATATCATGTCTACATTGAGTAATTATTCTGTGTAAATGTGTTACGTGAATTGCAAATAATTACATGATTGCATACTATACAAAGAAAACAAAATTGTAAAGTGTGGTAACAAACACGTTTGCTTAGCGAAGGCAATTTTCGTAGCATCTCTTCGTAGTGCATTTTATCACTGAGCGCAATCTGGCGCGAGGCAGTGTCCTTGTTGGACAGGTGCAGCAGAACCAGCTGACTGTAGCACCGTGGTTATTCACAACGTGTTGCTCCATGCAACTGTTTTGGCGATTGGGCAGTGGCAGATAATTAACATGGGCACAACTTTAAAACTTCAAGTGGAATCATGTCAAGAGCAGTGTTGTGGGCTCAATTTGAAACAATAATTCGTCGCCAAGAAGATCCCATTTTTGCCAACCATTTTAAAGTGCCAGGAACAGTTATAAGCTTCACCACATGATCACTGCAAAGTATGTTCTAAGCAATTAACCCTATTTGTATATGTAATGCTAAGCCAAGTTTAGTTTCGCAAATGATCAATAGTGAACTTATGTGTAATTAATTAGTGTCAACAAAATCATTCACCCACGGCACTACCCAAACAGGTTCCTATTCCAAATGTTGAAATGTTTGTCAAGCTTAAGGGACTTAACTGCGGGGTCATCAGTCCCTAAACTTACAAACTACTTATGAACAACCTTATACTAAAGACGACACAAACATCCATGCCCGAGGGGGGGATTCGAACCCACGACGGGCAACGGCCTCGCACATCGTTGCATAGCGCCTCAATGCGCTCGGCCGCTCCACTGCGGCGGTTCCTATTTCGCTACATTTAATATCCCGAGGTTCAACCTGAATAATTAGAGACTTTATGTAAATCCAATGAAAATCACCGGAGTTTTAAGATATTTCAGTCAGTAAATAACAGTTTGTGCTATTCTGAAAATTGTATAGTTAGCAACAATTACATGTCACTGACTATGAGCATACTGTGTAATAACTTAATGGTTCAAATCAGTGGATATTAATTTTGTGTTAAATATTCAATTTACATATGCTAAAAATGCACTGCAATACTTCTTCAAAGCATTAAAGTTAACAATTTAATTACGATGCCTCTAAATGTTTGATAGTAGACAAGTTTTTTGCTATTATAGGGAAAATAGCTTATGTCATAGATTCAGTTCTCAAAAATAATATTTCATTCAATTTGTTAAATAGAAAGTAAATCGCATAATTTCTCAGTAAATAACTCACGTAATCATTCAGCTAGTCACTGTCGGCAAAATTCAATCACAGCTCTTAAATTTACTGTTGCTAAGAAAGGTACAGTAAATTGGTATGGTAAGCGTTATAGTGAGGATTTGTTTTTACGTAAGTAAAGTATTTATTAAACTATTTATTATAAAGTATTATTTATTAGTAAGTATTATTATTTATTAAAGTATTTATTACTGTATTTATTATTTATTTTTTATATATTTATTTATATAAACTTTTATTCTAAGTAGTTCGCTCATTACAGTTTTCTCCCGGGTTAATCAATTTTAAGACATTTCTTCAAAATTTTCCCTCAGCAAACGATCATCATTGTGAAATGGTTCGCGAAATATCGTTTGTGTGTGTAACCTCCACTGCATTATAGGCTTCACCGCCGATAGCCTAGTCCGGGTAATTAATTCATTAAACACACGGGTCATTCTAAAGTTCAATTACTTCAATTATCGATAGCGTAGGTTAATCAATAGAATGCTGAGGTGGAGTAGCCGAGCGGTCTAAAGCGTCTCGCTGTGGAGCGCACGGTTGCTCGACGTGGAGGTTCGAGTCCTCCCTGGGGCATGGGTGTGTGTGGTGTGTTGTCCTTAGGTTAGTTTACCTTAGCTTAAGTAGTTTGTAGGCTACGGACTGATGACCACGCAGTTTGGTCCGATGGATTTACAAACATTTGATTTTATCCATAGAACTACGCAAATGGCCTTCAGACATGCATGTTTCGTTCCGTTGATAAACACGGACACAGCATATCTGGAATTACCGTATGAACTGTAAGAGCCACTAGGCAATGTGTGACATATGTAACTGTGGGTAGATCCAGGAGGCGTGCGCGGTAGCGAAATGGCAACTCGACCGATCGCGGAAAGCGGAAAATAAGGGTTTCAGTCGCCGTCGGACACAAATCTTCACAAGTCACCGTCATATCATATAGCTGATGCTGATTGTTATTCGCAGTTGCGAATATATTTCTGTATTTAGATAATCTATGGTTTACGTTTCGATCTAATAGTGGTAAAAGTAGACTACCCGAGAGTGCTGCAGACGCGGGGTTATTTGAACCTTCAAATGGAAGTCGTTATGGTGATAACGGCCTAGTTAAACTGAAGTGTACTGTTGTGAACTATGTCGTTAATCCCATGGTAGGAGTCACCAAGTGACAGCAATTAATTATCTTGGGTCGCCACCATATTTCTCTAAAATATGGAAAATTAAAATGTTACTGATCAGCTATGATGTGATCATACATATTATCAAACATATGATAAATATTCCTACTCTATTGCAATATATCAGCTGTACCAAAAAAATGTACTTGAAAAATTATTGGTACACTGTGGAATTTAACTATTCTGTTTCCCCTCCAAAATAGTGAAAAAGGAATGTTCTTAAATGAAAGATGATCTGCTCAAAATCAATTTATTGTAATTCAACATGAAAAATCCTATCTTGACACAAAATGACATTTCCTATCATGTAAAACAGATAATGGTATTCAAACAATCTTTTACAAATGTTAAAATATTGAGACACAAAAATGACTGGCTGAGTCAAAGGTCAGAGGTTTTGCAAAACAGAATGCTATTAGATTGGCTACACAGGGGCTTGAAATTATCGTTAGCCCTAAACTCCCCAGAGATCTCAAAAGAATAAAATAAGGGACAGAATCCAAAAAGTCTGATTCATATAACCCCCCAGCAAGTGCGTCACCTTACCCACACAGATGATTATTGTCGGCAGCGTCTGAGGCTCTGAGGCAGCAGGCGGTGGGAACGGATGAGCTGAAATTTTTATCCGACCGTAATTGCTGCGACTTGTTAAGCAGGATCGACATGTAACTTAACACAGCGATACTAGCATCAGCGTCGCTAGGCAGTTGCTGTGCGATTCTATCATGCTAGCAGACTAATCAATATTTTGCATAGGTGAAAGGCCACTTGGCCCAAATCGATCAGTCACTTGCGTAATAAAATCTGTAGAAACAGTGCCCGATTCGTAAAGGCACGAATGCTCAAATAGAAACTTCTATCAAAACGAAAACTAAACTGTGGCCGCTCACAGAGTGACTACCGGACAATGTAACGCCCGTGAAGTAAACAGAAGTTCTACAAGGTCCGAATCTTCGCAATGAAACACAAGTCTAACCAGAGGAGCATTTAAGGCGATATCCTTCCTGAGAATCTAAACGGACACTTCACACGCTCAAGCAGAAGTCTCCCGAGGTCCGTACACTTCACACGCTCAAGCAGAAGTCTCCCGAGGTCCGTACACTTTGGACGCTCAAACTGCTTCGTACCTCCTCCCGCTCTGCCGCAGCTCACGGCAAGTGACGGGCGGCCACACCCACGAGCAATAGACGCACCAATCTCAGCTAACAGCTAATAGTCAGACCAATCTGATGGCGTAGCGACGTTGACAAATTGTTTAGCTGTCATACTAAAATAATTTGCCGAATCAGGACACGTTCTCTGCGGCTGCCAAGAGGCTCCGCCCACGCGACCAAAGCTTCCCGCGGATTTCACCATTCCCAGGGTGAATGCCCTGCAAGGAATTTCAGGTTGCTCCTAGCTACGGTCACACGACAAAAATGTTGACGTTGTGCTATATATACAGCCGCTGGAGCCAAACCCCTGGGGTGTCAGATGGGCAGAAAGCTTTCCTCTCAACCTAACCATTTGTCACACTATGTTCTAACTCTGCTGCTTTCATGGAAGTATTTTTAGATAACGCCTAAGGGCAATACGTCTCCATAAGCAGCCCAGGGCCCATAGTACTCTGCTATTGTTTGTATCCAGCAAATTCCTCTCTTGTGAAACGGCCGAATAACTAAAAAGGCAGTCCCCGCCCACCACAGTCCAGCATTGTGTAAAGTGTCCCACACTCTCTAAACAAATTCTGCCAGGTATACTCCGCCCCCCAGACGTAGCGTGGCGTCGAGCAGGTCAAGCCAGCCCCTCTCGTCCTTCCTCAAAGGCGAGTGGTGGAAGTTGGTGGGAGGGGGAGACCTCCAAGAGCTTCTCTGCTCTGCGCAGCCTGATCGTACCCAACATGGAAAACCCTTTCTTATCAGCCAAGCTGCACCAATAAACATTAAAGTCCCGAAATTGTATATAAACATAGAATGTACTACAATCCCAGGAACCCATCACCCCTTATGTGTCGCCAAAGGCACAGAAATCAAAATAAAGAAAGATCTACAGAGAAAAATGTTACATATTTTAATAATTAGCGTAAAGAGAAAGATACAGTAACACAAGGCCACTATGAAAAATAGACTAATTACAGCCCCCATCTCACACTGTGAGTCGTAGCGACTTATACAGATCATTACATATTTATTGGTACATAAATACAATATTTATTAGTTGTAAACGTACTGTACTGTACGAGAAAAAATTGCGAAGTTGTGCAGCGTTTTGTTGTAATAATAAATTGGGAAAAGAAACCATTATTATCATTCACACATACACTATGTGATCAAAAGTATCTGGGCACCCTCAAAACATTACATTTCTCATATCGGGTGAATTGTGCTGCCACCTACTGCCAGGTATTCCATATCAGCGACCTCAGTAGTCATTAGACATCATGAGTAAGGAAAAAGAGGCGCTCCGCGGAACTCACACATGTTGAAAGAGTGTGGAAGCTGGCATCAAGGCTAAGGAGGGGCCAACACTACACTCAATTCAAGCGTTACCGATGGAGGACGTCAGAACTTGAAAGTCATTTTAGCCAGGTGTCCGGATACATTGGACAACATAGTGTATGTAGATGTTTTTAGGTACTACATATTAACATTTTCAGAAGATATACTCTGATTTTAGAATGTTTTTTAAGGGTAGCTGATAATTAATGGCCATCTTCAGATCTCTTTTAAAACTTATCCTAAATTATTTTTCTTTGGAAACTTCAAGAAATTAAGCAAACATTGTTTTAAAAGAATTTTAATTTTATTTCGTCAAATAAATGAAAATTTGATACCTGCCGCCTTAGTATTCTGACACGTTATTAGATTCACAACCGGTTTCGCACCGTTACAACTGTAACTTCCGGTGGGTACTTAATACTGGATTGGGCCCCAAGATATTTACGCAGCCCCAACGTCTTGTGTGTATGAGCTTTCTACGTCATTAGTTAATAAAACATCCGTTGATAGCGCACTAATCACTTATTAGAACGTGGGTGCTCGCCGTCAGAGGTTCGAGTCCTCCCTGGGACATGGGTGTGTGTGGTTGTCCTTAGGTAAGTTTATCTAGGTTTAAGCAGTTTGTAAGCTACGGACTGATGACCTCGCAGTTTCGTCTGATAGATTTACAAACATTTAAACATTTGAACATATTAGAAATGATGACCGATTTCAGTATACTTGCGGACCAAACTGCGTGGTCATCAATCCATAGCTTACAAACTACTTAAACTAAGGTGAACTAAGCTAAGGACAACACACACACACCCATACCCCAGGGAGGACAAGTACCTCCACGGCGAGTAACCGCGCGCTCCGCAGCGAAACGCTTTAGACCGCTCAGCTACCCCACTGCGGCTCTTCAGATTAATGTGACCGTTGTTGTGGTCCACAGAGCAGACGCGGAATGTTCCAGTTGGCTACTACAGGACACCTCGTGTCTGTTCCGTCGAATCCACTCTTGGCCACGTACATGTGGAGTGGGCAAAAAGTAAGCAGAAACCGAACATTATTTTAAATAAGCGTTTAGTGCGATAAATTACTGTTCTATTAATGAGTAACAAAATTTATCAAAAAATATTGTTATCATGAACGACGAGGCAGTGAGCTGTGCCCCAGCTAGTGATCGCGGCCTACTTGGCTGTGCCAACACCGTCTAGGTACAAGGTCTCACAACTGTCCGTGTCATGTCACACTGATAGGCTACCATCGGGACTGCAATACGAGGCAGTGGGCTGTGCCCCAGCGGCCAACCACTCAGCTAGTGATCGCAGCCTACTCGGCTGTGCCAAAACCGTCTAGATACAAGGCCTCTCGACAGTCTGTGTCACGTCACACTGATAGGCTACCATCGCTAGCTGAGTGGCAGGCCGCTGGGGCACAGCCCACTGCCTCGTAGCGCCGTCCAGTAAGCTGGCGATGGTGGCCTATCAGTGTGACTTGACACGGACTGTAGTGTGGCCTTGTATCTAGATGGTGTTGGCACAGCCGAGTAGGCCGCGATCACTAGCTGAGTGGTTGGCCGCTGGGGCACAGCCCACTGCCTCGTAGCGCCGTCCAGCAATCTGGCGATGGTAGCCTATCAGTGTGACATAACATGGACAGCTGTGAGGCCTTGTACCTAGATGGTTTTGGCACAGCTGTGTAGACCGCAGTCACTAGCTGAGTGGCTGGCCGCTGGGGCACAGCCCACTGCCTTGTAGCACCGTCCAGTAAGCTCACGATGGTGGCCTATCAATGTGACATGACAGACTGTTGTGTGGCCTTGTACCTAGATGGTGTTGACACAGCCGAGTACGCCACAATCACTAGCTGAGTGGATGGCCCCTGAGGCACAGCCCACTGCCTTGTAGCAATGTCCAGTAAGCTGGCGATGGTGGCCTATCAGCGTAACATGACACGGATAGTTGTGAAGCCTTGTACCTAGATGGTGTTGACACAGCCGAGTACGCCACAATCACTAGCTGAGTGGATGGACCCTGAGGCACAGCCCACTGCCTTGTAGCAATGTCCAGTAAGCTGGCGATGGTGGCCTATCAGTGTGACATGACACGGATAGTTGTGAAGCCTTGTACCTAGATGGTGTTGACACAGCCGAGTACGCCACAATCACTAGCTGAGTGGATGGCCCCTGAGGCACAGCCCACTGCCTTGTAGCAATGTCCAGTAAGCTGGCGATGGTGGCCTATCAGTGTGACATGACACGGATAGTTGTGAAGCCTTGTATCTAGACAGTTTTGGCACAGCCGAGTAGGCCATAATCACTAGCTGAGTGTTTGGTTGCTGGGGCACAGACCACTGCCTTCCAGCGCCGTCCAGTAATCTGGCGATGCTGGCCTATCAGTGTGTGGCCTTGTATCTAGATGGTGTTGACACAGCCGAGTAGGGCGCAATCACTAGCTGAGTGGTTGGCCGCTGGGGCACAGCCCACTGCCTTGTAGCACCGTCCAGTAAGCTCACGATGGTGGCCTATCAATGTGACATGACACAGACAGTTGTGAAGCCTTGTATCTAGACAGTGTTGCCGGCCGCGGTGGCCGAGGAGACTGAGGCGCTCCAGTCACGGTCTGCATGGCCACTACGGTTGGGGGTTCGAATCCCCCCTCGGGCATGGATATTTGTGCCGTCCATAGTATTAGCTAGTTCATAAGTAGTTTGTAAGTTTAGGGACTGATGACCCCGTAGTTAAGTCTCATAAGCTATACAAACATTTGAACATTTTGAGACGGTGTTGGCACAGCCGAGTAGGCCATAATCACTAGCTGAGTAGTTGGCCGCTGGGGCACAGACCACTGCCTCGTAGCGCTGTCCAGTAATCTGCCGATGGTGGCCTATCAGTTTGACGTAACAGACTGTTGTGTGGCCTTGTACCTAGATGGTGTTGACACCGCCGAGTACGCCACAATCACTAGCTGAGTGGCTGGCCCCTGAGGCACAGCCCACTGCCTTGTAGCTCTGTCCAGTAAGCTGGTGATGGGGTGGCCTATCAGTGTGACATAACATGGATAGTTGTGAAGCCTTGTATCTAGACGGTGTTGGCACAGCCGAATAGGCCATAATCACTAGCTGAGTGTTTGGTTGCTGGGGCACAGACCACTGCCTTCCAGCGCCGTCCAGTAATCTGGCGATGCTGGCCTATCAGTGTGTGGCCTTGTATCTAGATGGTGTTGACACAGCCGAGTACCCCACAATCACTAGCTGAGTGGCTGGCCCCTGAGGCACAGCCCACTGCCTTGTAGCACTGTCCAGTAAGCTGGCGATGGTGGCCTATCAGTGTCACGTGACACAGACTGTTGTGTGGCCTTGTATCTAAAGTGTTTTGGCACAGCCGAGTAGTCCGCGATCACTAGCTGTGTGGTTGGCCCCTGGGGCACAGACCACTGCCTTGTAGCGCCGTCCAGTAATCTGGCAATAGTAGCCTATCGGTGTGACCTGACATGGACAGTTGTGAGGCCTTGTATCTAGACGGTGTTGGCACAGCCGAGTAGGCCGCGATCACTAGCTGAGTGGCTGGTCGCTGGGGCACAGCCCACTGCCTCGTAGCGCTGAACAGTAAGCAGGCGATGGTGGCCTATCAGTTTGACGTGACACAGACTGACGAGAGGCCTTGTATCTAGACGGTTTTGGCAAAGGCGAGTAGGCCGCAATTACTAGCTAAGTGGATGGCCGCTGGGGCACAGCCCATTGCCTCTTAGCACCGTCCAGTAAGCTGGCGATGGTGGCCTATCAGTGTGACGTGACACAGACTGTTGTGTGGCCTTGTATCTAGAGTGTTTTGGCACAGCCGAGTAGGCCGCGATCACTAGCTGTGTGGTTGGCCCCTGGGGCACAGACCACTGCCTTGTAGCGCCGTCCAGTAATCTGGCGATAGTAGCCTATCGGTGTGACCTGACATGGACAGTTGTGAGGCCTTGTATCTAGACGGTGTTGGCACAGCCGAGTAGGCTGCGATCACTAGCTGAGTGGCTGGTCGCTGGGGCACAGCCCACTGCCTCGTAGCACTGAACAGTAAGCAGGCGATGGTGGCCTATCAGTTTGACATGACCAGACTGTCGAGAGGCCTTGTATCTAGACGGTTTTGGCAAAGCCGAGTACGCCGCAATCACTATCTAAGTGGATGGCCCCTGGGGCACAGCCCATTGCCTCGTAGCACCGTCCAGTAAGCTGGCGATGGTGGCCTATCAGTGTGACGTGACACAGACTGTTGTGTGGCCTTGTATCTAAAGTGTTTTGGCACAGCCGAGTAGTCCGCGATCACTAGCTGTGTGGTTGGCCCCTGGGGCACAGACCACTGCCTTGTAGCGCCGTCCAGTAATCTGGCGATAGTAGCCTATCGATGTAACCTGACATGGACAGTTGTGAGGCCTTGTATCTAGACGGTGTTGGCATAGCCGAGTAGGCCGCGATCACTAGCTGAGTGGCTGGTCGCTGGGGTACAGCCCACTGCCTCGTAGCGCTGAACAGTAATCTGGCGATGGTGGCCTATCAGTTTGACATGACCAGACTGTCGAGAGGCCTTGTATCTAGACGGTTTTGGCAAAGCCGAGTACGCCGCAATCACTAGCTAAGTGGATGGCCCCTGGGGCACAGCCCATTGCCTCGTAGCACCGTCCAGTAAGCTGTCGATGGTGGCCTATCAGTGTGACGTGACACAGACTGTTGTGTGGCCTTGTATCTAGACGGTTTTGGCACAGCCGAGTAGGCTGCGATCACTAGCTGAGTGGTTGGCCGCTGGGGCACAGCCCACTGCCTTGTAGCTCTGTCCAGTAATCTGGCGATAGTAGCCTATCGGTGTGACCTGACAGGGACAGTTGTGAGGCCTTGTATCTAGACGGTGTTGGCACAGCCAAGTAGGCCACGATCACTAGCTGAGTGGCTGGTCGCTGGGGCACAGCCCACTGCCTCGTAGCGCCGTCCAGTAATCTGTCGATGGTAGCCTATCAGTGTGACATGCCAGGGACTTGTTGTGTGGCCTTGTATCTAGACAGTGCTGGCTCTGCACAATGGAGAAGGTGAGGACAGAGACCGCCCGGCCTACCCCACTCGCCGTTCTTCAGTTGTGTCCCACACAGCAGCTGTGCATGGTGCTGATATATGCCCAAGGGATATACTCACATCAGTGTCAATAAAAATCTTCGGTGTTTTTGGCCGCATTGTCAATATATAAAATCAGAAGTTTCGGCCACTGTTGCAAGTGGTTTTTTTTTTCAAGGTGTTTGGCTGACTTCCAAACCCCTTGAAATGGCCACTTGTAGTAGTGCACGAAACGTCGGATTTTATAGTTTGACAATACGGCCAAAAACCCCGAAGATTTTTATTGACAGTGACTACGGCCGCAGAAGCCTTCATTTACATCATACTCACATCAGTTTAGTTATGCATTACACGAATATCCATGCATGACAGTACTAATTTTCTAGTCAAATAAAATAAAATAAAAAATGGAACCATTTTCAAATTTTAGAGATCACGTTGTCGTCTCAAAGTTCCATGCGCCTTAACTGTTCCATAGGATGTAAGGCAACGTAAATTCAATTTGTACATCTACATAGATGTTCTGCAAATCATATTTAAGTGCCTGGCAGAGGGTTCATTAACCACTTTCATAACTTTTCTCTACCGTTCCATTCTCTAATAGCGCGCGGGAAGAAAGAACACTTAAATCGTTCCATTTTCGATCTGATTTCTCATATTTTATTGGAATGGTCATGCCTTCTTATGTAGGTGGATGCTAGCAAAATATTTTCACAATCAGAAGTAAAAGTCGTCGATTGAAACTTCACAAACAGATCACGCCGCAATGAATAACGTCTTTCTTTTAATGATTTCCATCCCAATTCGTGCAACATTTTTGTGACGCACCCCCCCCCCCTCCGGTAACGTGATAAAACAAAACGAACTGCCCTTCTCTGAACCTTCTCAATACCTTCCGTCAGTCCCACCTGGTGAAGGTCCCACAATGGGCAACAGTACTCCAAGAGAGGACGCACAAGTCTGATGTAGGCATTCTCTTTGGTGGAGCTGGTACATTTTCGAAACGTTCTGCTAATGACACGTAATCTTTTGTTCGCCTTCTTAACAATATTTTCTATGTGTTCTCTCCAGTCTAAGTTGTTCGTAATTGTAACTCCTAGGTATTTAGTAGAATTTATGACCTTAAGGTTTGACTGATTTATCGCGTAATTGAAGTTCAGCGGATTTCTTTTAGTGGTCGTGTTTATTACTTCACACTTTTCTTTATTTAGTGTCAATTGCCGAATTTCGCAGCATGTAGGAATTTTGTTTAAATCGCTTTGCAGTTGCTTTTGATCCTCTGTTGACTTCACTAACCGATAAACGACAGCATCAAACATTTGCAAACTACTGCAAATGCAATATAGCCGCAGTGGAGTAGTCGAGCGGTCTAAGGCGCCTCGCTGCAGATCGCGCGGTTGCTCGCCGTCGGAGGTTCGAGTCCTCCCTGGGGCACGGGTGTGTGTGTTGTCCTTAGCTTAGTCTACATTAGTTTCAGTAGTTTGTAAGCTAAGATGACCATGCAGTTTGGTCTGATAGATTTACAAACATTTGAACATTTTGAACATGCAATATATCCTGCATGGAGAAACGAAGATTGGAACAAAACAAATATACACAGGTTTCCAACCAGGATCGCGTTTTTATTTTTCGGATGACCGGTTTCGACGTGTCTTAGACGTCATCTTCTGATCAATTAAACATAAAGTTTCTACAAAGGAACACCAAAAGAAGAAAATATCTCTATATAAAATTATGGGTACACACTTCCTGTACATCTCTTATTACAAGTATCTCGGTATAATTGTATGCATCCATACGGATGTGAAATATAAACAATGATATTGGAGTTTTATATACACCATTAGATTTCATGTATACATTCCCTCAGTTGCTGTACGAGAGACGTTAAGTGTAAGGTATCATGTTACATAATGCACTGATAACTACCAAGATATTGCATATGCACAGCTGAGAATGTGATAAAACATAGTTTTGCCCTGTGAGGCAGTCGTATATAATAAACTAATGCTAATGTGATATATATATATATATATATTGTTGTTATGGTCTTCAGTTCGAAGACTGGTTTGATGCAGCTCTCTACCCTACTCTATCCTTTTCATCTCCTCATAAGAACGACAACCCACATCTACTTGAATCTGCTTACTATACGCGTCTCTTTGTCTCCCTCTGCGGTTTTTACCCCACACACTTCCCTCCAATGCTGAATTTACGATTCCTCGATGTCTAAGAATATGTCCTACCAAGTGATCCCTTCTTTTTGTCAGGGTATGCCAAAAATTCATTTTGTCACCAATTCTGTTCAGTACCTCTTCATTAGTTATGCGATCTACCCACCTAATCTTCAGCAATCTTCTGTAGCACCACATTTCAAAAGCCTCTATCCTCTTCCTGTCCGCACTGCTTATCGTCCATGTTTCACTCCCATACAAAGCAACACTCCACACAAATGCTTTAAGAAAAGACTTCCTTATATTTAAATTAATATTCGATGTTAGCAAATTTCTCTTTTTCAAAAATGCTTTTCTTCCCATTGCCATTCTGCATTTTATATCCTCTGTACTGCGACCATCGCATGTTATTTTACTACCCAAGTAACAAAACTCATCTACCACCTTCATTGCATTATTACCTAATCTAATTCCTTCAGCATCACCTGATTTTCTAAGACCGCATTCCATTATTTTTGTTGTGCTCTTGTTAATGTTGATTTTATACATTGTATACGCTCTCTTCAACACACTGTCAATTCCATTCAACTGCTCTTCCAGGTCCTTTGCTGTCTCTGACATAATTACAACTTCATCAGCAAATCGCAATGTTCTTATTTCATCCCCCTGAACTTTAATCCCTATTCCAAATTTTTCCTTGCTTTCCTCACCGCCTGCTCGATGTACAAATTGAATAGCATCGGAGAAAGGCAACAACCCTCTCTTACTCCCTTCCCAACTGATGCTTCCTTTTCATGCCCTTCGATTCTAATAACTGCGGTCTGGCTTTAGTACAAGTTGTAAATAACTCTCCTTTCCCTGTATTTTACCCATGCTGACTTCAGAATTTGAAAGAGTGTATTCCAGTCAACATTGTCAAAAGCTTTCTCCAAATCTACAAAAGCTAAAAATGTAGGTTTGCCTTTCCTTAATCTATCTTCTAAGATAAGACGTAAAGTGAGTACTGACTCCCGGGTTCCTACGTTCCTCCTGAATCCAAACTGATCTTCCCCGAGGTCAGCTTCTACCAGCTTTTCCATTCTCCTGTAGATAATTCGTCTTAAAATTTTGCAACCATGACTTATCAAACTGATGGTTCTGTAATTTTCACACCTGTCTGCGCCTGATTTCTTTGGAATGGGGATTATTACATTTTTCTTAAAGTCTGAAGGTATTTCGCCTTTCTCATACATCCTACACACCAGTTCAAATAGTTTTGTCATGGCTGGTTCTCCCAGAGACTTTAGTAGCTCTGAGGGTATGTCATCTACTCCTGGGACTTTGTTCCGACCTAGGTCTTTCAGGGCTCTGTCAGATTCATCTCTCAGTATAGTATCTCCAATTTCATCTTGATCTACTTCCTCTTCCCTTCCTACCACATCGTCTCTAAGTTCATTTGCTTTGTAGAGCTGCTCTATGTACTCTTTCCACCTTTCAGCTTTCCCTTCTTTGCTGAGAACTGGTTTTCCATCTGAGTTCTTGATATTGGTAGAGTTGCTTTTCTTGTCTCCAAATGTCACTTTCATTTTCCTGTAGGCTGTATCTACTTTTCCCCTTCTTATACATTCTACAGATTTGCATTTGGCTTCTAGCCACACCTGCTTAGCCATTTTGCACTTCCTGTCAATCTCGTTTCTTAGTCGTCTGTACTTCATTTTGCCTGTTTTATTTACTGCATTTTTATATTTTCTCCTTTCATCAATTAAATTTAGTATTTCCTGTGATATCCAAGGATTTTTGTAGGTCTTGCCTTCCTACCTATTTTGTCCTCCGCTGCCTTCACTATTTCATCTCTCAATGCTACCCATTCTTCCTCTACTGTTTTATTTTCCCCCGTTTCTGTCAATTGTTGCCTAAAGCTCCCTCTGAAATTCTTAAGAACTTCAGGTTCCTTCAATTTATCCAGGTCCCATCTCCTTATTTTCCTACCTTTTTGTAGTTTCTTCAGTTTCAGCCTACAGTTCATAACCAACAAGTTATGTTCAGAGTCTATATCTGCCCCTGGGTATGTCTTACAGTTTAAAACCTGGTTCCGAAATCTATGTCTTACCATTATAAAATCTATCTGATACCTTCCGGTGTCTCCTGGTCTCTTCCACGTATACAATCTTCTTTTGTGATTCTTAAACCACGTGTTCCGTGCAAAATGCTACCAGGCGACTTCCTCTTTCATTCCTTCCGACCAGTCCATATTCACCTAATATTTTTCCTTCTCTTCCTTTTCCTACTACCGAATTCCAGTCTCCCACCACAATTAAGTTTTCCTCTCCCTTAACTGTCTGAATAATTTCCTTTATCTCCTCATATATTTCTTCGATCTCCTCATCATCGGCAGAGCTAGTTGGCATATAAACCTGTACTACTGTTGTCGGTGTTGGCTTCATATCTATTTTGACAATGATAATGCGATCACTGTGCTGCCTATAGTGGTTTACCCGCATTCCTATCTTCTTATTCATTATCATTCCTACCCCTGTGATACCCCCAACTGATTTTGTATTTATAATCCTGTACGCACCTGACCAGAAATCCTGTTCATCCTGCCACCGAACTTCACTAATCCCCACTATATCTAACTCCAACCTATCCATTTCCCTTTTTAAATTTTCTAATTTTCCTACCCGATTAAGGGATCTAACATTCCACGCTCCGATCCGTAGAATGCCAGAATTGTCTTTCCTGATGACAACATCCTCTTGAGTAGTCCCCGCCCGGAGAACCGAATGGGGGACTATCTTACCTCCGGAATATTTTACCCGAGAGGATGCCATCATCGTATTTTCATACAGTAGAGCTGCATGTTCTCGGGAAAAGTAACGGCTGTAGTTTCCCCTTGCTTTCAGCCGTTCGCAGAACTGCATGGCTAAGCCACATTAGCTGATGTTACAAGGCCAGCTCAGTCAATCATCCAGACTGTTGCCCCTGTAACTAATGAAAAGGCTGCTGCCCCTCTTCAGGAACCACACGTTTGTCTGGCCTCTCCACAGTTACCACATACACATGTTCACATGTTTGTAGAACCTACGGGACTTAACTACGGGGTCATCAGTCCCTAAACTTACAAACTACTTATGAACTAGCTAATACTAAGGACGGGACAAATATCCATGCCCGAGGGGGGATTCGAACCCCCGACCGTAGTAGCCGTGCAGACCGTGACTGAAGCGCCTCAGTTCCCTCGGCCACCGCGGCCGGCTCCACAGATACCCCTCCGCTGTGGTTGCACCTACGGTATGGCTATCTGCATCGTTGAGGCACGCAAGCTACCCGACCTCGGCAATGTCTGCGGTTCATGGGGGTGGGTATATAAATATTCGTTAAAAATAATTTTATAACAATGCAGTTATTAAGTTAAAAATATTGAGCTAGTTAGTTCATGGCTCACTCGTACAGGATACAATATTTGCTCCATAATTTATGGTATATTACAATATTACATCTTTGGTGGAAACCTCTGTACATAGATTCCAGATCGCTCCAACTAACCATGAGTTCCATACGAAACAAATAAGATATGGTCGATTCGTTAATGAGCTACACTAAAATATTTAATACGTCATGAGAAACATTACAATCATTTAGGAATCCTGAAAATTGGGAGCGCTAGGATCTGTTTCCGTACTCTGCTATTCGTTGTTCTGAAGGACTCATCAGTGGTCTAGTCGCGCTCAATCAGTTCTATGGTTCCTGAACTGTATTTGGTGTACGGCAGCGGATAAAACACATTGCATTTTTCTGACATTGCTTTGCATGCATGCATTAAGGAACGAAATCCCAAAGCGCATAATGTGCCTTGTGCAGCACATACTCTGAATGTAGTTAGCACTAATGCTCCTAGTTGTTGTCGGGAAGCATAATTTTTTCTTTGCTTTTACACAGCGTACACAACAGTGGTATAAACTTCTTTCTTTCATGAAACGGTGAAAGTATGCGTTCAGCAAGAGAGGGTGCTTGAGTTAGTCTATACAAAAACTGAGGAGCATTATCAAAAGCCTCACACATATCGCCAATAATACGTTTGAAATACCATCTGTGCTTCAGCCTTATTGAGTCAGCTCAGTAGAATGGTAACAGTATTCATGATGACAATTTGGAAGGTCATACTCCAGAGATTTAATAGTGAAAACCTGAAATTGCAAAGTATAAATATTATACTAAAATAGTGCGTGAATTATATGACAACTTGTAGGGTTTATGCATCTATTCATGGCAGGGTAGACTGTTACGAAAATAAATCTATGGAGTTTGTGACTGATGTAAACTATGAATGCACCTATAAAAGATCACGAAAACTCAAACATCATGATGACGAAGAAGCGGACTCAAGAAGTTTTTCTAACTGAAGGGAAAAATTCAGTCGAAATATTTATCCCAGTACTCTACAACCTGTATGCCGAATTAGTGCGGAGGAAGGAAAGCTATAGAACACCGTTGGTTTCCTTCGCCGGAAGGTAGTAATTACGGAAATAACTAAATAAAATTTTTGAACTGTTATGAAGTGTATTTCTTAAACTATTAGATATTCTGCTTATGTTGTTTCGTCTCAATATGTATTTAAAAATTTAAAACATTCCATCGGCATGTTTTCTTAGACGGGTGTCATTAAATCAAAGCTCAGATATTGAAGGTCACAAAGCTTTCACATTAATTATAGTATTGGAGGGTTGACTTGATACTTCCTTGTAATTTCTACAAGAAATTTATTAGTCGTGTTTTACATACTGAGGACCACACGTGTTACAGCTCTTAAGAAACTGCTGATTAGTTAATCACAGAGTTCAGCGATCCTGGCAATATCCGGCGGTTTGCTGATGATGCTGTGATGTACAGGAGGGTGTCGCCACTGAATGACAGTATCTGGCTGCGGGATGACTTAGACCAAACTTCAAGGTGTGTGAGGAATGGCTATTAGCGCTAAATTTAGAAAAATTTAAGGTGCTGCAGTTGAGTAGGCGAAACAATCCAGTAATGTTCGGATATAGCATTAGTACTGTGCTGTTTTACAGAGTCGTGTCAATTAAATATCTATGCGTAACCCTGCACAGTGATATGAAATGGAACGAGCGTATAAGGACAGTCGTGGGGAAGGCGGATGGTCGACTTTATTGGGAGATTTTGGGAAGGTGTGATTCGTCCGTAAAGGAGGCGCTTCTACGACTCCGTCTTGAATATTGCTCAAGTGTTTGGGATCTCCACCAGATCGGTTTAAAGGAAGACATAGAGACAGTTCAGAGGCGGCCGGCGAGGTTTGTAACTGGTAGATTCGATCTATGCGCAAGTGTTACTGAGCTGCTTCAAGAACTCAAATTGAAGTCGTTGGAGAGAAAGCGACGTTCTTTTAGAGAGACACAGTTGAAGAAATTTAGAGGGTCGGAATTTGAGCCGGACAGCCAACTTACATTTCGCGTCAAGACCGCAAGGATAAGATCAGGATCGTACGGATGCATACAAATATTCGTTTATTCCTTATTCGATATGGGAATGGAACAGCAAATAAAGTAACTAGTAGAGTACCCTCCGCCACGCACATTTGCGTGGCTTGCGGAATACGTACCGTATGTAGATGTAGAATGGTAGGGTTAAGTAGAATCCAACAACAATATTGCCAGCCGCGGTGGCCGAGGGGACTGAAGCGCTCCAGTCACGGTCTGCACGGGTTCGAATCCCCCCTCGGGCATGGATATTTGTGACGTCCTTAGTGTTAGGTAGTTCATAGGTAAGTTTAGGGACTGATGGCCCCGTAGTCGAGTCCCATAAGCTATACAAACATTTGAACAACAATATTAAACAACATTCAGAGAATATATGACATCAACTGCGATTGGGCAAAGCTGAAAATGTGTACCCAGCCGGGATTCGAACCGGGGTCTCCTGCTTTCTAGGCAGTTGCGCTGACCCCTACACCACTGGAGACACAGTGATCACCGCACCTGCAAGGACTACCTAAGCACGTCTCCCGTCAGATACAAATTCCCAGCTTCGCCCTGCCCACAGTACTCAAACTCGTAGTTATGAACTCCCGTAAGAGTAAGGGCTTCAAACTTTGCCCACCCCTCCCCACTAACTCTTACGGGAATTAGTTCATAACTACGAGTTTGAGTACTGTGGGCAGGGCGAAGCTGGGAATTTGTATTTGACGGGAGGCGTGCCTAGGTAGTCCTTGCAGGTGCGGTGATCACTGTGTCCCCAGTGGTGTAGGGGTCAGCGCAACTGCCTAGAAAACAGGAGACCCGGGTTCGAATCCTGGCTGGGTACACATTTTCAGCTTTGCCCAATCGCAGTTGATGTCATATATTCTATGAATGTCGAATAATAACAACTGCAGGATCAGAAGTGACGTCTGTTCTCTCGGAACAATATTAAAATTTTTTTGTCGTTTGTAAGCACAGTTATCATAAAACGTAAAAGGTTAACATGGGTACAGAGCAAAACATGCCGCCCCCTTAAGCTGCCGCCCTAGGCCCGTGCCTAGTGGGACTACAAGTGAATCCGCCATGTGGCGAGCCGTTACCAGAACTTCTGCCGATTTTATTCTTCCATTGTTTTAAAATGACGCAACGAGAAAGTCGAGGCAGCAACACGCTTTTTTTTTATATGCTGTCTGTTGAAATACTTCCCACCTTCGTTCTTGTAAATTCATTCCTTCACTTCAGTTTGCTTTGTGAAAATCAATTCCGATCTATTTTCCGTCTATCGTGTTTCAAAATTATTTTCCTCTTACTTTTTTCGTAATTTTGTGACTTTAACAGACAGGCAATAATATTATAAAACTGGCAACCTGTGACTAGATATAAAAGAATTCAAAAAATCTGGAGGAAGAATTTAAGAAAGATGTCTAAATATACATAACAACAGAGCAAACTGGAAATCGCAACACGACTCAGGTACGAAAAGACAGAAATTTTACGCTTGTTCAGACGCGTATGTAGTTTATTTTTCCTGTCATCAGTATACAGCTTCAACTTCAGCCACTTTCCAATCTTTTTGCGAATTTTTAAAATTTTTCTATCAGTATTTTCAGTAATTACAACAGTAAGTTCAAATAAAGGCTAATATGGCTTCCACGAGTGTGTTTTAACAAGACATTCCTCATTTGTCTATCGCGGCGTTCTTCCTTGCGTGTGTCGTGCTGTGATAGTAACATCTTTGAGTTCATATCATCAAACGCCATTAGTCTGGCACGGCTAGTATTTACATTTTTCAACCGAGTTTTACACTGTAGTAGAGACTCGCTCCAAGGTGCCAAAACGTGGGCAGTGTAAATTCCGACAGTCAGACGCAACAGACCAAACCGATAGCAAAACCAAACATGACTGACAACCGATTAGACAAATATTTCACCGTCACGGACTGCAATAAAGCGTCGATAGCAGACCGAGCCTCACATACACCAATACATACCGTAACACAGCGTTGCAGCCAGTATTTGCTTCTAGAGGGGCTCATTTTTAAAAAAATAAAGCCTATTGAAATTATTAATCTATGATTTGTGATTCTTCAGTTTCTCCCGGCGTATTTGATGATCAAAATATCCACGGGTGTACTGCCGGTCAATAGTGTCCAACGGGCACAATATTTCGGCGATCATACATGTCGCCATCATCAGGTGAACTGACGGACTGAGCTCCTGGAAACGCGCCGGCACGGAGATCCGCACGCTACGGCTGCTCGAAGGGAACTGGGTTCTAGCCCGGTAGCGGGCCATTTAAATACCCGCGGCCTGCGGAGCGACCCCTCCGCGCCCCGCGCCGCGGCCGCGCAGTGGAACCGATATTGCGCCGGCGTCTGAGAAGACGTCGGTGTGAGGGCTCTGTCCGCCGTGGTCATCACTTCGTTACGTTTGCTAGATTTACTCTTAATCAACCCAATCGCTGGTTCCCAAGCTTTGCTAAGATTATAGCCAGAGTCACGGTTTATGAGGTCGTCACTTGTGCGAATTTCAATGGCCTCTCTAACGACGCAATCCCAGTATCTCGACGTCTGTACCAGAATCCTAGTGTGTTCATACTCCATGGCGTGATTCTCCGACAAACAATGTTCAGCGACCGCCGACTTGCTCGGATACATCAATCGTGTGTGCCTCTGGTGTTCAACGCATCGATCCTCGACGGTACGCATCGTCTGTGCAATATATGACTTTCCACACTGGCACGGAATCTGGTACACGCCCGCCTTCCTCAAACCGAGATCATCTCTAGCGCTCCTCACCAGTGCACCAGTGCACCTCATAAACCGTGACTCTGGCTATAATCTTAGCAAAGCTTGGGAACCAGCGATTGGGTTAATTAAGAGTAAATCTAGCAAACGTAACGAAGTGACGACCACGGCGGACAGAGCCCTCACACCGACGTCTTCTCAGACGCCGGCGCAATATCGGTTCCACTGCGCGGCCGCGGCGCGGGGCGCGGACCGCGGAGGGGTCGCTCCGCGGGCCGCGGGTATTTAAATGGCCCGCTACCGGGATAGAACCCAGTTCCCTTCGAGCAGCCGTAGCGTGCGGATCTCCGTGCCGGCGCGTTTCCAGGAGCTCAGTCCGTCAGTTCACCTGATGATGGCGACATGTATGATCGCCGAAATATTGTGCCCGTTGGACACTATTGACCGGTAGTACACCCGTGGATATTGGATATTTTGATAATCTATGATTTCTTTTTATGAAATGTTTCAAATGTTTGTATAGCTTATGGGACTTAACTACGGGGTCATCATTCCCTCGGTCGGTGGTTCGAATCCCCCCTCGGGCATGGATATTTGTGCCGTCCATAGTTGTAAGTAGTTCATAAGTAGTTTGTCAGTTTAGGGACTGATTACCCCGTAGTTAAGTCCCTTAAGCTTAACAAACAACAATCATCATTCCCTAAAATTAGAAACTACTTATGAACTAACTAAGGACGGCACAAATATCCATGCCCGAGGGGGATTCGAACCCCCGCCCATAGTGGCCGTGCAGACCGCGACTGGCGCGCCGCAGTCCCCTCGGCCACCGCGGCCAGCTTATTTTTACGTTTTTTTTTTTTTTTTGTAATTTAACCAATTATACTACAAAAGCAATTGCACAAGATATTAATTGAGTAGGCTCACATTATGGTGGCCGAGGGGATTGAGGCGCTTCAGTCACGTTCTGCACGGCCACTACGGTCGGGGGTTCGAATCCCTCCCTCGGGCATGGATATTTGTGCTGTTCTTAGAGTTAGCTAGTTCATAAGTAGTTTGTAAGCTTAGGGACTGATGACCCCGCAGTTAAGTCCCATACGTTCTACAAACATTTTGCTCACATTAATTTGAAAGTGGTGGAAATGGAGTTTATATAATCAGCTCGTAAATTAATTAAGCAGCTTCTTTGTTACTAGCCAAAGAGAGAGGTGTTTACAGTTTAATTAAGATGAGACTCTATGGGTAAAGACTGAACTATAGTAACACTAGTGTTGTTCATAAGATGCCACTCGGTGGCGCCGCTGACCTGCTAGGCATCCGGTCGCCCCCTATGGAACAATCGGTTCGTAACTTCAGCATAGCAGTAACAATAGCGGCAGCATCAAAGCTGGTCGCAGCGGCAATAAGACCGCTCACAGTAACAGCAGCATAAGGCATAGCGTTGGCGACCCATTGTCACGTTCACTTGTGCTTGGCAAATTATAGTTACTTTGTGATTTATTACATGTCTACTTTAAATATTTCCAGTGCCGACCTGCTTAAAAAAATGAAAACAATAAAAATAATAAAATTAGATAATCTTTGGAAGGTGTGAAAGGTTGGGGGCTTCAGTTCTATCAGCACCTCCCTCCCCCCCCCCACCACCACCACCACCCCTTCACCTCCCTGTGGCTGTGCCACTGGGCAGCACAGGTAAAACAGTTCACAGAAATATGTAGTTCACAACACGAACTCACGGCCACAGATCGTTTCAGGCACGGTTGGAAGAAATTTTTACCATTACCAGACAAACGGCGGTAACATCAAAGACGCGCAAGTGACAATAGTTACAGTGCTGGCTACAACAACAACAGTAATCAGTGCAGAAATGACACCTGTAATGGTATTAATAACATTTCCAACAGTGTAGGCAAAACAATAGGATTGAAAGTCAAAACCGGTCACAGACATTTCCACTGACTGTTCCAATCAAAGACAATTGAGGTGACACACAACAAACTACAGGGACTCAAACAAACTGAATTTGCTCACCTCACGCACTACTACACTGAGCTATGGGTGTAGTGAATGCACATCTCTTGTGTATGTCAGTTTATTGCGCTACATGGATGGTATAGATATTAAAAATGAGCTACTGCATAAGTATAGTCCATGTAAAAGCCAAATGAATTAGGTACTTCAATCTCATATACGTATCACAGTAGGAAGCATTCCTATTACCATATTGCCTCACAATAGTACTGCTGTAAATATACTGTCGTACACGTTCTTACAGACGGTAACAAAGGCGTGCGACTTGCCGTCGATGGCAGTTTGGTGCGTGCTTAGCGGGCCGCCCGACGTCCGGAATAAATTTAATACGGGTTGGCGCGCAAGATATTTCTGACATACGTAACACGAACACTTAGAAACAAAAGTTTAATACTCACTTGTATTACACAAGGTGCTTGAACTGCCTCCCTTCGTTGTTCGAGCATTTCTGACACCTGCTGAGGAAGTTGCTCATTACACTCTGAAGTTCCCTCTGAGAAATTGCAGCGATTTCATGACGAATGTTTGTTTTTAGTTCATCTTAAGTGTGGGGATTTGATTCCTACACTTTCTCTTTTAATACTATCTACAGATAAAAATCGCACGGCGTTAAACAGGGATGTTCTTAGTGATAAATTTTTCACCAAACACATTACCAATTTCCCATATTGATAAGTTGGCTGTATGAACTGTCGCAGATTCTTGTTCAAATGTCATGAAGGCATGTTCTCTTTCACTTAATTGGGCAAATTAAGGTTGCAATATGTTTACAACGTACCTGTCACTATTAGGGTAAGGTGGTAAAAATTCGATATAGGTACAATTCCGATCAACATAAGTTTTCGCGCCATTTTTCACTCGTAGCACTTGGCTTTGTGTGGCGTTGTAGTGTAACAGGTTTCTACAGCTCCTCCTGTCTTTTTCCAACAATACACCACTTTTTGCTACGGAAAGATGAATTTCTGCCTATTAAGGTGGACGTGGAGCTACATCGTCGAACGCGTTCTTATAAATTTTCTAGTTTCCACGCACTTGTAAATTCATTATTGTGCAACGTTTGGTACCGCAACGTATGCGCTGGTGCCCGAAGGAAAAAGTGCTTTTTATGTGGAAAAACTCAGTGATCAAGATTGTACGAGAAAGTGATCATAATTATACCTAGTGTGGTAAATTTCCTATCGATTTTTCTCAATTTTGTAACCTTTTTTGTGTTCATACCTACATTTGTAATTGTCTAATATTTGTGTTACATATTCATTAAACATTCAAGAACAAGTGCGATAGTTAAAATTATTTATTTTCTCAATATATTTGCAGTTACAATTACATTTGTCTGAAATTATCGAAATTGTACCCCTTCACCCTAATTGTTTCCTGAAAAAGTATAAGGACTTTTATTCTCTCGCACCACACTCCAATTTTTTTTATCATGCAGGGGATGTTCGTGAACGATTATTTTGCGAATTAACATACCAACTTGGGTGGAACCATGATTCGTCCGAAAACAAAGTTAAGTTCGGGACAATTTCTCTGTCATGCACTTCTTTCACAATCAGTGAGTGTAATGAGCAAATTCCTCATCCGGTGTCTGAAATGCTTGAACAATGAAGGTAGGCACTTGCAGCACCTCCTTGCGTAATACAGGTGAGTAATAAACTTTTCTTTCTAAGTGTTCGTGTTATATATGTCAGAAATAAGTTGCGCGCCATCCCGTATTAAATTTAGTCCGGATAACGGGTGGGCTGCTAACCGGGCGCCACAGATGTCATCGCCAGCAAGTCGCACGCTGCACAGGCGGTTGCGCTGAGGATTGATCATCCTGTATTATGCCACGGCGGAATACCCATGCGCATAAGGCGCCTTGCTGCAGTGCACACAGCCCTCCACCGTCAGAGGTTCGAGTCCTCCCTCGGACATGTGTGTGTGTGTGTGTGTGTGTGTGTGTGTATGTGTGTGGGTGTGGGTGGTGGGTGGGTGGGTGTGTGTGTTGTTCTTAGGATAAGTTACTTTAAATAGTTTGTAAGTTTAAGGACCGATGACCGCTGCAGTTAGATCCCATAGCTTTACAAACATTTGATAAATAGTATATAGTTCACCTACATTTTCTGTGTAAAACTGCAGAATTATTGGTGCAGTTGGGGCCAGGACAAAACCCAAAGATACAGAAACTGGTACCTATTCACTTTAATGATATTACATATTTTTGCACTTTTCTTGTGTCATCACTAACTTTAAGAAAGAACAAGAAGTGGCAACATTTATATTCTTGACCCCATCGTATTGTTCAAATTCCACATACAAAAAGTTATTTGCTAGCCATGATCAGTTCTGGTAAAATTAAAGGGATTTACCCACACAAAGATCTTAAGAGATTTCATGCTGAGGTGATACATGCAGTCAGTCTCACAACATTAGGGTAGATTATCATGCACAGTGAAGATTATGTCAAGGAAGCCAACACTGATCTATTAGTATAATATTTGGTAAGTACGTCTAGAGCAACTGTCAGCTGTTTCTGAAGGTAAACATAGGTATAAACAATATGGTAAGAAAATTGTCAGCAATCAGTCGTATATAAAACCTTTCGAACTGCATGTTGGAGGTTACGTTCTTATGAACATGGAAGTCGAAAAGTTTTATATGTTTTAACTGTTTGTTTCAAACATTGGAAATGATCACACAGTGATCGAAATCTAGATCTGAATAAACAAAATATTTACGACTGATAGCTGACCATTTTTTACAAATCAAAAGTCATTGAGCACACGAGCCACAGTGGAATCAAGCCTGATAAAATACGGTAAGAGGATTGACACAAGCCGGCCGCGGTGGCCGAGGAGACTGAGGCGCTTCAGTCACGGTCTGCAAGGCCTCTACGGTCGGGGGTTCGAATCCCCCCTCGGGCATGGATATTTGTGCCGTCTTTAGTATAAGGTAGTTCATAAGTAGTTTGTAAGTTTAGGAACTGATGACCGCGTAGTCAAGTCCCATAAGCTTAACAAACATTTGAACATTTGATTGCCACAATACAACACTTCTCAACCACTCTTTTTAGTTCATGACTTGTGTCTTGTTTGGGTCATGAGGCCCTGAATAGCTGAGGTATTATCCCCGCATTTAATAAGTTCTTATGTCTCTTATTATCTAGCATTTGCAGAATTGTAATCCATAACGTTTTATTTTAAGTCAAGTATTGATGCATTTTTATTTAAAAAATTCTCATTTTTATCTCATTTTATCTTATTGTAGCCGTGATGTCAACACAACTCCAGAGTTTAGCACACAATCATTAGTCTAAATTAGTATACATACTTGTGCAAAATGGTTAACGAGGTGTACTGGTCGGTTACCACCGCCACTAGCCTCGACATCACACCTATCGCCCCCTCGAACCACAGTCAGTCGGCTTCAGACTAGCGGCCCATACACATGGTGATCCGTCTCTTCAGTTGTATTCGCACTTCCGCCCAACACGAATATTCAATTTCAAATCACCTTTATGGATCTGATGAACCTCACTACACTGACCACAATCTGGCTACCCATCACGTCGCCTTTTGTCACAGGCCAAACAAATTTTACCGATTGCCGACTTTTCTTTTATCAAAAACTAGCTGAGTACCCGGCCTTGCCCGGTTATTTATTTATTTAATCGAGCCTTGAGTTAGTACTTTTGCTATTCACTCTCTCTCTATGTCCATCTCCTTTTTTCTAAAAACATGTTACATTTATCAGAGAATATATGACAAATAAGAAATCACACGTAAAAATGCACTCGTTTCGAAGAAGTAAGGTTGTGAGGCGGCATCGTGAATCGTGTCGGGATAACACAGTCGGTAGTGCGCTTGCCCGCGAAAGGCAAAGGTCCCAGGTTCGAGTCCCGGTTCCGCAACACAATTTTAATCTGCCAGGAAGTTTCATATCAGCGCACACTCCGCTGCAGAGTGAAGTTTCATTCTGGAAACATCCCTTAGGCTGTGGCTAAGCCATGTCTCCACCATATCCTTTCTTCCAGGAGTGCTAGTCTTTCGTGTTTGCAGGAGAGCTTCTGTGAAGTTTGGAAAGTAGGAGACGAGGTACTGGCGGAAGTAAGGTTGTGAGGCGGCATCGTGAATCGTGTCGGGATAACACAGTCGGTAGTGCGCTTGCCCGCGAAAGGCAAAGGTCCCAGGTTCGAGTCCCGGTTCCGCAACACAATTTTAATCTGCCAGGAAGTTTCATATCAGCGCACACTCCGCTGCAGAGTGAAGTTTCATTCTGGAAACATCCCTTAGGCTGTGGCTAAGCCATGTCTCCACCATATCCTTTCTTCCAGGAGTGCTAGTCTTGCGTGTTTGCAGGAGAGCTTCTGTGAAGTTTGGAAAGTAAGAGACGAGGTACTGGCGGAAGTACGGTTGTGAGGCGGCATCGTGAATCGTGTCGGGATAACACAGTCGGTAGTGCGCTTGCCCGCGAAAGGCAAAGGTCCCAGGTTCGAGTCCCGGTTCCGCAACACAATTTTAATCTGCCAGGAAGTTTCATATCAGCGCACACTCCGCTGCAGAGTGAAGTTTCATTCTGGAAACATCCCTTAGGCTGTGGCTAAGCCATGTCTCCACCATATCCTTTCTTCCAGGAGTGCTAGTCTTTCGTGTTTGCAGGAGAGCTTCTGTGAAGTTTGGAAAGTAGGAGACGAGGTACTGGCGGAAGTAAGGTTGTGAGGCGGCATCGTGAATCGTGTCGGGATAACACAGTCGGTAGTGCGCTTGCCCGCGAAAGGCAAAGGTCCCAGGTTCGAGTCCCGGTTCCGCAACACAATTTTAATCTGCCAGGAAGTTTCATATCAGCGCACACTCCGCTGCAGAGTGAAGTTTCATTCTGGAAACATCCCTTAGGCTGTGGCTAAGCCATGTCTCCACCATATCCTTTCTTCCAGGAGTGCTAGTCTTGCGTGTTTGCAGGAGAGCTTCTGTGAAGTTTGGAAAGTAAGAGACGAGGTACTGGCGGAAGTACGGTTGTGAGGCGGCATCGTGAATCGTGTCGGGATAACACAGTCGGTAGTGCGCTTGCCCGCGAAAGGCAAAGGTCCCAGGTTCGAGTCCCGGTTCCGCAACACAATTTTAATCTGCCAGGAAGTTTCATATCAGCGCACACTCCGCTGCAGAGTGAAGTTTCATTCTGGAAACATCCCTTAGGCTGTGGCTAAGCCATGTCTCCACCATATCCTTTCTTCCAGGAGTGCTAGTCTTTCGTGTTTGCAGGAGAGCTTCTGTGAAGTTTGGAAAGTAGGAGACGAGGTACTGGCGGAAGTAAGGTTGTGAGGCGGCATCGTGAGTCGTGTCGGGATAGCACAGTCGGTAGTGCGCTTGCCCGCGAAAGGCAAAGGTCGCAGGTTCGAGTCCCAGTTCCGCAACACAATTTTAATCTGCCAGGAAGTTTCATATCAGCGCACACTCCGCTGCAGAGTGAAGTTTCATTCTGGAAACATCCCTTAGGCTGTGGCTAGGCCATGTCTCCACCATATCCTTTCTTCCAGGAGTGCTAGTCTTGCGTGTTTGCAGGAGAGCTTCTGTGAAGTTTGGAAAGTAGGAGACGAGGTACTGGCGGAAGTAAGGTTGTGAGGCGGGATCGTGAGTCGTGTCGGGATAGCACAGTCGGTAGTGCGCTTGCCCGCGAAAGGCAAAGGTCGCAGGTTCGAGTCCCGGTTCCGCAACACAATTTTAATCTGCCAGGAAGTTTCATATCAGCGCACACTCCGCTGCAGAGTGAAGTTTCATTCTGGAAACATCCCTTAGGCTGTGGCTAGGCCATGTCTCCACCATATCCTTTCTTCCAGGAGTGCTAGTCTTGCGTGTTTGCAGGAGAGCTTCTGTGAAGTTTGGAAAGTAGGAGACGAGGTACTGGCGGAAGTAAGGTTGTGAGGCGGCATCGTGAGTCGTGTCGGGATAGCACAGTCGGTAGTGCGCTTGCCCGCGAAAGGCAAAGGTCGCAGGTTCGAGTCCCGGTTCCGGCACACAATTTTAATCTGCCAGGAAGTTTCATATCAGCGCACACTCCGCTGCAGAGTGAAGTTTCATTCTGGAAACATCCCTTAGGCTGTGGCTAAGCCATGTCTCCACCATATCCTTCTTCCAGGAGTGCTAGTCTTGCTTGTTTGCAGGAGAGCTTCTGTGAAGTTTGGAAAGTAGGAGACGAGGTACTGGCGGAAGTAAAGTTGTGAGGCGGCATCGTGAGTCGTGTCGGGTCAGTCGCGGCTCGGCTGTCGCAGCGGTCGATCGCGTGTGCGGAGCTCTCTCGCCGGTGTCGCTCACTGGTGTTTACATTCGCGCTTGCTTGCATTGATAAATTATTAATTTGAAATGGAGTCACAATTTAGAAAGTATACTTTGAAGTTTGGTTTTAGTTTTGATATAGAACGTCAAAAAGTATTCGAATTCGACGATTGGTTCTTCGGAAAGTTTAACGTACTTGAAGAAGATCTGTTTGGTATGTCTTACGACTTCCTGAGCAACGTTTATGTGGTGAAACTGAGGAACGACGAAATCTGTCAGAAGATAATGACCAAGACCAACGGGAGCGCCGTGTCCAAGACCAGTTCTGGTGAGCTGAGTCGAGTTACTATTACTTATGCTGGGTTAGGCCTTCGCACCGTTAAAGTTCACCTGTTACCGTTTGAGCTAGATTTGCAATATATCGCGGAGGCTGTTTTGAAGTACGGCACCATGTATGGCGTAACTATTGATAAATGGGGAGGTAACATGCACTTATAGGTTGACAACGGTGTACGAACTGTGAAGATCGATTTGAAATGTCATATACCGTCCTTTGTGAATGTATTTGGATTCCGAGCCCTTGTTGTGTACGAGGGACAATCGCGTACCTGTTCTGCTTGTAATTTGCCGGGCCACCTTAGGGCGGAATGTCCGCGCAAAAACCTGTACAGTTGCCTGCCGAGGTAGACGCGGACGGCAGACCGCGGGCCCAGTACGCCACAGTCGCCAGTCGTTTGTTTCCGCGCGAGCCGAGCGCGGCCAACCTGCCCAGTGACGTCACTGCGGCGGCAGTCCGGCGCTCACGCAGAGCACTCCCCTTTTGTTTCCGAAACCCGTTCCGCACAAGACTACATCACTGACGATACTAATGTAGCAGAGTCTGTCACGAGAGACGAGGATGAGGCCCGTGAATCAGCGAAAGCCATCCGTGATGCCACAAACGTCCCTCCACCTAAGCCGTTGAATAGTATGGAACAATTGCAAACTGAAAAACGAGGAGACCCTCCCTCACCTACACCTGCAACTCGTGATTTTCCCGAGACAAGTGATTTAAATTCGACTGCTCCTGCACCTGCAACTCCTACTTCCAAGAAATAGAAGAAGTCGTCTTCTAACTTACCGAAAGATGCGACAGGCCGTTCGTCGCCTGAGAAAAAGAAAGTTCGTGTTGCTCGCGAAGGTGTTACGGAGGCCACTAAGGAATTGCGTATGGTAGCGCAGCGGGTAGCTGTCAAACTCAAAAACAACCAGTCGGAAGCGTCGCAAGCGGCCGCAGTTACTAGTGGCGAGCCTATGGAGTCCGACGACACGAGAGAAAAACCGCCGGACCCTGTGTGGTTTGCGGACGATGACATGGAGGGTAATGAGGAACACTGATAAAGTGTATTACTGCAAGTGTTCAAGTATGTCTACGCGGATAAGTGGCATTCTATTGTTAGTGTGTCTGCTCCTAGTCATACTTGTGCGTGCTTATGGCTACACACATAAAAGATAATTTAATGTCTGCTAATTTTACGTACAACATTACTTCGATCAATATCAATAGAATTGAGAACCACGTCAAACTTCGAGCCCTCACGGCCTTCCTGTATAATACTAACGTAGACATTGGGCTACTACAAGAAGTCTGTGTAGAACCACAGGTGGCGGGATTTCTCACAACTGCAAACATCAGCAAAGAGGATCATACTGGAACTGCAATTCTTTTACGTGACGGAATCCCTCATTCAAACATTATACGGCTTACGAATGGACACGGCATCTCCTGTAACATTAATAGCATTCAGATTATCAACTTATACGCACCATCCGGCAGTAATCGCCGACAAGAACGCTCCTCGTTTTACAGAACTGATGTGCCATTTCTAATTAACACCTACGCCAATAACTGTATTATTGGAGGAGATTTTAATTGCGTAATTTCACCAAAAGACCAAACCCAGAATTTTAATAAATGTATCGAACTCGACCACCTCATCCAAGGACTGAAATTCCTCGACACCTGGGAAATAATCCATGGCGACCACATAGCGTACACGCACATCTCCAACAACTCCGCCAGTCGAATAGATCGTATCTATGTTTCTGACGCCCTTCGCAGAAATGTAGCCAATAGTGATATTGCACCCGTCAGCTTTTCCGACCATAGTGCTCACCAGTGCTATGTCAATCTCCAACGACCGAAAGTCTTTCGCGGCAGAGGCTATTGGCGGATGGATAGCGGTCTGTTGCGCGACCAACAGCTGCACACAGAAGTGCAACAGGCGTGGGAGCAGGCCAAGCGCTCTCAGACCAGGTACCGGACGACCATAGAATGGTGGCTATCTTGCGCCAAACCGAAGCTTCGAGTAACGGTTAAAAGATATGCTTACCAGAAATCATACTGGTACAAACAAAGAATAGAATTCTACTTCACATGTCTCCGCGAGCTGTATCATTCTACTGACGTTCCGATAACAGACACCTACCGCCGAATACAGAAGTATAAAGCGAAAATAACGAATTTGTATCGCCAACAAATGGAAAGCACGATAGCAAGGTCGCAACCGAAGGACATTGCGTCGCAAGAAACAGCTTCCCTCTATCACACATTACGGACAATGAAGCGTCAGAAAGCAAAATTAATCGAGGTGGTCGAAGATAGTGGCGGGAACGCAGTCACACAACAACGGGACATTATATCACACGTATGCAGGTACTTTATATATATATATATATATATATATATATATATATATATATATATATATATATAGCTTATGGGACTTAACTACGGGGTCATCAGTCCCTAAACTTACAAACTACTTATCAACTACCTTATACTAAAGACGGCACAAATATCCATGCCCGAGGGGGGATTCGAACCCCCGACCGTAGTGGCCGTGCAGACCGTGACTGGAGCGCCTCAGTCTCCTCGGCCACCGCGACCGGCTATGCAGGTACTACAGAGAACTGTATGACACCCACGAAATCGATGAAGCACTTTGCAATGAAGTCCTCAGTGAAATACATTGCTTCCTGTCACGTGAAGACGTTGCCACACTTGAGAGCCCATTTGTTGAAGACGACATAAAACAGGCCGTGTTCAACGCCGCGAAGCCAAAGTCTCCTGGACCTGACGAACTCTGCGCTGAATTTTACCAACAATTTTGGGATCTGCTGGCTCAAACACTGATTCAACTGGCCAATGAAATGTGGCAACTCGACTCTGTTCCGGACGAAATTAAGGAAGGTTTTATTGTGCCTATACACAAAAAAGGCAATAGTAAAAAGATCACCGAATTGAGACCTATCACATTGTTAAACTCAGATTTCAAAATCATAACGAGAGCTGCTAAACAGCGACTGCAACCATTGCTCCAAAAAATACTGGGACCACACAATATGCTGCGGTGCCTGGGCGCAGCGCGATAACAGCTGCCTGCGAGTTACGGGACGTCATATGCACCCTGAAGTACAATCAAGATCCTGGCGCGCTTCTGTTCCTAGACTTCGAAAAGGCATATGACCGCATCAACCATGATTACCTTCTTAAAGTACTGACGAAGATGGGTTTTGGCCAGCGTTTCGTCAAATTAATCAAGCACTTCCTCTCTGATGCTCCCTCGCGCGTTTTGCTCAATGGACACCTGACAGACAAAATAACCATTAAAAGGTCTATCCGGCAAGGCTGCCCCTTATCCATGGCGTTGTATGCCATTGCAGTGGAACCTCTGCTTCTCAACATTAACTGTCGATCACAAGGAATCAACATAGGAGCCAAAAAGGTGACCTGTATTGCCTATGCTGACGACATCTGCTTAGCTGTTGAATCCACTGCAAACCTCATGGAGGTGCGGACCATTGTAAACGATTTTACCAAGGTTACTGGCGCACAGCTCAACACCAGGAAGACGATACTGCTGAATATAGGTGCGGGAATTGGTGATGCTACGCACCGTGATTGGTGCGAGACAGCGACTGAACATAAAAGTCTCGGCGTCTTCTGGAGAGCGGAGCCAGATGCTATGGCAACGAAGAACTGGACCGGCATGCTGCACAAGATCAGGGCTACAACGCGTATTTATTCCGACAGAGAATTAGATCTGTTGCAAAGAGTTCATACAGTTAAAATCTCCATAGCAAGCAGAATGTGCTACCTCGGCCAAATCCTGCCAGTATCCGACCCACTCGCAACAAGCATACAACAAGCGTTTTGTTGGTACGTATTGAAAGGCCATGTCTTCAAAGTATGTTTTGAAACACTAACATTACCAATTTCACGGGGAGGACTTGGTCTCATCAGTGCCAAACACAAGTGTCGGACTCTCCTAATAAACCGTATACATAAAACCATCACCACAACCACTCCGAATTTAATAAAGGATCTCACATCTCTCTTGAGGCCATGCAGCTTCAGCCCTCCGCTCAACGAGGACTTGATACCGATAGCCCTCCGTCACATCCGGTATTACTACAGCGAATTCAGCTACATCCACCATGCCGATGACGTTTTCCCACCTTATACGGACGCCAAGACCTACGACTTTCTCACCAGAGGAATAAGTGACAACAGAGTAATACAGAAGTACCCAAATGTCAAATGGAACATCATCTGGAAGAATGTCCATAGCTCTGTACTGCCATCACGCATTAGATCTGCGTGGTACATGATCGTCAATGATAAAGTTCTCACAGCCGAAAAGCGCCACAACATCAAGATGTGTCCTTCGCCGGCTTGCGCCACATGTGGTCTCGTTGACACTTTACCTCACAGGCTCACCTGTGGAACAACGGGACAGATTATTACAGTAATGCGAGAACGCCTGGCGATCATCGACCGTACGGTTCCACACACCGTCGACATCAATGAATTACTCCGACCCGACAAGTTACGATATCCACGAAGGAAAAACAACGCTGCGATTTGGATCTTAGGTTACACGGCTGTATACGCTCTTGACAATCGTCACACCACCCTTGACGATTACCGAGCGTATCTCGAATACGAACACAGCGCCATACAAGGACTCCGGGACTATAAGGACACATATGGTAACATGCTGCAAATTATGGTACAAATGTAACGATAGTTCAAGACAATAAAAAAACTAGCACAATAGAAACAAAGGGAAAAAAAGTGAAATGTACTACTCATGACCTCGGAAATTTCGGAGCACGGACGCATCAAAGTTAAGAGATGACAAACTGCACACATAACAACACAAGTATGATGTTCTAAGAGTTACGTATAGAAGACACGGAATAATAACCCACCTTATCGAGAAGACGAGCTTTGAAGCACTGTGCAGACGAAACTACCGTGGGAAATGGATTTTTATTTTATTCAATTTAACTTTTCTCTTCGGTTTATCTTACGTTTTATTATTTATTTATGGAAAACTCCAACATTTCTTTTGATTTCCTTATCGGGCAGGAGCCCAACTATTCTCGTCAGACGTATACGGCCATCTGTTGTGGAAATAAATAAATGCGTTGGAGACGGAACTGTAACAAATCCTTTTGTCCGAATGGAAAACATATATTTGATTCATATCCAAGGAGATGGATTTCAGTTACAGCCAATGAAGCTTCGCCAATGAACGCGATCATGGAGAGCAAAAGGCTGGGCTAGAAGGGGAGGTATGGAGGACAAAAAAAAATAAATAAATAAATAAATAAAAAAGGGATAGCACAGTCGGTAGTGCGCTTGCCCGCGAATGGCAAAGGTCCCACGTTCGAGTCCCGGTTCCGGCACACAATTTTAATCTGCCAGGAAGTTCCATATCAGCGCACACTCCGCTGCAGAGTGAAGTTTCATTCTGGAAACATCCCTCAGGCTGTGGCTAAGCCATGTCTCCACCATATCCTTTCTTCCAGGAGTGCTACTCTTGCGTGTTTGCAGGAGAGCTTCTGTGAAGTTTGGAAAGTAGGAGACGAGGTACTGGCGGAAGTAAGGTTGTGAGGCGGCATCGTGAGTCGTGTCGGGATAGCACAGTCATAGTGCTCTTTCCCGCGAAAGGCAAAGGTCGCAGGTTCGAGTCCCGGTACCGCAACACAATTTTAATCTGCCAGGAAGTTTCATATCAGCGCACACTCCACTGCAGAGTGAAGTTTCATTCTGGAAACATCCCTTAGGCTGTGGCTAAGCCATGTCTCCACCATATCCTTTCTTCCAGGAGTGCTAGTCTTGCGTGTTTGCAGGAGAGCTTCTGTGAAGTTTGGAAAGTAGGAGACGAGGTACTGGCGGAAGTAAGGTTGTGAGGCGGCATCGTGAGTCGTGTCGGGATAGCACAGTCGGTAGTGCGCTTGCCCGCGAAAGGCAAAGGTCCCAGGTTCGAGTCCCGGTTCCGCGACACAATTTTAATCTGCCAGGAAGTTTCATATCAGCGCACACTCCACTGCAGAGTGAAGTTTCATTCTGGAAACATCCCTTAGGCTGTGACTAAGCCATGTCTCCACCATATCCTTTCTTCCAGGAGTGCTAGTCTTGCGTGTTTGCAGGAGAGCTTCTGTGAAGTTTGGAAAGTAGGAGACGAGGTACTGGCGGAAGTAAGGTTGTGAGGCGGCATCGTGAGTCGTGTCGGGATAGCACAGTCAGTAGTGCTCTTGCCCGCGAAAGGCAAAGGTCGCAGGTTCGAGTCCCGGTTCCGCAACACAATTTTAATCTGTCAGGAAGTTTCATATCAGCGCACACTCCACTGCAGAGTGAAGTTTCATTCTGGAAACATCCCTTAGGCTGTGGCTAAGCCATGTCTCCACCATATCCTTTCTTCCAGGAGTGCTAGTTTTGCGTGTTTGCAGGAGAGCTTCTGTGAAGTTTGGAAAGTAGGAGACGAGGTACTGGCGGAAGTAAGGTTGTGAGGCGGCATCGTGAGTCGTGTCGGGATAGCACAGTCGGTAGTGCGCTTGCCCGCGAAAGGCAAAGGTCCCAGGTTCGAGTCCCGGTTCCGGCACACAATTTTAATTTGCCAGGAAGTTTCATATCAGCGCACACTCCGCTTCAGAGTGAAGTTTTATTCTTCTTTGCGATAGTTTCATAAAAAGCGGATCACAGAAAGAAGAACATCATAATTTAGCGTTTTCATCGACAACCGTCATGTCTATCTTTCTCTTTCATCTCCACAATTAATAGACGAATTTTCAGGGAGTTTTCACAGGCAACGTGCGAGTGTCTTGCAGTTACAGAAACGCTCCATTTCACAAAATCGGATCAGAAAAAGAAAGATATCACAATTTAAACATTTCTCTGAAAGCAATCGCAGGCGTCTGTTTGTAGAGAGTAAGCCTGACGCCGTGACCTAGTCTGTTGTTGCAGTGAATTCAAAGTATGTTAGTACAGATCTTCCGTATGTAAGCTGTGCTTAGAGTAGCTGTTACAGTAGTGCGCCTGCGGATGTGGGCATGCATGTTGCGTGACCTTGGCGGCGCATGTGCTGCAGGCGAGGCGCGCGCGACGCTAGTATTACATGTCGCGCGCCGCAAAGTTTTCATGATGACGTCATAGCCTTAGCCCTCTTTGGTTCCAACGTGTCCGGTTGTGGTGCCATTTAGGGCATTCCATACGTTTCTCGGGGGGTTCATTCCTGGCAGGAGTGCTGTGGGATGCCTTTGCCACATTTCCTTGATAGCTGCTCCATTGTTTTCTCCATCGGTCTTGGAGGTTGAAGGTTGCCGGCTGTGATCCAGTTGCCTAAGCTCACACTGGGTTCCGTGATTTTAATCGAGTTTATGGTGTGTTATGTAGTATTTCGTAGATTGGTAAGTTTTTTTGGGAAGGATGGATCGTTTAATTTGTCCAGTTCATGAAATGTAGCCTGTTGGAGTCGGAGTGATGGAGGCGCTACGTTTGTGAGAACTGGGAGCCAAGATAAGGCTGTTGATTTCAGTCCCAGATACCAGTCTCATTGTGTCGTTCATGTGCACGCCGATCTCGTTTACTTTGTTGTTTTTCCCCCATACAGGAAAGCAGTACTCAGCAACTGGGTAATCAAGTGATTGTGCGGCTGTTCTTAGTGTGTCGCCACAGGCTCCCCAAGATGTTCCAGCTAGCTTCCTAATTATGTTGTTCCTGCTTTTTAATTTTTGTCCTGTGGCCTCCAGGTGCTTTTTGTATCTCAGGGACCTATCTAGGGTTATTCCCAGGTATCTGCGGAAGCGGTTGTGCCGTAGTCTCCTGTCGCAAAGCTGTAGGTTCAGTTTCCTGTTTGCTTGCCGGGTGTTGAGATAGAATGCGCTGACCTCTGTTTTACATGGGTTTAGGCAGAGTCTCCACTTCCTGTAGTACTCTTCTACGTTCTTGAGGTCATTAGTGAGCCGGAACCGTGATACAGAATGTCTGCAACTGCAGAATAAATAAATAAAGGCCATAACGAAACGTGCTGCTCCCCGTTGGATCTTCTCTCTGTCCTCTCTATCAACCCTACCTGGTACTGCTCACACAATGATAAGCAATACTAAAGCGCTGGTCGGACAAGAGTTTTGCAAGCTATTTTCTTTGTTGACGAATTAAATTTCGTCTATATCTACATGTATACTCCGCAATTCGCTCTCCAGCAAGGATACAACTTCCTTAAATCCTGCCCTGAAATGAGATCCATCCTTAATGACATCCTTCCCACTCCGCCAAGAGTGTTTTTCCGCCACCCACCTAACCTCCGTAACCTCCTAGTCCATCCCTATGAAATCCCCAAACCACCTTCCCTACCCTCTGGCTCCTACCCATGGAACCGCCCCCGTTGTAAAACCTGCCCTATGCACCCTTCCACCACCACTTACTCCAGTCCAGTAACCTGGAAGGTGTACACAATCAAGGGCTGAGCCACTTGTGATAGCACCCACGTGATTTACTAACTGACATGCCTGCACTGTGAAGCGTTCTATGTGGGAATGACCAGCAACAAACTGTCCATTCGCATGGACGGTCACAGGCAGACAGTGTTTGTTGGTAATGAGGATCACCCTGTGGCCAAACAGGGTACGGTGTACCAGTACTACGCCTTTTCTTTTCTTATCCTACTCCCAAATAGAACGAGCGAAAAAATAATGTTTATACGCCTCTGTACGAGCCATAATTTCTCTTATCTTTGTGATTTTTACGCGAAATGTAAGTAGGCAGCAGGAATATCAATCTACATTCAACTTCAAATTCCGGCCCACTAAATTTCCTCAACAGAATTTCTCGAAAGAACGTCGTCTTTTCTCCAGGGATTCCTATTTGAGTTCCCGGGGCATTTCTGTTGTTAACAACTTAATCAAATAATAACGCTGCTATACCATCAAGCGAAAATACGATAATATAAGACAAAAATGTAGAACTAAGATAAGAGATCAGGAATTATATAACAGCAATAACATCTATATTTCACCGATTTTAAACATATTGTCAGTATGTCCTCTATGTGTTCATAAATCATCCATTCGATTGCAATGAAACTTTGATGAACTGTTCACAGTATGTTTCTGACCCAAAAAGAATAGAGCACAGGAGATATGACCTCATAAGTAATGAAAACCACCGCGTGAGAATACCCGGATTTATCCGTCAATTGTTGGAAAATGGGAGTAGTTAGGGAGTAGTTAGCATTACAGATTTGCATGTTACTATTTATTTTTGTCTGCAAGTCTGCCTTAATTCTCTTGCATCCAAATTTAAGCAATCTGTTTTCTTAATCTCTATCTACATAAAAGCGAAAGGACACTCACTCACTGACTAAAGACGAAATCTGGAAAAATACTTCACCTATGAAGCTGAAATTTGGTACGAATGTAGATTATAGGTAGAAAACGCCAGCTAAGAAAGTATATTTGTAATAGGTGCATGGCGGAGCATACTTCTCCTACAGAATCACGAAATCTACAGTTTCATTCCGATCTTCACAAAATTTCGCACGCTTGACCTTCAAAACAAGAGGAAGGTCACCGTCTACCTTAACTTTCATGCGGTGCATGGGGGGAGGGTACTTTGCAACATAAAAATGGATCCATAAATACATTGGTCACGTCATAACTTGAGAATAGCTCGACCGATTTCACATATCCCTTTTTTCCGTTTTCATTTGAACAAGGGTTGTATGAAATAAAACTGAAATATTTGAGAAGAACAAAGTGCGTTTTTTCAGTCTACCACCGCGTTTCTGTTGCATAGAAATCTATAGTTTGTTCCGATATTGATGAAATTTTGCACAATCTACCTTAAAAACAAGAGGAATGTCACTGTCTGTATAAAATTTCGTTCGGTGCATGGTGGAGGCTACTTAAGGAATTTTACAAACTGCATAGATCCCTGGGTACACAAATGTTAGTACGGTACATGACAGAGGGTACCTTGCAGAATGCCGATAGAGGGAAAGATGGAAACGAACGGAGAGATGGAAGACAAAGAGTTGTTCTTTGAGGGGACTAAACATCTAGGTCATCAGTCCCCTGGAGAGAAAGAAGTGGATGCAAAGAGAGGGGGGGGGGGGGGAGGCGATGTGGACTACGAGAGTGTAGGATAAATAAACACCCGGTCAACGCCGGGTTTTATTGCTAGGTCTATATAAATTACAAAATCGGCGCACTTAAATTTAAAGCAACAACTACAGATCGCAATTACAACAGATAGCGATACAAACATCATCTTTGTCACCATCAGACGCACAGACATACATTACTAGACTGGCAATCTCGCCTCTGTGACTGAGGCCAGACGCCGCCATCTTGGATCACCTCCCGTCAAAAACTTTCCATATGATTCTACTATTATCTTATAACGCTAAATGACGTGGTAAGCTACACTAGTTGGTTTAAACGTGCTCTACATTTGAGATAATACTTCCGTAGTAGATGTATTTAATACGTTTATCGTAAAATCGTGTTATGAGGAGAATATGTTACAAGCAGTTGAAGCAGCCTGTAGTTATCGTAAGAACACTCAGAATAATTAAGATGCGTGCGATCCATGACAACTAGAACGGTGTATGAGTCAAAGATAATCGAAACTGGTAACACATTAATAAAAGCGGCAAATAACGCGACTCCTTAATTTATGTGTCAAAGCGCAATGCAGATTTCATAAGAACACTCAAGAGACATGTTATCCACGACAAACAGTACTTTCATAACGACCATACTACTGTGAGAAAAGCCGAAGTTGTATGAAATTCATAACAAATTTAAACAGAAAATCAATGCAGCTCATTGCTGTCTGTATCTTCCTTTTGCTGTACTAAATAGTACAGCTGTACTAAATAGTACAGCCACGTAAACACACTAATTAACAATTACTTCAAAACTGTAAAGACGGCTTAATTACGTCAGTTTTCTGTAATTACACACACGACTGCTCACATATTTGTAGTATAGCAATATGGCGGCGAGACTTCAGTGATACCAATGATACTGTATACGGCATTGCGAGTCTAGTAATATATGTATGTGATCAAACGATAATCCGTAAACATATATCATCGGAACAGTGAAAACTGTCAAACAACATTCAATAACCTTTTTATAATACTAGAAGGTTATTGACAAACATCAGACAGTCCAACGCGGTGATATATGCACGTCATTCCATCTAGACGTAAGTAAAAACCTTTGCTATACCGGGTGATCAAAAAGTCAATATAAATTTGAAAACTTAATAAATCAAGGAATAATATAGATAGAGAGGTAAAAATTGACGCACATGCTTGAATGACATGGGGTTTTATTAGAAAGAAAAAAAAAGTTCATAAAATGTCCGACAGATGGCGGTTCATCTGATCAGGAAAGCAATAATTATCATAACAAATCCAGACAAAGCAAAGATGATGTTCTTTACATGAAATGCTCAATATTTTCACCATCATTCCTCAACAATAGCTGTAGTCGAGTAATAATGTAGTGAACAGCACTGTAAAGCATGTCCGGAGTTACGGTAAGGCATTGGCGTCGGATGTTGTCTTTCAGCATCCCTAGATATGTCGGTCGATCACGATACACTTGCGACTTCAAGTAATTTCAAAGCCAATAATCGCAAGAACTGAGGTCTGGGGAACTGGGAAGCCAAGCATGACGAAAGTGGCGGCTGAGCACACGATCATCACCAAATGATTCACGCGTCTAGCAATACTTTGTTTTTTGTTCTAATAAAACCCCATGTTATTCCAAGCACGTGAGTCAATTTTTACCTCTCTGTCTACATTATTCCGTGATTTATGCTGACTTTTTGAACACCCAGTACTTTCAGAATAAGATTCATAATCAAAAATACGAAATATTACGTAAAACTTATTACCTACATCTGCAGGATATTTGAAAATGGAAATAATGCGGCGAAACAATCTGTAGTGACGGAATAAAAAGAAATCTAAAATTAGCAGCAAATTTGGAACATTCTTTAGTAAAAATGTCATTATAATTATCACCTTTATTGTGCTACAGGCTACAAAGCGGTGTACAGCAATCAGTGAGAATAAATATTCCTTCAGTAAAAAACTTTCTTGTTTGTAGATTGTTTTATTCTTTAATTAATGACGCGTTTCGCCCTTTAGCAGGGCATCCTTAGATTATCTGTGTGACGGAATTTACACAAAATTACAACGCGGTATTACAAAACGGAGGTAATGTGACATGGGCTTATTTTGTGCTAACTAGACAGTATAAATGGTAAATAAAGATTACTAGGCGCTATCCGTGGTGTGACACCGAAAGTTTTTTTGCGGTTTTCTATGTTTTTTGGAATTATGGATTTCCTTGTAATGACGAATTTATGTACCACTGTACCTCTAGAAAGCATCATCAACATCATCCAGCAAAACCTTTCATAAGTACCAACACAAACTATTAACTTCTATCCTGCTTAGTTACCTCCCTTTTGCTAAATTAGTATTCAGATAGCTAGATTCCATCCGTCCCTACTTCTACACCGGCTTCCTACGTCACTCCCTACCCACATTCCCTTATATAGTCTGTACAAGTCGGCGGAGCAGCACACCACGCCCGCCCACCACCCGTGAGCGCAATTGTAAACATGGGATTATCTTGTATCACCAGAGACCACCGCTTATATTGAGGTAATTTTAGATATCGGTTTTATGCTTTTCACATCTTTACCAAGTATGTTACAGCTCTAATTCGTCGTTATTTGATCATTTGTAGGGCTACAAGGAAATCCACAATTCCAAAAACATAGAAGCACCACAAAACAACTTACGGTGTCACATCACGGAGAGCGCCTTGTAAGCTTTGTTTACCATTTATACTGTCTAGTTAGCAAAAAATAAGCCCATGTCCCATTATCCCCGTTTTGTAATCTCGCCTTGTAATTTTGTGTAAATTCTGTCAAGCAGATAATCTGAGGATGCCTCGCTGAAGGGCGCAACGCGTGATTAATTGAAACAAGCCGGCCGTGGTGGCCGAGGGGACTGAGGCGCTCCAGTCACGGTCCGCACGGCCACTACGGTCGGGGGTTCGAATCCCCCACACCCCCCTCGGGCATGGATATTTGTGCCGTTCTAGTTCTTAAGCAGTTCATAAGTAGTTTGTAAGTTTAGGGACTGATGACCCCGTAGTTAAGTCCCATAAGCTATAAAAACATTTGAACATTTTGAATTAAAACAATCTGCAATCAAGACGGTTTTTTAATGAAGGAAAATGCTGTATTCGTACGTTATGGGATTTGTTCTCCTTCCAATGTGCACATTTGATTAGGATTCCTCCTATGAATTCCAGTTTTCCATCTGCCTGAACCATGATTAATTTTATGTAGTCGTCCCATTTCCAATCGTATTTATACTCGTCCCAGAGTTTATCCTGCTATTGGGTAGACGTATAAGACATTACCTCTCTTTGTAGGTAAACGCAGCACTTTACACTTGTTTATGTTGAGCCTCAACTGGCATTCACTACACCACGCGTGGATACTTTTCCAGTGTTGTGCAACCTGCCCAACGGCCAGGGCTCGTGCACAACCTAACATAGATGTATCTTGGCTCGCCTACTAAGGGGCGGTTGTAACGCTGTTGCTTTTACCCTTTAAAGTTTATGCCTGTAAACCAGTGAACTAACAAGGTACAGTACCGTTAACGAATAAGTCCACACTTGTGCTTCTACGTTAGTTCATTTACTTTAGTCACATTTACACTATATATCACAATTTACAATAAACAACTTCGCCACTCACGTAACTATTGGAGCCGAAACGGAAGACATTCGCGTTCGAGCGCACTTACAAATTTCGGAACGCCACACGTGGCGTATAAAACGCTAACCGCACTGATGCCTCTATAAGCAGCTGCCTTACCCACTCTGCGTCCGGCCAGCAAAAGACCCCGCGCCTTGCCTCCATTGCTTCCAGTTCCGTGTAGTCACGTGATTGACCACTTTAGTCGGCTTTTAAAAAATATACATAAACATTGAGACCACGACACTTTAGGATTCTCTCACATTGCATATCTAAACTAAAAAGGAAAGCAAGATTTATATCACAAACTGTTTACAGTAATTGTTTGTTCTGTAAAGTTTCAATCGTGTGATTGACCGCTTTAGTCAACTTTAAAATATATACATCAACATTGAAATCACGACACTAGTATTATCTCACCTTGCATATATAAACAAAAGGAAAACAAGATTTATATTACATTAAACTGTTTATAGTAATTATTTGTTCTGTAATGTTGTAGTTGTGTTATTGACGACTTTAGTCAACTCTAATACATAAACATTGAAATCACGACATTTTAGTATTCTCTCACATTGCATATATAAATAAAAAGAACACAAATTTATGTCACATTAAACTGGTCATAGTAAATATTTGTTCTGTAATATTATAGTTGCCACTTGTCGATAAACTACAGCATCATCCTCAAAAAGCTTCTCTGAACTGCAGATGCTATCTACGAGGTAATTTATATATATTGTAAAACGCAACAGTCCATTAACACTCCCATGGGGTACGGCTGAGGCCAGTTTAAGCGTATGACGGCTTCTCTCGTTTGAGAATGGCGTGCTGCGTTCTGCTGCGGCACACAGTCGGCCTGGTATTCCACGTGCTCGCACTTTGCTGATCAGGCGACGGTGTGGAACACTATCTAACTCCTTGTGCAAGTCAAGAAACACGTCAACCACTTGCGATATTATATCTACTGCCCTCTCAGTCTCGTGGATAAACAGCACGAGTTGGGTTTAACGCAGTTGTTGCTTTCAGAAAACAAGAGGATTTTATCTCCACCATCTCTAAACAGCGGAAGGGAGGAGTTCTATAGACACGTTTTTTTTAATTACTCACTACCTGTTTTCGCTTCTTAGATATGGACAACGCAAGTCTCGTTTGCTGCAGTCGTCATTCGCGCCCGCACACACGTAACCACCTCAGTTGACATCTCCATATATGAAAGGCAATGTCCCGACTGACTGTTCTGACTGACTTAATCATCGCCCAGACCAAACCACTGAAGATAGAAATTTCAAATTTGTAGAGGGTGTTGATCTTACTCTGTAGAAGTCATTTAAGCAGCGATTTTTCGATATTCCGTCCGTAAGGGGATGATACGGAATGAAACGTTTCTTGAAAATACGTTGCTATTTACGCAATTTGGAAGCTAGAACTACAAAATTTCCGATTTTAATTCAGCGATCGAATTTAAAAGACACGTGTTTCGGATTTTTTTTTAGATTCAGCCAATAAGGGGTTAAAATAGGTGACGCAAAAATTGATTTTCACTCAGTTTTTAAGCTACAACTACGAAACTTCGGATATGGAATGTTGGTCAGGATTTTTAAAAACTCGAGTTTCAGTGTTTTTGGAAATTCAACAAGTAAGAAGGTAAAACAGGGGATGAAAAATTCTTATTGAAAACACGTTCCCATTCAGACAATTTTGAAGCTAGAGCTGCAAAAATTGATATTTGTATTTTTGGTTAGAATTTTAAAAAATACGTGTTTCGGTATTTTTGGAAATTCAACCATCAAGGGGTTAAATTGGAGAGGGAATGTTTTTCGAAAGTATTTTGCTATTAAGGCAATTTTGAAGCTACAACCACTTAAATTGGTATATGTTTTCTTGGTCAAAATTAAAAACATACGTGTTTCGGTATTTTCAGAAAATTAGGGGGTGAAATAGGGGATGAAACATTATTTGAAAATACGTTGCTACTAAGTCAATTATGAATCCAGAATTACAAAAAAATATTTGCATACTTGGTTGGAATTTAAAAGACACATGTTGGCGTATTTTTCAAAATTCAACTATTAAGGGGTGCCATAGGGGATTACAACTAGTAAAATCAAATGTTCAGATGTTTGTAAATCTTAATAATCTTAACTACGGGGTCATCAGTCACTAAAGCTTACAAACTAATTAAAGTGACTTAGACTAACTTATGCTAAGGACAACACAAACACCCATACCCGAGGGACGAATCGAACCCCCGACGGCGAACAGCAGCGCGCATCGCAGCATGGCGCCTCAATACGTACGGTCATTCTGCCGAGGCTACAAGTAGTATCACAACATTTCATTATGATAGTACTTAAGCTATATCTATGAAAATTCATACTAAGAAGGAGGCACAACTGGTGCAGACCAATCAGCCTACGCATGCGAATCAGCGAGCGTTAAGCTAGTGCATAATATTTATAAATACTCCTAACCCAGGTAGCCACATAAAAAGTCGATCGTGTATCGCAATAAAATTGTAAGTTGGTAGTTTTTTCACACCAGCAGAACGTGAACACTTAGCTCCAGTGTAACGGTAGTGTACAATAATACTCATGGAATAGTCGTAAAAATATTTGTGGCATCTTGCACCGTCCTTTTGTTAGAAACGTACTCAGACGTCTAGCTTACTTACTAAACTGACGAACCGATTTCGTTGAAAAGTACACCTTCCGATTAAAATTTTCTAAAGCCTTAAAGTAATTGAGTCGGCGTTTCTATCAAGAGTACGTGTCGGGCCTCTTTGTTTTTAATACTTGGAAAAATTCAAGTAGCAGCTTGTTAATGAAGCTATTGCAATTCAAGAAATTGTAATCGGGTGTTTGCGTTGTGGGTCTGTTGTGCTTGGCCTGAGTCTTTTCATATCAACATAGTTTCATTTAACTGGGTTGTTGAAATCTAATTTGTTAATCAGGCTGTGTATGATAAGAAATTTAACCGGACGTTTATATTGTTTGCATTTCGTTCCAGGCCTCCTCACTCCTTTCATTATGATATATTCAATTTCAACAGAAACACCTTAAATTAATGACGCTCTTAAATTATTGTCTTATTAACAAAGTATCCAAAAAGCTAAAATTCAAGCATATTTTATTGTATGGGGTTATGCTTTACAAACACATAGATGGAGAGAAAAATTCAGTCGAAGAGCAGTTCATTTTGCATTATCCCGATACAGGGGGGTTAGTGTCATGGAAAATATGCACGAGTTGGGGTGAAATCATTGAAAGAAATTCGTAGCGGCGAGATCTGTTTGTGAAATTTCTTTCACCGACCTTCTCCTCCAATTTTGTTAACAATCACCTAGACATGCAGATATGATCATCATAATAAAATAACAGAAATAAGATCGAAAACGTAGAGATTTAGGTGTTTGTTTTTCCCACGCGCTATTAGAGAATGGAACGGTGGAGGACAACTCACACACACACACACACACACACACACACACACACACTCATAACCTAGAGAAGACTCGAATCTCCGATGGGAAACCGCCGCCAGTCCGTACCATAACGCCTTAAACCACGCGGATATTTCGCGCGGGAATAATCAATTTAATGTTGGTTAAGATTATAAACCACAGACATTGCCGAGGTGGGGTGGCTTGCGTGCCTCAACGATACAGATAGCCGTACCGTAGGTGCAACCACAGCGGAGGGGTTTCTGTGGAGAGGCCAGACAAACGTGTGGTTCCTGAAGAGGGGCAGCAGCCTTTTCTGTAGTTACAGGGACAACAGTCTGGATGATTGACTGAGCTGGCCTTGTAACATCAGCTAATGTGGCTTTGCCACACAGTTACTGCGTACGGCTGAAAGCAAGGGGAAACTACAGCCGTTACTTTTCCCGAGGACATGCAGCTCTACTGTATGAACATATGATGATGGCATCCTCTCGGGTAAAATATTCCGGAGGTAAAACAGTCCCCCATTCGGATCTCCAGGCGGGGACTACTCAGGAGGATGTGATCATCAGGAAAGACAGCACTGGCATTCTAGGGATCGAAGCGTGGAATGTTAGATCCCTTAATCAGGTACGTAAGCTAGAAAATTTAAAAAGAGAAATGGATAGGTTGAAGTTAGATATAATGGGGATTAGTGAAGATCGGTGGAAAGAGAAACAGGATATCTGGTCAGGTGAGTACAGGATTATAAAAACAAAATCAGTTACCGGTATTACAGGAGTAGGTCTGATAATGAATAAGAAAATAGGAATGCGGGTAAACTACTATGAGCAACACAGTGATCACATTATCGTAGTCAAGATAGATACTAAGCCAACACCGACCACAGTAGTACAGGTTTATATGCCAACTAGCTCTGCCGATGACGAGGAGATCGAAGAAATATATGAGGAGCTAAAGGAAATTATTCAGATAATTAAGGGAGAGGAAAACTTAATTGTTATGGGAGACTGGAATTCGGTAGTAGGACAAGGAAGGAAAGGGAAGATAGTAGGTGAACATGGTCTGGGCAAAAGGAATGAAAGAGGAAGCCGCCTGGTAGAATTTTGCACGGAACATAATTTAGTTATAACAAACACCTGGTTTAAGAATCACAAAAGACGGTTGTACACGTGGAAGAGACCAGGAGACACCGGGAGATACCAGATAGATTTTATAGTGGTAAGACATAGATCTGGGAACCAGGTTTTAAACTGTAAGACATACCCAGGGCCAGATATAAACTCTGACAACAACTAATTGGTCATGAATTGTAGGCTGAAACAGAAAAAACTGCAGAAAGGTAGAAAAATAAGGAGGTGGGACCTGGATAAACTGAAGGAACCTGAAGTTCTTGAGAATTTCCGAGGGAGCTTTAGGCAAAAATTGACAGAAACGGGGAGAAATAAAACAGTAGAGGAGGAATGGATAGCATTGAGAGATGAAATAGCGAAGCCAGCAGAGGACAAAATAGGTAGAAAGGCAAGACCTACAAAAATCTTGTATATCACAGGACATACTAAATTTAATCGATGAAAGGAGAAAATATAAAAATGCAGTAAATGAAACAGGCAAAATGGAGTACAGACGACTAAGAAATGAGATTGACAGGAAGTGCAAAATGGCTAAGCAGGAGTGGCTAGAAGGCAAATACAAGGATGTAGAAGAATGTATAAATAGGGGGAAAATAGATACTGTCTACAGGAAAATAAGAGGTATTTGTAGATAAGAAAAACAGCTCTACGAATATCAACAACACAGATGGAAAGCCAGTTCTCAGCAAAGAAGGGAAAGCTGAAAGGTGGAAAGAGTATATAGAGAAGCTCTACGAAGGAAATGAACTTAGAGACAATGTTGTAGGAAGGGACGAAGAAGTACATGAGGATGAAATAGGAGATACTACACTGAGAGATGAATTTGACAGAGTACTGAAGGACCTAAGTCGAAACAAGGCCCCTGGAGTAGATGACATTCCCTCAGAGCTACTGAAGTCTTTGGGTGAACCAGCCACAATAAAAATGTTTCACCTGGTGTGTGAGATGTATGAGACAGGCGAAGTACCCTTAGACTTTAAGAAAAATGTTATAATCCCCATTCCAAAAAAAGCAGGCGCAGACAGGTGTGAAAACTACAGAACCATCAGTTTAATACGTCATGGCTGCAAACTATTAACACGAATTATTTACAGAAGGATGGAAAAGGTGGTAGAAGCCGACCTAGGGGAAAATCTGTTTGGGTACAGGAGAAATGTAGGAACACGGGAGGCAATACTCACTTTACGGCTTATCCTAGAAGATAGACTAAGAAAAGGCAAACCATTTCTAGCTTTTGTAGATTTGGAGAAGACTTTTGACAATGTTGATTGGAATAAACTCTTTCGAGTTCTGAAGCAAGCAGGAGTAAAATATAGGGAACTGAAAGTTATTTACAACTTGTGCAAAAACCAGACAGCAGTTGTCAGAGTTTAAGGGCATGAAAGGGAAGGGAGTAAGACAGGATTGTAGCCTTTCTCCAATGTTATTTAATTTGCACATTGAATAAGCTATATAAGAAAGCAAGGAGAAATTTGAATTAAAGTTCAGAGTAAAGAAATAACAACATTGCGTTTTGCCGATAACATAGTAACTCTGTCAGAGACAGCAAAAGACCTGGAACAGAAGTTGAACGGAATGGACAGTGTGCTGAAACGTGCATATAATATGAAGATTAACAAGAGCAAAACTAGGGTAATGGAGTGCAGTGTAAGAAAATCAGGTGATGCTGAAGGAATTAGATTAGGTAACGAAACAATGAAGGAGGTAGATGAGTTTTGGTACTGGAGCAGTAAAAGAACAAATGATGGTCGCAGTACAGAGGATATAAAATGCAGAATGGCAACGGGTAGAAAAGCATTCTTGAAAAAGAGGAATATTGATTTAAGCCTAAGGAAGTCCTTTCTGAAGGCATTTGTGTGGAGTTTTGCCTTGTACGGGAGTGAAACATGGACGATAAACAGTGTTGACAGGAAGAGGATAGAGGCTTTTGAAACGTGGTCTTACAGAAGAATGCTGATGATTAGGTGGGTGGATCGCGTAACTAATGAGGTGGTACTGAACAGAATTGGTGAGAAAAGGAATTTCTGTCATACCTTGACTAAAGGAAGGGATCGATTGGTAGGACACATTCTTAGACATCAATAAATTGTGAATTTAGCGTTGTAGGAAAGTGTGTGGGGTAAAATCCGCAGAGGAAGAGCAAGAGATGGATAGAGCAAGCAGATTCAGACAGATGAAGGTTGCCGTTCTTATGTGGAATTGAAGAGGCTTGCTCAGGATAGGGTATTGTGGAGAGCTGCATCAAACCAGTCTCCGGACTGAAGACCACAACAACAATATAAGCTTATGAGCCTTAACTGCGGGGTCATCAGTCCCTAAACTTACAAACTACTTATCGACTATCTCATACTAAAGACAGCACAAACATCAATGCCCAAGGGGGATTCGAACCCCCGACAGGGAACGGCCTCTAGCATCGTAGCATCGCGCCTCAATGCGCTTGCCATTCCGCCGCGGTAGGGATCAATTGGTGGGAGTTCAGGAGGCGAATATAGTAAGCAAGGTCAAAAGAATGTAGACTGCCGTTCTTACTCATAGATTAAGAGGCTTGATCAGAATAGAGGAGGAGAAAGTAGTGTATCGTGTAACTCACATTAAGACTTATCTTCGGTTAAGGAAGGGCAAACCTAAATCTTCATTTTTTTGTAGATTGGGAGAATAGAAAACGTTGACTAGAGTCCACTCTTTCAAATTCTGCAGGTAGCAAAGGTAAAATATAATAAACGAGATATTAAACTCGTATTAAAACAAGACAGCCGTTATAAGAATCCAAACACATGGAAGAGATGCAGTGGTGGGGATAGGAATAAAAGAGCTGTGGCCTTTTCCCAATGTTATTCTATCCGTAAAAATGACTGCTCACCGTATTGTTTCTGTGCTCATCTCTGCCGCTGAGTCCACTATACCATCATCTTCTGGGTTACCCAGCGAAAGCCAGTGCCCTGGTGGTCACCAAAGATAGCTTCAGCCTTTTGCAAACGCCGCAGAGCCCTACAGCAGAAATGGCGCCACCCCACAGTTGGTTGCGTTTAAGCGTCTTCAGGCCCAGACGTGGCGACTCATCCAGCAGCGCAAGCAGGCATGCGGGGAAGAATGTTTCCACCATTGGACCCCATGTCTATTCTTCTCAGATATGGAAAAAGATTCGCCAAATATCAGGCAACCACCCTCCAGCAGGGGTCGCAGGTCTCTCCATCCACAGTACTATCCATATCGACCCAACTATCATTGCCGAGCATTTTGCAGCGCACTTCCCTCTCAATTCGCCGTCCATCACCTACCCCCCCCCCCCCCCCGAGGTTTTCGTACCCTGAAAGAGTGGGCTGAGTGAAAGCTGGAAGCCATATGACGCCCCATTTAACAGATGAGAATTTCAAAGCGTTCTTGCCAGTTGCCCCAATACATCTCCGGGACCAGACTGGATCCACTGCCAGATGATACGACATCTTTCTTTAAACTCCCAATGCCATCTTTTGGATTTTTTCAATCGCTTTTGGTTCGAGAGAGCATGCCCGTCCCAATGGCGGCAGAGTATCATTACCCCTCTATTGAAGCCAGGTGAAGATTCTCTGAACGTTGATAGCTACCACCCTATAAGTCTCACAAACGTTCTATGTAAGCTCTTTGAACGTTTGGTGAGCCGGCAGCTGCTGTGGGTTCTTGAGCATCAGGGTCACTCGCCCCACAACAAAGTGCCTTCTGGCAGGGTCAGTCTGCCATTGATAACCTCCTCTCGTTAGAGTCAGCGATTTGCAGCACTTTTGCCTCATGTGAACACCTCGTTGCTATCTTTTCCGACCTCCGGAAAGCATATGACACTGCTTGGCGACATCACATCCTTGGAACGCTACACGGATGGGGTCTCCGTGGCTCCCTCCCACTTTTTACTTAGAACTCTTTACTTTCGCGCCGTTTCCAATTTTGAGTTGGCACCTCCTTCAGTTCACCCCATATCAACGATAATAGTGTACCACAAGGGTCCGTACTAAGCGTTCCTCTATTCCTGGTGCTCATAAATAGCCTAGTTGCTGCAGTAGGGCTGGCAGTGTCCTGCTCTATGCGGATGATTTTTCCCTGTACTTTAATACGGCTAGTACAAGTGTCGCTGAACGGCGACTGCAAGCAGCCATTCGTTGAGCGCAGGATTGGGCTTCTGTCCATGGTTTTCGGTTTTCCCCTGCGAAAACTAGGGTGATGCATTTCAGTTGCCGTTGTGCAGTTCATCCACATCCGGAGCTCTATCTCGATGGTGAGCTTCTTCAGATTGTGGACACTCACCGCTTCCTGGATCTCCTCTTTCACTCACGTTTCACCTGGCTCCCTCAACTGCGCCAGCTGAAGCAACAGTGCTCACAACACCTTGACATCCTTAGTTGCCTAAGCCATACAGTCTGGGGGCAGCACGCCTTATCCACCTCCAGCTGCATAAAGCCCTGGTGCAGTCATGGCTGGACTATGGAAGCCAGGTCTAAGGCTCAGCCTCCCCCTCTGCTGTGAGAGTTCTCGACCCAGTCCACCATACCAGCAGCCATTTGGCCATTGGGGCCTTTCGTACAAGCCCTGTCACGAGTCTTCTTTCAAAGGCTGGAGTCGCCCCACTGCGATTCTGGCGTCAACAACTGCTCGCCCTTCATGCTGCCAGAGTTCACTGTTCCGCTCCAAATCGCAGGATACTTTTCCCAGAGGAAGTTATTCGTTTGCCACAGAGGCGACTCTGGTCTGGACTCCTGATAGTGGTACGGGTCCCTTGACTCCTTCCCTCTTAGCTCCCCTTTCCACTCCACTTCCCGTGCTCCTCCCTGGACCATTCTTCGACCGCAGATTCGGCTGTATCTCTCCCATGAGCCGAAGACCTCCGCCTCTTCTCTGGTCCTCCAGCAACTTTTATGCCCTGCTTTGCGAGTTCTGCAATTCTGAAACTATATACAGGGACGGTTCTCTGGATGGCGGCCGTACTGGATATGTCTACACGCATGGCGCTTATGTTGAGCAACGCTCTTTATCACCCGGCAGCAGCTTATTCACCGCAGGACTGATAGCTATATACCACGCCGTCAAACACATCCACACCTGCTATGTAGCAACTTCCTGAGCTGCTTGCAGGCTCTTGATCAGTGTTACCCCCATCATACATTGGTCAGGCTCTTGATGACACTGGTCGCTCGGTGACGTTCATTTGGATTGTAGGCATTCCAGGTAATGAGATCAGCTAGCCAAACAGGCTACCACTCGCCGCCCTCTGGCGATTGGCCTCCCAGAACCAAAGGTCCGCCCATTGCTACGCAATAAAATAAGAGGACTGTGGAGCGCCGAGTGGTTTGCTCTGGACGTGCCCAATAAGCTGCCAACCATCAAGGAAACATCTGTCTGGAAGACCTCGCAGCTGGGGTCCCGTAGGGACTCTATGGCCCTCTGTCACCTTCGCATTGGCTACACCCGTCCGACACTTGGTCACCTCCTCCATCGAGAGGACCCGCCCATGTGCCAATGTGGTGCTTCATTGACAGTGGCCCATTTCCTGCTTGAGTGTCCCATTTTAGCTCCACTACAGCGTTCTTTTAACCTGCCGAACACACTCCATTTGGTGCTCGGTGATGATGCCTCTGTGGCTAATTCTGTTTTACTCTTTCTTCGTGTGGAGGGGGGGGGGGTTAATCAGTTGCTATGAGTCCTCTGGTTGGCCTTTTAGTTCATTATCTATGTTCCACTTGATGCATCTTTCGACTACAGCTTTTCTTGCGTAAGCTATGTGGTTGGCTTTACCCCATTTATCCTCATGGTCGGTCAACCACATTCATTGACTCTGTTGTTTTATCCCACTTTTATATATGTTACCGTGTGTCTGGCGTCTTTTGTATCGTCTCATGTTGACTTGGTCAATATTTGATTGACAATGGGTTTTTTTCATTCTGTGCTATTTTAAATCCAGCTCAGTCGCAGTTTTTCTGCATGTCGCCTAGCTATGAAATGGGAGACTGATGGCCATAGCAGGCTAGACCCCCTAAAAACCCCCAACCAATCAGCCAACAAGCGTCGCGCGGTCGGCCATCTGTGATCCTTCGTGAGGAATTCGCAGCACTTTTAGTTTTCATGTGACAAGGCTTAAAAGTTTAATTACTAAATCACGGCGTTTGGGAAATTAGTTTGCCTACCTTATTATTATCATTCCGTACTGATTTACGTACTTTATTAACCCTTCTATCCCTATAAAGTGAGATATGGAAAAATACAAACGAAAAGAATAACATCCGCTAGGTTTCTTCGAGATTCGAACCCGGGTTCTCCGATTCCCAGTCACTTACCTTGGTCGTTGCACTATTCTTTTTTTTCCCCCAGATAGATGTATGTTCTGTGGTCGTCGGTTCAGTTCGTTCTTGGTTCTTCGTTGAAAATTTGGCTCAGCTTTTTTATTACAGAGAGCGTTTAACCCCTTGACCGGGCGATTGGAGCTGTCGTCGAAGAGCGTTTACCATGTGGGTACAGAAGCGGCAGTTGTAAATCTTTATTTCCTCGATTTCTAGAAAAGTATGCTTTTGCGGACCCCATATCTGAAGATGAAAAATGCGCAATTTACAATTATCTATCGATCCCTCCAGTTTTGACTGCTCGTCATAACCTTTAGGGGTGATTTTCCAAATAACGCGGGGGTGTTGACCCAAAATATCGTTTTAGGTTGTACAGACGCTACCTGCGAAATTTGAGTCGAATCTGAGGCCTTCCCCTTGTAAGTAAATTAGGTGATGCTAAAGCAGTTAGTTTAGCTGACTAGACAATAAAGTGAGTTCTATTATTTGGGTAGCAAAAAACTTCTAATGGCTGAAGTAAAGAAGATATAAAATGTAGAATGGCAATGCGAGGAAAAGAATTTCTGAAGAAGCGAAATTAGTTTACATTCAAAATTAATTCCTTTCTGTAAGCATTTGTCTAGAGTGTAGTATTAGACGAGAGTGAAAGGACGAGTTAAGAAAGAAACATATATAGCTTTTGAAATGTATTGCTACAGACGAACGCTGAAGATTAGTTCGGTAGATCGCGTAAGTAAGGAGGAAGCGATAAACAGAATTGGAGAGAAAAGAAAATTCCGACTTATTTTATCTAAGAGAAGGGACGTATTCTGCGACCTCGAAGAATCGTCAATTTAGCGTTGGAGGTAAAGGCGTGTGGTAAAAGTCGAAGAGGCACACCAAGAGACAAAAAGCAGGTTCAAAAGGAAGTACGTTGCAGTTCTTATTCAGAGATTAAGAGGCTTGCTCAGAGTAGAGTAGGGTGGGGAGCTACATAAAACCAGTTTCGAGACTGAATACCACACACAGACAACGATAGTAGCTGCGAACTACACATGAAGCTAGAATCTATGCTACCGTGCAGGCGCCAAATACACGTGTTACGATGTCCAGTTAGCGACCAAACGGATTTTGACCAAAAATATGGCGGCCGCCGATACATATTATTAATGTTGCCCCCCCCCCCTCTCTCTCACGCTGTATATAAGCTCTCTAGCAATGATAGGATGACCGCTTGCTCATTCGATCTATGTGGAAAAAAAAGTTCAAATGATATTTGTCAAGCATAATGGACTTAACTGCAGAGTCATCAGTCCTTAAATTTACAAACTATTTATGAACTAGCTTATACTAAAGACGGCACAAACATCCATGCCCCGGGGGGGGGGGGGATTCGAACCCCCGAACCCCCGCAATGCGCTCGGCCACTCCGCCGCGGCGATCTATGTGATCCCTCATTCTTTCTGAATACAAGATGTCCCTCATAGTCGAACATAAGAGTCTCGAAACTCCCAGTAAATTTTTGCAACTTCGCGACTGCAGCGTTGCCAAGCGGCTGGGTCGTAAAAACATACCACGAAGCGATGAGTAATGAATGTGTATTTGGAACGAAACAGCGCATTTAAAATACTTCGAATTTAGGAGCTTTTGTGGCGTTATTTTAGCAACTATCAAAAATGTAATTCGGAAATCTCTCATTTGTGAAGGATGCTTAGAAGTAAGAGAATAATTTTACGAATAGCATGTGCTCATTTACGGTGGTTAGTTATACTTTTAGGCACAGAAGTAAATCTTTAACAATTAATTCACTCTTAATCAGAATCACAAATACTTGACCGCTATTTAATAATATTACTGCGGTACATAAGTAATGTCTGAATGCTTCCAATAGCAGTTAACTATTTCAGTAGAGTCAGTTTTGCACCTCAGTTTCACAGCAATTATAAGCCTGTATACCAACATATTTTGGCGGTAACCTACTAGTTTTACAAAGTGAATGTGTAGCTACAAATAAATAATATGCCCAAATATAAAATGTTAATATTAGCACGTCACATTATTGAAGATACTTGCCAAGTTTGATACTTACCAAGTAGCTAAATGATGATGATGATGATGATGACGGAAGTGGTTATAACGACAAACTCACAACACCTAGTCCGTTTTCCGACATTTATATTGCCTACAGAATTTTGCTAACAGTGCCAGTGAGTGTCGCGTCTGCTGAAAGAAGCTTTTCACGTTTAAAGCTTATCTATAGTTATTTCAGGAGCAGTATCTAGCAAGAATGCCTGTCTCCTCGTGCCATGTTGTCAGTGGAACATGATGTGGTTTCAGAATTAAGTTTTAATGTATTGCTGTTGAATTTTCTCGTAAGGAAATGGGGAAATATATTTAGTGTCAAGTGTGAACAGAAGAGGGCCGTTCATGTTTATTACCTACAACTAATTAAATTTCTTATAAATACAGTGCATGTCAAGTGCTGAAAATATGAGTGTATATCCTGAAACAACACTTGTGAACCTTTTTCGATTTTGCATTCCATTAAATCGGAAGGATATCGACAGCTTAAATTGTTTTGTTGAAAGCTAATGCAGTGAGTGCTCAGCTAAGATCAACTCTCTTCTGCAAGAAGGAAGTAAGTACCAATACTAAGCTAGCAGTGCACCGCTCTATCTTTCGACCAACTTTGTTGTATGGGAGTGAAAGTTGGGTGGATACAGGTTACCTTATTCACAAAGCAGAGATAACGCCGGCCGCGGTGGCCGCGGGGACTGAGGCGCTTCAGTCACGGCCTGCACGGCCACTACGGTCGGGGGTTCGAATCACCCCTGGGGCATGGATATTTGTGCCGTCCTTAGTCTTAGTTCATAAGTAGTTTGCAAGTTTACGGACTGATGACCCCGTAGTTAAGTCCCATAGACTACACAAACATTTTTTTGCAGAGGTTACAGATATGAAAGTAGCAAGAATGATGGAAACAATGGCAGGAAGGTGTACATAATGAGGAAATGAAAGAAAAACTGGGAATGAACATCATAGATGAAGGAGTTAGAGCAAACACACTGAGATGGTGAGGTCATGTTACACGCATGGGAGAAGCAAGGTTACCTAAGAGACTCATGAGCTCGGCAGCGGAAGGTAAGAGGAGTCGAGGTAGACCAAGAAGAAAGTACTTAGATTCGGTGCAGAATGATTTTGAAGTAAAAGGCATAACATCAGACGAGGCATCAATCTTAGCATTGAATAGGGGATCATGGAGGAATTTTATCAGAGGTACTATGCTCCAGACTGAACGCTGAAAGGCATAATCAGTCTCTAATGATGATGATGGTTAAAATTTTAATTATTGCCATAATTCTTAAGGTTCATTCTCTAATTAATTATTTTCCTCTCTTAACCCTTTTGATATATTGCTGTGATGTCAGTGGAACACAACGAAACTTGGAATCATTTTCAAACTGACAGAGGTGTACAAGCCCCGCTGGAGGGGGCGGAGTTTTGCACAGGCCCCGCGCAAGCTAGGGATGGCTCTGGTGACAGTAATGGCGATGAAACAGAGGATGACGCACAAAAGGCCGAAATAAAATGTCTGTTTCCGAGGCTGTTTCACAGAGGAAGATTGCACTGCAGTTCCCCCTCTAAACCGTCGCACAGACGGCCTAATAGCAAATGTTCTTTATACAGGGTGTGACTCAGGGGGAAAGGTACGTGCTTTAAGGGGGGATACTTCTAATAAAAAAAATTCTAATAAACGTTTGCCCTTTTCTTAACCGTTACTAGGTAAGCAAATGAAAACATCCACGAACGGGAAAAGCGCAAGTGGCAGTAAATTAAGATGTATGTGATTTCATTAATTGTGTGTGTTTCATCAAGGCAGATGATAATCAATCCAACGTCCGTTTCAATGAATTTTGCTGTTCTTGTAAACAACTGCTGTCTTGCTGTCTGAGTTCAGTTGTGTTGCAGAACTGACCTCTGATCGGCAACACGACACTACCAGAGCAGCTAAATACATTGTAGTTGACGCTGAATTGTTTGAACATCTACTTTGGAAAAACTTAACTCAATTAAACAAAACATAAGACAACAATATCTTAATTTACTATCACCTGCACTTTCACCAATCCTAGATGTTTGGAAGCGATTAAAAAAAGAGATACGTTTTTCGTTCAGAATCACTAGTTGTATCACCGATCACAGCGTGTCCAGACGGTAGTGCGAGGACAAGAATTCCGAATAACAGCGAGCCCGGTGTCTACCACTTGCCATCCCCAGATCTTTTGGGTCAGTTTGTCACTGGCAAGTATCGAACACGTGACATTTTGCGTACTAATCAAAAACATCTACCCGCAAAACCACCCGCACCTTCGAATACATCATGCAGGAAATAGACGTCTGATTAATCACCTTAGAATGAAGCCGGTCATCTTTTCCCAGAAGCACGCATCAATTTGATACTTCGAACAGCGAAACAAAGAAGGTAGAGTGACTTGTAAAATCTCGAGCCCTTAGAGTCGACTTTCGGTGTTTCTTCATCGTAGCAACAGCCTTATTGTGTGAAAATGAGGAGACAAGAAAAAATTAGAGGAGTAAAAGATTCGAACGCTGATCTCTTGGATTTAGAAGCCAGCGTCGTTTATTCTGATACGAACGCTGACAGCATTACTCACCGGTGAGTTTCAGTTACTATGCAGAATACAAAACCAACGTTTTTCGTCAAAAGGGTGAGTGGTTTCAAGATAAGGTTAAGATGTTCAAATAGCTTATGGGACTTAACTACGGGGTCATCAGTCCCTAAACTTACGAACTACTTATGAACTAGCTAATCCTAAGGACGGCACAAATATCCATGCCCGAGGGGGGATTCCAACCCCCGACCGTAGAGGCCGTGCAGACCGTGACTGGAGTGGCTCAGTCCCCTCGGCCACCGCGGCCGGCTTCAAGATAAGGTCTGCCACTTCTGAATAGGTAGTAAGCCTATGTTCCTGCAGAGGTTCGAAAGACGGCTATGCTAAAGTATGTGTTGGTGGCGCAGGCGTAAATACGCAGATCCGTAAGACGAGATCCTAGGATCGAGCCCATATCTGGAGCAAGTTTCTTTTTTTAATATGTACTCATTCGAAGGAGTGCACGAGAAGACAAGTGGATATTCATATATTTTACACACGTAACTTTTCTGCCCAGTAACAACTTTTGAAGCGAATATAGCATCAAAAGTTTTAACGTTTCACGCAGCTAGTTCATATCATGATTTACAATAAGAAAGACAACTTTTGGTTGGCTGAACGAAATAGACAGCTATTTGCATGCAGATTTTCTGAGTAGATTATCATTGCCACCGGAATAATGCAACATAAATCCTATAAGTCTTAGCATAAATTTGTTCCACAGACAGATAACTTTTTGATCACGTTTTTACATAAAGAATTTCCTTAAACGTAAGTTTCAGGGAACATATCGTATGCGTTTCTAAATATCAAACATTATAGTAGCTACAATTTATTAGCTGAAGTAAGTGCATACTGAAAAACGCTATGCGGGTTCGAAACTTGACAAGCAGGTACAAAGAGTGTAATATCTACAACGACAATCATCGAATGCGTTTGTCTCGACAGGGTTGATAATTGCCCATTACTCGTTTGTGTGTTGGAAGTAGAGATCACCGGATGTGTCTCGCCTACTTGTCCCACACTGTGCAAGAAGAAACACGAATATGGACCTTCTAAACGCCTACAGTATTTACCAGTGTAGGCCACAGGAAAAGAAAAAACGCCCGCCAAAATTTTCCAACAGATAGGCGCAATATCAGCTAATCTTGAGAATCAGCATCGATGATGTCGGTGTTGCGTAATGGCTAAGCCATTAGCTTTTGAATGAAACCTGCCCGTTCCAAAAGTTTTTATCTTATATTATCCCTTGCCGTTTCAATTATTAGTTATGAAATTTTAGTGCATAATTAATATATTCGTTTCAGTTATATCTAATGTAATTAATATTGCTTATTTAAGCATTTAATTTTCACAATTCGATGAAGTTTTAAATGTAATATGACATTCCATAGGGTGTTCATCGTCACAGATACATTAACTTCACACTATGCAAACTTAACAAAGTATTTTAAGCAAGAAATTTGACCCTAAATATGCTTCGGTGCAAAGCATACTTCATTCAAGTATTTAAGTAAATGACTTCACTGTTGATTTTGCTGCATACCAAGTGTATCGAATCATTGGCTTGACTTATTTCCTGTATCTCGTAAGTGGAGCATAGGGCATCAACGAGCTTCCGCCACCGGACTCTGTTTTGCGCCAGTGTCTTGATTTCAGTCCACGTCTTCCCTCCTTTCTCCGTCCTTTCTGCTACTACACTCCTTCTCCATGTATTCCTTGGTGTGCCTCTTCTCCTGCTGCCTCGTGGCTTGTCTTGCCACGTTGTCTTTGCCACGCCTTAATATATGCCCAGTCCACTTCCATTTCCTACGGCGTATCTCAATATCAATGGGTGTTTGATGAGTTCTTCTGCATAGTCCTTTGTTAGAGATTACTTGTGGCCACCATATCCTAAAGATATTCCTCAAGCTTCTGTTCACAAATATTTGAAGTCTGCTAATCAGCTGTTTGTTGGTTTTCCATGATTCACACCCATAGAGCACTACCGACTTGACATTTGTATTGGATATGCGTAGTTTTGTATAGCTGTTAAGTTCCCTTGATTTCCCGATTGGTCTCAGCATTGCAAATGCCCCTTTAGCCTTATTTACTGTTTCCTATATCTTCGATAGTTCCCCCCTCAGGGGTGACTAAACTTACCAGGTAGCAAACTTGCTTAACTTGCTCGATTTCTTGGTTATATATATAGTAGTGCTTCATTTCGGTTATTACAGCGCATCTGCTTAGTTTTCTTTCAATTGGAGTGGACAATAATATAACATTTCTTAAACCACTTCCTTGGAGCCCCCCCCCCCCTCTACCACATAAATAGTTATTGGTACCAATTGCATTTAGGCTTATTTATTTTACTTTTCCATCTTAATCTTGTATATATCTTAGAGCCTGAACAACCCCCCCCCCCCCCCACTCCCCCTATATACTCTATATCTCTACGATTGTATTGTGATAGCATGACTTAACTTTGTAGCCTGGAGGTAACAAAATCATAATAATCCATCTATTCACTGTAAAGAACAACACTGTTCTCATCCCCCAAAGATAATCCATTTATCTAGCAATATATTTTCAGAGATACCACTTTATGGTGGCATATCTTTGCAATTGTCTTTGTGATTGTATTTGATATATCCTCTGCCCTCAACCAGCTGCCTTTGTGATCTTATGGCCAACGGATACCTGTGTTATTATTTTAAAGTAAGATGCGGGGACAAATGTGGTACCCATTTTATGCTTCCGACATGGACTCAACTCCAAATGTTTTTATCGATTTTATTATCATGACCACGATACATAATGAAACCTGTCTGACCACTTTTATGTAAGTAACTAACTTATCCTACAGTAATGTGCTTTTTATTTGTATTTCATATTACTTTATATTAACTCTAATAATTTATTTTAAAATGATATGCACAGTACTTGAAAATGGCCTAAGGTTGAAACCTGGTGGTGACAATAAACATGAAATTATTATAATTAAATGGCGGTCAATTGTTTTAAAAAAATTCTATAAGATATGTTGCAATGCTTCACATAATTTCAGATGCACAGCTAGTGCAAGCCGCGGTGGAGTGGCCGAGCGTTCCAAGGTGCCTAGCTGCAGAGCGTGCCGCTTCCCGCCGTCGGAGGTTCGAGTCCTCCGTCAGGCATGTAATTGTTGTCCTTAGCATAAGTTAGTTTACGTAGTTTGTAAACTTAGGGACTGAAAACATTATAAACACATTGATTCACAGTACTCGCTACCAGATGTCTGGAGAACCAATAACACTGCCAGTCCCTAATGACCAGAGTCCCGTAGATAGATATACGAACATTTCAACATTTTTGTAACTGTAACGAATAATGAAGATAAAATCTATTCTTCATGCAAGCCCAGTTGACGAACCGACAAAAGTAGAAAATTAGTTTGAGGAGTGTGTCTCCTGCTCAGAAAAACGTAGTTGTTCGTTTCATAATGTAATGAATGTTTCAGAAGCGATCGTAATTATTTTACGATAGTATAGACGAATTGCAATAAAAACGCTATATAACATGTTTACAATTCTAATTGAGTACAAAGATACAGCTGTCAGTATGTGATCCAAATAAACTTTGTCACTTATTCTTCCGTCAATTCTTGGCAGAATAACATCATATTGACTTAAAAGTACAATTTTTGTATGTTCTACATGTTGATGTTCATTTAGTTAATCGGTTTTCCGGTAAGAAGGTCATATTGAGACTTTAAAGTGAGCCGAAAACCAATTAGTTAATAAAAGTCAATATGATGATGATGTATCAAAAGCAATGGATAAATCAGTGACAATGTCCTCATTTGCCTTTGCTTTAAGGGGAGGCGGTAGGCAAAAATAATCAAAATGACTTTTTTTGGTTTTCTCCTCTTATTAAATTATTTGTACTCTTCTGAATAATGATGCAAAATTTATTGCGCTCCGTGAACTTCATGTATCTTATTTATATTTTTAAAGTAATCAGTGTGCAGAATATAAGAGTCTCGAGCGTATGAGATGCTCATTTTTGAATATTCGTAATTTTATACCTGTTTCATATAGAAGGCTGTGGTTTTCTACCGAGCTAGGAGAGATTTTCTAGCATATATTGGCTACACTGCCGTAAACAAAGATATTCCTTTTGTGCGCGAAATTATCAATAAATTATATATCTGATAGTAAGTTTTTGTAGTTCTATCGTGCTGTGAGTGTGTTTTCCTGGTCGTATAACATTCTGAAACTACTGAAAATGCCTAAATGCAGCATTGTCATTCAATGGTGGTAACGTGGGAAGGATTAGAGTATTGAAATTTCTTGGTATTGATCCTGGTATAAATACTATGAAAGGCTTGCAGCTGTTTGACAGAACACGACTAGTCAAATAATCAGACTACACCTCTCAAATGAGCACTAAAGAAACGAGATTAATCAGGAAACGGAAGCTTTTGAAGCAGCAGGAAGGCGATGATCATTATGAAGCAGGCTGTTTTTGAAGTTGCAGGTAGATAAAATTGTAAGTATTAAGAACAATGAATAATTTCTGCATTTTCTGAGAAACTACATTTTGAGATATATTTGTACCTTTTTCTCAGAAAGTACTAAAACAACTGTGTTCAACTTTTCAGATCTGGTTCAGCAGAGCACCGCAAACTTATTGAAGCAAAATTACTGAAAAATATCACACCATCACACAATAGTGTAATGTAGAAAACTAATGTAGAAAATTTTAATAAATATTTGTATCTGAATTTCACAAACTTAATAAGAAAATGTTTTCATTCTGCTTCAGTGTATTCATAAGCTACAAAAATTTCATATCATTATCTGTAACAGTTCAAGAGAAAAATGTACATTAATTTATGTAATTTAACATTAGCGAGATAGGAACATACTAACAGTTGTATCCTTGTGTCCTACTCATTAAAAATTCGATAGATACATGGCATTTTTATTGCAATTCGTGTATACTACCACCTCCTAAAATATTTACTATTTCTCTTGCAAAACTCTGTAATTAACAGCTGAAATATGTTTTCGGCGAGCATTTTTGAAGTTTTATCTCAGTTACACCTCTTTGTATAGACAGACGTTCACAGAAACTTGATCTTGTCCATCATACACATACGCGCCTGAAACTGCGTGGTCTGGGAGTATTAAAACTGCTTTTTATATTGAAGACGTTTACAGATGTGAGCGACTGAGTTTCTAAAGAACAGCACGAAAATAATTAAACACCGTTTCACAGGGCGATACAAAGTACAATTAAATGTTTTAATCATTACAAAAGTCACAATATAATTAAAAAATGTTTGTAATCTATCGGACCAAACTGCGTGGTCACCAGTCCGTATTTTAAACCTAGGTAAACTAACCTAAGGACAACACACACACCCATGCCCCAGGGAGGACTCGAACCTCCACGGGGAGCAACCGCAGCGAGACGCTTTAGACCGCTCGGCTACCCACCGCGGCCACAATATATTTGAGAGTCTCGAAAAGTGAACTTAGTCGGGGATTCATGTGCTGTAAAAAAGTTGACAACAAACGAAGTAGACACGTGAAGCAGACGACTCGACACACGGGTACCGTTAAAACACCTCTTTGTAGTTCAACGAGTACCGAAGGAGCGCTGCAGTAGAGAACAACTTCCTTGTGCGTGTCGTGCGTCCCGTATAGAACGGGCTTAATAAGAAAAATTTGGGGCATTTTCCTCCTCCCCCAATACCCACGTGTTAAACTTTCTTGTTCTAGTTTGTACAAACTCCACCTAACGATCCGCAAGGTCTACCTACTACCCTATTAATTTGGTCACATGTTCATTTTTTGGTGCAGGAATGGTAGTCGTGCAAAGATTCAAACTGTCCTAAGAGAATGAACGTAGATATTTTCCATATATTTCATTGACGAGGTCTGTATTAAGAAATTATTGAAGAAGGCAAGCTGATCAAGTTCTCATTAGAAGGGTCTTCATCAATTCCGTTTTTTAAGATGAAGTCTGCGAATTCACATTTATCCACCTCAGATCCCATATTTTTCTTCAGCTTGAAGGAAGGCGAGCGTTATGTGAAATCTGATACTTATGACAAATCTGTAGGTGACTGCCATTCGTTTAAAATGGAAACGAAGGACATCGATTGGATAGAACCGCCTGACCGGTTGATTTTAGTTTACATAATTTCTTTAATATATAAGATCCCCCGAAAGGATTTTTTTAAAATGACATGTTGATCACAGCTGTTCTGTTAATATACCATTCTCAAGCGCCAGCAGAGCTTAGCCAGTTGATTAACATATCATGTTACAAAATTTAAAAATTTTAAAATAAATATTTGGCATCATGCTTCACTTCCTATGGATGTTTTTCCAGTGACCTGATTGTTCAAAAAAAAAAAACTGGAAAACATCTAAAGGAAGTGAATCATGGTGCCAAGTTTTTCAATTTTGTACCACGATATGTGAAGCAGCTGGCTAAACTCTCCTGGCGCTTTGAGTTAATAAAATAAACAGCTGTGGTCAACACGTCGTTTTCCAATTATATAAAAGCGGTTAAACCCCACATTTTCACTTTACTAAATGAAATTTTTATTATTATTATTATATTGCGGTGGTTAGTGCACACGACTCAATATGGAGTCTTCATAAAGTCAGAATATACCAAAGAATTTCCCCTGACGTGCTTTCGTTTAACGCTTTGGAAGTTATAACTAACTGGGCGTTTTTTTTTTTTTTTTTTTTTTTTTTTTTTTCATGTGCCGAAGTGTCCTGCCATACTGTGTTTGTACATAATTCATTGTGTAAAAAGAAATTGATATGTACTGTAATAGGTATCATTAAGTTAATGCATATATGAGGATGGCACAGAATTTGAGTAATCAAAAGAAATTTTAAAAAATATTGACCTTCACGAATTTTCTTTGAATCCGTGACGAAGTATATTGGGATTTATTCCCATCTGCTTGCGTTACTGAACCTCCCGATACAAGTGTTGCATAATAATATGTATGAACGTAATTAGTTTATCATCATTTTCTTTTCCAAAACTTTTGTTATTATTTTTTCTCACGTGGCAAGCTAAAGTTATTTTCTATTATTTGACGTCGTAAAAGTTTGTTTAATTAGCAAATATTAGACTGTGCAAGAGGTGTATTGTTATAAGTCATATATTAGGCAAATTTGTATTTCTGTTAAGGCTAAGTAAATTCTTTTCTCATAATATTAAAGTAGGTATGATTATGTTTCACAATTAATGTTCAAATGTTTGTTAAGCTTATTGGACTTAACTGCGGGGTCATCAGCCCCTAAACTTACAAACTACTTATAAACTAACTTATACTAAAGACAGCACAAACATCCATGCCTGAGGGGGAGGGGGATTCGAACTCCCGACGGGGAACTGCCTCACAATTAATGTTAGAAAAGTTTTGCCCTCATTAGTTTCTGTATAATAAGCGTTTATTCCGAAGTAATTGTTTGAAAACCTATTCAAATATATTTAAAAGTGAGGCAGTATTAATTTAAGCGAGATTTATATATCAATTAGCTGAAAATCCGGCGTTGCCCGGGTATTTATATATTTATTCCTGTCTTCTGTCAGGTATATATTCATTTGTATAATAGCTGTATGTCTGTAAAATCTCTTGGGAATACAATTAGCAGTAAAGAAGTAATAGATTAAAACTTGGTGTGTGATGGGGTGGTTTTCCACGAACGTTACTGTTTATGTACTCATATCTCATGAACTACATGTCGTACTGTGATAGAATTTAGAAGGTACACTCAACTATATGCATGTATATTGTCTGTAAAATTTCCTGCGGCTACAATTTGTATTGTACGTTACTGTTCATGTCCTCATTTCTCATGAAAATAGTGTCGTAATGTGATACAATTTAGAAGGTACACTCAACTATATGCGTGTATATTATCTGAAAAATTTCCTGCGGCTACAATTTGTAGTGTGCAAATTATAAATTGCAACGTCATACCGAATGCCGTAGTTTTAATCCATAAACAGCGAAAAGTAGTAAGCGAGAAACTTTCATCGTGTTGCCAGGGTTGTCAGCGAGAAAAAGTTTAATAAAGGTTTGAAATTATGTTTACAGTTTGTTACAAGTCGCTAAGTTCTCTCATTATCATATAGCGTTATTATAAAGTCTCGCCGCATTGTGTGGCAATTTTTTTGCGATTCCTATTGTTTATGACGTCATATCTTATGAAACATGTGTCGTATGTGATTCTTAACCCTGCAGCAATTGTTACCTCACGGAAAGGAATGTGTGTACCAAATTTGGTTGAAATCGGTCCAGTGGTTGAGGAGAAAATGAGTAGCATTGTCGCTAAATGCAGAAATTATGTTTATGACGTCATATCTCGTGAACTATGTGTCGTACGTGATTCTTACACTTACGGCGACCGTCCTTATGAACTGAAGCTTGCGTATATAAAATTTGAAAAAGATTGGAACAAAACTAGATTTGTATGCAACACGTACACACAAACATACGGACACACTGCTTTATAGGATTTACTCAGTATTGTTTACGTTATCTTTTACTATAGCCAGTTGAACGACATTGTTAACTTTTACATATTAGATTTATGGCCGGTTTCCGAAACAGTAGTTACCTGTCCCTTTATAGTTATCTGTGACTTATCTGAACGTTAAGTACAAAATGGGTTTCCGAAACAAAAGTTACCGTCACAGCCATAGTTATCTGTCTGTCAAAGATAAATGCGCGTTCCTCTGGGGTTATCTACACGTTAACGTTAGTTTTAACTATATTCGCTACGTAGCGGTAGTGGGCTTCGAAACGCAAGTCCAAAAGTTATTTAACACTTGTTATTTGTTTTTATGACTGGGATCTGTATAATTTTCATACAATTTTAAAATTTTTGAAACTGAAGAATGGAAATTCTTTCGTCATCGTCGTCACCGCCGTCTTCTTCTTCTGATGCTTCGGACACGTTTTCAGAAGAGGGAAACTTAGCTGTACTCGGGGCTGTTGAAAGATCACGACGCGTTTTTCGTGTTAGATCACAACCATTTGATCCCTGTAATGACAGCGACTTTCATATGCGTTTCAGAATTAAAAAATAATACTGACCCATGACATTGCCGGGGTCAAACGGGGAAAAACTCGAAAAACAACATTCGGGATTAAATTTTACCGTACATCGCGCTCGGCGGTCGCGAGAGATAATGTTGACAAAGGGTGACGTATAAATTAGCTGCATCTTCCTCGCGACTGGTCAAGTGACATCTCGACAATGAGCAACATTTGCCAACATTCTCTCTCGCGATCGCCGATCTGGAGGTAAAATTTTACCACATCCGAATCACAAAGCCATGCTCTCATAATAAAACTTTCAATTACGCATAAAGATACTTCCCTTTTCAATAGCGTTCTGCCATTTAATTGCCATTACGATCAATCAATGTTTGAAGTGATTAGTGTTTTTGTTATAGTTGTTACAACGTGGGGCTCGGATAGGTGGACGGGTGGACGTAAATTGGCAAGTCTGTGTTATGAAAAGTAATGTCACATTCACAGAACAATGGAAAGAGGACTTAAATTCATAAAAATATATGTTGACAACAGAAATAATACGAATGATTTTATTCTTAATCCTGTCTTCGTTGTTGTTTGTTCTATTTGTCTTCTTAAAAAATAATACAGCTCTCTGAGTTGCCTTACCGTTTTTCTGTCTGTTTAAGGAATTGTACAATTCTGTTTGTTGTTTTCCCAGAATAGTCAAACCATGTGCCTTTCAATTTACTATACTACTTTCTTTTCCAAAACCACGTCGGTCAAAAGATCTTTCACAAATAGAGTAAAATTTTTTCCTCACTTGTCGCCTATTGCCTTTAAAATCAGAAACAGAAAACTCGTAACGAACTAAGACACGTCTTCGATTTCACTTAATAATCGATAGAATTCGAGTAATTGCGATTTTCGTTAGTAGTGCCATCTGTTATCTGTTGAGACGTACTATTTGCTTCGACAGAAGACGTAGTTACCTCTTAGTTAACTAATGGTTGTTGAAATCAGCTACGGGAAACCCAAGGAAGTTATCTGGCACGTTAAACTACAACGTGACGGTAGCTAACGGCACGGTAACTGTAGTTTTCCAGAAATCGGGCATAACTCTGTATTGTTTACGGTATCTTTTACTCTAGCCAGTTGAATGAAATTGTTAACTTTTCCATTATAATTAATGTAATGCAAATAATTAACGATACTTAATTTTCAGTGCCATTGTTTGAATGATACAAATACGATGCTTTCGCGTTATATAAATGAGTAAAGTTTCATCCTTGATCTGAGACACAATCCACGTCATACCAACTCAAAAAAAAAAAAAAAAAAAAAAAAAAAATTAACGTTTCGTCCGTGTTAGTCGTATGTTTCTACCGTTGTGATTAAAAGTTATTTCTTCATAATCGTGCCACAATAAAAGTACACCTCGAACTTTTGTATCCCACAAACTAACTATGAAAATTTGTATTATTGACGTGTGGAATGTGGGTACTGCGTTGTGGTAACTGTTATTAATGAGACTTGAACGCTGGCCATGAATGGTGTCTACTCGATACTAATAATCCATTGAAGTGTCAATAAACTGCAATCCTTGCTTCTCCAATCCGTCCATGTCACACAAAACAAACGAATAATAAATGGTTCACTGTTAAGCAGGGATGTAACGGAAGTGGTTACATCGGAACCGAATTCGGAAGCGGAGTTTTTAAATGTGGTTTATCGGAACCGAAACCTAAATCGGAGCCGGGGACAGAAGAGAGCTATGCTAAACTGTCAAGGGTAGATTTAATAAAATAAAATTACACACGTTATTCATCAGTTATCTACAGGTAGGTTGATACTGTATACCTGGGAGCTTAAATAAAATAAAATAAAATAAAAAAGTAATAAACAACCCAAATGAAGTGACTCCAAAAGAACTAAATTATATTTTATAAACAAAAGCTTCGCAGCATTTTTTCCATCCAATCTACTCCTCAACGGGTCATAGATTAGGCCAGTGCCATTAAAACGTTGTTCGCCGGCTACTGAGGTTTGTGGAGACAAATATTGGCGGACAATCGAGTACAGGGCTTGAAATCTTGTATTCACTTTCCACCATAACAAAGGATCGTCATTGATTGGAATACGTTATCATCTATTGTACTCATTAAGTAAATTCTTCAATAGGAAAAAACTGTCCAAAACAGCATGTTTGTCGAATGTAGTATTATCAGTATCATCATCATCGCCACTCAATAATATATTTGATAAAATCGCTTGCACAGTGCTATAATTACTGGTAAACTGACCAGCTGATGGTGATGCCAACCTTGCCCGTTACTCTGCTGGCCGACCGCGGTGGCCGAGGAGACTGCTTTATCATTTTCAACAATTTCTAGTTGAACTTAGTTATCTTCCCACAACGATACTAGTCCAGCAGACGGCCAAAGCGAAAACGATATATTACATATTGATGCAAACGAAACCCGGAAATGTGGTGGAACAGAAATACCCTGGTTATGACTGGAAGGCCATCTGGAGCAACATCAGTAACCGATTTCTATCGACCACTGTCAGAGCTACGTGGTATAAAGCCGTCAACAGGAAACTACCGACCAATTCTAAGCTGCACCGCATCCACCTCGCAGATTCATCCAACTGTCCGACCTGCAATTAAGTTGACACTGAAGAGCATCGACTGGTTTGCGCTGAAGTAGACGAAATCTGGCAAATCACTCGACAACTCATAGCCAAAGTCACCCTAACGGCTCCACATACCGTAACACCGAAGGACCTTCTAAAACCCCAGCGACGTGCCTTACCCAGCCACGAAAAGAAATGCCGTTAACTGGATAAAAGGGCACGCTTTACACTACATACTGGCAGAAGAAGCGAAAAGCAAATATAGTTTCCACTTGTACCTCCATTCACAACACCAGAAGCTTATGGAAAGAAAGAACTACAAGAAGCTCTTCGCTAACTTTCTGCGATACACAATTCAGTGATTTCTCAACAACTCGTGCCACGTATGCACTCTACATGACGACGTTATTATGCCTCAATTTCTGCGTTTTCCTAGCGCATGTACACAGAAGAATGTTGTTTCACATTTCGAGTCAAAGAGAAGATTTACTGTCAATGGATACAAGAAGAACATATTCTTTCATTTATCTGCTGCTGAGGATTCAGCAAGAACAGATTATTTTCAGTATGGCAGCTTTCTTCTGCTGCTCTATTTCCCAGGAAGATCGTTTTGGTTTACAATCATATAATGGTGTATTTATTTCCCTTCAGTTACTTCGAAGAAAGCAACAGAAGCTCCCGAAGAAGGCACATTTGGAGAGCGTAAGGAAGGGCTGTGAGGGGAGAAGGGAGACCTGTAAAAAATAAAAAAATATATAAAAAAAACTGCGGCGCGTCAGTCACCGTCTGCACGACCACTACGGTCGAGGGTTCGAATCCCCCCTCGGGCATGGGTATTTGTGCCGTCCTTAGTGTTAGCTAGTTGATAAGTAGTTTGTAAGTTTAGGGACTGATGACACCGTAGTTAAGTCCCGTAAGCTATACAAACATTTGAACATCTTTCTCTGCAGATGCGTCAATATTTCCAACCTCATTTGCAGATTGGTTACCAGTAACAAGAAAACTCAACAATTCCGATTCAATTTCTTCTTTACTAACTTCGTTGAAAAATTTTCCTTTATAACAAGGATCCAGATATGTAGCAATAAATTGCTGTTTGTTAGTCTCGCTAAAACTCGAGAACGGCTGAACCGATTTGTCTAATTTTAGTCTTGAAATATTCATGTAAGTCCAGGGAAGGTTTAAACGGTGAGAAAATGTGGAAAAGTTGTCCGGAAAAGAGGAAAATCTGGAAAAACTGAAAAAGGTTTTTACCAGTGGGCTATCAATACCGTTTGTCCAACTGAGATAAAATTTCGTACATTTCATGTTGAAAGCAAGAGGAAGGTTCACATCAAATAAAAATTTGGAAAACTCGCCCGGAAAGTAGGAAAATTTAGGAAAAACCAAAGTGATTTTTTTCTAATTTGGGAACGTTATCCGGGAAATTGGAAAATTTCGAAAAAATAGAAATAGATTTTTCTATGAAGTATCAATATCATTCATCAAAGGGAGAGGAATATTTGAGTGAAGTAAAAGTTTCGAGTAGTTGGCCATAAAATAGGAAAATTTGTGGCAAACTGAAAGAGCTCTTTTCTTTGGGACATCAATAACATTCAAATGATTGTGATAAAATTTTGCACATTTGACGTTAAAAGCAAGAGTAGAAACATATTAATAATTGGGAAGCATTGCCGGGTCGACTAGATGATTAGATGACCCGGTGAATTTCGTATCACTTACCTCTGAATATAATGTTCAAATGTTTGCAAATCTATCTAATTAAGATAAACTAACCTAAGGACAACACACACACACACACACACACACACACACACACACACACACACACACACACACACATGCCCTAGGGAGGACTCGAACCTCCGACGGCAAGAAACCGCGCGCTCCGCGGCGAGGCGCATTAGACCGCTCGGCTACTGCACCGTGGCACCTTTGAATATAAACCATATTAAATGAAATCATATGTATTTTAGACCCAGTACCTTTATAAAGGCATGATCAGATAGCCTAAGTATCGGCTCGATAGTGAGCGGAAAGAGTGGGTAAATCACGCACACATGTCCAGGATAATGTCCATGTCACATTCGTGGAAGTTCAGGGAAGGTTTAAACGGTGATAAAATATGGAAAAATTGCGAGGAAAATTTAAACATGTAAAATAATGACAGTTACTTTTGTTCTGCCGTTCTAGCCACTTTTACAAAAGGGACAATACATTTTAAAAGTTAATTATAACTTCTGAAAAATAGTTAAGAAGTCAAAGAGTAAATAGCTTTTCCAGAGAGTAATTATTGTTCGATATTTCGCTTTATGTATTTCAAATCAAAAAATATCTTGAATTATACAGTTTCGAAAGTATCTTATCCGGTACTTCGCGCTCAAGCTATGTCTCCATACCAGATTTCATCACAATAGATTCAATGGTTTATGTAATGATTTACAGCCAGATTGGTTCAGCCGTTCTCGAGTTTTAGCGAGACTAACGAACAACAATTCATTTTATCTTTGACAGCTCATATACGGGTTCAGATTGTGTAAAACGAACTTTACTCTTTCAAAGTATATTTCTTAACGCACCCAACACAACAACCAAGTCATTATTTTACACGTTTTAAATCTAAATTTTCCTCGAAATTTTTCCATATTTTTTCACCGTTTAAACTTTCATTGAACTTTCACGAATGTGACATGGACATTATCCTGGACATGTGTGCGTGATTTGCCCACTCTTTCCGCCCACTATCGAGCCGATACTTAAGACTATCAGATGATGCCTTTATAAAGCTACTGGGTCTAAAATACATATGATTTCATTTAATATGGTTTATATTAGGAGGTAAGTGATACGAAGTTCACCTGGTCATCTAGCAGCAAATAATTTGTTAGACTGAAGGTCTCCAAAGCTTGAATTCAGTTGGTCGATGGTACATCTTATCACAGTTTTAAATGTTTCATTAAACCATTTCATTCTGGCAAGTAATGGAATTCCAGCGTTAGTCCTAGGTGTCATTACTGATGAAGCAGTAATCTGAAATTTTAATGTAGACTGTCTTGGACAAGAAAACGGTTGTACACGCTGCCTGCGGCTGCCGCCGCCGCTGCCACTCTACATCAACCTCCGATATAATTTCCGTTTAAAATTTATCGGAACCGAAATCGGAGCAAAATGAATCGGAAGTTCCGAACTATCGGAATCGAACCTCCGTAACATGCCTGGTCAATAGCGAAAAAAATCGCAATGACGTGTTTTACGGCCCACCTTAAGATTTGTAGTTTTATAATTTTTTGGAAACATATCGGACAACAATAATAATGTAAATAATAAAAAAATTATAGTAATATGATTACGACAAATCAAGGCAGCCAATACGTAACCCTTTTAGGAAAAAAGGAGAAAACAATTTTTAGTATTGGCGGACTCCGAATCATTGACCCTGTGCTTTACAATCCAATGCGCTGCCGACTACACTACGGCGCACAGTGACCAAACTGGTCCTTATTTTCGTACTTTTGATGGCAGTTGTTAACTGATGCTGATAAGGTATTTTTAGACAATTGATTATCATTTATAGTACGAAGAACGACTTGTTTTTGTTAATTCTTCAGTGCGCCGCCGCTTTCAAATAACAACGTGTAAGTTATTATAAGAAAATCATCAAATACGCCACGCAAGATGCTGTATGCCAGAGAGAGTTCTGGGCGTGGAATGTCACTTGACATCTGCGAACGGCTGGTTTTCTTATAATCAATGGACGGTGACAAATCGCCGTTATTTTTGCAAATATCTGTCAAACGATGCGAGATATGAAAAAAAAAAAAAAAAAAAAAAAAAAAAAAAAAAAAAAATCACAGAGCAAAGTTGTAGAGAATTTACTCCTCTACTAATTCGGTTATTCAATTGTCGTGTCAGGTAAGCGGTTTATTCCCAATTAAAATTATATTAAAAACGGCTTTTTTGGGTTATATTAACGTAGTTTCTGTCCGAAATATTTGAAAAAGCCAGTTCTCGTCTCTTGCGGCCAACAATTATTTCTGTAAAATATGGTGCCGATCCTTTGTACGGTTCGACCTAAAAAGTGGGAACACGTTACGGACAGACAGACATCACAAAATCGCCATTATTTTTGCAAATATCTCTGAAACGATGCGAGCTATAGAAAAAACACAATACTTCAATGTTGTAGAGGCATTTCTCATCTACAGATTCATGAATTCAGTTTCCGTGTCAGATGAACGGTTAAGGCGTTATTTTCATTTAAATTTCGAACTCTCAAAAGACGATCGCAAAGGCCCACTTTTAGTGTTACTACCGTAACCTAAAGTGGGCCAATACAGGAAAAATGTAGGTTTTAAGGGAAACAAGAAGGTAAAAGAGAAACCTTAGAAGCCGCTAAAAGTCGTACAGTACCTTCGTGCCAAGCAATTCGAAGTTGTAACTGCCGTTGGACATGTCTGCAGGAGGCGGTTAGCACGGCTGTCTAGACCCCAGAATGTGACACACGCTCCAGTTTGCCGCTAGAGCTCAGTGCCAAAAGATCGTTAAAAGCGCAGCGCAGCCCATAAGGAGGACTGGCTTTCGTGTAACTCATCTGATAAGTCTATCGTAAGACAACCATTTACACCGCAACAAAAAGTGCTGACGATAAGACGTGCGTCAAGCGCTGAGGAGCTTATGGAGGGGCAGAACATGCATCACGGGCACGTACAGTGCCGTACTCCATGCTTCAGATAACCGAGTGTTCCGTTTTAACTGACATTTACCTAATTAGCACAGCTTTTTTTAATGCGACAGAATCGTGTAACTTTAACTTAATGAATAGCTCTGTCACCAGATACAACATTTCCGTAAAGTTTCCTGTAAAGTTATAGCGCGGAGCCCAAGTAGGCGCAATGGTTGTAACATAGCAGTGGTCGCAGACGCGTTCATTAAAGAGGGCTGAATTCCGGTAGTGTAGGGATTAAATAATATTTTGAGAGCAGCATTTATTTTCTAGAAACATATGCCGGCCGCGGTGGCCGAGGAGACTGAGGCGCTCCAGTCACGGTCTGCACGGCCACTACGGTCGGGGGTTCGAATCTCCCCTCGGGCATGGATATTTGTGCCGTCCTTAGTTGTAAGTAGTTCATAAGTAGTTTGTAAGTTTAGGGACTGATGACCCCGTAGTTAAGTCCCATAGACTCTACAAACATTTGAACATTTTTGAAGTCGCAAGTATATTGTGATCGACCGAACATTTTTCTAGAAATATACCGGGTAATCAAATAGTCAGTATAAACTTGAAAAGTTAATAAATCACGGAATAATGTAGAGAGGGGGAAACTGACACTTTGAACCTTTCTGCTATTGTATCGTCAGAGTCGGGAGGCCGGTAAAAGGAACCGATTATTAACTTCTTACGATTTTCGGGTACAACCTCTACCCATAATAGCTCGCAGTAACTATCAACTTCAACTTCGCTACATGAAATACTACTTTTGACGGCAGCAAACCCGCCCCCACCTACTTTGTTTAATCTATCCTTTCTGAACACCGATAGATCTTTTGCAAATACTTCTTCTGAACTTATTTCAGGCTTGAGCCAACTTTCGCTGCCTATAATGATGTGTGTTTCGGTGCTTTCTATTAACGTTTGGAGTTCTGGTACTTTCCCGACACAGCTACGACAATTTACAACTGTTATACCGATAGTTTCCGGATCTACATTTCTCCTGTGATCCACCTGCACCCTTTGAAATTGCCCATTTTGTTTTTCCCCGAAGCTCTTTATCCTAAAAAACCGCCCAATCCACGCCATACAGCCCCCGCTACCCGCGTAGCCGCTTTCTGCGTATAGTGGACTTCTGACCTATTCAGCGGAACCCGGAAACCCACCACCCTATGGCGCAAGTCAAGGAATCTGCAGCCTACACGGTCGCAGAGAACCGTCTGTGCCTCTGATTCAGACCCTCCACTCGGCTCTGTACCAGAGGTCCACAGTCGGTCCTGTCAATTATGCTGCAGATGGTGAGCTCTGCTTTCATCTTGCAAGCAAGACTGGCAGTCTTTACCACTTCAGTTAGCCGCTCGAAACCTTACAGGATCTGTTCAGATCCGAAACGACACACATCATTGGTACCGACGTGAGCCACCATACCCTTCATGGCATCCGGGAGGACCTGTTCCACATCTGGAATGACTCCACCCGGTATGCACATGGAGTGCACGTTGGCCTTCTTCCCCTCCTTGGCAGCCATCTCTGTAAGGGGCCCCATCACCCGCCTAACGTTGGAGCTCCCAACTACAAGTAAACCCACCCTCTGTGAAAGCCCGGATCTTGCAGGCTGGGTGGTGACAGGGTGAGAGACACCATCCGACTCAGGAACGTCGTCCTGAGCAGACAGCGCCTCAAACCTGTTCGCAAGAAGAACCGGGGAGGCCTCATGATCGGTCCCCCGGAATGTCTTGCGCCTCCTGCCATGCACTGGAGCAACCTCCCACGCAACCACGGGTGGGATGTCTGCCTCACTGCAAGCAGTTTCAGGGGATGTCGCTGCCGCAGGCCGATCGGTGGAGTCGACGGGATTCCGTTCGGTCCCCACCGCCGGCCAACAACAACGACGCCCATCGATCGCAGCTTCCAACTGTGCAACCGAGGTTAACACAGTTTGAAGCTGGGAGCGAAGTGTCACCAGCTCAGACTGCATCTGCACACAGCAGTCACAGTCCCTATTCATGATTACAGTGGCAACAAAAACTACAGTCGCGATGTGTTCAAAGGAAAACTACACTGTTTGTTAAAACGCGGATGTGAATCTAATACGCACGAGAGCACAGTATAAATTTACAAATTGAGACGAGAAAGTGCAGACGAAAATCAAAATACTATATGTCGCTTCTAATCAGAAAATAAAGACAAACGACTGTCGCGACGCGGTTCACACGGCGGAATAATACACTAACCAGATATTTAACGCGAATATGAATCAAATAAACGCGAGCACACAATAAATTTAATGAACTGAAGGGAAAACGCACTGAAAAGTAAAAATATGTAGCTTCTAGAGAGAAGCCGGTTACACTTACAACTGATTATTTACTGCTAAACCACTGGAGACGTGTGCTCTGGACGACGCCCGCTGGGCGACTAGTGCGCAGTACTGTGTAGCTAGTAACAGTAGACTTGATGTAACTATTCAAAGTAATTTTACTGCAGTAGCTGGTAAATCTGTAGTAGCCTCGCATGGCGCGGACGCCGATCTGGGGGTAGTGCCATCTAGGGACAGTGATATTAATCTGTGTGCCGATTCTGCGCCGCTTCCTACCATACGCAGCCCACGCATGTGCAAGCGCAGCAAACAAACTGTAGCAGACGTTGGCCACATTCGTGCACCTGTTGAGCGCCACAGGCAATAACTTTTTGTAACTCTTTCCTTAGAAACTAAGATTGTGCAATTTCAGCTTTATACTGGTTCCGCTGTCACATTAATGAATAAAGACACTTATGAACTTCTTTGTTCGCCAGAATTGTCGCCGTCTCAGCAATTGTTAACGGCATATATGGGACAAAATATTCCCGTGCTAGGAACATGTAGCTAGCCCGCCTCTTTTCAAGGTGTAACAAAAACAGTTGTTTTGTTGTTCTTTAGGCAGTGGCGTAGCTACCATAGGGCTAGGCGGGGCAGTGCCCCGGGGCCCCCAAGCTCTCGGGGCCCCTCGGCCTCCGTGTGCGACGTTCGAAAAAGTTACAGCAGACCGATGATTTTTTATTTTACTTTTTTACTCTCCCATCCTACCGTCCATCACCTCCTCCTCCCCTCAAACCAAGTTTCCCACAGTAGCCGCACTGGGCCACCGGGTGGCGGAACACTGCTTCTAATGCGTCCTTCACACGACGCCACTCCTGAAGGATCGCGCGCCTCCGAATACTGTATAAGTAACATATTTAGAAATGTACAGTTCGATTATCCGAATAATCGGTTTTCCGAACATCTATGCCCTCCAGTTACTTTGGTTAATCGACATCCTATTGTATATAATATTTTAGTTGAATGGATTTTCCACTTTTAACTTTTTTGAACCCTGACCATCAAACCTCAAACGCACGAATAGAAATCAAAAAATTATTCCCATTTCAGAATATAAACATAACAAGGTCGATTGCTTGTCCGCTAAGACATGGACCGCACGGCTACTACGGTCGGGGGTTCGAATCCCCCCTCGGGCATGGATATTTGTGCCGTCCTTAGTATAAGGTAGTTGATAAGTAGTTTGTAAGTTTAGGGACTGATGACCCCGTAGTTAAGTCCCATAAGCTTAACAAACATTTTTTTAAGACATGGACCCTGCCACTGTTAGTGTCATGGAGGTAAAAGAGCTCCATGGTTAGTGTACTGTCGGTTGATGTCAGAGTTGCCATGGCTGCCAATCTTCGCGAAATAACTGTCAATTACTAGCAGTGTGTTTGACATTACACAACATAACCACATTTGAATATGAAGTCTCTACAATTTATTACTACAGAATGGTGTTATTACGGTAACTCAACTGCCCAAGGGAGTGCTCCTTAATCATAGATCCCAATGAAGTACTGTAAGCAACTGCGCTCTGAAATTCAAGCAAGAAGAAGAGAAAATATGGTTACTTTGTCACAATAGTGAATTGAGCATTCATGACGCTGCCCTCTATGCCAATGTCACGATAATAACCGAAGATGTCGACTTAGTTTACTTGGGCCTATTAGTTTTTCCTGGCCAGACACTAACGTATGCTTTATGAAGCTTGGTAGGGGCACGGCAACTTTCTGCTGAAACCACCCTAACGAGTATTTGCCCTATTTTCCTTCCTTGACTGGGCCAGCAACGAAATTACGTTGATCGATACGGAGCAATGAGCTAAGGCTGCGGTCATAGTGGCTCCGATATCCGTGGGTTTTACCGACGGCAGACATAGGTGGAAAACGGCCGATCGTCTCAAATCAGTACTCCACTATGAGCACGGGCAGTGTACCCAATCTCATCGGCCGAACATAGAGACTTCGGACGACAGTCTGTGAAATTCAAATCAGTTTGTTTTCTTCGATCAAATCGTCCGACGTTCTCACATGCTACATATGGACAGTAAGAAACTGATATGCTTCGTGAAAGAAAGAAAGAGATTGTGACACCCAGAAGACGATAAATATCACAATCTGGATATAATTCGGATACTATGGTCTGATATTACAGTTTATTGGAAACTCCAGGTTAGTTAAATCCTTTATCAGAAATTTTAGGCGTAAATTATAATCTAAAAAATGTGTTCATTCCGGGATTATGGCGTATCTTAATGTTTTTGTAGTGGCTCTGTTACGTTGTTTTGCACTGTGATAATCGGCAATTAGCTATCCACAAATTATTCTTACTGGTTCTTGCGTTCTTTAACAAGGTGATGAGTCTGTTCTATGAAGTGACCTGCAAATGTGGTGCAGGCCTACGTGTGCTTCCGCTTTTCATTGGTTTTTGTGTTCAAAATTATTCTTAATTTCTCACTTCTCTTTCACATATATATTGAAAAACGGTCATTGAAGTTCAATGTACCGTAACTTCATTTTGTCCATCATAATCGGATGTTTCTGGATGGCTTATAACTGTGTTCATAATGAATTTAAATACTGAAAAACTGCATCCATTGTGTATTTTTATGCTCAGCACAACGCATTTCGAGAATTTTTCTCGCTGTTAGTGCATTTGTTTACATAAATACGTAGATACGTTTCCTTGTGTGATTTTATGCAGCTCTTGCACAGATGTAATCTTTTTGAGATTTCTGTGATAAAGTCGGGTGTCCGATACCAGTCGTCGGCTTTGAACAATGTCATACTTTGTCAAGATACGCTAGTCACGATACTTTTGATACAAGGATAGCATTATAATAAACAATTGAATGTATTAATTACTATTTTTCGATAAGTCACAGACATAAGGTATGTCTGTGGTTGGAGTATACAACTGTGTTTACGACTCGAATTAAATATTCAGCGCAATTACAGAAATGTGACATGAGAATAACTATCTGAGCGGTATAAAAAGTATCTAAGTAACATAATGAGACTACCGCGAGAAAATTGGAGGTTTTGGCCGGAAAAATTCTAAATTGGAACATATAAAAATGTTCAAAAAATACAGTCCCATCATTACAACACGTTGTAATTAATATTAATATTCATAAACCTTGACGGTACTACCGCGGGAAATTGGGGGTTTAGAGTGGGAACATTTTAAATTGGAACAAAATAAAACGCAAAAACACATTTCAGATCAAATTACTTGGTATCGCTATCTAGACTTGACCTATATACGTCAAGTCCAGTTAGCGATACCAGTCCTTTATACTTTGTGAACTAGAAAATATGAAGTGGTATCAGTAACTAGACTTGACGTATATAGGTCAAGTCTAGATAGCGATACCAGGTCTTCATATTTTTGTCATGTACAAATAGTGTACAAACGAACATATCGTAATTGGAATTAAAAAGAAAAGTTCAATTCTTCTAACGGAAATGAAATTATTTTACAAGGACTAAACGGAAGAAAGGTATAAATCGATATTTTAGCGATTATGAACATTAAAAATCAGTAACACTACATATAAAAAATATCAAAATACACGTAACATAGCCATAAAACAATTTACGCTCAATTAACAAAGGACAAAATTTAATACATTCCATGCGTTTAATAATCATTATATTAATATTTTAAACTTGTAAGAAATCATATATTAAAAAGGGGCTTTTATTATAAAAAATACACGTAGATTCTCATGTAAGTATTATCTGTGTAACAGTTTTATCAGCGAAGATATAAATAGAAACGTTGATGGAAATAATGACGTAATAAGTGACGTCCTTGGTCAAAGCCGACGGGTGGTATCGTAGACTAGACTTGACCCGATTTCTGTAATGAGGGAAATCGTAGCATAGGCCTACGTAATAAAATCTTGGCAACTTTTTTTACATACTGACTACTACGTCTGTCTATACTGCTCCATTAAACTGGGTGTCACAACACAAAAATAGTCACTTACACTGGTTTTTGTACACAGGTAGGCTACAGTAGGCCTAAGTCACGATTATTATGTTGCATTTTCTGAGTAACGGAAGAGGCACAATATCTCTATGCAGACAGAAAAGTTATAGTTTGTAACATGAGAATAAAACACACACCTCAATATTTATCCTGTCCGAACTTCAGTAGCTAACGTAAAAGAGACAACTGCAGAGCAAGTGTGTCAGGAAATCACACAGTGAAACGTTGAAAAAGTACTTATGTAAACAAATGCTCTAGAATATGCGAATAATCCTCGAAATTCGGTGTGATAAGAAATAAACTTTCCGAACTGGTGTAGTTTTTAATTATTTAAAGCATGGAGGTTAACTGGTGTATGACTGCACAACTTCAAATAAATTAAGCAAACCTGAAATATTGTTTGTCAATGACACCACGAAATATCTCAAGTATGTGACAGAAATTTCTCCTTTATTTGGGAGTAGCAATAACTGAGGACAGTATACAATCCTCGTCACTTTCTTCTTTCCAGACAGGTGTATCTCATTCGTATGCATTCGAAGTCTTCATTTATAACAAAAGCCACATTGTAGTACTAATTTAGAAGCATAAAAATATCTGTGTGACTGGACAGGTTCGGAACCCGGTTGGACCTTGATTTTTTTCAGTCTGCGCTGTAACCCATCCTTCAGCTCCCAACGATGTGAGTAGTCGCCAGAAACGACACGCAGTTTGGCTTTCATGTTAAGCTGTAGGTCCCCTTTCCTTTCCCCGGTTGGATAACTGGGATTGGCTAGGGCCAAAAGTGGTGTCCAATTGAAAGACTTGCATCAGGCCAATGAGCCACACGAAATTATTATGTTTCCGTGGTAAAGTAATATTTCTTCATTGTTTATTTTTTTACTAGCTTCTGCTTGGGACTTCATTCACCTAGTATGGAGCAGCTTAGGAAACTATGGGGTCGTTTTAGATAAATGTCCTACCCAGGTCCAACTCTATCCTTCTGCAAAATTTTATCCAAAGCCCCACAGTAATTTTTGCGTGAAAGCATAATAAAATTTCACAGTTATAATTTTATTAGACTCTATGATTGAATATTATCTGCTGCATGACACATAATAATTTCCTTAGTACTATTTAGGTTTGCCTTATAATGTCGAACAGTGGGCGGTAGTTTTGCACCTGTCTAGTTTTAAAGAGGGTCCCACTGTCATTTCTGCCCCGGGGCCCTTAGCGACGTAGCTACGCCACTGTCTTTAGGCCAAATCTACACAGAACATTTTTGGACTCGATGCATTTGACTTGTTTGGCTTATCAATTCAAAGAGAAGTGCTTCAAATTTCGGCAGTAGTGCCTCAGGACAAAATCAATGCATTGTGTGAAAAACACAGTGACTTGTTTTCGCCGGAACTAGGTTGCACAAAAGACTTCGTAGCACATGTAACGCCGGCCACGGTGGCCGAGGGGACTGAGGCGCTCCAGTCACGCTCTGCACGGCCACTGCGGTCGGGGGTTCGAATCCCCCCTCGGGCATGGATATTTGTGCCGTCCTTAGTATAAGGTAGTTCATAGGTAGTTTGTAAGTTTAGGTACTGATGACCACGTAGTTAAGTCCCATAAGCTATACAAACATTTGAACTTTTTTTTTTTTTTTTTTTTTTTTGTACATGTAACTTTAAAAGAATCTGCAGTACCAGAATATCATAAAGCTAGATCAGTGCCTATAGCCATTCGTGATAAAGTTGCTGAATAACTTAAATGTTGACAGGATAGGGGGGTAATTTCTCCTGTTTCTGCGAATCAGTGGACCTCGCCTTTAGTGATTCTAACCAAGCCGACAGGAAAACCTCGTCTGTTTCCGGACTTCAAATCAACAGTGAACAGTCAAACAATTGTAGACACTTACCCCCTGCCCCGACCTGAGGAAGTTATGGACAATTTAGGACAGTCTTGTTTCTTTTCTAAGATTGATTTAGCAGATGCATACTTACAGAATCCGCTTGATGACGAGTCAAAAAGTTGTACGTCATTAATACACACATGGGCCTCTTTCAGTTTCAACGCCTACCCTTTGGCAGTTCTTCCGCCCCCGCTAATTTTCAGCGTTTTTTGGAACAGCTGACAGTTTCTGTACCGTGCTGTTCGAACTATTTAGATGATATTGTGGTCTCAGGGCGCACAGATGAAGAACATTTATCACACCTGGAGTGCCTTTTCAAAGTGTTGACTGCAGCAGGTCTACACTGCAACAAAGCAAAGTGTTCGTTTTTTCAGACTGAAATAGAGTACCTTGGCTATGTGATTAATGCCCAAGGGATCCATTCCTTACTGTCACATCTTAGAGCAATCAAAGACTTGCCTCCTCCTAAGAATGTGCACGAAATTCAAGCAGTAATGGGAAAGCTTAACTATTATTTCAGGTTTATTCCCATTGCAGCTCATTTGCATCGATTACGTGGGAAGAATGTTCCTTTTGTGTGGTCTAAAGAATGCCAGGTTTCCTTCGAGAAACTAAAGTCTGCACTACTCAGTGGTGCATGTTTGATTCCCTTTGACCCACAGAAGCCTGTAGTGCCAGCAGTGGATTCCTCGTATGGGCGCAGTATTGTCACATCGTATTGGATCTCACAATCGTCCTATTGCCTTCGTATCCAAGTTACTGACGCCAACGCAACAGAATTACAGTCAGATAGAAAAGGAGGCCTTAGCTATCATTTACAGCGTCACAAAGTTTCATCATTATCTCTATGGCAGAAAATTCTTTTTGTTGACAGACCACAAGCCTCTCACGTCGTTGTTCTCACCCACAAAGCCAATTCCGCCACGAACGGCACAAAACCTTCAGAGATGGTCCTTGAAACTGTCTAATTATCAGTATGAGATTTTGTACCGACCTACCATTAAACATGCCAACGCAGACACACTTTCCCGACTTCCGGTTGGCCAGGATGTGTCGTTTAATTCTTCAGAAATGGCATGTTGCCAGATAGACTCCAGAGACGCTTCCGCTGTCGCAGACTTCCCTTTGAACGCTCGTCGGGTTGCACAGGAAACAGCTGCGGATGTAGACCCAAGTGTGGTAGCACGTTTTGTTCGCTATGGGTGACCTGCCAGAGCCAAAGACATTGAGCGACCTCTGGTTCGACGTTATTTTGCACAATGTCATGCATTGTCTTTAAGTCAGGGTATTCTGTTGTTGCATACAGACAATGATCAAATGAGAGTGATTGTTCCTCATTCCCTGCAACGAGAAGTGTTACGCCTCCTGCATCAAGGACATTGGGGTATTGTTAGGACAAAGCAACTGACCAGACGTCATTGTACCTGGGTTGGTATGGACGCCCAGATAGAGAGCATGACGTCACAGTGTACAGTTTGTGCGGAGCATCAGGCGGCTCCTCCGCAACGTTTCTCAGACTGGCCACACCCCAAGGGACCATGGCAACGTTTACACATTGACTTTGCCGGACCTTTCTGGAATACGCGCTGGTTAATTGTTGTAGACGCTTTCAGCAAGTTTCCTTTCGTGTTTGCCATGAACTCAACGACGGCGTCTAGTACAATCAGTGCCTTAACATCAGTGTTTTGCATCGAAGGTTTGCCTGAAACTATCGTCAGTGACAATGGAACTCAGTTTGTTAGTGCGGAATTTCAACAGTTTTGTCGTGTGAATGGCATTCAGCATATCACCTCCGCACCCTTACACCCTCAGTCCAATGGTGAAGCAGAACGTTTCGTTCTAACATTCAAGTCTCACATGGGAAAGATGAAAGGTCAGCACTCCAGGCAGCAAGCTCTTCAGATTTTCCTGTCGACGTATCGGTGCATGCCACGTGACGGCCTGTCTCCTGCCGAGAGGATACACGGCCGCCGTCACCGCACTCTCCTTCACCTGCTGCACCCTCCCACACACCGAGTCGGTTCGTATGGTGCTTTGTGTTTTCAGGTTTCTACGCCGGTGCTGTACAAGGTGTTTGCTGGACACAAGAGATGGATGCCGGGCACCATTCAGTGCGTGCTCGGTCGAAATATGTATGTTGTACGTTCTTCCACAGGGTCGGATCTGTGGTGCCACGCAAACCAATTGCGCCTGCACAGGCCGCGCGATCCTGTCTTTGGTTTCTTGATTCCAGACCCAGTTCACCTCCAGGGAGCACAGCCATACAGCCACATCGTTCGCCGGTGAGTCCAGCGTCCCCGGAGTACGAAATCATCCTCATGGAGGTCGACGCGCCACCATTGCAGTCACCGCCACTGCGGATGACAGCGTCACCGAGAGGAACTTCGGGTCCGTGCGTGCCCCCCCCCCCCCCCCCTATCTCGGCCAGGCACCTCAGAAGAAGATGACCTGCTCCCTCTGGGCGGAGGTGTGCGCCCTTCCCCTCGTTTTGGTGGGTTTCCCGGGGGTCGCAAGGTGGATACCGGGGCGCGGATGACGTCTTGATCCCAGCTTCAGCTACGACGCCCGTCCCTCCAGTAACGCCCCCACTCAGGCCCTCCTCCCAGTGCCGCTGCCGTGGCCCTCTGCCCTACGCCACGACGGCGCAGCGGTTTGGGGGGGGGAGGGGTGTGGTGTCGCACAAGTCTGAAGTGCGCGCCATGTACTATCATGCGCAAAAATATCCGAACGACCTAAATTGCGTTTCGCCTGATGTGCATGCAACCCAACTAACGTACGTGTCTTGCGGGTGCTCTGCTCGCTCCGCGGTATAGTCGTTCGACTATTCATAGTGGATCCACTGCAGACAACTGCTCTTTATGACAATCACTCCAGTTGTAAATTAACACCACGATTTTGCAAATATAAGGAAACACGTTATTAAGTTCTTAACGTTTATTAAATTCAATTTATTACAATGACATATCTTAAGTATTATCACACTTATTACAGTCTCATATAACAAACTCCGTCACATAAAACATTAATTAATCCTTAAACAACATTTAATATTGTTACAAACAACAGATTTTGCTATAGTATCGGAAATCCTAAAGTCCTGTAGAAATTCGAAGTACTTTTGTTCTCTAAATAGTTTTCTCACAATTGCGGAACGTCGTTCCACTGTCGAGTGGATTTTTATTAATCGATTGTAGAACTAACCAGATAATAAAAACTCAATTAACAGCAGCAAACGCACTATGGGAACTTCAATATTAACTGCGTATCACCAACATTTTCTCCGTATTCATACCTGAACAAATATTGTACACATCTTGGAACTTGAATTGATATGACAAACTACCTTGTTCTGGAATCAAACCAACCAACTGTAGCCGTAGCTAGCTAAGCAATGCATTCATGTCTTATAGATACTTGATTATGCCTAAGATTGTCACAGCTGATGTGTGAAATATTGGAGATTTCCTCACAAATATCAAAACGCGCAAATCAAATCATATAAAATACCAATTCTAAAATATTTTTATTTATTTATTTCTTACTGAACCAGGAACTTAATAATCACCGTTATGTCCCTAATCACAGACTCAGTTCTGTGTGCGACTTACATACGAGGCTGCTCATGTCGGAGGTTCAAGTCCTTCCTCGGTCAGGGGTGTGTGTGTTGTCCTTAGATTAGATTAAGTAGTTCTAAGCCTAGGGACTGATGACCACAGTAGTTTGGTCCCACAGATTTACAAACATTTGATTTTGAGTTACATACCCGGTATCTAAATGGAAGATAACTAAGTGAAGTCAGATGTTAGTAGTCTAATTATTTCACCAGCAGCGGGACGTTTGAATCTGTAATCAGGATATAATTACGTTATGCGTTACCGGGAATCGAACCCCGAACCTACCGGTGTCCTTTCTAAGCACGAATTGACGTTAAATCTCAAATGTTAACTCAACAGGAATGACGATACGTGCGTGTCTGACTAGTAACAACAGCACATATCGTTGTTATAATAATAATAATAATTTCGTGTGGCTCAGAGTCGTGGTGTATGTCATCCAACTGTGCGCCACTTCAGAGACTTGCATGTCCCTAACCTGCCCCAATTATCCAACCGGGAAAGGCGACCTACAGTTTAACGTGGAATCCAAACCACGTGTAGTTTATGACACACATTGTTGAGACGTGAATGCTGGGTTAAAACACAGATTGAAAAAATCGGTGATCTGACTAGGTTTCGAACCCGCGACCCTTCAGTTACCATTCAAGCGCTTTACCCCAAGACCACCGCAACACCTTAGCTTGCGTAGATAAGGCACGAAGAGACATCAAAATAATTTTTTGTTAGTAGTCCAGTGTGCTCTATCTAGGGCGTCAAATGAAATTATGAATATTTTGTGCTGGACCTGGATTCGAATCCATATACGTGCCTTTCGTGGAGACCTAGCGGAGTCGGCAGTCTTGGAGAAAGCAACGAAATGATTCAATTATATGATTCCGAGAGGGTCGAGTGCGAAAGATAGGAGATCCGTATTAGAATCCAGCACCATAATTTTTAACGTCTGAAGTTAAATTCAGTACGAGACACCTGACCTTAAAGGACAAGTGGTTTATAAAATCAAATAAAGTTTTGTAATATAAGAAAAGCTTTCGAGCGACAGAGTTACTGATTGCCATGTATTCTACCTGTTACTGGCAACGATCAATAGGCTCTGTCAAAGTTGATAGCGAAATAATTCGGTTTAATACGGATTGTTAACTACGGTGCGACTTGACGTTCTTCACTTGGTGTTACCAGCGGTGAAGTAGCCAGTTAAAAATATACACATGCCAGACCCTCTTCTTGTCAGTCCCGTCAGCTGAAGCAGTATGATGTAGGGAAGACTGTTAACCTCTGCTCTTTCTTACCGGGAAATGCGACATTGGATTATTTGGCTCCATAACAACACTGTAACACTTATTGCGCGTGTATGCAATGCATGAGGATTCGAGAATTTACTTGTACTGCGGCTTACATTTCTGTATATGCTTGACCTAAACTGCAACTTCATTGTTTGTTTTACTTGATTTTTGTACTCACTGAAATAAAATTGCCTGACCTTCCAGTACCTTTCTCTCGTCCTTACCTCCTGGTAGATTTACTTCATAACCAGAGAAATAAACCCGGTAATTGATTCACAAACGACTAGTTCACGCTGTTAAGAAATTTCGTAAAGGAATTTCATTTCCTCTTAAAACGCGCTAAAATTTCGTGTGGCTCATTGGCCTGGTGCAAGTCTTTCGACTGCACGTCACTTCGGCGACTTGCGTGTCCCTAGCCTACCCCAGTTATCCAACCGGGGAAATGGGACATACAGCTTATCGTGAAATCCGAACCACGTGTCGTTTCTGGCGACTCCTCACATCGTTAAGAGGTGAAGGATGGGTTAAAGCGCAGACTTAAAAGAAATCTGAGGCCCGACCGGGACCCTTCGGTTTCTAGTCAAACGCTTTACCCCGAGACTACCGGGCCAGACATATCATTTTTCTCAAATTTCCTTAACAAGAAAAGCTCGTTGTCAGGGTAGGATGAGGTCTGGGCCAGATTAATCTTTTCGTCTGATAGCATAAGTATTTTGCCGTAAGAAGTATCATAAGTTGTGCTTCTGTAGCTATGGAAATCATCAGCTGAAATAAAGACCATAAAGTGAGGTACAGATAAAAATGCAAAACGATTATCAACCGAAGGCAGAGCTAATGCTCAAACTGAGGTGTATTTTTTCCTTGCCTTCCTCGACCGAGTATCGGAAGGCGTATGCAAAAATGTATAATGTGTTATGAATACTTGGAACGCTACATTTACGTTGACTCTTCAAAAAAGAATACTTTGTTTACAACGAATTAAAATTAGTAGGCATGACGGGATTTGAGTCGATTTATGACAGATTACCAACTTACCGTCTTACTCACTACGCAAAGCTTCCATTCGAATACACTCGCCTTACTGACTGGTATAATGTAATATGTGAGGTAACACACTTTCTTAAGAAGATACGATAGCCGGGACAATCTAAATTTTACTTTTAATCTCAGAAACACTGTCAGTATAACTACGTATGAAATTTAGAGACAAAATTCATTTCCACGATATTCGTAATAATACTAGGAACTTGTTTATGAAAGCTTTTTCAGAGCAAGTAGTTGAAAATGAATTTGACTTCTGAGGCAAATAAAGTGTTTCCACATCGTATGGCACTTGCTTCCTCTTGCCTTGTCGATAGGTGCTTACTTGCGAAATGACACAACTCAAGAGCTTTGATAAATGTCGTATTCTTGCACTTTATGAAGAGGGATACAGTATCAGCGCCATTTCCCGTGCTCTAGGTTACAGCATATCCACGATACACCTGTGGGTGAAGAGGATGGCAGATGAAGGCCGTGTTAATAGTCATCGTCGCCCCGGACGCCCACGCACTATGACAAAGGAGAAAGACAATGATATACTCCGCTGCAGTGATGAAGACCCATTCCGCACCAGCACCGAAATTAGGAACGTTCTACAACTACCTGTAAGTAGGTAGACCATCCACCGTAGTCTCAACGAGGAAGGAAGATATGGACCAAAATCGGCGATAAAGGAAATGTTGACAAAACAACATAAGACTGCCAGATTAAACTTCGTACTGGCATCTGGCATACGTAAGCAAACCAATTTCATTCTGGGAGCAGAGAAGGTATTTTCCACAGCACCAAAGGATTCTGTCCATGTGTTTCGTCCAACTGGACCGAGATTCGACAGAAAATATGTCCATCAGAGGCAAAGGTATGGCCAATCTGCTGTCACAGTTTGGGGATGGATGTCGGCAAATGGTTGCGGCATTCTGTGGGAACTGGACCGTCCGCCTGCCAGTAGTTACTAATGTGAAATACTAGATAACATAATGTTTCCTTCGTTCGTGAGACGTTTCCGGAAGGCAGCATAATATTCCAACATGACCGTTCCCCGGACTACACCGCAAATTGTGTGAAACAGTGGTTTCGAGTGAACGGAGACGTTGATGTGTAGGACTGGCCTCCCAAAGATGCTGACCTCAATCCCATACAGCTCGTGTGGGCAGAGATGGAGAAGATTATTAGCAGCCGAAGACCTACGCCAGCAACGAAGGCAGCGCTATCTGAAGCAGTTCAGGATGCATGGGAAGAGCTGTCGCAGAATAGTGGGTTTGTAAGAAAACTAGTTACCTCTGTTCCCCGGCGGCCAAGTGCAGTTGTAGAGGAGAATGGAAACTGGACACAATGCTAAATTATGTTGTCATCAGAGACAAAGCTTTGTTTATATTAAATGGAAGTGTCTTATTTTCTCGATTATTTTTCTTGAAGATTTACATTACTTCGAAGAAAAGAAAAATTATTTTGTGTTAATTTCAACCCTTCTGTAATAAAGTATTTCATCTTAAATTATTACACGAACTTTAAGAAAAACCAAAACCTGCATGAAAATTAAGAAGGCTTATGACGTCGATGCCATCAAAGAATGAACTATTTACTTTTTTTTTATTAAGTGAAGAAGGCATTTTATTTATTGATGTTCTGTTTATTTAGATGTAGGCAGGGTACCAGTAAGGATAAAATCATAAGAGAGGTGTCATTTTTAAAAGTGTTGAAAGGCCAGCTGGTAGACGCAAACTCGAGCGTTTGGGTCCACTACAACCCCATATTTACGAACTTGCTGTTGAATATAACTCAGTGGTAAAAGCCTACTGTAATTTCATCTTAAAGCCCATGAAAACCTCTAAGTAACGCTTTTAGAGTAGACCCTGTTCATAGTAACTTGGCGTCCAATACACCTGTTCATCGAGTTTGTTGAGTATCACGTAAAATTTACGAAACCAGAAAAGGAGGATTAGGATTTAATATCCTGTCAACGTCGTGGTTGTTTGAAATGGAGCCCAAGCTGGGATTGTTTCGTTAAGAATGTGGAAGGAAATTGGCTATGCTTTTGAAAAGGAACCATGTTGCCATTTGCCTAGAATAATTTCAAGAAGTCACTTGAAAAACAGAAGGAGAAACAGACATGGAAACTATAAACTTTCGCCATTGTATCACTGAGCAGTCAAAATTCAAATAGTCGAAAACGAAAAGTGAAATACCGAATTTAATACTAATTATACCTGGAGGCAACAGAAAGCCGGCCGCGATGGCCGAGGTGACAGTCTTCGTCGGTCATCCGTGCCATGCGGACGCTTTGTTTACGTCCTCGCTACTTGGCGGCCGAGCGGAGGTAAACGGTGAGTACACGCTTCTGCGTTTATATTGGCGTATAGAATGTGTTGCAGACGAACGCAATGGATCGAACACCACGAAAAGACACACTTAGATTAACCTTTGACCCGAACTTTCCCCGACCAAAATCATTTGAAGTTGAGTTGTTTATAAGAGACGTTATGAAGATCACTATTGACGAATTGATAGGAATACACTTATCGATAGTCAGCAGCACGGTGTATTTAAAATTGATAAGCCCTGAAAAGTGTAAGAAAGTCGTTGAGTCATGTGGCGGAACTTTAAAATTTAAACATTCAGATGGAAATATTGGAGACGTCACCATTTCACGAGCTGGCATGGGTTTGAAAACGGTGCGCATCTTCGAGTTGCCATTCGAAATATCTGCCGAAGCAATTAATGAACAACTTAGGGAATACGGCACAGTAATAAGTAACGTCGCGGAAAGGTGGTCAGAATCTCACATTTTCCCGGTGTTGAACGGTGTCAGACAGGTCAAAATAGAAATGTTGAAACACATACCGTCCTACATCACGGTTTGTGGCTACAGGGCGATCGTAATATACGAAGGGTAACCACGAACATGCTCGGCATGTTGCTCTACAGAACACGTTCGCGCGCAGTGTTTGCAACGGCGCGTGACGCAAATACCGCCCGGTGAGCGAGACAGGCCTGGCCCCGTGTCTACGTTGCCGATTAGCTACGTTGCCGCCGCGCGAGGAAACATTGCCCCAGAACCAAATCTAGATGCAGCTATGGAGGCGTATAACGAACTGAAAGAACACGAAATATCCATGGAAACTACCAACACTCCAGATTCCCTTCCTTCTAACCAGCAGGTTTCGGAAGAAAGTAACCAGGCAGTTGTTTGTGAAAACAACAATAATGATATAACTGTGAAAGAATTAGAACCTGTAGGTGAAACACCCTCGACATTCCCATCTGAAACACAAGAAACAAATGACCAACAGTCAACGAAGTCTCCCACGAGACAGAAAAAGCGCCGTATTGCACATGAAGGTGCGAACGAAAAGGCGCAAATACTGCGCGACAAAGCCCACAGAATTGGAAAAACACTAACAGAAGAGACATCACAACCCCCTCCGGGACATCTACCGGCATCAAAGAAAACCCGAACGCGGGAATCAGGTTCAGGTCAAGTACAAAAGACGTCAGGCGAATTTGCAAAAACGAACACGGAAGATCAGGCGGGAAACATGAACCTTCGAAAAAAAAAAACAGGACAGACAGAGCAAGGGACACGTCCAGCCGAGACAGTGGTCAGATGACACCGATGAGGACACACGAGAGGAAGAGATGCCAGAGATTCCGGGAAACACGGCAGGGACGTCGTCAGATAATTATATAGGCAAACCTAATCAGCCCCAAAACATCACGGCTGGATCGGGCGGTGTAGACGACGACCCAGAATACTTTTAAGTCATGTGTCGTTAATAATATTCACGGGAAGTACGACATCAAGTATGCCTGCAAATGTGCTACCGTTGCAATCTTATCGGATTGCAACTGTCAATATCAATAAAATAAGCTGCACGTTTAAATTAAAAAACCTTCAAGACTTCTTGTACGCAGCTGACATAGACATTGCGCTGTTACAGGAAGTAACAGACATTAACCTGGGAAGTATAACAGGTTACAACACCTTAATTAATCCTGGTTACGGCGGGGAACTCGGGACAGCGATTATGACAAAAGAGGGAATCCTGACAACAAACGTCGAAAGGCTAACGAACAGCAGGGGCATAGCTTGCACAATAAATAACACCAGGATTATTAATATTTATGCTCCTTCCGGAACGGGGAAGAAACATCAGAGAGCAGAATTTTTTAAAGATGCAATAGTGCCACTCTTTATGCAGCGTCCCGAACAAGTCATATTTGCAGGCGACTTTAACTGTGTCCTCAAACCCAAAGATCAGATACCAAATTTCAACAAGTGTATCGAACTTGAGAATATCGTCACAGAATTCAATCTAGTCGACACATGGGAACTCAAACAAGGTGATAAGCCCGGGTTTACTCACATTACCAGCCATTCCGCTAGTCGGATCGATAGAATTTACGTAACGTCGAATTTACAACAACACATTCTGCAAGTGGAACTATGGCCGAACATATTTTCAGATCATACAGCCTACATATGCACTGTTAACCTCCCAAAACAAGGAACGTACAGAGCAAAAGGAACGTGGAAGTTGAACGTAGCGCATCTGACAGACCCAGGATGCCACGAAACCTTTCGCAATACATGGACAGAATGCGAAAGGAAGTTTTCGAAGTACGATTCGACTTTTACGTGGTGGATGAAATGCGCAAAACCCGCTTTAATAAAGGCCATGAAACGTTACTCTTGGGTAAAAAATGTTTGGACGAAAAACACAATAGAATTTTATTATCAGTGTCTTAGAGACTTATACCAACACGACGCCACAGTCATAGACAATTATACACAAATAAAAAGAATAAAGGCCACAATTTTAAACCTCAAACGGAAGCACTTGGAAGGCTGTAAAATTCGCACACGACTAAAAAATACAGTTCAAGAAAAAACAACTTCAATGTATCATATTATACAAGAACAGAAAAGAACAAAACGAAAAATTTTGACTGAACTGAAAGTGGAACATGGAGGAACTTTGACAACATAACCCGACATACGGGAAGAAATCTATAGATATTTTACAACTCTATTAGCTGACAAACCAATAGACGAAGCAACACACCATCCTCGCAAGGTTGACTGCGAAATTAAACCCGGAGGAATCGGACGATCTGTCAGCAGACGTAACTGAAGAGGAAGTGGCAGACGCCATACGCAGAAGCTCGAAGAATAAGGCTCCCGGGCCCGACGGATTGCCAGCAGAATTTTATCACACCTTTGAACAACAACTAATCAGCAAACTGACGTTTGTATGTAACGAAATTCTGAACGCCAGAAGTGACATGTTACTGGAATTTTGTGAAGGTGTAGTAGTGTTAGTCCCTAAAGTGCCAGGAGGGAAGACCATCAACAACCTGCGTCCCATAACACTACTAAATACCGACTATAAAATCTTTACGCGCATCATAACGCAAAGATTAACCTCGGTTATAACACGCATCACCGGGAATTACCAAGCGAGCGTCGGGAAAAATAGAACAATTCACCAGACATTATGTGAATATAGAGATATTATAGTAACTGCAGAAGCCTTGAATATTCCAAGTGCACTAGTATCTCTTGATTTCGAAAAAGCATTCGATAGAATTAACCATTCTTATCTTTTCCGGACTATGGAAGTAATGAATTTTCCACAAAAAATTGGCACTGTAGTTAAAAACCTGTTGACAAGTTCCACGTCTCGAATATGTGTTAACGGTCAATTAAGCAGACCGATCAGAATCAAAAGTTCAGTACGTCAGGGTTGCCCAATGTCACTGAGCCTATTTGCCATAGCCATTGAACCTTTGCTGTGTTCCCTGACACAGGACCTTGCAGGGCTACAAATACACGGCAATAAAATAACATGTCAAGCGTACGCTGACGACGTCAGTTTCTTGATCACGGGCAGTGATGAACTAGGAAAAGCATTCAAAAATATAAAGAACTACGAAGCGGCGTCAGGAGCAAAATTAAGCCGTACTAAGTCGGGAATAATGCACATCGGCCGGGGATTAGAAATTAGGGGTGACGAACAATTAAAATGCGTAGAAACTATAAAAACGCTTGGAATTGTATACACGCGAGATATCCGCCGCACGGCTGCCCTCAACTACAAAAATTTGCTGGCAAAAATGCGAGCCACCATACAACAACATGTTTTACGTAATCTAAGTACCTTACAAAAAGTTCAGTTAGCCAACATTTACGTAACATCTAAAGTAAATTATGTCGCACAGGTATTGCCAATACCAAAGACAATAGCCCAACAGATGCTAGCAGCGCTCGGCCACTTTGTCACCTGAGGACAAATTTTTAAGATCCAGTATGAGACCTTAACGCTATCTTTACGTCACGGAGGCCTAAAGCTGACAAATATATATAATAAATCACAGGCGCTGTTCGTCAGCAAGTTGTACAAGCAGTGGCAACGGTCGCCTGATAGCCTCGCAGCTCATCTCTTAAACGAAATAGCCCCGGCTAGTATGGACCCACCCGTAGACGTGCACCATATTCCAAACGCATTTTATCATATGAGACATTTTCTTATAGAATTAAGCTACATTCGACGTCACACTCCAGAGGAAGACCTATACAAAGTAAAAGAAATATACAATAACATGATGAAAAACAAAACGAGGAACAGAATCGAAGAGAAGTACAAAGAATATAATTGGGAAAAGATCTGGGAAAACGTACAAGACCCTTACTTACCGACAAAAGTACGGTCAACATGGTACACTGCAGTTAACAGGAAAATTCCAACAAATTCGAAGTTACATGCAATTCATCTGGCGGAAACGCCAAATTGCACCATCTGTAACCTAGTTGACGCTGAGGAACACCGTTTCATATGCGACGGCGTTAAAAACATTTGGACTCTGTGTACAACTAAACTTGCTAGTATACTACGAACATCTCCCCGAACGATAACACCAGCCAGAGTTCTTCACCCAGACGAAGTTCCCTACCCCAGTGCAAAAAGAAGAGCAGTAAATTGGATCAAAGGACAGACGGTGTACTACATTTTATCGGAAAAAGTTACAAGTAAAGACGACTACTGGATACATCTTACGATGGAACACGAAAAACTAAAAAAAAAAAAAACGAAGAAATATAAAGAAAAATATGCGAATTTTCTAATCAGAACATTAACACAAATATAGAATGGGTAACACCCAAAGAAGTATTTTATTTACACACACTTTTTATTATTTTATTATTATTATTATCATTTTGAAATGTCATTAGGCTTCTGTGATCCTTGAAAGGTAGTTCTGTGCTACTGCTGACTGGTGCTTCAAAGTCTACCGAGAAGATACAAGAAATGGACAAGGAGATCGAAATACACAGAAAAATGATACACACGGCATTATCTGCATAAGCAGATTGTACGAGAAGACAACTTTGAAGTGCTCGGCAAGCAGAAGGAACAGAAGAATGGAAATGACAATAATTATAATTTACTTGGAGAAAAACATTCTGATACTTTTCTTTCATTTCCAAGAAGCCGATCTTAAAAATTACGAAGAAGAGGCTTAAAATTGGTTTCAAATTATTTATTTTTATCGTCTGGCGACGAAGATGTCGCCCAGAACGAGATTGTTTATTTTCTACGAGGTAGTTTTGTTTCATTATGAAGAAGAAGTTGCTCTTCAAAATATATATATATATATAAGGGTGACTGAGGCGCTCCAGTCACGGTCAGCACGGCCACTACGGTCGGGGGTTCGAATCCCCCCTCGGGCATGGATATTTGTGCCGTCCTAGTTCGTAAGTGGTTCATAAGTAGTTTGTAAGTTTAGGGACTGATGACCCGGTAGTTAAGTCCCATAAGCTTAACAAACATTTGATTTTGCAACAGAAACTTACATGATACGAAATTAAAAGTCATTTCTACACGTTGCCGTTAAGAGTGATGTTGCCTTTCTATTGAGCACTGAAATCTCCAATAATGATTACTGAATCGAAGTTTTAAAATAATACCAACTTCTGGCCTGTGTACCGATCCGGTTTTATGGTAGAAATGACACATAAAAGTAGTAAGGTTTCGTGAAATCACATTATATAGACGTTTCAGTTAAATGGTTTATTTGCAGTAACACTCGTACAACGCTAAACTACAATGTCACAACATCTAGTTTTACGATCTGGTCAGCAGTGGAAATCAAACCATCTTAGTAATAAAGTCTGTCAATAACATTGCTTCTTGCATTCGTTATTTCGCTTTCTTTATCTGTAAGAGTAGCTTTCTCGTCACCTTCTTATCACATAATCCTATGAAGTCCTTAAGTTTTTATTTCCTTAATTCCCAGAATCTATGACGAGGTAAAGAGAGGCAGAAAGGAAGAGGAGACGGTGAGAGAGAGAAAGGAAGAGGAGAGGGAAGACAGGATGAAAGGAAGTATAGGACGGACAGGATTGCGGGATATACAGAGGGAAGAGGAGGAGCTGGAGGAGGAAGAAGGGGACGAAGAGACAGAGGCAGATCGTAAGAGAGAGAGAGAGAGAGAGAGAATGAAGAATGGTAGACAGAATTCAGAAAGCAAATTCTTTTCTCAAGGGCAACAGGGTATTTGGCTGTTGTTGTAACATGCCGGCCGCGGTGGCCGAAGGGACTGAGGCGCTCCAGTCACGGTCTGCACGGCCACAACGGTCGGGGGTTCGAAGACCCCTCGGGCATGGATATTTGTGCCGTCCTTAGTATAAGGTAGTAGATAAGTAGTTTGTAAGTTTAGGGACTGGTGACCCCGTAGTTAAGTCCTATAAGCTTAACAAACAACTGTTGTAACATTCACTAACAGTGGTATATTGTATGTGTATTCGTATTTTGGGAAAAGGTCTACAAATATTGCGTAGTGCCGAACTGTAAAAATAAATCTATAAAAATCTAGAAAATATGATTTTGCATGTTCCAAGCAATGATAAAGACATAAAATGTGGTTTATTCTCCCTCGTAGAGATCCTAATCAGATAGCGGTCACTTGGTGCGTTTAATTTTAGGAGGATTACTTTGATGTAAGTAAATAATCCGTACATCAATTATTATTCTATTAGTTCACAACCGGCATTAAGAATCATGCTCTGCAGCCGCAAAGTTGTATAGTTTTTTTTTTTTTTTTTTTTTTTTTTTTTTTTTTTTTTTTTTTTTTTTTTTGGGACTTAACTACGGGGTCATCAGTTTCTAAACTTATAAACTACTTATGAACTAGCTACAACTAAGGACGTCACAAATATCCATGCCCGAGGGGGGATTCGAACCCCCGACCGTAGTGGCCGTGCAGACCGTGACTGAAGCGCCTCAGTCCCCTCGGCCACCGCGGCCGGCACTTGTATAGTATTATTGTGTACACATCAGTGAACTGATGTTTACATTTATGAAAGAGGTGTTCACGATATATTTGTATTTTAAGTCGTTTACGAACGTAGTTGGTGAAAGTACAAATTTCATTATGGTTGTCTTTTCAATATTTACTTCGGTGAGGCAGTGTTTCGGTATATGATAAAGACATCAACAATTTGTCTCAAAAACGCCTTTTTAGCGCATATACTGAAACCAACTGGATTTGAACACGAAATGCAAAATTTGTGAACGATACTGGAACCGCATCGCTACCAAGCTTATATGGAATTAAGTCTATTCGAAACTTCGACATTTTTTCTTGGAATATTTTAATTTTGGTACGTAAGCCAAGATAGTTATCCTTTTAATTTCATTCTTCTTTAGCCTAACAAGTTCCGATTTAACTTGACAAATTTCTTTGTAACCAAACAGCACGAGAAAAATGCATAGTAATTTGTGGAAAGTGGCTAGCGTGCAAGATTAAATTGCGTATACACATGAATTAATCGGAATCGGAAATGTAACTACGTAGTAGCGCACTTACCGTGTAATTTTTGCAGTGGCTTTTATAACAGAGTTAATTTAAATGTGAAATGCATTTGGTAGAAAAACGAAGACTTAATCTAAGACGCAATCCATATTTACACACGTTTATGGTGTGTAATAGTTTGTATCTTTGGACTAGAGTCAGTCTGTTGACATAAACAAATATACGTATATTTTACTTTAAATGCAACTTTCACCTTTCTTACTTATGGTACGTAAAAATCTGGATTGTTGTCGAGAAACTAAGATACCTTAAGCGCATCAACTTTCGGAAGGTTTTTTCACTATCAGACTTCACATAATTTTCTCCCTTCTTACAAAAAAGGTATAAATGCGTTTTCCATCACAAGTAACTTAATTGTACACAGAAAAAGTCAGGAAAAATTTAGTAACCTTCGATAACACTGCTCTAACACGCATATGGCTTCTTCTTCTTCGTGTTGTGTGAAATCACCAGAGCTTAAGCCAATAACAGAGTGTTTTTGATCACGTGACCTAAACTTGAAATTTAATTATATTCATGCTATAATTTCAAAATAATAACAAATGTTTTGTAAGAACAACGACGGAAAATTCTATTTGAACATTACAATCATCCAGATTGAAAACAATTCGAACCCAATTTTAAACATAGCATAATAGCCTACTATATATGCCACATTCCAGATTTGGTAACCCATTTCATTGTGTAAGTAGGAAAAGGGGAACAAAATATTATGTACTCATTAGACTGATGTATTTTCTCGGTACGTCTATGTTAGCAAGAATACTTTTGATAACTGTCCCATTCATTTCATACCAGACTGAGCTACAGTAAAGCGTAGCCAGGTTTACCTTGTTAACATGAAAATTTCGAATGTTGGTAAGGCGACAAAATTAGAAGAAGTAAGGATGGTGAAATTAATAAAATATTTCGAAATGAAACATAAATCATTTCTTTCGTAAGACCTATGATTGTAAAATCGCTCCTACACAGATATTAAATGCCAAATTAGTAATTAACCCTTTAACTATAGTGAACTTCTACAGACGTTCATTGTAATCGGACCTTGTAGAAGCTAGACTGCTGTAAAAGCTAGGGAAAAGAAGTCTCCTCTGATGAACTTCCGTCTCTAATAACCACTCTGTCGACGGGACGTTAAACGCTAATCTTCCTTCTTGTTTTCGCGTGAACTGGTGCAGTCCTCTGGAGGGAAAGACTTTCCAAGGCAATTTCAAAAACAGTCCACCTCTGCAAGGCCATATTATTGTGGTATTTTAAGAAGTCCGCAGTTGTTACAGAGCTAAACGTCGCTCTCTGCGTGACATTCAAGTAAAAGCCGATAAACAACTGCATCGGGTGACCATTTGATAAATACAGGACCTATTTTAAGGCGTTAATATCACTCTAAAACAAAATAAAAATGATCGCTTTCCAGTGAGTTAGTCACCGAAAGTGTTATCTTTCCAACATTTCAGCGTCTTGTAACAATTACATATCGATAATTATTGTCCGCGGTGGGCGTCAGACTAGAACTACGAACAAACTATACCAACTGCGAGATACTATACAGTAATCCCATCTCACGCACTCTTAGGGCAACCTCTTCCTGTTTCTTTCGCACCTCTCTGTTTCTGAGAGACTGGAAACTGGAGAGTTCATTCATCAGATGCTTTTCACTTTTATTTAAACAGCATCACCAACAGTTACACTGTAATCTTTACGAGTAGACCATACTTATGGTCCCTTTCGATTTTATAGAATGAATTACATATTCTAAACATTACTTTCGCGACTTTTTTTTTCTTGTCTCATATTCTTATCACAATTTCTTCTCCTGTAACTTATAAGCTTGAATCGAATTATCATTGAAATTGTTCAGATACTTAATTTTTTCGCGGATGATCTATTTTTCAATCACTGGAAAAGATTTATTTGCACGGTTCGTCTGATTGGAAACTATGTGCTCGAAACTTATGTTTGTGAAGTTTGCATTTTGTAATCAGGGTAATTCTATCTTTTCTGCAGTTATATGTTAGAGGTGGTGCCAACGAAAAAATTCATAAGGAAAATAGTATTCAGGTATATAACATTAAAAAGTATTGTTCAGAAAATGTTAATAACGTCTCGTGATGCTATAGTAAAAGAAATCGATGAAGACTTATTCTTCTATGCTGGGTATATCTCAGTCAACACAGTGGCAGGCTGCGGGCCGCGCCTTCGAAGCCGCTATCTCCGTCAGCGCTAAGGCAGCGCGAGGAACACACACGCCCAGCAAATGTATTCTGCCTGTCCCTAGTCTAATGGAGAATTAGCAACATAGCAGAGTACGCTTGACAACTCTGTGAGCGGCGAGTTACTTCCTGGTAAGCACAGGATTAAGCTGATAAATTCACTTGATTTTTCATGTCATTTCCATTCAATAATCTGAGTGATTTTCACTTAAGGTGTGACATAAAGTTATTAATTCATATATTTGGGTCCAGGAAATTCGTTCCACACGAAAACTGCAACCAATATCTACTTTTAAAGTTACGCCTGATCTTGTCTCCTAACTTGTCGGCCAGTAAGGAGGAACCAAATACCCGAAGTCCTCGCTAGCCTTGGGGTAACGTAGTCGGCTGCGAAACGAACGTGCTGTCAACTTTCGATGCCAATCGTGGTGAAAGCAAATATTTTTAGCTCTTCTCTGACAGAGCTACAGGTATGCAGATTGAAAATCAATAGGGAATTCTTAACAAAACTACTCAGTCAAAAGGTGTTTCCAGGACGGCATTCTCTCATATACTCTGAAAGTGACTTACAATGCTCAGGTGGTTTACCGATTCCGTGCGTGTAGAAACCAATTCCTTTCGAGTTAAAACTGTCACCGAAGCATGTTGAAGTCAATTTGTCCAGAAATACATTTTCTTGTCGGTTGGACAACTACTTCGAAAAATGAGTAAAAAGTCTTAACATGAGATTGGTATAATTTCTGTGTCAGATGCTTGCTTATAGTTAATCATTTCATTGAGCACCAAATTGTCTTAACTGCGTCTGATCGATATGCTAAGTGCAGTTTCCGTTACACTGACGTCGTAGTTTTGTGGATCGGTTGTAGTTTAGAATCTGTCATGTGTGCGTTCGATTGCACCCTATAGGTGTATATTTTTAACTGGCACGATCATATCTACTTCACCTCTTGTAACACCAAGTGAAGAACGTCAAGTTGCGCCGTAGTTAACAATCCGTATTAAACCGAATTATTTCGCCATCAGCTCGGACAGAGCCGATTTATCGTTGCCAGTAACAGTCAGAATACACGGCAACCAGTAACTCTGTCGCTAGAAAGCTTTTCTTATATTACAAAACTTTATTCTATTTCATAAACCAATGGTCCTTTAAGGTCATGTGTCTCGTATTGAATTTAACTTCAGACGTTAAAAATTATGGTGCTGGATTCTAATACGGATCTCCTATTTTTCGCACTCGACCCTCTCGGAATCATATAATTGAATCATTTCGTTGCTTTCTCCAAGACTGCCGACTCCGCTAGGTCTCCACGAAAGGCACGTATATGGATTCAAATCCAGGTCCAGCACAAAATATTCATAATTTCATTTGACGCCCTAGATAGAGCACACTGGACTACTAACAAAAAATTATTTTGATGTCTCTTCGTGCCTTATCTACGCAAGCTAAGGTGTTGCGGTGGTCATTCCGCTGTCGGCGGGCGAGCGGTAAGGACGTGTTGTGTTTACGTCGCAGCTGCGGCTGGCCGAGCGCTGTGTTGGTGAGTTTAACGCCGTATAGCGTTTCCTCATGTATTCAACTTAGACTAACCATGGCAGAACCCGTAAGAGTTGACACGTTGAAGTTTATGTTTGACAAAAGCTTTGCTAGACCTAGTTCGTTTGAAGTAGAGAATTTCATGGAGGAGGTTGTAAAGATAGCAGAGGATGACATGATTGGAATTTGCCCATCGATCTGTAGTAGCACAGTCTTCATTAAGTTGAAAAATGCCAAGATGTGTGATGATATTGTTGTTAGATGCGGAGGTAAATTGAAATTTAAACACTCAGACGGTAATATCGGCGAAGTTAGAGTGAGTCATGCTGGGTTTGGCATTAGAACACTACGCATTTTCGAACTGCCGTTCGAAATTACCGCTGACGATATAAATGCTGTTCTGAAACCCTATGGAACTGTTATCAGTAATGTCGCAGAGAGATGGACAGGTGCTCACAAATTTAAGGTCCTTAATGGTGTGAGGCAGGTCAAAATCGATATGATCAAACACATACCTTCTTATATTAGTGTCCGTGGCCATAGAGCTATTGTGATATATGAAGGACAACCTAGAACGTGTGCAGGATGTGGTGGTACAGGACACGTTCGTGCTGAATGTATGCAAAGGAGAGTGGCACAGCTGCCAACAGGAGAAGCAGCGGTTCAGAACACGATGTCGCAGCTACCGCTGACTTACGTTGCGGCAGCTCGTGCGTCCGCACCTGAGGCTACGACCGCAGAGCTGGAGGTACCTAATATCGAAGAACAAATTGAGGAAATCGGAATGGAAACCGACGCCCCAGAATATAATGATGGGCAAATTGCTGTAGAACTGTCAGCAGAAAACGAAGAACGTCAGTCTGCGGCTCTTGAGCACGACTGTACAAATACAGACGCCCCGAATGAGGGATTAAACAATGAGCAGGAGACGGAGCACGACTTCCAAACAGTTACGTCCGGTGAATAGTCTACGGATAAACAGTCTACGGACAATAAAAAACGTCGGATTGCCCACCAGGGAGCTGAAAAAACTGCACCTGCACTGCGAGAGAAAGCAAAACAGTTGCGACAGAAGTCGAACGACACAACGGGGAAAACGCGTGACAGCAGCCAAAAAACCGTCAAAAAGTCACGAACGGAAGACTCTTACGGCGGCATCACGGAAACGTCTGGAAACTCTGTGAAGATGAAAACGACGACAAAAACTAAAGCGGACTGTGAAGAACAACCTCCTGACCTCACCGAGTGGAAAAAGGAAAAACGGAAAGGTAACCTACCTCAAAACTGGGCTGACGATCATGAAGATGCCAACCAAGATCAAGAATTGATGGAGACGAATGATGACATGACACCGAAGACTGAAGAACACAGAAACAACGACAATAGACCTTCACCGGCGAAAGACACAGCAGTAACTGATGACCCAGACTTTTATTAAACTGAAATTTGTTAGTAGTAAGATAGAAGGAAACATAGAAAGAATGATAGAATTACAGACAGTTTAGAATTTAAAACAAATATAAATCATTACCAATATAATATGACCGAACTACAAGCATATCGGTTAGCCACAATAAACATCAACAAGATAAGGAGCGCACTCAAACTGCGACTTCTCCAGGACGTGATATATGCCGCAGATATAGACATCGTTATGTTACAAGAAGTGACAGATGCAATTGATCTGGATCAAATAACAGGATATAATGTTATAGCTAACCCTGGCTATACTACTGAACTCGGAACAGCCATTTTAACAAAAGAAGGTATTATAGTCAGACGAATAGAGAAACTACCTAACAGCAGAGGAATAGCATGTACGATAAACAACACCCGAATAGTCAATGTCTACGCGCCTTCAGGAACTGGAAAACGACGGCAACGAGAAGAATTTTTCAAAGACGGAATAGTACCACTCTTTGGGACCGGACATGATCATGTAATATTTGCCGGGGACTTTAATTGTGTCATACACCCAAAGGATCAGACGCCAAATTATAATAAATCAGTTGAGCTTGAAAGCATTGTCAATCAGTTAGGACTTGTTGACACCTGGGAGTATACGCATGGTGACATGCCTGGCTTCACGCACGTCACGAATCACTCGGCAAGTCGTTTAGATCGGATGTACGCATCAGCTGATCTTAAGGAATGTATCCTACATTCGGAAATATGGCCTACCGTCTTCTCAGATCACGCAGCTTTTATGTGTACCATTAATTTGGAGAAACAAGGGACCTATAAGGCCCGAGGTCAGTGGAAACTTAACGTAAGCCACTTGTCGGATCCAGGATGTCGTGCAGCTTTTGACACTACGTGGGAAGCATGCGAAAAACGCTTCACTCAGTTCTGCTCACCGATCAGTTGGTGGATTAAATGCGCTAAACCTGCAATAACGAGAACCATGAAAAATTACTCACGGGAGAAGAATGAGTGGCAGAAGAAAACAGTAGAATTTTATTTTCAGTGTCTGCGAGAATTGTATAAACGGGATGCAGCAATAATTAATAATTATGTACAGATTAAGAGAATTCAAGCTAAAATAATCAATTTAAAGAGGAAACAACTAGAAGGATGCAAAATACGGTCACGGCAGCACAATACCGTCCAAGACGAAACAACTTCTGTATACCATTTCATACAGGAACATAAAAGGAAAAGCAGAAAAATTCTTACCGAGCTGAGAGCCAGTGATGGACGATTATTGACCAATCAACGCGACATAAAGGAAGAGATACAGAAGCATTTTTCAGAGCTCCTAGCCACGAAACCTACAGACGAGACGGCACAAAAGGACTTCACGACACGGGTACCAGGAAGACTCAGTCCGGAAGAAGCAAACAGCCTCACTGCCGAAATCACAGAAGACGAAGTAGAAGACGCGATACTCAGAAGTCCAAAAAATAGATCACCCGGACCTGACGGTATCCCGGCAGAATTGTATCAAACGTTCAGACAAAAACTGCTCAGTAAACTAACGAGCATATGTAATGAACTTATGTACCACAGTACACACATTCCCAAAGAATTCTGCGAGGGGACCGTGGTTCTCGTTCCCAAAACCACAGCAGGCAAGTCCATCAGCAATCTCAGGCCTATAACGCTTTTGAACAGCGACTACAAGATCTTCACGCGAATTCTGATGCAACGTCTCCGTGCAGTTATAAACACTGACACAGGACCGTATCAAACAAGTGTAAGCAAAGACAGAAGAATTTTTCACGCGCTAAGTGATTACAGGGACATAATAGCGATAGCTGAGACATGTAAAATTAGATGTGCAATAGTGTCCCTTGATTTTGAACAAGCATTTGACAGAGTGAATCACAATTATCTTTACAACACCATGAGAGCGATGAATTTCCCTTCACATTTCATCGAGATGATCGGGCATTTATTAAAGAATGGCACATCAAAAATTAATATAAATGGACTATTAAGCAGTCCAATAAATATCAATAGTTCTGTTAGGCAAGGATGCCCCTTGTCCGTGCTATTATTTGCTATAGCCATCGAGCCTCTCTTACGTACACTAACACAAGGGTTGCAGGGATTACAGATACATGGGCAAAATATTGTCTGCAAATCATACGCTGACGACGTAGGACTTGTAGTAAGAAGTGAACAGGAGCTCCAAACCGCTCTTGACATTATTAAGAAGTATGAACTTGCATCTGCGGCCAAACTGAGCAACGTAAAGTCACGAATTATGACCATTGGAAGTGGCAATAACATCAGAGCGGAAGGACAACTGACGGAAACGGACAGATTGAAATGTCTAGGTATAGTTTACACACGGAATATACGACAAACGGCTGCCCTCAATTACAAAAGAATATTGACGAGTATGAGAGCCGGAATACAAGTTCACAGCCTGCGAAACCTCGATGAAATTCAAAAAGTTCGGCTTGTTAATACATACATAACGGCCAAAGTGAACTATGTAGCTCAAGTTCTGCCATTACCCAAGGAGATGGGAAAGAGAATGCTCGCAGCGCTCGGCCACTTCGTTAGTAAAGATCAGATTTTCAAAGTGAAATATGAAACCCTTACTCTAATGCACAAAGATGGCGGCCTTAATCTCACAGATGTTTACAGTAAGGCACAGGCGCTTTACATCTGCAAGACCTACCGACAATGGAAAGTTTCGGCCAACAATTTGGTGGCTCATCTTCTGGATGAGATAGCCCCAATCAGCATGGACCCGCCAGTAGATGTGCGCCACATCCCGAACGAGCTGTATCACCTCAAACATTTTCTCATTGAATACAGCTACATTCGCAGGGCAGTTCCCCAGAAACACATTCAACAAGTAAGAGAAGTATACAACAACTTGATAGACAGAAAACCGAGAAACGTGATAGAACAGAAGTATAATCATTTTAAATGGAAGAAGGTATGGGAGAATATTCACGACCGCAATTTACCCACGCACGTAAGATCTACTTGGTATTTAGCAGTCAACAGGAAGATACCGACGACTTTACGGCTACATACCATACGCTTGGCGGAATCACCAAATTGCAGCACGTGTGACTTGATAGACACAGACGAGGACAAATTTACATGTGACAAAATCAAGGATATTTGGGGTTATGTTCGGCATGTACTCTCGCTTATACTACGAACATCAGATAACTCTATAACACCAACGAAACTATTACACCCCGAAGACGTGCCATACCCAAATGCCAAAAGGAATGCTGTGAAGTGGATTATGGGACATGCGGTGTTCTACATTCTTAGAAATGAAGAAAAAAGCAAAGAAGACTTTTTGATGTATTTGACAATACAACACCACCAGTTAGAACAAATAAAAGATTATCGAATATTATATGCGAATTTTCTAAAGAAAACACTGACGTATAAGTAAATGTTTACACAATTTTATTTCATTACTTTCGTTTTTTTTTTTTTTTTTTTTTTTTTTTTTTTTTTTTTTTTTTTTTTTTTTTTTTTTACTAAAGTGAAAGCCTCTTACGTGGCTCATATATAGTTACAAGGAAAAGTTTTGTGTTTATAAACATATTTAAGTTTTCTTTGAATTTTCGGTGCAGAAAATCCGAAATAATTTATAACATGTACTATTGAACAAAGAAGCTCATTGGAAAGAAGTACATCTTTCAGTCCTCTTTTAGCCAATGCAAAAGGAAATGCAACACTGAGTTCTTGGATATACCATGGACGAAATATTTCTGTTAAAAAAAAAAAGAAGAATAGAAAAGATTTTGATTTTACAGAAAGGCAATGAAGCCTAGCCGAAGAAGGCATATCTGGAGAGTGAAAAGACGGGCTAGAAGGGGAGATGGGAGGCCCGGTAAAAAAAAAAAAAAAAAAAAAAAAAAAAAAAAAAAAGGTGGTCTTGGGGTGGTCTTGGGTTCGAAACCTAGTCAGATCACCGATTTTTTCAATCTGTGTTTTAACCCAGCATTCACGTCTCAACAATGTGTGTCATAAACTACACGTGGTTTGGATTCCACGTTAAACTGTAGGTCGCCTTTCCCGGTTGGATAATTGGGGCAGGTTAGGGACATGCAAGTCTCTGAAGTGGCGCACAGTTGGATGACATACACCAGGACTCTGAGCCACACGAAATTATTATTATTATTATTATAACAACGATATGTGCTGTTGTTACTAGTCAGACACGCACGCATCGTCATTCCTGTTGAGTTAACATTTGAGATTTAACGTCAATTCGTGCTTAGAAAGGACACCGGTAGGTTCCGGGTTCGATTTCCGGTAACGCATAACGTAATTATATCCTGATTACAGATTCAAACGTCCCGCTGCTGGTGAAATAATTAGACTACTAACATCTGACTTCACTTAGTTATCTTCCATTTAGATACCGGGTATGTAACTCAAAATCAAATGTTTGTAAATCTATGGGACCAAACTACTGTGGTCATCAGTCCCTAGGCTTAGAACTACTTAATCTAATCTAAGGACAACACACACACCCCTGACCGAGGAAGGACTCGAAACTCCGACAGGAGCAGCCTTGTATGTAAGTCGCACACAGAACTGAGTCTGGGAACTTGTGATTAGGGACATAACGGTGATTATTAAGTTCCTGGTTCAGTAAAAAAATAAGTAAATATATAAAAATATTTTAAGAATTGGCATTTTATGATTTTATGATTTATATGATTTGATTTGCCCGTTCTGATATTTGTGAGGGAATCTCGAATATTTCACACATCTTTATACTTCGTCGGCTGTGACAATCTTAGGCATAATCAGGTATCTATAACACATGAATGCATTGCTTAGTTAGCTATGGCTACAGGTGGTTGGTTTGATTCCAGAAGAAGGTGTTTGTCATATCAAGTTCAAAGATGTGTGCAAATATTAGTTCAGGTATGAATGCGGAGAAAATGTTGGTGATACGCAGTTAATATTGAAGTTTCCATAGTGCGTTTTCTGCTGTTAATTGAGTTTTTATTATATGGTTAGTTCTACAATCGGCTAATAAAAATCCGCTCGCCATTGGAATGACGTTTCGGAATTGTGAGAAAACGATTTAGAGAACAAAAGTACTTCGAATTTCTACATGACTTTAGGATTTCCGATACTATAGTAAAATCTGTTGTTTGTAACAATATTAAATGTTGTTTAAGGATTAATTAATGTTTTATGTGACGGAGTTTGTTATATGAGACTGTAATAAGTGTGATAATACTTAAGATATGTCATTGTAATAAATTGGATTTAATAAACGTTAAGGACTTAATAACGTGTTTCTTTTTATTTGCAAAATCGTGGTGTTAATTTACAACTGGAATGATTGCCATAAAGAGCGGTTGTCTGTAGTGGATCCATTATGAATAGTCGAACGACTATACCGCGGAGCGAGCAGAGCACCCGCAAAATACGTACGTTAGTTGGGTTGCATGCACATCAGGCGAAACACAATTCAGGTCGTTCGGATATTTTTGCGCATGGTAGTACTTTCGCCGCGCACCGCCATGCACGCACGGCACGGCGTTCTTACGACGTCAGCCACGAGCGCCCTCTGCTACACCTCCGCTCGTGGCCACCACTGAACTGCATCGGTCCCTTGGGATTAGGACAGGCACTAGGACTCATCAGTAGGCAGGCCTCTACCTAGTTAATCTATGTCTCAGAGGTACACTTAGTTGGCAGTCATGAACTTTGTAAAAGTTAAGTATTATATTTCTACGAAATATACAACTTGTACTAATCTAGCTTAGCGTTTCTAGTTTCTGCTGTCCCACTGGCTGGCCACCTCAAATTCTGTACCCGCACACGCATGCATCCTATTTCCCTGTGTCGGTCTCTCACTACTCGGCCACCGACATCCAGGACAACCGGCGGAAACGAGACACAAAAGAAACGAACAGAGAGGTTGGAGGGAAAGAGATGAATGCAGAGAGAGGGGGGAATGGAAGGTGTGAAACATGTCTGTACAAATTCAATAATATTGTTTCGCCTGTCTTGTATCGATAGCCTGTCTTGTATCGATATTTGGATGTAAAATGTTATATGAGCTTGTTTGAGTAACTACGTCTATGGTTTACTCTGTTGTGTAACATCTCTATCAAAGACTACGTATGTGAGTAGCAGTTGAACAGAAAGAGAGAGTCGGTGTGTAGCTCTGGTATTGATCGGACGTGTTTTGGTTAGCTGCTTTTGTAAGAGCTGTTGGAATAATTTTGAAATCTTTATAAGATTTTGTATCATTCTTATATTTATCAGTCTGAGAAGATTTTGTTGTTCTTCAATCATAAGGTACTGTAATCATTATTGTTAATAATAATTGAGAAAGTTGAACCTCTTTACCTGTTTCACTTTTGTAGTTAGAAAGCTAACCCTCTTCCTTTCATTGAAAGTTTTTGCTATTAAAAACAAAGCATAATATTGACCAAGCTGAGTTTCATTAACATATTCCTTTATTGATGTTATGTTTAGTAATAATAGTGATTGTTGTGCTATAATACACAGATCAACAAGAGACTAAGTTTCTGTAATCAGTTAGCGAAATAAATTCTTGCAGTTGCATTATTAGAAAGTGGTTTGTGTTTTTCCAGATTTCTCTCGCAGTCAAATTTATGCTGTAGTCAGTGAGCCTTATGCAGACTACGTGTTGTTCTTGCTTTGTTCAAAATATCCGTTGCGCTTTCAATCAGTTTAGACGCTCTATTTCTTAATTAACTGTGCAGGTATTAATATTAGGGCCATAACTAAACAGTGTTTAGTGTTAATGAATTAAAAAATGTGTTCATCTAATCTTTAATCAGCTTGATTAGAAGTTAGTTATTGTGAATGTTAACTACCAGCTGATGACAATTATTAATGCTGCATTTAACACCAGATTAGTTTTGAATGAGTAGCTTTTGAAACAGACCTCATTTAGCTGGTTCACTATTGTCAAATCCTTGTAGCGACCTTGTAATAGAACAGCCCTATCTATATCCCACCAAACAACAGACCAGTTTTAGGTGAACTACGAGAGTGTAGGATTAAGAAATCCTGGGCAACGTCGGGTTTACTGCTAGTATATTGTTGTTGTGGTCTTCAGTCTGGAGACTGGTTTGATGCAGCTCTCCACAATACCCTATCCTGCGGGTTTACTGCTAGTATATTGTTGTTGTGGTCTTCAGTCTGGAGACTGGTTTGATGCAGCTCTCCACAATACCCTATCCTGAGCAAGCCTCTTCATCTTCACATAAGAACGGCAACCTCCATCTGTCTGAATCTGCTTACTTTATCCATCTCTTGGTCTTCCTCTGCGGTTTTTAACCCACACACTTCCCTTCATATATATATGACCAAACAGATGGAAGTCATAGGACGACATGTCCGGGCTGTAGGGCGGTTGCTTAAACTGCTCCCACTTGAGCTTGGCCAGGTACACTTTGTGTGACCCTGGAGACGTGTGGACGCGCGTTATCATGTAGCAGAATCACTCCTTCCGTGAGCAGCCCAGGCTGTTTGCTCTTGATGAAATCGCCTAGGGTGCGGAGTGACTCACAGTACACGTCATTGTTAATCGTTTTTCCGTGCTCTAGGAATTTGGTGAGTTTCGGACCTCGGACGTCGAAAACGACGGTGAGCATCGCGTTGCCTGCTGAGGACACAGCCATGAATTTTTTAGGGTGAGGTGACGACGCACGATTCGCGTCCCCAGATGACGCACTACATTATCCCAAAGTGGCATATTCAAATTTCAACCCGTTTCGTTGTTACGACGTTTCGTACTTTCAACACCCTTCATACTTCTAAAAATGAGTGAAAAGCTGTATAAAGATAATAATAACAGTACTGACAGTAATAATCGAATTGTCCGGTAACTATTCACCCTGTAGTGGTATTAATCGAACTAAACAATTTGGTGAAATGGTGGAAATTTCATAATCGTTTCGCATGGATATATATTATGGCAACAGTCGCCTTTGCATCCCGATGACGTTAGACTAGTATAATTTTTTATGCCAGAAGCTTGCTTATAATTGATCATTTAATAGGTGGTGATATTTTCACATCTCTAATATGTCTGTTACGCTCGTCTTAGGTTACAACACATTCGGAAGGCTGGCGCTTCCGGCCGCAGTGGTCCTGAAATGTATGGCTTCGTTTCCCCACTTCACGCGTAGGGCCTATATCTTTAACAGGCATGATTACCTCACCTAAGGTAAATCCAACTGAAAGGCCTTATAACGACAGTGAAATTAAGCCTGCAGAGAGCGCGACACCACCCAACCAACATGGCTGCCGCAGAGCATAAATCGTCCTATAGTCGAGCCGAAGTGGCATGATCCCTGGTGCTTGCGCCAATCAGCTTTGAGCGCCGGCTGCGGCAGCGGACCATTGGAATAATTTAAACGCGAGCTTTGCTCTGCGTATGCGCGCGTTCGGCTGCGCTCTGCACTGTTTCCAGTTCTGTCAGACAGCACTGACCCTTAAAGCTACGCTGTCACGCAGCGAACTAACTATGCAACACGGGTGCATTCAGTATCCCAGCCCAGTAGTCGGAGCCAGGGATCATCGTATTCCGGCCCGACTATAGTGCCCGAGCGCCAGCCGGTCACCGTTACAGCACACAGTAGTTTGAGTTCGCTGGCTCTTTCATCGCTACACTCGGACACATTACACAGTGTAGTTGCCACTGTCTCGTGCATTGTGTATAGACGCCTCAACATTGCGTGGCTTTCGGGTTTTCCAATAAAGGAAAACAAGAAAGATCTCTCTTCACAGATAAGATTGTTTACTATAAATATAGGTACGTCAAGAAAACTGCATTAAAGCGTGAACTCTAGTAGCACGTTCTGTAATTCAATTTACTGCACTTATCCGTTAATAATCTTTCTTTATATATCAAGCAGTGTGTCCGTATGTTTGTGCGTTTATGTTGCATACAAATCGACAGTTTTGTTCCAATCTTTTTCAAATTTTATACACGTAAGCTTAGATATATGACGACGGTCACGGTAAGTTTAAGAATTACGTTCAACACAGTTCACGAGATACGACAATGAGATGCGTGGAAAACTGCTACATTAAGCGACAATGCTGCTCATTTCCTCCTAAACCTCTTGACCGATTTCAACCAAATTTGGTACACACATTCCTTACTTGAGATAACAATTTCTGTATGAGTATGAACAACACGTGGTTCAGGAGATATAATGTCATAAACAATAAGAGTTGCAAGAAACTACCACATAAGGCGACGAAATTTTATAAATACACTATACGAGAACGAAAGTGCTTAACGACTTCCAACTAAAGTTACATATAATTTCAAACCTTTTTTAAACTTTTTCTCGCTGCAACCGCATCAAAATAATGAAAGGAAAAAAGTTTCTTGCTTACCACTTTTCCGCTGTTCATGGAGTAAAACAAAGGCATTCTATATGATGTTACAATTTATAATTTCTACCCTACAAATTGTAGCCGCAGGAAATTTTACAGATAGTATACACACATGAAGCTGAATGTACCTTCCAAATTATATCACATTACGAAATGTTCAAATGTTTGTTAAGCTTATGGGACTTAACTACGGGGTCATCAGTCCCTAAACTTACAAACTACTTATGAACTACTTACGAACTAGGACGGCACAAATATCCATGCCCGAGGGGGGATTCGAACCCCCGACCGTAGTGGCCGTGCTGACCGTGACTGGAGCGCCTCAGTCACCTCGGCCACCGCGGCCGGCTCACATTACGACACGTAGTTTATGAGATATGAGCACATAAATAGTACTGTTTATGGAAAATCACCCCATCACGCACCAAGTTTTAATCTACTTTACTACTAATTGTATTCCCAACAGATTTTACAGACGTACAACACTTATAAAAATGAATACATATCTGAATAATTGTACAGTTGTACAAAACATAACTCAATAAATATGAGATCTTACGCATTTTATATGTCATTTGTGTTTTGATTACTATCTTTCTTTGTTTGGATACTGCACTTATAATTTTGTACACCATGTGAGACAGTCTTATTTATATAGCATGTTTTTAGAAAAAAGGAGATGGACAGAGAGAGAAGGGATAGGAGAAGTACTAACTCAAGGCAGGAATAAATAAATAAATACCCGGGCAACGCCGGGTTTTCAGCTATTACTATTATATAAAATAGAAGCACTTTCCCCTCTGTCTGTCCCCTTAAACGCTTTATAACTTGAAGAGTACTGCACGTATAGTCGTACGGTTTCCTTTAATTTCTTCTTTAGAATTCTGGGATAAACTTAGCCTATTTTAACGTAAATACGGATGTTAGAAGCAACTAAAATAAGCATAATAACGTAGATTAGTTTACCGCTTCTGCACTTTAGTCAGCTCTGGAGCCTAAACTATAAGAGATACATATCATAGAATTGCAGAACTGACAAAGATCTTAAAAACAAAGAAATGCGCGAGATCATACATCAAACTCTGTTTGTAATCAAATGTTTGTATAGTCTATGGGACTTAACTACGGGGTCATCAGTCCCTAAACTTAAAAACTACTTATGAACTATTTACGAACTAGGACGGCACAAATATCCATGCCCGAGGGGGGATTCGAACCCCCGACCGTAGTGGCCGTGCAGACCGTGACTGGAGCGCCTTAGTCCCCTCGGCCACCGCGGCCGGCCATCTAACTTTTACGAGTGAAGTATTTTTACCTTTTATCTCTTCAAAGCCGTGGCGCCAGATGGCTTCAGACTAAAAATATAGTAAGTGTGGGAGATCTGCAAAAGTTAGGTATATGACTTCTCAGCATTTTTTAAATTGTCTTGAGTTCTATAATTCTGAACTATGTACTCTGGCGCAGAGGTCAGGAAAGTGCGAAAGTGGTAAACCATTCTACATTATTATTCTTATTTCAGTTACTTCACATTTTCGTATTGGCATTTCATATAGCCTAAGTTACTCCTAGAATAATAACGAACAAATTGACACAAACCGCATCACGATATGGTCTACATATCTTGAGTTAAAGAAGTTCAAAGATTACCCTTGGAAAGCGGATCTGCTAGTCACTAATAATTAAAAAGTATTAAGTCATAATTATTGAATACCAAATTTAAAAAAATTATCGCAATTGGTCACAAATTACAATGGAATCTGTGTTCGCTGGTGAGCAAGCTCGCTGAAAGTTACGAGTAGAATTTAAAAACATTTACCGCTCTATTGTATCCAAATTTCTGAGGAAACCAGACAAGCTAAAAAAAAAAGTTGTTTAAATAAAAAGAAAAGTTCATTTCATTATCTACAACTTTATCGCTGACAAAAATTTCCTGACTACAAAATAAAAAAAGTGGCAGGCGACTAACTTTTTCACGTCGTAATTTTAATCTATACTAATAATAAATCTGTAAAGGTAGGCCTGTCGCCGTTTACTTCAATCTTCAATACTACTGGACGAAATATGAGAAATATTTGGGTCAACAAATAGGCATAATTTTATCAAAATCGGATCATGGAAAAAAAGAATATCATAATTTGAAATTTTTTATCTGCGATCGTCATGTCCGTCTGCCTCTTTGAACACGTTTATCTCCAAAACTACCTGACGAATTTTCATGGGGTTTTCACACATAGCTTGAGCATATCGTGAGGTTACATAAAGGCTTCAATAATTAAAATCGGATCAGAGAAATAAAGATATCATAATTTAATCGTTTGTTTAAAAGCCATTGTGTATGTCTATTTGTTGAGGATAATGTCCAAGAACTACATGAACTTTCATGGTTGTCCACAGATAAATTGAGAATAGTTTGGAGAGTAACATAGGCTTCATTTCATCAAAATCGGATCATGGGAAGAAAAGATATCGCGATTTGAAGTTTCTGGTGTATGCTATGCTTGAATTGCAGCGTAGTATAGCAAAGATAGGATAGAGGCGCTGTTACTTACATAGTATACCAAATAACTAACAAAATGGCGATGCTGCGTTTTTTATTCACATAACTAAGGTGTAATACAATGAAGCAAGGGCTACGATTTTCCCTACGGCAGCGGTGTAGTGTATTGATGTTGGCAACGGCCGTTGAATCCTTTTTGAAAAATCAGGCACGTACAAATTAAGGGAATAATTCTTTGCGTTGATAATGGAAAAAAAAATTATAGTTGTTCGGATCAGTAAGTTAATGATCTCCCTAAAGCGAATATTTCGTTGCCAACGTTGACATACTAAATCGCTGCCATCGCAAGTAAAATTTAACCCAGGTACGACACAAAAAAAAATATTTTTTTTACTAGTTGTATGCCACATGCCTTGTAATGCCATGGAGAAAAGTGCTTCTTTCCGCGTGTATCATTTCAATTAAAAACATAACGACGTTCTTCGCGTCTATAGATGGTTTCATTTACTAAGAATTCTTTGAAAGGAAGCGCGAATTTATGTAGTTTCTGATTTCGGTGCGTACTTATTACATCTTAAGTCAATTTTGTTTACGAATGCCTAGAAAACGGTGTAGTACAGTACAGAACAAGTACATACCCCTTTAGTTACCTACTACACCAAAGAACTAAGAGTTGGCGCTGTTGCATTTTTTTAAATTTTTTCCCCTTTTTTTCGATGGTTATGCCATATAACAGCAACGAACCACTAAAGATGATATTGGTTTTGTAGTTCTGCAAAGAAACAATTCATGATTGTGTAGTTCATACTCCCTCGATAACAGAAGTATATTGAATTAAGAGCCATAATCCTATCTCTGCAAATACAAACTAACATAGATCTGCGAACGCTGATTACAGTTTGTATATTCACAGCTTATCAACATTTCTTTGTTTCTTTTGACAGGGAACATTTGAATTTAAAACATAACGACATTCCTTCGCGTCTATCGATGCGCTAATATACATGAATTCTTTGCAAGAGAAATCGAATTTATGTAGTTCCCTTTCTGATTTCGGTGTATCCTCAATACATTTTGAGTACGTTCTGTTTAGGAATGCCTCGAAAACGCCATAGTACAGGAAAGGACAGAAGGTGACGTTAGTTACATATTACACCAAATAACTAATTATGGCGTTGCTGCGTTCTTTTCATTCTCAAAACTATGGCGTAATAGACTACAGGAAGGGATACAATTTTACTTACGGCAGCGGCGTCGTGTGCTGATGTTGTCAACGGCTGTTGAATGCTTTTTCAAAAATCAGTCACATGGAATGAGGGGAACAATTCTTTATGTTCACGATGAAATAAATAATTTATTCCGTTCTGGTCAGTAAATTAATAATCTTCCTATAGCGAATAATTCGTTGCCAACAATAGCAAACTAAAACGCTGGCACTGCAAGTAACATTTAATCCAGGTAGAACACATAAAAATTTTTACTTATTCCTAGCTGTATTCCATATAGTTTGCAATGTCATGGAAAGAAAAAAAGTGCAATGTTAGGTTGTGTTCATACAGTTTAGACTGCGATGTGCGTAAACTGATAACACTTCTATCGGTGAGATGAGAAATAGTAATAATAATAACAGCGCCAGTCAACACAATTCACTGGAAATACTATATTTATTGGAAAGTTCCATACAGGCGATCAGCTGACGTTATTCCTTCAACGATTACCCAGACTTACTTTATCGCACATTGAAACCACCATGACGTCTTTTTTATTATTTTTTATTGGCCTTTGAGTAGTCCCCTTACAGCTATCCACATAAGTAATGATAAGGACATCCTCTGGTACAGTTATGTAATCAAACATCAAGGATATGACAGATCATTTTGAAGTAACATTACAGACATGACACAAAGGCAAGAGCAATTTGAAATAGCATATGGTGATTAAACATGGTTTTATCTTTTAAATAACAGTTCATAACTCTTTCTTGGCCGCCGTTAGAAAGGAGATAAGGTAGGTGGGGGTAAGTGTACGCAAAATTTGCATGAGGGCATATAGGGAGAATCTACTGTAGTTAATGCATGTTTTTGGTTACTAAATGGATTTCTCAAAATGATGTTATGTTTTTTAGTTTATACATAAATTGTAAGTTTCGAAGGAAGTGTCAGTGAGTACACTTGCCCCATTGAGAGGAAAACATCTGAAATAATGACTAATTTTGAAAAATTGATGATATAATTTTTACAGGTATCTTCTTTTATTATATAATGGACATTGAAAGTACAGCATTTATAAGCAAATATGAAATAACACACAACTGAAACTTTGTTAGAAAAACTTGAGCAAATGATAGAGAACATCTTACAAAATTATCAGTCTAATAAGGCACTGTAGCTGTTCAGGTCATCCTGAAATCCAACCGCATCTTTGAATCTAATAGAGCTAAACTGCACAGCGTGTGATAGTTTCTTCACAATTTCGTCCTTTTGCAAAAATGCCTGCTCTGCTGTCTCAATAAACATAAATGTTTGAGGAATCCTTTTATTAAAGAAATTCTTCAAAACCTGCATTATAACTTCTGTGATTTTGACCACATACATTCTGTATGAAAAAACCTTCCCAAACACTTTAGAAATGACAAAATCACCTTTTTGTATCGGCCTAGTGAATGTGGATGGTCCACTTTCATCAGTCTCAGACTCTAAAGAAAAAGTCACAGTTGTTGGAGTCTTCACTACTATGAAGGGAAATTGTATCAGATTCACTAGAAGAACTACCAGAAAAAATTAGTCTCCTTTTCGCTGCAGTTTTAGATTTTTGAACCTGACACATTTCATGTGATTTCCGTTTCTTCTCATTAGCGGCAGCCTCCTTCTCTTGAATTAGTTGCTGCAGCATTTCTTTGTGTGGAGTTGACGCCAGATGGGTTGATTCCAAGCCTTTCCCAGAGCGTTTCCTTGCTCTTTGTATCCGAGGAATTGGAATTATATCAGACAGTGATGTGTGACAAGGTCCACTGCAAGAGGATGATGGTCCGGGTTGAGGAATCTCTGGTAAGTCTGAAGGTGTCTCAGAGGAAGAAGCAGGTGGTTCCAATACATTGTCAGACAGACTAGGCTGGTTTCTCTGAGCTTCTGACGGCTGTTCCTCGAAGGCATCTTCCTCAAATTGAATCATAAACATGTCCTCATTGTCTTCTTCATCCTCAAACTGTTGGTTAGTTACTTCTGCTGGCAGGAAATGTTCATCGGTGAAAACATGTCTGTTAAGTGGAAAGATACCAGTCGACTTGAATCCTGTAACGGCTACTTAAATATTGGCTGTTCTGGAGAAAGCAGTACTGAAAAGCCCAGCGAGATGAAAACCCATAATAGATTCGCCAGGATGAGATGTTACCCAGTCGTCAGCAACAGCAGCAAATCTTGTCTTAAGAGGCTTGAAAAAAACGAGTGGCTGTGCCTTGTGGCTACTGTGAGGTGGCAGAGTAAGAAGGTGAATGTGATTGCCTTTGGCAAAGTTTATTGCTTCAAGACTAATGTGGGAGACATGATTATCCAGGATGAGAAGTACTGGTTCTTGTTCTGATGGTTTCGTAAGTTTTTGAAAGTGGTAAAGCCACTTGATAAAGGTGGGAAAATTTATGTATCCACTATCAGTAAGAGCGAGGTCACAGCCTGGTGGCCCATCCTTGATGAGAAGGCGATTCATTCACTTGCGTCCAAAAATAAAAAAAAGGTTGGATGTGGTTACGTGATGCACTCATACAACAGACAACAGTGATGGATTTCCCTTGTTCAGCAGCCACCACTTTAGCAACATCCTTCTTCCCAACAGGAGCTACTGATAGAGGCAACATATGTGGAACTGTCTGGATGCCAGTTTCATCCATGTTGAAAATGCGATCTGGCGTGAATTTGTAATTTTGATACAATGTTTCCAAATTATTAAAGAAGTGATTTATTTGGATTCTGTTAAATCCCATAGTTCTTGCTATACTTGTGTTGCTAGGAACTATCAAAGAAAGTTTGTCTCTCTTCATAAAATCCCTTGTCATATCTCTGCCGGTCATCTTCTTCACTTGTGGAAAGTGGTGTTTGATTTGGTTCCACTCTGCATAATTGAACAAAAAATGGCAAAGAGATTTCAATGTTAGCCCATAAAAACGACGATCCAGTTCTTTGCTGTGTTCCACGATTTCTCTTTCCTGCTCAGGAATGAAAACTTTCATAAACCTTCCCAATGAATGAGAACCTTTACCCATTTTAAATCGTTTTCAAAAAGTTGATTAATGAAATCCAATAGTTCTTGCTGCTTTTCTGATAGAATCATTGTTGCTAAGAAGTTGTCGTACAGTTTTAAGAACTTCATCAGTCAAGGGTTTCTTTTCGGTTTTTCTGACGTAATTCCTATTGGGGAAAAAGAAAATTATAAAAACATTAGGGAGATTAATCTGCTTGGAATTAAAAACAAACAATAGTAAAGCAATGTCCGTTACAAGCCATGAAGGGCCGTGTAGTAGTAGAGGGTAAAGACTGTCAGTATTTTCTGCTCATCAAGGGCAAGTGTACGCACTTACGTGAATGCGTACAGTTGCCCCTTGAAAGCAGCGTACACTTGCCCCATTTTGCGACTTCCTACATCTTTAATTTCTACAAAGTTAAGAGGATTCGCTTTGGGTTTATTACACTTTCTACTGAACAATAACATCATAGGGCTTCAATATGAGATTAACACGGAACAAGAAATTTAAAGATCACGCAAAATAGTGGGAACGAAGTTACCTAAAAACTACAGTGAGGATGTTGAAAACAGAACTTACCTGCCACGAACACTGCCTGACTGACGCTCAGAGTCCGTGCTTCCCCGTTTGACATCACTGTCGAGTTACTAATGCCACACAGCTGCAAACATAACTGTTTGGAGCCAAGATTTCAAACTGCGTACACTTACCCTAGTGCGTACATTTACCCCCACCTACCCTAAGTTCTTTGTACACTCCAATTAAAAAATTCATGAACTACTCTGTTGATTAAATTACCTGACTTTCAGCATTAGTCGAGTTTTCAATAATAGGGAGCACTGCACATAATAACTACACTGTCCCCAGTGCAACACTGTAACATACTAATACTTCAGCATACACTTACTGTGAGAGACAAACAGTTTAGTACTACACCATAGAACCAATTCATGGCGCTGTTATTATTATTACTATTTCTCATCTCAACGATAGAAGTGTTTTCAGAAGTTTACGCTCACTGCAGTCTTAACTTTATGAACACAACCTAACACTGAATTTACATCGTTCCGAGGTACGGACTTATATGAATTTCACTTTTAGTATTTTTAGAGGGAACGACGATTGCCGGGCTAAACACAAAAACTTGACTCATCTGTGAACAGGACCTGGCGCCATTCGATACGACTCAAATTCTGATATTCCTCCGCCCAGTTTATGTGGGATAGGCTTTAATAGGACACCCACCGTGGGCTTCCATGCGTAGAGGTCACATCCCATAAAGCGATTTCGGACTGTTTGTGTTGATATAGCGCGACCTGTTGCTGCGTGGATGGTCCCACGGATACTGGAATAGGCGGTAGGGGTCAACCGCCGGATGCGCAGTCATATGCCGCTCGTGGCCGGCGAGGAAGACAGGCCCCAGAGCGGACGGCACGTAAGCAAGGTAGTTCCGAGCCGGCGCGATCGCCAGCCGATTGGCTGGACGCTGGGGCACTGCCCACTGCGTCGTAGCAGGCAGCCACTGAGCTAGCGATCGCGTCGGCTCGGAACTACCATGCTTACGTGGCATGCCGTTCGCGCTGGGGCCTGTCTTTCCCGTTGCCCGCGTATGCCGCGCCACTGACGTCACCAGGAGACCAGCACAGTTTTCCCGCGCGACCATAGCGTTGCTATTATTAGTGTATCTCCACAGAAATGGTTTTCCACTGATTGTTTATGATTTATTTATGTATTAAGTAGTTGTAAGTGATAAGTGACGGTTTATTAGTGACGATGGTGTGTTGCGCTGTTGCGTGCTGTACGAACCACGGCAGACAGAAGACTGCGATATGTCACAGATTTCCGAGAGATAAAAAGGTAAGGTTAAAGAGGATACGCACATGTAAGTAATTAGATGCTCTCAACCCTGATATTGGTCTTTATGGTCAGAACATTTTAAAGATTCTAATTATGTTCGAGACTTGAAAAATGAACTTTTAAACCTTCCATTGAAACGTATATTAACGGCAAATGCGGTCCCTACTTAGAAGCTGCCTAATTGCTTCGACATAGTCAAGACAGGTTCTTCTGAATGCCTTGAAGTCAGAGTAGAAAGACGGAGCAACCAAAAAGAAGTACCAACGTTATTGTTAACAACAAATGACAAGGATGATAGCATAAATTGTATAAACAATTCTGTTGAGGAAATCAGTAAGTGTACTAATCTGAAACCCCCGTGGCGAGCACTGCCGTTGACAATGATGTAATAATTGTAGAGGAATTAACTGAAGAAGTTGACCATTTAAGAAGTGAGAACAATAAACTAATACACGATATAATTATTTACTTCAACATGTTCACAACATTCATACGCAGCAACATATGATCTAAAATGAATAATACGCAAAGTCTACACAATGCGTTTTTACCTCTACAAACTCATAAAATTTATTGCAATCATTTACTTCATTTATACAGCACAAAAATAGTATGCAGAATAATAAAAGAAATTCAGTTTTTCATCTAGTGGAGATGTCGATCTGTAAGATGTAAAAAAAAATTAAATTTTGTCACCAAATATTTTATAAGATTTTCGTGTCGGCGGTTCGTGTCGGCTGTGGTCATCGGGTGACGTCACAGCGCACGGCCTACCCCCGCCCCCTCCCCAAATCAGCGCGTGACCCCTACCGTCTATTCCAGTATCCGTGGATGATCCGTTGCAGCTGCGTTGCATTGAGCCTCCTGCCTCGACGGTCTGTTAACCGGAGATAACGGTCATCTCTTGCTTATGTTACATGTGGACGACCTTGGCCTTGCCTTCTTTCAACGGTTCCTGTTGTCTGAAATCGCGTCCAGGTCCTGGAGAGTACACTCTGAGACACTGCAATAACTGCAGCCACCTCCCTCTATCCCACTTCCAACCTTCCTATGACTCTCCATGCCATAGCTTCGAGTAATACTCGTTGTTTTTGCATTTCACTACCTGCTCACTACACTGTCTTAACCCAACTGCTTGTGTAATTCGTTTGGCAGGGTAAACACAAGTCAACATCAACCCCCTCTGAAGCAATTTTCTGTTATTACTACTACCTCTGTTGCCCTAATGTTGTCTTCAGTCCGTAGAACCGACAGAAAGTCGTCGAACCATTTCAGTTAATTCTGCCAATGACGATGTGGTGTCGCACAAGTCTAAAGTGCGCGCCACCTACTTTCGCCGCGCGCCGCCATGCACGCACGGCGCGGCGTTCTTACGACGTCAGCCACGAGCGCCCTCTGCTACAACTCCGCTCGTGGCCACCACTGAACGACATCGTTCACTTGGGACTGAGATAGGAACCAGTTAACACTTCGGAATCAGATAGGCACCAGTGAAGACTTGGCTATTGGATAGGCACTAGGCAGGCCTCTAGCTCAACTATGTATCAGCATTCTGCAGTACTGAGCTATGTAAAAGTTAAGTGTTACTAAGTCTCTAAGAAATATATATCTCGTTCTAATTTACCCTAGTGTTTCTAGTTTCTGCTGTCCCACTGGCTGCTCACCTCCGTACCTGCACAAGCGTGCTACCTTTATTCCTGTGTCGGTATCTTCTACTTGGCCACCGACACCTACGACGGAAACGAGACACAAAAGCGGCGACGAGGCTAGGACACAAAAGACAATATTTCAGAACCTAGATATATCAACTGATCCCGTAATTGTTTTGACGAATACATATTCTGTTACTCTTTGGGGTAGCAGCTTTTCGCGACCTGTCGCCTTAACCAGTCGTTCCCAAACTTCCATTTGTCACACTTGCCTATAGTCCCTCATGGTTGGAGACTGGCACAAGCTTTCAATTCTCACCAAATGATAGACCACGTTTAAAAACGAAGCTTAAGTTGGCATCATAGAGACCACAATACGTGTCGTATTTCTCTTGTGTGTCTTTGTTGTAGCCTGGAGTGTATGATTTTCTACATCCTCGCTGTATACTATGACATGGATAATCCTTTAAAGCCTTACTAAGCCCACTGCAGTTTTCTAAAAGAGGTTGCACAGATGATCCTTTGTTGTTGACTCCTTTAGATAAAGCTTCCAAGTTAGCTCTTTGAAAGTTAAATCTGTTTCGAAAAGGAAACACGGTTGACTGGATCACTAGGTTGATTTTTCTAGAGTATTGGTGGATATAAGGACTTTGGGACGGGATTACAGACGAGCTCTAGCTTATGTTCACAAGAGTTTTGCTAGTAAAACATAGATTTGGATTATAACATTTTCTAAGTGTGCCACTGTTAAAGGATGAATGCTGTTTTGGATCGTGTATCAAATCAAATAAAGCTTGTTGTTTTCAGCTCATTGTTCCGCTAGCTCTCCATCTATATTAGTATGTGTAAATTTCCAGGCCATATTGTGACTGTTGAAGTCTCCCATTATTAGGCCTATGTGCGGTATATTCTGAGTCTCTCCCATAGGTGTGCTACAATGATATGGTATGTTGGGGGCCTTATACTGTATACAGCGTATATCTCTATTAGTACGTGTATATTTTCAGGCCACATTGTGACTGTTGAAGTCTCCCATTATTATGCGCGATATATTCTGAGTCTCTCCCATGGGTGTTGTTCGTTTTTTGAGGGGACTAAACAGCTAGGTCATCAGTCCCCTTCCCATGGGTGTGGTACATTGATATGGTATGGTTGGGGGCCTTATGCTGTTGTATACAGCGTAGATGTTTATGTTACTCAGTGAGAATATGTCTTCACCATTCTCATCATTACTTCCACCTTCTGTTACTTTGAAGTAATTCTCGAGGAAAATTGCACTTTCATATTGGTTATGGGAAATCTTTTTGATTAGCTGTATGTCAAGTGGTGTTGGCTTTGCGGAATCAAGATACAGCACAGCAGGCTGGGGAGTGGAAGGGCAGACAAGATTCCAAGCAGCAGTATCCCTGGTTGAAGTTTACGTTTATTTGAACACGTCCATTTCAAGACAGGTTGAATGAATCCCTCTCGTTTGAATATCACAGAACTGAATATTGAAAAAAGCTCTTAAAACAATACCAAAGAATCTAAAGTCCTTAAAACAGATAATTAAGAAAAGCATTAACAGTTCACAATTCACTTAGCAGAAAAGTCGCCGAGTACAACAGTTGTGTAGGTGCCTTGCGGTGGTTGGATGTGTGTATATGGGCATGGCTGAGCAGATTGAAGGGCTGTCTCTCTCTCTCTCTCTCTCTCTCTCTCTCTCTCTCTCTCTCTCTCTCTCTCTCTCTCTCTCTCTCTCTCTGTCTGTGTGTGTGTGTGTGGACCCTCTCATTCTAAACACCTTGATCGATATGAAACATTTTTGATACGACATAATGTTTCCTATTCAAGAATCGGAACTTCTGCGGCTAGTGCCTACTGTATAGAAACGAGATACAGGAAAAAAGTTTCTTTTCTACCTTTACCTGTAGACTGCTGTGCATTGTAAGTGTACTGCGATGAAAGTATTTGAATGATTTGCAGAAGCAGACTGCCACTGGAGGAGGAGACAAATAGTAACAAAAAGGAAGTACGGTTTGGACTGTGGACATGGGAGGCGAAAATAAAGAGAGGCAAGGAAGTGATGAACATCTGCGTTGCAGAATGATGTGGACTGAGGGAGTGGAAGAGTGAGATAAAATGGGAGGTTGGCAGTATAGAGCAGGATATAAACAGAAAAAGGAGCGAGGATAGGTTGGCCAGAGTGACTAGGGATAAACAGATGGTTGGAAAGGGGTAGAAGTGATTGGAATGGAAGAAGAGGAAGAAAGAGGGAGTGAGAAGAAGACAGAAATAGGAAAGAGGACGAGAAGATGGACAAATGGGGAGGAGGTGGACAGAGAGGAATCGGTGAAGGATAAATGTGGAATGTTTATCTACATACATACTTCGCAATCCACCCTAAAGTGCGTGGCGGAGGGTACACTGTACCACTACTAGGCATTTCCTTTCCTATTACACTCCCAAATAGAAAGAGGAAAAAAAGAATACTGACATGCCTCCGTACGAGCCGTAATTTCTCTTACCTTTGTGTTCACTACGAGAATTGTAAGTAGGCGGCAGGAAGATCATACTACACTCAGCTTCAGATTCCGGCCCTCTAAATTTCCTCAACAGAAATTCACGAAAAGAACGTCGTCTTTCCTCCAACGATCCCCAATTGAGTTGCCGGAGCATTTCCGTGACACTCGCACATTGGTCGAACCTACCAGTAACAAACCTAGCTGCTCGCCTCTGAACTGCTTCTATTTCTTCCTTTACAAAAACTCATCTGCTGCGGGTCCCAAACTCTTGAGCAATACTGAAGACGCGGTCGTACAAGCGTTTTATACGCGATCTCCTTTACAGATGATCTTTCAAAATTCTTCTAATAAAACGAAGACGGCTGTCCGCCTTACTTGAACGACGCGACGGCATCAAGAAGCTCACTATTAATGCTGTATTCGAAGGTTATGGTATTGTTTCTCCGACTCATGCGCATCACCTTACATTTTTCTACATTGAGAGCTAGCTCCCATTCTTCGCACCAACTATAAATTTTATCTAAGACATCCTGTATGCTCAATTAAAGACGACGCCATCCTATACATCACAGTATCTTCAGCAAACAGCCGCAAATTACAAGTTATCCTGTCCGTCAAATCATTTATATAGATAGAAAATAATAGTGGTCCAATCAAAATTCAAATGTTCAAATGTTTGTACAGCTTATGGGACTTAACTACGAGGTCATCAGTCCCTAAACTTACAAACTACTTATGAACTACTTACGAACTAGGACACCACAAATATCCATGCCCGAAGGGGGATTCGAACCCCCGACCGTAGTGGCCGTGCAGACCGTGACTGAAGCGCCTCAGTCCCCTCGGCCACTGCGGCCGGCGCGGTCCTATCACACACCCCTGGGGCACACCTGACGATCACTCGTCTCTGATGAACACTCGCCGTCGAGAACAACGTACTGCGTTCTATTAATTAGGGAGTCTTTCAGCCAGTCACAAATCTGTGAACGTATTCCACAAGCTCGTATCTTCGTTAGCAGTCTGCGGTGTGGCACTATGTCAAACGCCTTTTTGAAGTCGAGAAAAACACAATCCGTCTGTTGCCCTTCATGCAGGGCTTGCAAGATGTCATGTGAGAAAAGAGCAAGCTCAGTTTCACATGAACGATGTTTCCTAAACCTATGTTGACTCATAGAAAGAATCTTTTCCGTCTCAAGGAAATTTACTATATTCGAACTGAGAATATGCTCCTAAATTCTGCAGGAAACTGATGTCAACGATATTGGCCTGTAATTATGAGGGGTCAGTTCTCTTTCTTATAAATGGGAGTCACCTGCGCTTTTTTTCAGTCACTACGAACTTTGCGCTGAATTAAAGATTCGCGAAAAATGCAAGCTAAGTAAAGGGGCCAATGCCGCAGAATATTCTTTGTAAAACCGAACTGGAGGCTTTTTTTGTATTTAGCTCTCTCAGCTGCTTCTCTATACCGGAAATACCTTTCACTATAGTTGAGCCGAAATACGATTATCCCTGGCGTTTGCGCCAATCGACTGGCCGCGCCGCAACCATTGGAGTAAGTCAAACGCGAACTTTGCTCTGCGCATGCGCGCGTCCGGCTACGCTGTGTACTTCTGCCAGCTCTGTCGACACAGCAGCGACTGTTAGCTATACTCGCCGGCAGCGAACTATTTGGCAACATGGTTTCATCCCGTTTCTCCAATCGAGGCGGTCTCCAAGCCCAGTAGGTGGAGCTATAGATCATCGTATTTCGATCCGACTATATATCCTCCATTTCGGAATAAGTACGTTGATCTAATGATGGTACATTTGTGCGCCTCTCTTTCGTGAAAGATTTCTTAAAGGTTAAATTTATAACTTCAGCTTTCCGTTTGATTTCTTCTATTACTACCCCACAATGATCAACGAGTGAGTTTGGAGGTAAAAAGTTAGTTTAGTTACTCGTATAGTACATCGCAGAGGGATTGGAATGGTGAAAAAGTTTCTCGTACACAACATTCCAACATGCGACTGAATCTATAATTTCTACAGCAAGTTTTTACACTGTAATGCTTGTCGAAGTTTCTGACTAGATGAATTTCATTATTATGTGAAGTATTGATGACTGTTTTCTAAGCTACCAAGAAAACTTATCTCGAGTTCATTGCAGTCCGTGCTGGTGATGTGTTGGACAACATCTTCCAATGGTTAATATTTTCCATATTATCATCATCTGCCTCTTGATTATCATCATGATAATTGTCACCATTATGATCTTCCAGACCGTAATCATCTGCATCATCATCATCTTCTTTCCAGTAGTTTCTTCATCATAATCATCACCGTTTTGTTCCGTAACTCTTCTTCTTCTTCTTCTTCGTTCGGAGTTGTTTTCCCAGTCTCTCAGACATGAGTCTAGCCTGAAGTGCAACTTCTTTAATTTATCTGACAAAATCTGATGACTTTTCTTGCATCCAACATTAGGCACAGCTGGATTAGGATCTGAAACTGCGTCCTCTTACATGCCGATATAGCTGTCATTTTATCTTAATAATGATCCACTAATTTTATATAATACAGTCTTAATGATTTGCACAAATTTGTCGAGATTGATTTGTGTTCATGTGTTGCGGGGAGGCGAAGGAAGATGAGAGGGAAGTGATAATTTGCTTGCAAGGTTTGGTTAACCTGAAAAATTTATCGTAATTTTGAACGTCTCGTTTTCAGAAGGTACTAAGAGGTCCAGTGCGAATACTTCGCACCGTTAGTGTAATGACAAAAAAAATTCAGGAAAAAATAGAAGTTAAGTTGAATGTTCTCGCTTAGTTTTCTTCAGAATCAGCCAGTGCAAGTGTTTAAAAGCGCAAATGAAATAGCTTGATCCGCTGAGGGTTGTTAGGTCCAAAAGTACTGCGTACCGTAATTAGAACCGAAGATATCGTAAAACAAACCGGTTAAAATACAGAATGCAAGGGCAAATGGATACCGCGTTTGAATAAAAATAAAAGATGGAGAGACTTAAGTTAATTCTGATTCTTTATGAAACGTTTGTGAAGCTTAAGGGACTTAACTACGTGATCATCTGTACCTAAACTTACAAACTACTTATGAACTACCTTATACTAAAGACGACACAATCATCCATGCCCGAGGGGGATTCGAACCCCCGACGGGGAACGGCTTCGCGCATCGCAGCAAAGCGCCTCAATGCGCTCGGTCATTCCATTGCGGCGATACTTTATGACAAATCTGCGAATGATTACCTTTCGTTCAAAGCTAAAAATGAAGGAAATCGGTCGATTGACTTCAGTTTACAACAAGGACATCCCAATAAGAAATGTACAGAAGGAAAACGCGTTTCAGTATAGAAAAAGGAAGGCGAGAATTATGTAAGTTCTGATACTTGATGACAAATCTGTGAATGAATACCTTTCGTTTACAACAAAAATGAAGGAAATCGGTCAGATAGTTTGGTCTGGCCGTTTGATTTTAGTTTTCGTAGATTCTTTTAATATATATGATAATTTTGAATATAGACTATTAAGGGGCGGTCAGATAGTTCGCGTTTAAGAAAATTGGTTTAGGATATTTACGGTGTAGCTCGACTTCGATGCGTGTATATGAATACCGTCTTGGAGGCAAGGTATTACTACGGCATTCAAGTTCTAGAGGAAGACATCTGCTGGAAAGATGCTGTTCTGCTGTTCTCTGTTTACAGATACCCCAACATCCACTGCTTAATGATTTCGAGGAATCTTACGTCCTTCATTGGAGAGAGTAATGCGTTACTCTTGACAATTTACGACGTGCAATTAGGAGGAGACGTGCGGGGAAAACGGTTACAATGGGTGTAGTTGCTTGACGATAACGCTCGTTGGCAACGCGCAAATGTCGTAACGCAGACGTCAGCTCGAGCTGGAGACACCGGAGCGCCTGACCTTTAGTCCTAATCTCTGCTCAAGCGATTACCACGCCGACGGCCCTTCAGGAAATGCCTGTAAGGGTCGAGACGTGTAGCCGCCAGTTACGGACTTCTCCGTGCAGTATGACAGTGTGTTTTTACCAACAGTCATCTTCAATATGGAGAAGGAAGGAAGGATAGGGTTAACTTCCCGTCGACTTAATGGTCATTATAGTTGGCACATCTTCAGGGCGCGATCTTCTTTGACATTGAAAATGATACCAAAGGTCGCTTAGTTGTAATTTTTTATTGTTACATAAACAGTTTCGACAGTCTAACTGCCATCCAAATGTGTCTCTAAAAAAATACAAAGAATAATGTAACATCTGCATACAAAAATTTTACAACAGCTCTTATTTTCCCAATTTATACACATACCATTTACATGAAGTATACTAATTTGATACTAAGTGAAGCTAGATAGTGTTTATTGTTATGCTCCAATAGGTACTAGGGAGCCCATATAATTACTTCCATGGACATCAGGCATAACACAATATTACTGTAAGAATTTTGGCACTGATATTTATAGGAGCTTAAGGACTTCCTTCTTATTAGATCTTCAAAAATATTGTAAAAGTTCCTTTATTCAGATTATAATTGGTCGTTCAGAATGGATTTACTATGTTGTTTCCAACTTTTATAAATGTGTATATTTTCAATTATATTCAGTTTTTTACCGTTTGGAACTTGGTGCAAAATTTTCATGCTATGATTCATTTCACACATTGTATGCTTGGATGATCTTAAATGTTCGCCAAAGGTTGTCTTATTGTGATTGATTACCTATGTGCTCGCTGAATCTTGTAAAAAGGGATCTACCTCTTTGTCCTATTAAGACGTCATCACATCCTCCACTGCGTGACTTATACGCCTGATTTTATGTATTTATTTTCTCGTGCACCAACATTGTGGCGGAGTTTAAACTGCAGCTTATTAATTGTGTTTAATTTTCTGAAGTTTCTTTCTATGTTGTCAGACACTTTCCATCATATGTCATTGCTACATATTTATCATTAACAGATGTTGTGTTTTGTCTTTATAAAGACAAATTAGTCAAACAAAACCTCTTGTAAAATTTTTGTATGTAGATGTTACATTATTCTATGAAATTTTTGTACGGATATCTAAGGATGACAGCTAGCCTACCGAAACTAGTTGTTGTTGTTGTAGTCTTCAGTCCGGACACTGGTTTGATGCAGCTGTCCACCCTACACTGTCCTGAGCAAGCCTCTTCATCACCTCATAAGAACGGGAACCCACATCCATCCGAATCGGCTTACTATATTCGTCTCTTGTTATCCCTCTGCGATTTTTACCCCACACACTTCCCTCCAATGCTAAATTTAAGATTGCTTGATGTCTAAGAATGTGTCTTACCAATCGATCCCTTCTTTCAGTCAAGGTATGCCAAAAACTCCTTTTCTCCCCAATTCTTTACAGTACTTCTTCATTAGTTAAGCGATCTACGCATCTCATCTTCAGCATTCTTCTGTAGCACCACATTTCAAAAGCTTCTATCCTCTTCCAGTCTGAGCTATTTATCGCCCACGTTTCACTTCTGTACAAGGCAACACTCCACACAAATGCCTTTAGAAAAGACTTCCTTACACTTAGATTAATATTCGATGTTAGCAAATTTTGTCTTTTTCTTTTTCTTCCCATTGCCATTCTGCATTTTATATCCTCTGTACTGCGATCATCATTTGTTATTTAACTGCCCAAGTAACAAAACCCATCTACCACCTTTATTGTTTCGTTACCTAATCTAATTCCTTCAGCATCGCCTGATTTTCTAAGACTGCATTCCATTATCTTTGTTTTGCTCTTGTTAATGTTCATTTTATACGCTCTCTTCAACTCACTGTTCATTCCGTTCAGTTGCTCTTCCTGGTCCTTTGCTGTCTCTGATAGAATTACAATATCATCAGCAAACGCAATGTTTTTATTTCTTCACCCTGAACTTTAATTCCTTCTCCAAATTTCTCTTTGTTTTCCTTCACAGCTTGCTCACTGTACAAATTGAATAACATCGAAGAAAGGCTACAACACTGTATTACTCCCTTCCCAACCTCTGCATTCCTTTCATGCCCTTCTACTCTGATAACTACTGTTTAGTTGATGTACAAGTTGTAAATAATCGTCTTTCACATCTATTTTATCCCTGTTTACTTCAGAATTTGAAAGAGTATTCCAATCAATATTATCAAAAGCTTTCTCCAAACCTACAAAAGCTAGAAATGTAGGTTTCCCTTTCCTTAATTTATCTTCTAAGATAGTCGTTTGGTGAGTATTTCCTCCCGTGCTCCTACGTTTCTTTTGAATCCGAACTGATCTTCCCCGAGATCGGCTTCTTTCAGCCTTTCCGTCCTTCTGTAAATAATTCGTGTTAGTATTTTCCAACCATGAGTTATTAAATGATACTTCTGTAATTTTCGCACCTAGTTATGTAACAATAAAAAATTACAACAAAGAGACCTAAGCCATAATTTTCACTATTCATCATCATTTGGTTTTTGTTGTCTGCCGTACGGCAGGTTTAGACTGCATAGCCCTCCATGCTTCTCTGTCTTTTGCGATCATATTCGTTCTTTGGTACCCTCCTAGTGGCTTGCTGATGTCATCCGGCATCTGGTACCTTCGTCTGCCCCTTCCTCTCTTTCCCAGAATGCAACCCTCAATTGCCTCTACCAGAAAGCAATCTCGTCTTAAACTTTGGCCTATCAAGTTTAGTTTCCTGTTCTTTATCGTCAGCAACATCCTCCATTCCTCTCCCACTCTATTCAGTACTTCGTCATTTCTGACTTTATCGATCCAGCTATCTTCTCCATCCTACCCCATATCCACATTTCACAAGCTTCCATTTTCTTCTCATCTTGCTTTCTCAATGTCCACGTTTCTGCTTAACCAGTCTCTTCTTAATTCTTTGTTTAAATCACTGATTAGGAGACTTCTTTGCTTCTGGAACGCTTCTTTCGCCAGAGCCATTCTCGTTTTGATGTCTTGTTGGCAATTCATATCTTCCTTAATCCAACTTCCCAAATATTTGAATGCTGTCACCTGTTCTATGACCTCTGACTCCAACTTGATTTTCACTTTTCTTTCCTTTAAACCTATGACCATGCTTTTCGTTTTCTTTTTATTAATTTTCATGCCATATGCTGAACAGGCTTCACTCAGATCATTTAGCATTTGGGTCAGTGTATCTTTATTTTTTGCAAAGATGACCATGTCGTCAGCAAATCTTATACAATAAATTTTCCTTCCGCCTATCCTTACGCCTCTTGTCCCATCCAAACAGCTTTCCAGTACTTCTTCCAGATAAATGTTAAATAAAATTGGAGAGAGACAACAGCATTGTCTGACACCTCTCCCAGTCTTGCTGTCTTCAGAGATCCCGTTACCTATTTGTACTCGTGCCTTCTGTTTCTGGTACAGATTTTCAATTGATCTTCTTTCCTTTCACTTTATTCCCTTCCTTTTCAAGATGTCAAACAGCTTATCCCACTGCACTCTACCAAATGTCTTTTCGAGATCTATGAAGACAGCATACATTTCTCTACCCTTTTCAATATATCTTTCGCCGATGGTTCTTAGGAGTTCAATTGCATCTCGTGTTCCCTTGCCCCTTCTGAAACCATATTGTTCCTCTCCAAGTCCTTCTTCCAGCGGTCCATAAAGCCTCCTATTCAGAACTCGAAGAAGTACCTTTGCTGCTTGTGATATTAGGCACATTGTCCTATGATCTTCACACTTTTTAGCGTTATTAGTCTTTGGGATTGGAACTATTATACTTACGAGAAAGTCTTCTGGCCACTCCCCTTTGTCATAGATGTAGTTGCAAAGAGAGGTCAACTCACTTTTGCCTGTTTCTTTTAAGTTCTTCAAGATTTCGGCTGGAATGTTATCTACGCCACACGCTTTGTTGTTTTTGTGTTCTCCCAGTGCCTTTTTTACTTCTGAACGTAAGATGGTATCTCCCTTTTCATCTTCGGTTACTGATTCTTCGTTCTCAATCAGTAGAACGGAAGGTCTTTGATCCGCTTCATATAGTGTATCGATGTGTTCTTTCCATCTGTCCTGAACAGCACGTGGGTCACTTAATGTTCATTAAATACGGAACACGCCCTCGAATAATTTTTGTAAAGGATGAGGAAGGAAATCGACCGTGCCCTCTGAAAGGAACCATTCCGTCATCTTCCTAGAGTGATATAGTGAAATCACGAAAATCTCTTCTACCTAGTGATTGCCCTCGGTACTCACAGCGATTTAATCTGTTGGCATATCGATTTCGAATACACGGTCTTCGAACGGAAAATGTTGTTCGTTTCGTACAACATCCTGGTTGCCGACTATCTTAAACTGTGATTTATTAAATAACCTCCATCTGACGGTAAATCGTAACTCATCCACACTTGCTGCGGTTTATATCTGATGTCATATATAGCACCACATGGTTCAGTAAAATATACACACGACGCAAAGGAAAAGGCTCTTCCGGATGCAGGTTCTCTAGGAAGACGCTTGTCCACTGTTGGTCGAGCTGATCTCTAATTGTTTACGAGAGTAACTCGGACGTCCGATCTTTGATTGTCGGAGTGCACTCGTGCTCCCCCGAGAATCCATTTTTAGTCTGGGGCAACTTCCCAGACATAAGTTACAAGTCGACCACTGTACAAAACAAGTGCTTTGGTTTACCACTAATATTAGCAAATAACGTCCGTGTGAACTACCGGTTGCTCCCTACTATAAAACCTTGTTCCCTGGCCCAAACTGATAACTGACTCGTTTCAAATTACTTCAATAACAGGAAGTTAATACTACAGTGATCAATATGCAAAGCAGCTTACACGTTATTACACACAGACATTAATAAGCAACCCACCATATTTAAAGTTATCTTAGAGAGGTGGCTAAGAAAACATTTATGGCGCAAAGTAATTTAGACGTCACGCTCATTCTCTCACACACACGCAATGCCAAAACCAGGGTGCTGAGACGAGGCGGAAGCAGGCGCCGTTATCGTAGGCGAAATTCAGCAAGTCGGAGGTAGCACAAAACACAATATACAAAAACACAAAGAAGCTGGCTCTGGTCTGTCGTGCCTGTTTTGAGATGGTGCGTGTGTATAGCCAAGTTTAATTACAACTGAACTGGACCGCGAGCAAACACGCTATCGGCGACACACGGCTACGTTACATGAACGCACTCCCCTGACGGTGAAGTGGTTGAAAATCGGATTCATTATACAAAGTCACGGTGGATTCTTAAGTTGCAGTGTGTTAGCAATCGATCTAGGTACTGGTTTTATATGAGAAGTGGCGTGAATTCGGGCGACTAGCTGCAAACCTCGGAAGTCGGAACTCGGACCCACGAGGTTCCGAAAACCGATAAAATTGAATAAATTCAGTTTCCGAAAAATAAAGAAAATAAACTACAGCACGCAACCCATAGAAATGCTTAGAATTACATAAGAAAGCGAATGAAATACAGCTACACGCGATAGGGGGTGATTACAGAGGCGGATGAGGTCCTGTCTCAGAAAAACCACAAAAATGTGATAATTACAAAGTCGAAAAAATAAAATTAAGAAATACAGCATGCAACCCATAGAAATATTTATAATTACATAAGCAAGCTATTGAAGGAGGTTGTACAAGGCTCAGAGAGAATTACTGTTAAAGACAGAGTGCATACTACCGGTCGGAGAAGAAACAACAACATTAAAATAGGCGGGGAGAGAAGATCGCGAAATATTTGTGGATATCAGAAGGATACCCGCATAGTTACTTGCCTGATGGGCATGTAACAAACAAGAGTGGAATCTGAAGGCTTTGTTCTATGAACGAACCACGTGGAATACATATCACTCACGAATGGAAACGATGAGAAGATTTTTACATGCACTGTACAAAAATGAACATATCACCTATTAGAAATAGGGCCCCACAAAGCTAGAAAGTATTTACGCAAGAGTTCATACGCAGCCACATGATCACACAAGGTTTTAACATACCAGGCCGTTATCAAACTGCTACTAGAATCACACACACCGCGTTTATCTATTGGAAATCACTGAACTGATACACGAGAACACATTTCTGCACACAGTCGGAGAAAATATTTAAAAAAAAATAATTCTAAGTTCAAGAATGTAAGTTAAATGTGCTAGTCAATCAAACGCTACTATCTCCAAAAACAAGAGCAGAACGAACCTTTCCTCACCAGACGACCAGCCCAGAATGATCAGACCGAGTTGCCACCGGACGCGGGATGCTACCGAAAGCCGGAAAATCCAAGAAACACCGGTTTTGGGGACGGACAGCGAGACTCGCGCTGGAGAGAAGGCTCACTGACTAGAATGTAACCAAAGGGTGTAGAAACCTCTTTGGTAACCTCAGCTGCTATCGACTCTTAGCCAGAGAGAACGATGCAAAGCAAGCTATCACTCCCCACATTCAAACCATAGATTCTCGCACATCCACTTAAAAGTAAGACAAGTACACATTCTCACAGGGACAGTGGTGTAGCGGAGAAGTCACATTTATGTCACATTAATTAATATAATAATAAATTATTAAAATAACAAAATAAGAAAAAACTAGCAGTATTTACTAATATTTTAACACATTAAATAAAAATACTATTCCTCAAGCCTTGAAAAGAGTAGGGTTCAAGTTTAAACAAACTGATAATCTAGCGACATTAAATAAATTATAACTTTACAGAAATATACAAAAAATATATGGAAGACGGCAGACGGTCGTCTTTCATCACCCCTTCATTAACTGAAAATTTTGATGTAGGCTGAGGTATTTATATTACATCATATACAGCAAACTTTTCAAAACTTACATGTGGTTGCCTTATGGGCGGCATAGATAGCTGGGGCACGTCACACAGAAATAGCAAATACAACAACAAAACACAAAAATAAACATTGAAAAACAATAATTGCCATGAAAACTAAAACAATGTAGTAGCAGATGTGGCTGCTAAGACCACGGGATGGGGACAACATGTATAACAAAGCAAACTTTACAAGGAAACATAGATAGACAATCATAAATATAAAATATATGTGAGGTTGAAACACAAAAAAAAAAAATAAGATCACAATTTTGAATGTGCCCTGGAATGCTAAAACAGTTCCTAAATAAAAAAAATGGATAAAATGTTTTTAAAATCACTCCAAATTAGAAAAAAAGATATGTTCATGACAGATTTTTAAAGTTGCTGAGGGCGACCAAGGTCGCTACAGGGAAAGGGCCTCTTAGCAGGTGAATCGTATTTTGCACTCTCAGAGCGTTCACTGTTTCTACTACTCACACCACTTTTCAACCTGATGCTGTCCTACACATTTTCGTCCATTCAACGCTGGTTTTTAAGTCAGTAAACACTGTTTTCATTAGTTCGAACTGTCGACTAGAGTCTTTGAAGAGGGAGGGAGACAATCTTCTATAAGGTACCGGGAGGACGCTAAAACCCGCACACATAAGAAGATACTTTTACTTTTGTGTGTCCTCCTCAGCTATTAAACTGCATCCGACGTGAGTAGGAGTGTGTGGTTAGTGCACCTGCCTGCAAGGCCTGGTGTCCCTTGTACCCGTGACAGGCAGCCTGACAAGTGCTGGGGCGGCTGCGATGGTTGACCACCGGAAGAGATTAGTGGACCAGCGAACGGGATCAGGGTGGCTGGGCACCAGCAGTTTGTGTGTTGCTGCTAATCACCCAACTCTCTTGTGTGCGCCGAGGGCCGGCAGCATGGTGTACCCAGCTGGGACCGCTCGACCGGACGCAGTTAGCAGTTTTGGGCAGGGCGGCCACTCATCTTCCGTCTCCCTGTGGACCCTGCCAACTCCCAGGTTGGTCTCGCGCCACTGCCTGGCGCAAAGTGGGCATGCGTCCATCTTGACCTCAGACACCCTCAGATATCTGCCAACACTTTGCTGCACCATGTTACCACAAGACATATTAAACTTATGAGGAACTCCATCATGTCACAAACGTGTAGTGCCTTCTTATTTAAATAAAACATTTAACAAAAACACAAATAACCTCGATAGAGGTTCATACAAAAACATTTTAAAATTAGAACCCTCATAGGTATATAACAAAAAAAATTAATTTCAATTAGAAATATGGCGACCAGAACCCCTAGACCTTTAGTCCTTAATAAATATTTTAACATTAATGATACAATGTTCATAGATATATACAAAAAAAATTTACTTCCCATCAATTGAAGGGCGAAACACAAAAATTGACATATTAAATTGAAATAACACATAATAATAGAATAGTTTGTCATCTAACTTAATATCACATTGAGCATAATATATTTATAATAAATAACTTAAACTTTAAGTCAGAATTCTCAGGGTTAGTGTTAGTGAAGCAAAGCTACTTTTACTAATGCAGCGAGCAGCGGTTTAAAGGAAAAAAAAAAAAAAAAAAAAAAAAAAAACAGGAAACAGGTAGGGAGTTTTCTTGAGCCCGTAGGTCTGGTTCCTACGCCGCAAATTCATGGTTAGGGCCTGGAAACAATCTTACGTAAATCGCTCACAGAGAGGCGAGATAAGACCATAAAAAAGACAAAACATGATCAAGTGTGCAAGCACATAAAATAAACACTACAAATTAACACAACCCCATACTGCTTCAACAAGCCTTTCAATATAACAATTGGAAGTAGGGAGCAATGAGAGATAATAGTTCGACACCTTACGGGGGATATTGTCTGGTTCACTGACGGGTCAAAATCCGACCAAGGTGTTGTGGCCGGGGTATATGGGGTGCAGCCAAGACTGGAAGTCGTCATCTCTCTAGGAAAATTGGCCTCAGTATTCCAGGCCGAAATCACTGCCATCAGGGCGTGTGTGGAGGAGAATTTGCGTAGGTGCTACAAAGATCGTAGCATCTATATCTATTCAGACAGCCAGGCAGCCCTGAGATCACTGGCAGCTCCTGCAACAAGGTCTAAAATTGTTGCAGAATGTCACAGGGTTCTTGTGGAGCTAGGGGAAAGCAATAGAGTAAGCCTATTGTGGGTCCCTGGCCACTCGGGGATCAGTGGCAACGAACATACCGACAGATTAGCAAGGATGGGGGCAGAGACTCCATTTATTGGACCGGAACCTGTCCTGACAATCACCAAGGCAATGATCAAATTGGAGCTACGTAACTGGCTCAGAAGACAGCACATAGAATATTGGACCAAAGTCTACCAACAAAAACATGGCAAGGTAATGTTGCCAAAGCCATGTTTTAAAAGAAGCTCTGCAATCCTGGGCCTGAACAGGAGAGAGGTTAGACTCATGGTTGGATTGCTGACAGGCCATGGGAATTTCAAAAAACACCTACATACAATGGGAATAACAGAAGAGGATCCTAAATGTAGGATCTGTGATGACGGTGAAGAAACTGCATCACATCTAATCTTCGAATGCATTGCATTGGAGAGTAAAAGGCACAGAACATTTGGGACAACTAGACCCGAAGAAATTGTGTCTAATAAGGAACTGGTACAGGGACTCCTTGCTCTGCTCAAGGGCATTGGTTGGCTTTACTAGATAAACAGGGAGCGATACCGCACAATAAACTTAGTTTCGGTGCGAGCAGTGGCGGGTTAGACCAAGACTGTTTTGGCTTCCCTGGAAATTCAAATCAAATCAAATCAATTTACAAATGTCAAGCAATACTAGACAAAAGGAAACAGATGATCAAATGTACAAACACATAAAATAAACATTATAAATCCATACAAGTTAAACAATCCTAAGTAATAAAATAATCTAAGGTAAAATTGACTTACAGCGTAACCTATTCTTCCCACAATGCTGCAAAACTAAGAAGGAAAATTAGTGGTTTACCGTCCTACAGATGTTATAAATTCAGGTGACCCTTCCTTGACGTGAAGCTTGCCTTTGTTCAGCTCCTTTATTTTTACTTTTATTTCCTCACATCTGTGATTCTGCCCTCTTTTGAATGTGAGTCTGGCCTCTTCTACAGATCACGCTCCTTCCTTTGACTTACAAAACTGCCCCGCAAAACTTATCTGAAAAATATAAGTTGGTTCTATTAATAAGCCAGGTGTATATTGTCAATGAAATTTTCATGAACCCCTTCGTTAGTGTTCTGCCGCGACCATCTTCCACTTGAATTGCACACCTCATGTTATTCAAACGGACAATCCCTAGACAAAATTATCTAGACCCCTGAGCATCAACACTACAGTGCATCTACGTGCAACTAAAAATCCTATGAATTTCAACGTTGGCGCCTACCACAGCGTCTTATAAACATGCTACCTAACAGGGAGATTGCCGATATAAAATTTACACTAAAGGTGGCAACTAAGGCACTTGTTAAACAAGGCTAGTTTCACGCACAGTGAAGAAGAGCACACACACTTGGAACGATATACAGGGACACAAATTACCATGAACAAGACATACACAAAATATACACAATAAAATACTCTACATGGCCTAAAGAACTTAGATCATGCACCATCAATCCTCACGATGGAAACAAAAAGATTAAAATCTGGACAAAAAAGGGACTATGTGTGGCAGGCAGCCTTATAGCTAACAGAGACACTTGAACATGTCACACTAATTTTTTTTTTATGTACAAAACGGAGCATCAAGGTAACGTACGTCAAACAGCCGACCAGATGGAACTGGCAAGTTGCTGTTATCCACCCCAAAAGCGGCGTGTGCCTTACGTACACAAAACACGCATACAACATGAAGATGCATTATGGCGAAATGAAATCGCATAACAAACACATACATATACAAAGGACATATAGAACAAAATACACTTTTAAAACAAACCACTTAAGGAAAACACTACAAAAGACATACAAAATACAGCACAAATTTACAAACACAAACTCAAACACAGAGGTGGTAAGAATATCACTTAATTTACTCTAGAAACACAAAATTAAAGAAAGCTTAGAATGTATATGCTATTTTCCGAGCATAATCTAGTGACGATCAACTACAGCAAATTATTATTGGCTTGTGTAGGACCTGGGTCTTTCGGTTTGTTATGGCATGGATCAGTGGACCTGATTTCCACCTCTTCACTTGGCATTTGCGGGTCTTTATCGGGTTGGTAGCTCTTATTTCCATTCCTGAACTTTTGCCGCTTGCCTTCTCTCTTACCACGCCAATAACTCTGCCCGTTCCTCCGCTGCGGCTGATTTTCCGCATTGGAAGGACCGGACCCTGCGCTGCTATTGCTTTCCACGCGGTCCTGCCTAGAACTCTTAGCGCTACGATTACTTCTCCTTGAAGAGCCATTGCCGTCTCTTCTAGGTCCGTAATCTTCGTCATATTCTAAGTCCTCCAGGTAAGCCTGGTACGACTCAATGTCCTCCTTGCAGCTTCCCGCAAGGACGACATTGTGCACATTTCGTGGGAGCTTCGATGCACAAATTCTTATCAATTCACGCGGATGGTATGGGTAGTCGAGGAATTGATTTCTACATCTACATAGATACTCTGAAAATGACATTTAAGTGCCTGGCAGAGGGTTCATTAACCACATTCATAACTTTTCTCTACCGTTCCATTCTCTAATAGCGTGCGGGAAGAAAGAACACCTAAATCGTTCCGTTTTCGATCTTATTACTCTTATTTTATTGGTATGGTCATGTGTCCCTAAGTAGGTGGGTGCTAGCAAAATATTTTCACATTCAGAAGTAAAAGTCGGTGATTGAAACTTCGCAAACAGATCACGCCGCAATGAATAACGTCTTTCTTTTAATGATTTCCACCCCAATTCGTGCAACATTTCCGTGACGCTTTCCCCCGTAACGTGATAAAACAAAACGAGCTGCCCTTCTCTGAACCTTCTCAATGTCTTCCGTCAGTCCCACCTGGTGAGGGTCCCACAAGGGGCAACAGTACTCTAGGAGAGGACGCACAAGTGTGATGTAGGCAGTTTCTTTGGTGGAGCTGGTGCATCTTCAAAGCGTTCTGCCGATGAAACGTAACCTTTGGTTCGCCTTCCCCACAATATTTTCTATGTGTTCTCTCCAGTCAAAGTTGTTCGTAATTGTAACTCCTAGGTATTTGGTAGAATCTACGACCTTAAGGTTTGACTGATTTATCGCGTAATTGAAGTTCAGCGGATTTCTTTTAGTGGTCATGTGTATTACTTCACCCTTTTTTTTATTTAGTGTCAATTGCCAATTTTCGCACCATGCAGAAATTTTGTCTAAATCGCTTTGCAGTTGCTTTTGATCCTCTGTTGACTTCACTAACCGATAAACGACAGCATCATCCGCGAACAGTCCAAATGAGCTATTCAGATTGTCTCCTAAATTGTTTATAAACAGGAGGAAGAGTAGGGGACCTATAACGCTTCACTGTGGAACGCCAGATATCACTTCTGTTTTACTCGATGACTTACCGTCAATTACAACGAACTGTGTTCTTTCTGATAGGAAATCGTGAATCCAACCGCACAATTGGGGAGATATTCCATAAGCACGCAATTTCATAAGAAGCCGCTTGCGGGGTAAAGTGTCAAAAGCCTTCCTGAAATCCAGAAATATGTAATCGATTTGAGATCCCTTGTCGATGGCACTTAACACTTCATGTGAATAAAGGGCAAGCTGTGTTCCGCAAGAGTGATACTTTCTGAATCCGTGTTGACTACCAGTTAATAGATCGTTCTCTTCGAGGTAGTTCATAATATTCGAACAAAGTATATGTTCCAAAATCCTACTGCAAATCGACGTCAATGAGATAGGCCTGTAATTTTGGGGATCACTCCTATTGCCTTTCTTGAATACTGGAGTAACTTGGGCAACTTTCCAGTCTTTGGGTACGGATCTTTCGCTAAGTGATCGGTTGTAAATTATAGCTAAGTACGGAGCTATTGTATCAGCATACTCTGAGAGGAATCTAGTTGGTATACAATCTGGCCCGGAAGATTTGTTTTTGTTTAGTGACTTAAGTTGTTTTACTACTCCAGGAACATCTACTTTCACATGCTGGCAGCTGTTTGTATCTATTCCGGAATTTTGATTCACGTTTTCAAATTGTAACATATAGGTCTTACTGTGAATTTAATTTATACAAATATTCTGAATTAGACCCAGAACTTAACATTACCGTATTACGTGATATATATGATAATCACCTGAATGTCACAGTTATCTTTCTTATGCATTGTACTTATTTCATTAGTGATTTCCTTAGATAACTTCCTTTTGAGTGTTACTGTTTTGGTGGATTTGGTATACTGAATAATGTTGAAACAGGTTCGCAGATTGTAACTACATTCAAGACGTTCGCCAAAACTGGTCTGGTTGATGAAAAAATATAGATAAATAAGCGATCTTGGCTTTCTAACGTAAAATTTTCTTATACCTTCATAATATTTTGAGATCACCTTATGATTCACTTTCAGAAAAATAAAATTCACTGCTCATATTTAATAAATGTAGTTATTTCTCATGGTTGAATATTCACTTAAGCAAGTTAATTTTTTCACTTATGTTTTAATATTATAATTATTCATTTACAAAAGTTTTTAGTAGAAGCTCTAACTATATTCAACTATGAATATATTTACAGATTATTATAGTATATTACGAAAATACATTGCCATACAATTAACTTTGCTGTCTGGATCATTTTGTCAAATTACTTCTATTAGCAAAAGTTTCGTAATAGCAATCGATTCTAGTATTGTGCAAATTACAGTATAAACTGACTTATTAACATTTCCTGACGTGGTTTAAATGCGTAGCCTGTTTGTGGTAGGATTTTGCGACTGTGTTAAATTATGTAAACAAACCGACACTGCTCTAATCATAGTTTGCATACACATATAATTTCTACTTTCATTTGTTACTTAAACACTTTTGGTTTATACTGAATAATCTGATATGCCTATTATTTGTGAAAAATGAACACTTATTTTTACGTAAGTATCACTATTGTTTAATCTTTATTCTAGAACATTCTGGAATCCAGCATTGTTTATATGTAAACGCGCGTGATGGCGCGCAAGTAGTCAGTAGTCATGAAGTAGTCTTGTTCTCCACCCAGCTGTAATGACGTAGTGTACAATCTCCAATGCAATAAAAATTAATATATCATGTAATCGCAATTTGTAGATCCTTTCACATCCAAGTACCTAGGAAGCATTATCAGTAACGATTACGAAATGATTGCAAGCGAGCCGACAGCGTGGCGGAATAATATCACGTGATGGAATGCATTTTCTGTATTTTGACGTAGCTAAAAATACATTACAATGTGTAATAACCGTATATGAAACACATACGCATAACTGTCACTGCGTCTTCTTGACAGACTTTATAGAACCAAGCTTCATCCCTATGTGTCAATCTGTCTTTTTCTGCTGATTCCTTGCTGTATTTTGGATATCGTAGGAATTTTGGTTTTATCTTTCATCAAAAATTACAATTTCATCAAAACCGTACCTTTACTGCTCGAAGAAGGCTTTCTCTTGGACACTTGAGCACTTGACATGTTCTACCAGGCCATTTTGAATCGTAGTTACAGAAAACAAAGCATTTCACACATGCAGCTAATCAGATAGTATTGTAAGGATAAAACTGATGACATTATTTAAATTAGTTGCAAGAAGTGCCACGTCTGAATAAACTGTTAGTGGATGAATAACACAAGGAACTCACCTTCACAAAATAATAACATTCCAATGGCTGACAATCGCGACGCAATGGCTGAAAATTACTGTTAGTTAACGTAGCTTAACAAATGTGGATGAGTTGCTGTAAATCGGATTCCTGTCAAAGACATAGACACTAGGCCATATAGGAAACATTTACCTATATAAGTAATTATGTTTACTTCCTTAATATCAGAAGTTTCCAATATGAGGCTAATGACGGGCTTTCGGCAGTAGTCGAACACATCCATGCAAACAGAAATTCGCAGTTAATATTTTATAATTCAGCTGAAATAAAGGCTACTGAAATGAAACAATTGACTTGAAAAGCACAATTTTTAGATCTCGAATTATTATTCAGATAAACATAAAATTATACAGCGGTTAAGAGAACACACTAGTTCACAGATAATGGATTTCTAGTATCATCAGCTACTACCAGATACATTAATTGCCAGGATACACAGCATGGCGGCTATCTACATCTACATGCGATACTCTGCAAATCACATTTAAGTGCCTGGCAGAGGGTTCATCGAACCACAATTGTACTATTTATCTCCCATTCCATTCTCGAATAGCGCGCGGGAAGAAAGAACACATGAATCTCTCTGTTCGAGCTTTGATTTCTCGTATTTTATTCTGATGATCATTTCTACCTATGTAAGTGGGAGTCAACAATATATTTTCGGATTCGGAGGAGAATGTTGGCGATTGGAGTTTCGCAAGTAGCCCACGCCGCAGCGATGAGCGCCGTTGTTGTAATGAGTCCCATCCCAGATCCTGTATCATTTCCGTAACGCTGTCTCCCCTGTATCGAGACAATACGAAACGAGCTGCCCTTATTTGGACACTTTCGATGTCCTCCGTCAAACCCACCTGATAAGGATCCCACACGGGGCTGCAATACTGCAAAAATGGACGGACAAGCGTAGTGTATGCAGTTTCTTCTGTAGTTCTGTTGCATGTTTTAAGGGTTCTGCCAATAAAACGCAGTCTCTGGTTCGCCTTTCCCACGATATTATCTACGTGTTCTTTCCAATTTAAGTCTGAAGTAATAGTAATTCCTAGGTATTTTGTGGAGTTTACGGCCTTCACATTTGGTTGATTTACCTTGTAAACAAAGTTTTGCCTATAAACATGATGTGTTAGCAGCATAGAACCAGGTGTTGTTGTTACTGTTGGTTTTTAGGGGACTAAACAGAACCAGGTGACTTGTAAAACATTAGCAAGAAATGAACAACAACTTAACAGTCTTCAAGAAACTAGAGCTACCTGCGGTGAAATTCACTAATTGAGTTTACAAAGTAACGAAACTCTTTTTAATGTACACAAAAAAATATCCCTACTACGTATACTGGTCCAATATTTCAATTTCAGTCTCATTTTCTAATAGACTTGCATTGGTACCAGCGTTTTCATGCTGCCAGTTTATTTCCTGTGAAGTTAAGACACTCTTCAAGTGATATTTGTTTTAAAAAGTTCAGTTTTGAGAGATTAATTGAATAATGTGAAAGAACAACGTGAAAAGATTTATCTTGATATTGGCCGTGTTCACGGTACCAGCTTCTGCGGCACATTCAAATACGGCACCTAACAGACATTACAATATTTGGTCACAAGATGGCACGCACATGCCTAAAATTCCCGCCATATACCTCTAGTTAAACTTCCGTATGACTTCTTTTCAGTTGTTCTACGGCAATCGGGTAAGTTTTTAGAGAGCTTTTTCTATGGGGAGGAAGAAAGACATATCTCCAAGTAAGCATGGCATGATTCTTGCATTCAGTTCCCAATGAATATCAAATAGGGAAATTGCTAGGAGGTTATTTATTGATCATAAAACAGTGGGTAATGCTTTAAAGAAACAAAAGGAGACAGGGATGACACATTTGAGGCATAAACATGGTCGCAAGAAGAATGCCAGCCCAAGATTGTGCAGGACGCTGAAAGCAGTGGCGAAACAAGGACGAATATTGAGTTCAAGACAGCTTTCGTGTAAGTTGCAACACGATCTATGTCATTCCGTTTCATACCAAACAGTGTTAAGACGTCTCTCAGACATTAAAAAAGAAGCCTGCAAAGAAGCCGCACCTGACATAAAAGCATATCCAAGACAGAAAAAAAAAAAATGTTGAGATGTATGAAAATTGGACAACTGAGGATTGGTGTAGAGTGACTTTTTCAGACGAACAAAAATTTAATGTGTTCGGTAATTATGGTGGCGAAAAACTGTGGATAGAGCTCGGAGAGAAGTTAAAGAAGGAATGTGTTGTGGAAACTAAGAAATTTAATGAAAGTGTCATGCTGTGGGGAGCAACAACTTCCAAAGAGGTGGGAAGAATTAAAGTTTGCACGGGTTCAGTCAACAGAACGGCATACTGTGACATAGTTAATAAGGAAGTTTTGAATACTGCTACGGACCATTTCAGTGGTGCAAACCTAGGAACGTTCATTTTCCAAGACGACACTGCTAGTTGAGTTGTCACTGAGCCAGGGTTGTCCAGCAATATGCCTCAGATTTCGGCTTTCAGCGATTATGGTGGGCACCAAATTCAGGTGATATGAACCCCATTGAGAATTTATGGCCTATTATGTCTGAAAAACTTAGGAAACATTGTTACACTAAGAGAAAAAAATTGAAAAAAAAATTTTGAATTGGGAGTCGTGCTGGGCCCGTACCTTTCCCTGTCTCTTGTAGTCTAGTACCCGCTTTAGATATGAAAACATCCACTTCCTTTGTTCTAAACGATTCCGCAAGTACATGATTAATTTTTGTGCATAGCACATCTATGGGAAGCCCCTCTCGAATTATATGTGTTATTAGCACCCTTGAGTAATTAATATTCCAAAATAGTACTTTAATTTTCATGTTCGCGTATTTATACAATAATGCCTCTATTTTAAACTAATAATATAGATAGTTACACATGAAATTTAATGTTACTCCCCATCACAGGACGTTTTTAACAATAATACAGCAAAGGTGGACATAAGCATTGTTTTGCCAACTGTCACTTGGTATTGATCAAGAGATATTGTTCTACCAGTCGAAAAATCCTCAGTTATTACGACAGAAATACGATGGTTTTTCAGGTTTCTATGGATCGCATTTCATATCAGTCGCAACCAATAGTAGAAAGTAACTTACTCTCAGACACAGAAGAATATTTCGTGACAACAGTTTCAACAGTATGGTGCGCTTAATAGTGTTCGATTAATTTTGAAAAATATAGTACTGAAAAATGAATTTCCGTTAAGCCAGTGGAAAGCCCGAGGTCCCTTTTTGCTAGTAATGAGGAAGGAGTCGAAGAAGTAATAACTCGTTAAAAACAAAAGAATAATTTAAAACTTTGTTCAGCTGGCTCCAGTACCACCTAAGGGCCACTTTCCATCGCAGTGGCAGCGGAAAAACTGTCTTTGGTACGGTTAAGCTGGCGGAAGAGGCAGCTTTTCTCTTTGAGTGCATAAGGACTACAAATGGCGACTCTACCCCAGAGAGTTGACTACAGACAGCGACTGAAACATACTAAGAGGCTAATTTTAGGCCGGGAAACCTCTTGTTCATGAGGAAAGTAACACGAAATCGCCATATTAATGCCACAAATACCACATGGTACGTTGCTCGTTCCATGTGAAATGGTCCGAAGTTAAAACTTCTTCTCACTCGAATCTCCAGGAGGGGACCAACGTGAAACGAACAAGGAGGGAATGACGGAATTAAACATTTAAATATAGAATGTACTGTACATACGCTAAAGCAAGCAGAAAAGCTAGAAAATGCAAAACAGGAGATGAAAAGAAACAAATTAGATTCGCTACGTAACTTTGAACTGCGATGGGGGTTGAACCGGGTGTATAGATTATAAGCCCTTCTATTCAGGTGAAATAGAGAATGGGGAAAACGGAGTAGAAATATACGACAGAAATTGTAAAAATAAAGTAAAAAAGGTGAACTATATAGATGGAAGATTTATAACGATGCGACTGCAAGGGAGTGCGAATGATGTGGTACTAACACAGGTATACCCAACATGCCAGCATAGAGATGAGGAGTTAGAAGACTATTACGAGAAGATTGGAGAATTTATGGAAAAAGACAATATAAACGCCTGTATTATAGGGCACTGGAACGCAGTTACGGGTGAATTAAAAGGCTAAGATACAGAAGGAAAACTGGGATTATGGATAGGAGATTATAGATGCGAACGGCTAATCGTCTTCTGCAGAGAACATTCACTAGTGGTAGGTAACATATTATTTCAAACTAGCTTATATACCCGTGCTTTGCAACGGTAGTTAAAGAAGGGCATGTGCATATCATGGCTTTTTAGGGTTCCAGACCTCAGTTACTAAAAATCCTTGTTGGATCGCTCTGTCAATAAATTCAGTTGTCCTAGCCAAGATGTCAAATGTAACTAAAAGCCATTGTGCAAAACGACGTATCTACATAAAGATGTCAAATGGAAGTAAAAGCCATCCTCCGAAACTATGTATCTTCATAAAGTTTATGATACAACATGAAACATGCCAAAAGAAGCAAACAAATGTCGCTAAGTATTTAATGCACAAAGCTAAATCAGTAACACTATGTTTAATGTTTGTTAGTATTCGGTACAGGGTTTAAGAGTAAATGTGCAGCATTGTGGCTTGATGCTGCAGTTTCTCGCGCATCATTGTTTATGACGTCATATCTCCTTACGTATGTGTCGAAAGTGGTTCTTACCCGGACAACGATTGTTGCCTGATATTAAGGAACACGTGAACTAAATCGGTTCAGTAGTTTAGAAGATGTGGGACATACACACACACCTCAAATATTATGAAGTACCTCGAAGAAAACAAGCTATTTATTGACCTATAGTCAACACGGATTGAGAAAGTATCGTTTTTGTGAAACACAGCTAGCCCGGATATATATATATATGCATTTCCCCAGTCTTATATTAGAAACTAAAATAAAAATTCGGAAAACATTTCATCTTCATGTAATCATGAAAACAGATTTTAAATTTTGAACCAGTAAACCATATAAATATACATAATGTACAAAATTATAAATGCAGTATCCAAAGAAAGAAAATAAAAATATTGTATAACACTAATTTAATTCAAAACTTGAGTATAACAGCTTAGAAATTGTGGAACAGTAAAACAAAGAAATATGAATGCAGTATCCAAAGAAAGAAAAATAGTAATAAAATACAAATGATATATAACATTAATTTAATTCAAAACTTGCGTGTAAACAATATTTTTGTTACACGTCCAGGAGCAAGTATGAATAAATTTTTTGGTGAGCCCACCTTTGAACAGGCGACGTAGAGTTGTCCATGTGAGAAACATGGAGTTGTTAAAGCCACTCCACAATATCTAATAGATTGTCCATGTGATTTGTTAATTGTAACAGAAAACGCAAGTTTCAGTGGAAACTGCAGTCTCTTGAAATTGAAAGGTAGATCTGTCCGAATAAGGGGTATTTGTGAGATGTACACAGTTTCATTCTCTCCCTTTCCTTGTAGGATGATTGCTTCAATTACATTGTCCATCATCTTCCTAATACACAGCCTTGTACCACTGCAAAGTTTTGGCGGATCGAGGTTTCGTAGTAAGGTTACTGGTGATCCAACTTTCAGTAAAAGTCTGTGTGGTGGCAGACCAGCTGGGTCAAGTGAGTTGAGGAACTCTGTTGGGAAGTTGACGGCCTCGTCGCCGTTTACCATAGTATCGATGAAATTATATTCAGTGACTTGACCTGGAAACAGGGCAAGCACTTGATTGTTTATTTTGTATACGTCTTCATTTTTAGGTGCAAAAATAGCCCTTTCTCGCAACCAGTTCAAATTCTGATAGTTTTGTGAAAGATCCGGATATACTGCATCTATTGGCTCTGTGGTGGTCGACACCGCATTGCAAAAGTCGGATGACAAACTTATGCTGCTAGATGAATCCATGAATCCTCTACCTTCTCCAATTTCTATAAGCTTTTTTGAAAACATTTGTGTACTGTCTTCACATTCATGTAGTCTCATGTTTCGTTGTAAGGTTATTTTTTGCACATGTGGCCACAGAAATGAATGCTTCAAATATGGATTTCATCAGCTGGTGTTGAGTTTGAGATGTCTGGCAGAGTTTGTCGGAAGTCTCCACAGAGGAGTACCAGAGCTCCTCCCATTATTTGTTTTTTTTTTTTTTTTCCTCTTAAATCTCTCAAGGTTACATCAAGTGCCTTGATGGCTTTCTTGTGAGCCATAGTACATTCATCCCATAGATTAATTTACATAGTTTGAGCACCTGCGCTCGACCACTTGTTGTGCTTATATTGCAGGAAGGATTTTCGTGCCTCGCAATATCAAGCGGCAAATGAAGTGTAGAATGAGCAGTCCTTCCTCCTTCCATTAACGTCGCCGCAATTCCTGAGGTGACATGGCTAGAACAGTCTCTCTCTGAGCTCTGATTTCGGCCAATATTAAATTGGTTAAAAATGTTTTTTCCTCTACCTCCTGGAGCATAAAAAAATGATGCCACCCTGTTCATGATCCACGATGATTTGGTATGCTTTATTTTGGTCTGGATTTAGTAGTGGTCGCTTACTTTCTACATATGTACACAAGGACACTGATGGAAAACCAGTTCTCAGCAAAGAAGGGAAAGCTGAAAGGTGGAAAGAGTATATAGAGGGGCTCTATGAAGGAAATGAACTTCGAGACAATATGGTAGGAAGGGAAGAGGATGTAGATGAAGATGAAATAGGAGACACTGTACTGAGAGAAGAATTTGACAGAGCCCTGAAAGACCTAAGTCGAAACAAGGCCCCTGGAGTAGATGATATTCCCTCAGAGCTACTGAAGTCTCTGGGAGAACCAGCCATGTCAAAATTGTTTCACCTGGTGTGTAAGATGTATGAGACAGGTGAAGTACCCTCAGACTTTAAGAAAAATGTTATAATCCCCATTCCAAAGAAAGCAGGTGCAAACAGGTGTGAAAACTACAGAACCATCAGTTTAATAAGTCATGGCTGCAAAATATTAACACGAATTATATGCAGAAGGATGGAAAAGCTGGTAGAAGCCAACCTCGGGGAAGATCAGTTTGGGTTCAGGAGAAATGAAGGAACACGGGAGGCAATACTCACTTTACGGCTTATCCTAGAAGATAGATTAAGAAAAGGCAAACCTACATTTCTAGCTTTTGTAGATTTGGAGAAGGCTTTTGACAATGTTGATTGGAATAAACTCTTTCAAGTTCTGAAGCAAGCAGGAGTAAAATATAGGGAGCGTAAGGTTATTTACAACTTGTACAAAAACCAGACAGCGGTTGTCAGGGTTGAAGGGCATGAAAGGGATGCAGTGGTTGGGAAGGGAGTAAGACAGGGTTGTAGCCTTTCTCCAATGTTATTCAATTTGTACCTTGAGCAAGCTATAAAAGAAAGCAAGGAGATATTTGGAGAAGGAATTAAAGTTCAGGGTGAAGAATTAAAAACTTTGCGTTTTGCCGACGACATAGTAATTCTGTCAGAGACAGCAAAGGACCTGGAAGAGCAGTTAAACGGAATGGACAGTGTGTTGAAAGGTGCATATAAAATGAAGATTAACAAGAGTAAAACTAGGGTAATGGAGTGCAGTGTAAGGAAATCAGGTGATGCTGAAGGAATTAGATTGGATAACGAAGCAATAAAGGATGTAGATGAATTTTGTTACTTGGGCAGTAAAATAACATGCGATGGTCGCAGTACAGAGGATGTAAAATGCAGAATGGCAATGGGTAGAAAAGCGTTCTTGAAAAAGAGAAATTTGTTAACATCGAATATTGATTTAAGCCTAAGGAAGTCCTTCCTGAAAGCATTTGTATGGAGTGTGGCCTTGTATGGGAGTGAGACATGGACGATAAACAGTGCGGACAGGAAGAGGATTGAGGCTTTTGAAATATGGTGCTACAGAAGAATGCTGAAGATTAGGTGGGTGGATCGCGTAACTAATGAGGAGGTAATGAACAGAATTGGGGAGAAAAGAAATTTCTGGCATACCTTGATTAAAAGAAGGGATCGATTGGTAGGACACATTCTTAGACATCAAGGAATTGTGAATTTAGCGTTGGAGGGAAGTGTGTGGGGTAAAAACCGCAGAGGAAGACCAAGAGATGGATACATTAAGCAGATTCAGACAGATGTAGGTTGCCGTTCTTATGTGGAGTTGAAGAGGCTTGCTCAGGATAGGGTATTGTGGAGAGCTGCATCAAACCAGTCTCCGGACTGAAGACCACAACAACAACACGCAACTCGTCAACGTTGCAGTTCATTTCTCTGATATAGTCTGCATGAAGTACATCTTCTCGATCTCGTATAGTGCAGCCAGGCCAAGTTGCTGTAAGGTTTTGTTTATCAAGGCCATACATTTGTCTTCAAGGATAATCAGAACCTTATTGAAAATGTCCGGACCAGTAGTAATTTCCATTGTTGGATTTTCCCTCCGGATTTTGGCTAATATATCCTCAGTTAGGACCTCCTCATATTTTTCCCACAGAGTGTTTGGATTAGAAGGACTACACATAGTCAGTATTATAGCAAACAGGTTCCTGATTTTCTCAGGAAGGGAGACCAATTCTGCTTTTCGTAATGTATCATCCCAATGGTGGTCTCCTTCCAATAAACCTAACTTCTGACAGGCACTCTATAAGTCTGGCATACTTCGCCGTTTACAGTCCTCAGCTCTGCGAAAGATCGCGGTCCTTGAACCGAGTGTAGAAGCATCCTAAGGAAATAACATTCAGCATTATTGGAGTGAACAGTGTACACTCGACCCAAGGCGTCACTAGCGAATGCTTCATGTCCGGCGACAGATGTTTCTTGTGCTTGATGTCAGAGAATTCAGATCTATGTTGGTTTTATTAATAAATGTCATGTTGGTGTAACTGTGAATATTGCTGCCTATTTTCCTTGGGCCTGCCTTCCACCCCACAGACCAGCTTCTCTACCTCCAGGATTGGTAGCAGAGCGTGGTTGTCTCTGGGTATCTTGTGGTCGCAGTATTATTCACAGCTGCGATACTAAGTAGTAGTAAGTTGATTTTTTTCCGGCCAAATACTTTCTGTGTTGTAAATATGTTCCAGGCTGAGCAGACGAGCCATTCACGGCCGAGGGTTTGCCCGGGTATCAGTGATTTAAGGAAGGAGCAACTGATTTAAGAATTGGCGGTTCGTGGGGCTCCTAAAGCCGGTACCGTTGCTGACCTGGCTGTGCGGTTGCGAGGCGTGTTGGACCAGTTGGTATGCGCTACAGCCGACCGCGTCGGTGAGGTAGCTGCGGCGCTCGCGTTGTGTAGCACTTCTCTTTCTGGTGTGCAGGATAATTTGGAATTTATGCGGGGGTGTAATCCCTCCCGGAGGCATATCGGTCGTATTCAAGCCCACCTCAACCACTGGGCCTGCCGTCTGCAGGATTCAGAACAGGTGCAGGTTACTCCTGAGCAAAGAGGGCGTATAGGGCAATTAATTAGGCAGGTGATGAGTTTGCAAACTCAACTTAATGTAGTGGGCGGCTTCGAAGATGATGGTGTAGTGCATGCCGAAGGGCCAGATTCTCGGGATAGATGATGTAAACCAGTCCGAGGGTAGAGTTAGGATCGGTTGTTGTTCATCTGGACCCTTCGCTAAGCTTCCTAATCCCCTGTTTGCCCTAGTGCAAGGGATAGATCGACTTGGGTTGGAGGAGTTGCCGGCAGTTGTCGAAGTCCTGTGGTTGTTAGCGCGACTGGAAACCTAATCTGACATAGTAGGTGTTGCACACCGTACTGTTTTGCAGTTTGTTTACCCATTGAGTATGGGAATGCTACGATTATTGCTCAGGCCTTGGAGGACGGGCTGTCGGATTTACGTTGGATTATTAGAAACAGATTGACCGAACGCAAGGCTGACCTGGTTAGTAAATATTACCGACGTGTTCAGAGGCCTGCGGAGACCCTTCAGCACTACATTGAGGAGGTTCGCATAGCTATAAAGGCGCTGGATCTCAATGTTGCTGAGGAAGAGGCGATATAGAACATATTTCATTCCATTCCATGATGGTGTTGGTGGCGGCTGGTGCAGCAACAGTGTTGAATAATTAAAAACTGCTCATTCTCAGTTGCAATATTTTATTCTCCAATAACGCGTTTCGCGCTGCTAGCGCATCGTCAGATTGGGCGGAGATGGAGCCACAGAACTATCTATAGCTGTGGAGAAGGTATCTTAACAATTTGTGTTGTCATTGGGCGCCATAGCAGCAGAGGAGTCGCTGTCGCGGCAGGTCCACGTTTACAACTGGTAGTATTGTTAATAACTTATTGTTATTAATTTGAACGATAGAGAACATCTTGTAGGGTGAAACTTCCTGGCAGATTAAAATTGTGTGCCGGAACCGGGACTCGAACCAGGGACCTTTGCCTTTCGCGGGCAAGCGCACTACCGGCTGTGCTATCCCGACACGACTCACGATGCCGCCTCACAACTCTACTCCCGCCAGTACCTCGCCTCCCTCTTTCCCGGTTCCGGCACACAATTTTAATCTGCCAGGAAGTTTCATATCAGCGCACACTCCGCTGCAGAGTGAAGTTTCATTCTGGATCTTGGAGGGTATTAAACCTGAGGATAGGTCGCGGATTATATTCGGTAGCTGACCAGTTTCCTTTCGCGATCTTGATAGACTGGTGTTATCTATCGAAGGTTTGCGTTTTGCGGACAGCACACGAGCCGACACTGACCATACGAGGGCACGCGTTGGTGGGAAGACTTGTGCTGAAGTTAGGGACGTAGACCCTGGGGCGCGGGCTTCTGATTCCTCTAATGGGGAATTTATGCGTAGTTGGGGACCGGAAAGGCAGTCACGAGAAAGGGGTGTTTCCGTTGTGGTAATGAAGGCCATTTGGTGCGTGATTGTCCTGAGCAAAGGAAGCCCCGCCCGAGTAGTTGACGCCAGGCTTAGGAGGCGCATGAAGATACAAATCGAATAGGAAGTTCTGTAATCGGATAAAGGCAGCCCTAAGTCAGTCCTTGCCTATGATTTGTGCCTCCCTCAATCAGGAACCCGTCTGTGCTCTGCTGGATTCCGGGAGTAGTCTCCTTATTGGACTACCAATGGTATCTCGATAATAAACAAAGGTGTCGGTTGCCTCCCTTGCGGCCCACGTTGCAGAGATGTTGTGCCGCGAATGGGGAGAAGTTACCGCTGATGGGTTGCTCTAAGGGGAAGGTGTCCGTAAGTGATTTTTCCTGGCCTGTAGAGTTGTTAGTCGTTAATAACCTTGCCGTTAAGTTATTGCTTGGATGTGATTGGAGCCAGCGCACGGGATTGGTCTTGGATTACGCAGCCAGAAGGGTTTTCTTTAGATTTTGACCTGATAAAAAATTTTCTTGTACTTGTTGAAGGGTGGCGAGGGTAAATAAGGTTACCGTGGACGATTCTGGGTTTGGTGTTGGGCACCTTGAGCAAGGGCAGGAAGAGAAAATTCTAAAGGTCTTGGGGCAATTCCCTGACGTATTAACCGATGAGTTAGAGGTTACTGATAGGATCTGCTATACTTCTGACAGATGATCTACCCGTCAGCCACCGTATTGGCTTTCGCCGCCTAAGATGGCTGCCTTGCATCAAATAGTGGATAAAATGTTAGAGCAGCAGGTAATTAGACCCTCTACTTATGCATATTCCTCACCTACGTTTTTGGTCCCAAAAGGCGATTCCGGGTATAGGGCGGTGGTTGACTACAGACAGCTTAATCAAAAGGTGATTTTAGAATCTGTGGCTTTGCCTGACTTACATTATTGCTTTACCTGGTTTGCCGGGGCAAAGATCTTCACTGTCTAGAATTTGAACCAGGCGTATTACCAGATTCCACTGGCAGAGGAGTCTAAGCCAGTCACTGTATTTAGCAGAGACTGGAATTTGTTTGAATTTAATAGAGTCCCGTTTGGGTTATCCGCCGGTGCTGCTGTCCTTTCTAGGTTATTGGACAATGTTTTGGGGGATTCTAAGTATAAATTTGTTTATAATTGAATCGGTCATTGCAAAAAGGTCATAAGTCAACTTTTTTTTGCGAAAATGAGTTATCCACTGGAAATAGATGGGAAAGTGTAGCCGGATTCATACGTACAAGAAGGGCAGAAGTCAGCTTTCAAATGGTGTCACTATCGAACCTTGAAATCTTCGTTCATTGCAAAAAGGTCATGAGTCATTGACTCATGCCGTTTTTGCAATGACTGTGTGGAGGTGTATTTAATCGAACACAGACGTTATTGACGGCTTTGCGCTGCTTTCCCGCGTATTTTGTCGTCTGAGGTTAGCATCACTGCAACAATCCATTGTTGTGTTTACAGCATTGTAGGTTCAAATAATAGGTCATTAATGTCACATTCAGAAGCCACTTATTTGTCGAGGTGTAATTATGTCTGCGTCTTCTTCGGACTCTGAAATGCCTCCTATAGGCAAAAAACGGACAAGAAATGCTGATAATAACAAAAGGAATATTATTCATGATTCAAAGGTAAAGGGAGTGGAATACGTGAATTGGAAAGGTGAGTAAATTCAGCGTCGGAGTACAGGAGATGACTGCAAGTAAGTAAAATACGTATACTTGATTTCTGCGTGGAAGTAAATGCATATACTTGCACAGTATGCAATTTAAGCATTATCGTAATTGATAACTTCGACTCTTTCAGGTGCAAAAAGGACTGTTTTTCTCTGTTTGATGATGACGCGAAAATAGGTATCATTGCTCGCTTGAACAGTTTCAGTGATAAGAATGAACAAGATGTCTTCCTGCAACGGCTAATCGAAGTTCAAGATGTCAAGAGCAGAAGACCGCGAAAAGAGGATCCTAAATTAAGAATGTTTTTGGCATACATAATATGAAAACCAAGAATTCACACTTTTATGTATACCATGAAATCGAGGCGAAGAAAGGCGCAAATGAGAAGTATATCTCAAAAGATGTGAAAGAGCTTCATCTCTTCTTTGACGGGTGAGCTGGTCAAAACAAAAATCACCCAATGATTCGCTTTTGTTTAACACTTGTATCAACTGGGAGATTTAGGAAGATGAAACATTACTTTCCTATACGCGGGCATAGTTTCCTTCCAAACGATAGAAATTTTGGGACCATAAAAAAATTTGTAAGGCGTCTTGACCGGATCTACTTACCTGAAGAGTATGCCATAATGATCAAAAAGGCATCAAGTAAATACTCAGTGGAAACTATTGATAATGTTGCTGTATTAGCCTTTAAAAACTGGTGGCCTGCCTATTTTAAAAAGGCTTGCCTCTCCTAATCAAGCATGGGAATAATTCCCAAAGAACAAAAAGTTTATTTTTCTCCTTCAAAATGGATGACTTTTGAGTATGATGCACATTATCCTGGGCAAGTAAAAACAGAGCAATTGATCGATGGTCTCATCAGAGAGACATTCCAGCCCCTCCAAAACTTCAATAAGCATCCTGTACTTGCCATCGAGTTGGCGTATCCTGGAAAGCAAGTGCCGATCAATGTCAAAAAATACAAGATTTATTGAAAGTGAAGAGGTATATTCCACCTGAATATGTGGAATTTTATGACCAACTGCAAGAATGGGCAACGGAAGGGGGAACAAATAATGAAGATGATGATCAGGAATATTGACTTGGTTTATTCTACTCAAATATTTTCGTGTAATAAAACACATAAATGTTGCGAAAAATGTTACTGCAGATAATAATATTCAAATTTCATTTTACTGTGTTGAATATTAACTGATTTTACAATAAAATAGGCAATTATTTGCAAGTAATGCTTTCATTTGCTGCAACACACGGTCGTTCATTGCAAAATGGTCATAAATCAGCAATTTTTAAATTACTGTTGTGGTTAAACTATTAATTACAAAACAAATATACACAGTGATTGTCACCTCACTAAATATTGATATTAAAATAACAATAAATAATAAAAGGGTTTATACTGTAGAACGTTTTTTCCTTCTTCTGTAAAATTTTATTTTCATGACTAATGACCTTTTTGAAATGACCGATTCATTTATCTTGATGATGTGGTGATCTTTAGTGCTACATTTGAGGAACATCTGCAACATCTTGAGCAGGGGCTGCTCCGTTTGCGTGGGGCAGGGCTGACTGTGAAACCATCAAAAATTAAGTTATCAGCCAAAGACATTTCCTTTTTAGGGCACTTGGAGTCGCCTGGTGGAATCCGTATTGATATGCAAAGGACCAAGGACTTACGTAAGTTTCCCCCTCCGAGGAGTAAGAGGGCCATTGCTCGTTTTGTCGGGATGGCGAATTTTTTTTAGAAAGTTTGTGCCGCAATTCGCTGCCCCCCTTAATATGCTTCGTAAAAAAAAAAAAAAAAAAAAAAAAAAAAAAAAAAAAAAAAACAGGAATTTCAATGGGGTGAATCTCAAAAGTTTGCCTTTGAGGCGATCAAGGCCGCCTTGGCGAATCCACCCATGATGATGTGGCAAGTTCAGAAATATTTAGCGATCGTGGAATGTATATCGGAAAGATAGATCTGATACAACTGGAGGAGGAGTGTTCATCGCTGTGGACAAAGATATTGTTTCTACTGAGATCAAGGTTGAAAGTAACTGTGAAGTTATCTGGACACGTATAACAGGTCTAAAAGAAGTAAAGTTAATAGTTGGGTGTTTTACCGGCCCCCCAGTGCTGCTGTAGCAGTTTTAGAATCATTCAAGGAAAGTCTACACCAGGTAGTGCATAGGTATCCGGGCCACGTAATATTAGTCGGAGGTGACTTCAACCTTAAGAGTATAGATTGGGACCTCGCTAGTTACATTTCAGGCGGTACATACAAGCAGTCTTGCGAGCTACTTTTGGACACATTCTCCGAAAACTGTCTTGAGCAGTTAAACCGGCAACCCACGCGCAATGGAAATATTCTAGACCTTATAGCCACAAACAGGCCTGACCTTATTAACGATGTCTGTGTAGAGACAGGAATTAGTGATCATGATATCGTCATAGCGTCGATGGTGACCAAATTTCATAAACCAATCAAGAAGGCTAGGAGCGTGTTTTTGTTGGGAAGAGCCGATAAGCAAATGTTACGATCGCACTTAGAAAATGAATGGGCATCGTTTAATTCTGGGACTATGGATGTAGAGGAATTGTGGACTAAATTTAAGTGCATTGTTAATAAAGGGTTAGAGAAATATGTGCCAGTAAAGACGATTAAGGATGGAAAAGATCCACCGTGGTATAATAACAATGTTAGAAAGCTGCTGAGAAAGCAAAGGCTGTTGCACTCTTGATTCAAAAAAGAACACGCAAATGATGACAGGCAAAAGTTAGTAGAGATTCGTGCGTCTATAAAAAGATCGATGCGTGAAGCATACAATAATTATCACAGCCATACCTTAGTAAAAGATATTTTCCGAGAACCCGAAAAAATTCTGGTCCTATGTAAAATCGATAAGCGGGTCAAAGCCCACTGTCCAGTCACTAGTTGATCATTCCGGGGCAGTAATAGAAGAAAGCTAACGGAAAGCTGAAGTTCTAAATTTAACCTTTAAGAAATCTTTCACGCAGGAGGACCGCACAAATATACCATCATTTGATCAACGTACTAATTCCGAAATGGGGGACATAGCAATAGGTATTTCCGGTGTAGAGAAGCAGCTGAGAGAGCTAAATACGAAACAGTCTGCTGGTCCGGATGGAATACCAGTTCGGTTTTACAAAGACTATTCTGCGGCATTGGCCCCCTACTTAGCTTGCATTTATAGCGAATCTTTAATTCAGCGCAAAGTTCCTAGTGATTGGAAAAAAGCGCAGGTGGCTCCCGTTTACAAGAAAGGAAAGAGAACTGACCCATACAATTACAGGCCAATATCATTGACATCGGTTTCATGTAGAATTTTGGAGCATATTCTCAGTTCGAATATAGTAAATTTCCTTGAAACGGAAAAGCTTCTTTCCATGAATCAGCACGGGTTTAGGAAACATCGTTCATGTGAAACTCAGCTTGCCCTTTTCTCACATGACATCTTGCGAGCCATGGACGAAGGGCAACAGGCGGACTGTGTTTTCCTCGACTTCAAAAAGGCGTTCGACACGGTGCCACACTGCAGACTGCTAACGAAGATACGAGCTTATGGAATAGGTTCACAGATTTGTGACTGGCTGGAAGACTTCCTAAGTAATAGAACGCAGTACTTTGTTCTCGACGGCGAGTGTTCATCAGAGACGAATGTATCGTCGGGCGTGCCCCAGAGGAGTGTGATAGTACCGCTATTATTTTCTATCTATATAAATGATCTGATGGACAGAGTAAGTTGTAATTTGCGGCTGTTTGCTGATGATGCTGTGGTGTATGGGAGGGTGTCGTCTGTAACTGACTGTAATAGCATACAGGTTGACTTAGACAAAATTTCTAGTTGGTGCGAAGAATGGGAGCTAGCTCTCAATGTAGAAAAATGTAAGGTGATGCGCATGAGTAGAAAAAACAATTCCATAATGTTCGAATACAGCATTAGTAGTGAGCTTCTTGATGCTGTCGCGTCGTTCAAATATCTTAGGCGTAACATTGCGGAGCGATATGAAATGGAACGTGCATGTAAGGACAGTTGTGAGTAAGGCAGACAGCCACTTCGGTTTATTGGGAGAATTTTGGGAAGATGTACTTCACCTGTAAAGGAGACCGCGTATAAAACGCTTGTACGACCACGTCTTGAGTATTGCTCAAGTATTTGGGACCCGCAGCAGATCGGTTTGAAGGAAGACATAGAGGCGAGCATCTAGATTTGTTACCGGTAGGTTTGACCAATGCGCGAGTGTCACGGAAATGCTCCGGCAACTCAATTGGGGATCGCTGGAAGAAAGACGACGATCTTTTCGTGAATTTTTGTTAAGTAAATTTAGAGGGCCGGAATTTGAAGCTGAGTGTAGTACGATCTTGCTGCCCGCCTACTTACATTTCGCGTAAAGATCACAAAGACAAGATAAGAGAAATTAGGGCTCGTACGGAGGCATATAGGCATTCTTTCTTTCCTCGTTCAATTTGGGAGTGGAATAGGAAAGGATATGCCTAGTAGTGGTACAGTGTACCCTCCGCCACGCACCTTACGGTGAATTGCGGAGTACATATGTAGATGTAGATGTAGATGTACTGGCCGTTCCGGATTTCCAGAAAACCTTCGTTGTACAGACTGATGCCTCTAACTCGGGTGTGGCTGCCGTGCTCCTTCAGGAGGAGGATGGAGAGACGTCCTATTGCCTACGCCTCAAGAATGCTTTCGCCGGCAGAACTAAGTACTCAGTCTATGAGTGTGAGGCCCTGGAAGTTTTGTTTGCCCTCGAAAGATTTCGATTTTATCTCGAGCACAGGCAGTTTTTCTTGGAGACTGATAACCAAGCGTTACGCTGGGTGCTGGCCCGTCCTAGGAGGACTGGGAGAATAGCCCGGTGGGCAGTAATGATATCAGCCTTTCGTTTTACTGTACGCCATATAAGGGAAACAGATAACCCCATTGCTGATGCTCTGAGTAGGATGTACGGGGAAGAGGATCATCATGAGCAGGAAGGAGTTGAGGTTGAGCCCTGTAGTTGGGCGATGGGGATTTTGTCTGAAGTTCCCGAATTATTTGCCAACCTGCAGGAGAGACAAGATCAGGATCCCCATCTTAGTGGTATTAAGGCGCAGCTTACCGAGGATAAGAATTTGGCAGGATATTGTTTGAACAAGGGTATTGTTTGTTATAAGACTAAAGGAAACAGCAGAGAAAAGATCTGTTTACCTGCCGAGCTGGTTCTAGGGATCTTTCATTATTTTCATAACTCAGTGATTGCGGGTCATTTGGGGTAACCAAGACCTTCGCGAGAATTAGGGAGTACGTTACTTGGCCCTAGATATATAAGGATGTCTGCAAATTGGTGAAGCAGTGCTATCACTGTAAAGTCTCTAAACCTAATCCTAACACGCGTAAGGGTATGCTACAATTCACAAGGGAGGCTAAGCCCATGGACAAGATCTTCGATTATGTGGGTCCATTGCCTAGGTCAAGGAAGGGTAACTGTTATATATTGGTGGTCGTTGATGCCTTTTCGCGTTTTACCTGGCTAATACCTGGTAGTGGCATTACAGCTGGGATAACGATTCGGCATTTGACCCGCATTTTCTCGGCGTTTGGCCCCCCGAGAGTATTAGTTAGCGATAACGCACCCGCCTTTCTATCAAGGCAGTTTGACTGCCACTTACATAGGTAGAAAAGATCATCAGAGTAAAATACGAGAAATGGGAGTTTCGGGTGTTCTTTCTTCCCGCGCGCTATTCGAGAATGGAATGGGAGATAAATAGTATGAAGGTAGTTTGATGAACCCTGTCATGTACTTAAATTTGATTTGCAGACTATCCCATGTAGATGTGGAAAGCCCGCCTCTGTAGTCTACTAGACAGTGTGGTAGGTCACCACGCAGGGGGCCCGGATTAGATTCCCAGTTGGGTTGGAGATTTCCTCTGCTCGGGGACTGGGTGTTATCCTCATCATTTCATAATTGACACGTGTGTCGCCGAAGTGGCGTCAGCTAAGAAGTCTTACACCAGGCAGGCCGAACACGAGGTGTCTAACGGCCATAAATGCCACGCGAAACCATCACCATCACTACTCCAAAACATTTTAGGATTGCCTCTCCTCCTTAATTTCTGTCGTATGTAGGCAACAACTGTTTTAAATACGAAATATTGCAGTAATTAGGTGAATGACAATGTTAAGAAAGTAATTTCATTTCTGGTCTCTATTGCATATTTGGTCCAATAATACGCCAAATTCCGTTTCGTTAATGTGTCCGCTTTTTGTTTATATATTTAAACTTAGCAAGAAAAGTATTGGTTGTAAAAAGGATGTTTTCGTATTTTTTAAATTTTTCTTTTACTGAATTTGTGTCGATAACTGATGAAGGAAAAATTACGAGAGCGGTGCTTGTTTGCTCACCTGTCCTGAATTTGTGCATTTTCAACTTTCATCTCATATGCTAAATATTCTAGTGTTCACTTCTAGAAAAAAAATACTTCACCTTCTACTTATTCGCTAGCCTATAAATATGTGCTAAGCTGAATGAAACAAGAAAAGTTATTTTCTTTTTTAATTTTTTCCCCACCTGAGAATGAAATAAGATTTCCTTTAACTTAAGACGACGATCATAATGAATAGTAGTTAGAAACGATACAAGCTGCCATTTTGTTCATACATCTAAGACTCCAAACAATCAATGTCCTGGAACCTAAATCCATTTTAAATTTCATATCGTACTTCTATTTTTAGCTACTATAAATGTAAAAACAAATTTAAAAGTTACACTAAACAGGCAAACTGTCATATTACTGCATCAAATACGCATTTGAGACCAAAAACGTTAGAAACTGCCTCCTTCACACTGTTATTGAAAAAAAAGCACTGTAAAATTGAGTATTTAATACAGCTTTTAAGTAGGCACGACCAGTGTTGCCAACCTTGTTGCAGCAAAAGTAGACGCGATCCGTGGAAAGAAGGAAGAAAGCATAATTTTGAATGATATTGCAACAGAGATAATCCATGACCTTCCATCGCCCTTATTTAGTGGATCCTAGGACGCGACATTTGTAACTAATATTATTTATCCACAGCTTATTTATCGCGGTTAAAGCATGAAAGAAAGACTTTTCTCGCCTTCCTGTGATCTGACTGACAGACATGGTTTTCCAACTGCCACCATCCCCCCCCCCCGTGCCCCCATACCACTCACCCATAAATCTGGTCTTTCACTGAATTGCAAGGAACATTACAGAGCTTAAATTTCGCCACTAAAACTTAAGCGTGGACTTAACAACGTAAAATTACGTTTTGTTCTTAAACACTCACCAATGTAAGCTCATGGCGCCCGACACACACACACACACACACACACACACACACACACACACACGTATGCTCCCCCAGCTTTGTCAACGTCATTAATTATAGTCCTCGCTGTCATACACATCGACCATTACCCTATCTGTTCGGACCTATCCATCACAAATGAATGACAGTCTTGTTTTGCAATGTTTCTGTGTGAAGTAAGCCACAGATAGTATAGTATTTGTGCTCCGTCTATTCCTTTGTTCAGGTTCCATTAGGTTAATGGCAGTAAAGACTGGCTCTACATCAGCACTTGAACGTGACAGACACAAAAAAGTCACAAAAGTTTTGTCAAGGACTGAAATAACACCATTCCGTCAGGGTACATTTTTTTTTTTTTTTTTTTTTTCAGTTTTGCACTGAATTACTTTCTACTTCAGTCTCTTGCATTTCATTCTCTTCACCGAGATAGGGAAACATGGATACTAAGAGCCATATAGCCTGAGTATACGGGATGTAAATAAAGTCCGGTAAAACTTTTAATTATTTGAATGCTTTGGTGAGGCGAGTGTCAACAGCCGTAATATACTTCATAAATACATTTTTAAAACCATCGGCTGTTTTTTAAGAACCATATATATCAACCAGTTTCGATCAATACACCATCTTCATGGATAAACTACACAAAAAAATACAAAATGAACGTAATTAATGTGCACAAACAAAGAGAGGTAATAACCAGCAAAATTACATATGAGACTGGAAACGGATTATTTGCAGTTGCAACAACTGAGTGAGAAGGGGGTGGATTGATTGAAATACACCTCGTTCATAAACAAATGCTCGGGGGGGGGGGGGGGGGAATCTCTTTGATAGTACTGAGAGGAAGTACGACAGTAGTTAAGAGAGGTTGCTTGTACCCGGCAGCCGGGCGCGGTGGCCGAGGGGACTGTGGCGCTTCAGTCACGGTCTGCACGGCCACTACGGTCGGGGGTTCGAATCCCCCCTCGGGCATGGATATTTGTGCCGTCCTAGTTCGTAAGTAGTTCATAAGTAGTTTGTAAGTTTAGGGACTGATGACCCCGTAGTTAAGTCCCATAAGACTTACAAACATTTGAACATTTGTACCCGGCAAAGAGAGAGTGAAGTGATCGTGGAGCGCGTACGAGAGACATTCATAAGGAGTTCAAAGAAATCTGTGCGTCGTGCATCCCGTGAACTCGCAATGGCTTCAGTGCCATTGTGGAAAGTCCTGCGACAGAGACTGTCTATGAAACCAATCATATTGAAGCTAGTGCAGAACTTAATGACGACATCCAAGACAAGCGTTTTGCGTTTTATTTGCAGTTGCAACAACTGAGTGAGAAGGGGTGGATTTATTGAAATACACCTCGTTCATAAACAAATGCTCGGGGGGGGAGGGGGGGGGGAATCTCTTTGACATACTGAGAGGAAGTACGACAGTAAAATTATGATCCCTATGTCGTAGCTTAATATCACAGGTGTACTCCTTTAAAAATAAAAATAGTGAGCGTCTGTAAGGTGGCAGTTGACCAACAGCTTCTTTCTCAAAAATTAAGATGCATACAAACAATAAAAAAAAAGATAAATCTTAAATGTGACAGGGAATGATGAAAGATAAGTCTCAAGTCGAATTCATTTATTAGATTAAACAAGTGGCACATCATACAAAGATATTCAAAATTTACAATAATCTATCATTCTACGTGCTTTCAGACCACCCTTTAGCCAAAGGATAATAAAGTACAAGGGAAACCATATACTGATGACCAAAAGAAAAAAAAAATACTACTGCGATGCAATGGCAAAACTTCGTTAGCGATGGGGTCCGTAATTACTACTCTCACACTGAATTGGAGGGCGTATAAACTGGACAGTGATGATCACTGCTTGACGGTGAATCGTTAAATCGGCCTATATTGATGCAGGGGAAACAGCCAATACAATGCCGGTGCGCAAATGTACGTTACAAAATGTTCAAATGTATGTAGCTTATGGGACTTAACTACGGGTTCATCAGTCCCCACACTTACAAACTACTTATTAATTAGCTTATACTATCGAAGTCATAAACATCAATGCCCGAGAGGGGATTCGAACCCCCCGACTGCAGCGGCCATGCAGAACGTGACTGGCGCGCCGCAGACCGCTTGGCCACCGCGGCCGGCAACAACAAATGTTACACAATTTTTAATGCGTAACGTGTTGCGAAGTCCAACACTGCTTACTGAGACACACAGTTACATTTTTCGCTTCGTTAAACGAAAGCACAATGGCTAAACAGTGTGTATATGCAGCTGAAACAATCTCCAACGATCATGACCACTAAAGGATGGAAATCAACGAAAGAAATGATATTAAGAAAAATCCTTGGGCCTAAGTTACAAAATAATAAACTAAACCTCTTTATAAATGGAACCCTTTACAAAACGACTAAGAAAATGTCACACACAATGAGGAAAAGAAAAACTGTTTTTTTTAAAAACCAAGCTGGTTTGACGTAAATAAGAAGGACTTCAAAGGACTCCAAATCACATAAATTATGTCCTCTGATAAGACTGCAAAACAATTAACCAAAGACAGGAAAGAGAGTATCTAAGCCAAAGCCAAATGGATTGATCTAACGTATCCGAATGTCGAGTGAAATGAAAGAAGAAGAAATTTTACAAATTACCACCTTATTCCCAGGAAACAGAAACACAGTAAAAACTTCAAAATAATCAGTATTAGCGTCAAACAACCATTACACTGCAACTACAATGGATAGGATTAACGATCAAACACACAAAGTCACTTTTGTCAAAAATACGAAAAGCAATACGAACGTCATATATAGGTGAACTACATGTCTCTTCCTAAACCATTTGAACTAGTTTTTTTCAAATGTTTGTATAGCTAATGGGACTTAACTACGGTGTCATCAGTCCCTAACTAGTTTTGTTACTTCCCGCTTCAGGCGAAAAGTGCCGAAAGATTTTACTTGCGTGAAGTAAGTAAAAACGTTCCTCCAATCAATGGTTAGTTAAAATTTTATGATTACTAGCCATTTACCCAAAATTCTTGCTATTTGCTCGGTTGTTATCAATTTTTAACATTACAGAATCTACTTGAAAAGTTAAAGCAATTTGCATGTCTGTAACTTCGATCTCCAGCACCATCAATTACTCACTCTTGGCTAGTGGAATAGTTCACTCAGCAGACCGTGACTGGCACACCGCAGACCGCTCGGCCACTGCGGCCGGCGTGTACGTAACGGACGGCCGTTGCGGTAGACTGCCGTTGATGACAGGGGAGGACGAGAAATAAATTGTAGAGTATCGCGTACACCGCTATCGGTGTTTATCTAACTTGTATGAGTTCCTGGTGTCACTTGCCAAGAGATCAGTCTGTGTCTGCGCTCTTATAAAGAGAGACGTACAGGTCAATGAATAGGCGGTTGAGTAACAAGGAAGCTGCGTACTGTTTGTTAACTGCGTTTGTGAACAAGTGAATTGGAGCCTCGACTTTCAGTACAGACGATTCCCCAAATATTCCTCAACATAATATGCAAATACACGAAAGCGGAATTACGTCACCATGAAAGTGAACGAGACACAAAAGGTTACCATACTGGCTGAGCACACATTCAGCGAAAACTGCTCTAAAAAAACCAGCTAGCCTCGAAACGGTAAGAAGTATTTCGCTTTGCCTGCACGTCGGCAAATCTAGATATCAATTAGAAGTGAACAGAGAGTTTCTGGACACTACCTCAATTTACTATCAGGATCGAAACGCACAAACAAAGCGGGCTACGGCGTGTGTTTTCGTAAGCAATCCACCTCGCCAGCGACGGTTGGCATACCACGGCCATAGTGTGAATGCTGGCCGGTCTCCCGTCGAGTTTTACGAAGGTTGGCTACGGTTGAGAGCAGCACGCGGGCTCCCCACGGTCCCCCTCGCTCCCCTACAGCCAAGTCCAGCGAATATTCCCTTAACTGATATTACGGCGAAGCTGCCGTCCAGCAGTAACCATTTGCATGCAAATACAGGAGGTACATATACGGGGAGCAGTTGGAAAGAGGTGAGTGCTCACTCAAAGTAGGCGGACAAAAAATGTTCAAATGTTTGTAAGGGTTATGGGACTTAACTACGGGGTTATCAGTCCCTAAACTTACAAACTACTTATGAACTACTTACGAACTAGGACGGCACAAATATCCATGCCCGAGGGGGGATTCGAACCCCCGACAGTAGTGGCCGTGCAGGCCGTGACTGAAGCGCCTCAGTCTCCTCGGCCACCGCGGCCGGCAGTAGGCAGACACCTTACATTGTTGATCGCTTAATGTTTAGTGTCGAAGCCACTTGTCACACCAATGGAAAATTGAACAGGCTTAATTGCCGAATCTGGGGTACAAATCATCCACCCGAATGCACTGAATGTGAGCTTGAATCACAAAACGTAAATGTTTTGTGTGCCTTGTCACGTCTAAAACTGCACGGACCATTCTTTTTCGTTGACAGCATTCGCTGGATATTCGTACTTGGACACGTTGCAGCAATGGCTGATGCCTCAAATGCAATTGGACTCTCCGCCCATCTTTTAGCAGGATGGGGCTCCATCCCATTTTCATCTTGAAGGTCGTGGGTACATGAACATCGAGCTGCTACATCATGAAGCGACAGCTGTTTCATGAAATGGCCTCCCCGATCACCAATTATTACTCCGTGTACATACACATTAAAGATCTGATGTATATACCGCCTCTATCACGTGAAGTATCAGAGCTCCGGACTCCCACAGTCGACGATGCCATCCTGGGACGGGTATAGCAAGATTTCGATTACCATATAGTACACTGGTAATTGATTACAAAGCGAAAAATACTTACCAACGAACATGAGCAACATTCATTGTGAAGAATGTTTTCGCGGCGAGTTCAAACGAGGACTGAACGCATCGCTCCGTGAAAATCAGCTCTCTATCATTGTAGACGAGTCCACATAGATAAGCGTCACGAAACACTTGGTAGTCAGACGTCTTAATGTAGGAGGCTATTTTGACGCTCTTTATGGTTTTCAGTCGATAAGTGATGCAACGGCACAAAACATTCAGATGCTTGTTAGTTGATTACAATAAACAATATCCCCTACGAAGAAAATTTAACTGACTTTGCAGCAGAATGGTTACACAGGATAATTGAGAAGGCGTGGGAATCGAGACAGGATCCGTCTGACTGGACGAAAGCAGTAATCACTCCAATTTTCAAACATGGAAACAGGAAAGATTGTAACAACTGTCCAGGTATCTCTTTAATTAGCGTTTTAGGCAAAATATTCTCAGATATTGTTGAAAGGAGAGTGCGAGTATTAATTGAGAACAAGTTTTTGAAAATCAGTGTGGGTTTAGGTTGTCATGACCAGATCTTTAGCTTACGGCAGGTAATGGAAAAGTGCTATAATTGGAACAGAGAATTGTATCTATGTTTCATCTAGATAAGGCTTATGGCCGTGTTCCTAGGAGGAAGCTACTGTCAATTCTACAAGATAGTGGTATAGGAGGCAAACGTCTGCAGGCAATTAAAGGGCTTTACGTAGACTGTCAGGCAGCAGTTAGAGTAGATGGCAAATTAAGCTCATGGTTCAGGGTAGTTTCAGGGGTAAGACAAGGCTGTAACCTATCACCACTGTTGTTCATACTATTCATGGATCATATGTTGAAAACAGTAGACTGGCAGGGCGGGATTAAAATAGGTCAAAACAAAATAAGCAGTCTCGCATATGCGGATGACTTAGTTGTAATGGCAGATTCGATTGAAAGGTTGCAAACTAATATTTCAGAACTCGATAAGAGGTGCAAGGATTATGATATGAAGATCAGCATCTCCAAAACGAAAGTAATGTCTATGGGAAAGAGATTCAAACAGATTGAGTGCCAAATAGGAGGAACACAGTTAGAACAGGTAGACAGTTTCAAATACCTGGGATGTATTTTCTCACAGGACAGCAACATAGTGAAAGAACTGGAATCGAGGTGCAGAAAGCTAATGCAGTGAGTGCTCAGCTAAGATCTACTCTCTTCTGCAAGAAGAAAGTAAGTATCAAGACTAAGTTAGCGGTTCACCTCTCTATCTTTCGACAACTTTGTTGTATGGGACTGAAAGTTGGGTGGATACAGGTTACCTTATTCATAAGGTAGAGGTTACAGATATGAAAGTAGTAAGAATGATTGCAGGTACTAATAGATGAGACTAATGGCAGGAGGGTGTCCATAATGAGGAAATCGAAGAAAAACTTGGAATGAACACCATAGATGAAGCAGTTAGAGCGAACAGACTGAGATTGTGGGGTCATGTTACACGCATGGAAGAAGCAAGGTTACCTAAGAGACTCATGAGCTCGGCAGCGGAGGGTAAGAGGAGTCGAGGTAGACTAAGTAGAAAGTACTTAGATTCAGTGCAGAATGATTTGAAGTAAAAGCCATAACACCAGACGAGGCATCAATGTTAGCATTGAATAGGGGATCATGGATGAATTTTATTAGAGGTACTATGCTCCAGACTGAACGCTGAAAGGCATAATCAGTCTTTAATGATGATGATGATGCAGCAGACAATACTTCTGCGATGGGAAAGACAATCTTTCTACACTCCACCAAGCTGATGTTCCAAATTTGTAAGTCGTGAGGTGCATTTGTCATTCATTTACCCTTTGTGGCTCTTATCGTACGTTTAGACGGGAAAAAATGTATCGCAACTTGTATTGGCGACATGTCGATTTCACATGTATCGATACATCAACCATTCAAAAGTTTACCGAACATGCACGAGGACCTTCCTCGTATCGCTCATACAGTTTGTATATCGCTTTTGCGGCATATAAGCGACACGTCGCAGAACTTGTACATGCTCAGTAGCAGTTTTCCTTGTCGTCTGCCGCTCGTTTTGACAAGTAGCAGAAGCTGTTCGTGCATAGTACCTGTCTCTTGGCGTCTATTGTTTGTTGATCGCTGTACTGTGTTGTGTTGCCTTCAGTGTCAGAGCATATCTTTTGTCCGTTCGTTAAATAAAAATTAGTCAGTGGTCAAAGCAATCTATGCGATTGCATCCCTGCATTTGGGATGTTACATTCACAGACTACAAAAACTCGCAGAAAAGTTTTGACTAGTGGGAGAAAATTGCAAAAGATTTCAATGTGTCTCGTAAAGAAGGTGAAGGTAAGTGGACTAATATCAAAAGCCGGTACAGTCGGAATTACCTAAGAGAAGAAGCAGCAAAGGAAGTTGCAGTGCTGCAAGCAGTGTGTCCAATTCTACGTTGTATGCATTTGACTCTGCAATTTTTAAATGTCTGTTATAAACCACTGACACACTGGAGCATACACGAAATAGTAACAGTAAGTAAATTTGTTACATTATTTTATGAATTGTTTATTTGCCAATATGTTGTCACATAAATACTGTTTTACATAATTACAAAGCCTTCATGATGAAAAGAAATAATTTTCCATATTGCCATGAAATGGAGCCTGGAATATTGCACAAGAATTCAGCGTATTCTTTTCTGTTATCATTTAACAGTGATGTTCTTCTTCCAGTTCTGTGAATTGTCTCCAGCAGAGTGGGGATATCCCTCTAAGACCCTGGTATTAGGTTCCTAACATCTGCTTGTTTGTCATAAGTTCATAGTGCTACGTAAGTTCGATATTTTCTGTTTTGAAGGAAGTTACGTATATACACACAAGCTAATGTCATCATTCTACTCAGCGGCATTTGTTTCCTCGTTGTTGTTGTTGTCTTCAGTCCGCAGACTGGTTTGATGCAGCTCTCCACGCTAACCTGTCCTGTGCAAGTCTCTTCATCTGTGAATACTTTCAGCAACCTACATTCCTTTGAATATGCTTACTGTATTCGCCCTCGGTCTCCCTGTACGATTTTTACCCCACACACTTTCTTCTAATGCTAAGTTGACGATTCCTTGATGTCTCAGGATGTCCCATCAACCTATCCCTTCTCTTAGAATACGCCAAAAATTCCTTTTCACCCCAATTCTGCTGAGCACCTCATTAGTCACGTGATCTACCCATCTAATTTTCATCATTCGTCTGTAGCACCACACATTGTTTCCTCAAAACTCTGAAAACAGAGCTCATAATGCCAAATACGTTTTCAAATACTCTTCTCGCTCTGCACAGTCTGTAGTTAAAAATACTTTGCCAACTACTTTGTTGATGCAGACCTGGAAAAACCTTCTAGGCCAAAGGCTTCATCAGCCACGAAAACATATGGAACAGGCCTATTTCTACCAGGAAGAGGAGCTGATGGTTTACGTAGAGTTTTGTTCTCTAACATTTTGTAAAATGCGGTGTCTTTAAGAACACCGCCATCATAAATCCCTCCTTGTGTGCCAACATCAGCATAAAATATTTTGTAATTAGAATAAGTAATTGCTACCAAAACAATATTGAGGTACCAACCTGGCCGCGGCGGAGCGGCCGAGCGCATTGAGGCGCTCTGCTACGATGCGCGAGGCCGTTCCCCGTCGGGGTTCGAATCCCCTCTCGCGCATGGATGTTTGTGCCGTCTTTAGTATAAGCTAGTTCATAAGTAGATTGTAAGTTTAGGGACTGAGGACCACGTAGTTAAGTCCCATAAGCTCTACAATCTATTGAACATTTTTGAAGCGCCAACCAACTGTTACACTGTTGGGTGGTGCCGCAATGTCAATGTGCCTCCCGTCTATAGCTCCCAAATACGTAGAGAAATTCCATTTCTCTTCACATTCCTTGGCAATTTTCTACCATTCCTCTTCATTAGCAGGAAGCTGGAAAGAAAATGGTTATTTTTAATTTAATTTAATTTACACACGGACTTTTAAAAAAATTTCAATTAATTATATCTCGATTATAATGTATATGGCATATAGGTAAGTTTGCCTTAGAAATATGTTATGCATTTTAAAGGTCATGGAAGGTTCCCCACCACCACCACCAGAAAGTCAGATGAGCTTTCTCTTGAGGAATTTGAAATGGAAGAGGTGACATTTTTTATGCCACCTCAAGATACTGTAGAAGTCAGGCATCAAAGCCCGTTAATCAATATACAAACTGAAGAAATTGCAGGAAGCAGTGTCTCTCCCAGAGTTTCTGTTCCTGCCCAAAGCAGGAATATACGGACCGTAACGTATTTTATTCGGCTATTGCTTACAATCGTAATTTCTATGTGATACAGTACGATATTCTGTTTTTCAGGTCTTTACTTGGGGTTACATGGCGTTTACTTAGAGCGGCGTACCATCTGGCTACCATAATAGTGAAAAGTCATTCTCGTTGTCCTCTAATATGGCGTGCGATCACCTCCGACGGCCAGTACAATTGCACACCTACGTGGCATGGACAGGTTATCAACGAGCTCTTGAGAGATATTTGGCGCAATATCCAGCTCAGCAACCGTTGTGGGAGGTGCTGGTCTGGCTGTAATGCGTCTGCCAAGTTCAAATGTTCAAATGTTTGTAAATCTATCGGACCAAACTGCGTGGTCATCAGTCCACAGCTTACAAACTACTTAAACTAAGGTAAACTAACATAATGACAAAACATACACCAATGCCCCAGGGAGGACTCGAACCTCCGACGGCGAGCAACCACGCACTCCGCAGCAAGACGCTTAAGACCGCTTGGTTACTCCACCGCAGCGTCTGCCAAGAGCACCCCAGACATGCTCAATCGGGTTTAAGTCCGGTGAACAAGCTGACCACGCCATTCCTTCAGTTCTCTCCGCTTCAAGCATTTTCTCCACCAATGGAGCTCTGTGGGGATAAGCGTTAACTCCACCAGAATGAAGCCGTCTCCTATGGCAACTGCACAGGGCACAACATACGATCTAAAGACTTCGTCTCTGTACCTAAGAGCAGTCAAAGCATCATTCTGGACGACCTAGAGATCCCTAGGTCCGTCAATACTGAGTCCTGCCCACACCATTTGCTCAGCACCATGATGAGGTGATGTTTCCTGAACATAAGCAGGATTGTTCCGGGTGCCACGTTCTCTACAGGAAACGAGTGTCCGGATGAACACAATCATGACTCATCTGTGAACCTGGTACCGTTCGTTACGACTCCAAACATGATTTTCCTTCATGATTTCGTGATTTTAATGGGACACGCACCATATGCCTCCATGCGTAGAGGCCACATTCCCGAATGCGATTTCGGACTGTTGTGTTGATACTGCACGTCCTCTTGCTGTCTGGATGGTGCGTTGCGGCTGAGTTGCATTCATCCTCCTGTCTCGACGGGCTCTTAACCGGGGATAACGGTCTTCTCTTGCTGATGTTACCCGTGGACGTCCTTTGTCTTGCCTTCTTTCGACGGTTTCTGTTCTCTGTTGGGAAACTGCAGCCACCTCCCTGTGTCTGTCCCGCTTCCAACCTTCCTATGGCTCTCCATCCCATAGCTTCGGGGAAGTCACGTTGTTGTGTTGCATTGCACTACCTGCTCACTACACTATTGGAACCCTACTGATTGTCATTTGTTAGGTAAACCAACCCACTTTGCAACGACTTTCTATTATTCACACTATATCGGTTGCCGTGATGTTGTTTTCTCCAACAGAAAGACGTCAAACCATTTATTTCGTCGGCCGCGGCAGAGTGGCCAAGCGCATTGAGGCGCTATGCTGCGATGCGCGAGGCCGCTCCCCGTCGGGGGTTCGAATCCCCCCTCGGGCATGGATATTGTGCCGTCTTTAGTATAAGGTAGTTCATAAGTTGTGTATAAGTTTAGGGACTGATGACCCCGCAGTTAAGTCGCTTAATCTTAACAAACATTAGAACATTTATTTCGTCTGCCGATGACAACACTTCAGTGCCTAGATATCTCCACTGATCTCCTAACTGCTTTTATTAGTATAAGTGGATTATATGTCATATATTAAATAAATACGTATCTAAAAACATTTCTGTATTAGAAGTCAACATTGTGTCAAAATTTCAAAGCCATCGTTCAAGAACGTTCGGAGGTTGTTTTCCACAAAGAAACAAAATCTTATTTATTAATGTGGGCAATGAATACCTGAGGTGGATATTTCCATTCTGCAGCGGAGTTTGTGCTGATCTGAATCTTCCTGTCAGATTAAAACTGTGTGTTGGACTGGGATTCGAATCCGGTGCGTTTCCCTTTCGCGGAAAAGGGTTGCACCGACTGAGCTCCCTTAGTACACGTCGCAGCTCGTCCTCACAGCTTTACTTCAGCCAGTACCTCGCCTTCTACCTTCCAAACTTAACACAAGTTCTCCTGCACGACTACCACTTCTGCAATAAATGATACTGTGGAGACTTAAGTGCACACTTTACTACAGAGCGAAAGTACCAAATGTTCAAATGTTTTTTAAATCTATCGGACCGAACTGCGTGTTCATCAGTCCGTAGCTTACAAACTACTTAAACTAAGGTAAACTAACCTAAGGACCACACACACACACACACACACACACATATATATATATATATATATATATATATATATATATATATATATATATATATATATGCCCTAGGGAGGACTCGAACCTCCGACGGCAAGCAACCGCGCGCTCCGCAGTGAGGCGCCTTACACCGGCCTTACACCGGCTACTCCAGCGCGGCCGAAAATACCATTCAGGAAATGCCGCGCGGGAGTGTGTGTGTGTATTATCCTTAGATAAGTTTAAGTAGTTTGTAACCTAGGTAGTGATAACCATAGTAGTTACGTCCCACAGATTTACGAGGGTTCTAACTTAAACAGTGGCTACACAGCTGTGGAGCCGATATGCAATGGAATCTGCTACTGTCGCTGTTGTTGACATACCTACCTTCCCTCCGAGGAAATGGACTCGCCCGTCCCACGTCACAGGCGTGCGCACAATCGAGCGAAACACAAGTCACTCGTGAGCGAGCAGTCTAACGTAACAGTGTCACTATATTTTCGAAACAGGAACAACGAAGTTGGATCAAGATTGAAAGTTCCAGAGGTCGTACAGCACGGCAGTGTCATCAAGGTCTTCAAGAGGCGTGCGAAGAATCGGCATTGCCGTACAGAACAGTGGCGCATTGGGTAAAGACTTCAACGAAGGTCAGCAGAGTGTGATATTATGCATCGCGCAGGTTGTCCTAGCGTCTCTGAGGAAGAAGTGCATATTGTTGCTGCGTTAGGGGACAGTGATCGACACCAGTCATTTAGCTCGCCCACGAAACCGGATTAGCGCATACGACTGCTTCGCATTCTGAAGGAACACCTTGGCATCCGAAACATTGCATGACGATGGGTTCCGCATGAATTGACGGAAATCAGAAATGGATGCGGTTACGACGCTGCTGACACGCATTTGGAGCACTATGAGCGCGAAGGAGAGGCTTTCTTACGCCGTATCGTAACACTGGATGAGACATGGGCCACATCGAACGAGCCAAAACTAAAACGCCAATCCAACGAATGGCGTCATTATGGGTCGCCGCGAAAGTCTAAAGTGCGTCAGAACCCCAGTCTGTTCAAAGTTATGGTGATTCTCATGTACGACTGTGATGGTGTTATCCTAACGCATTACGTTCCTCCATGGCAGACCGTCAATGCACGTTATTGTTGTTAGTTTTCAGAGCATCACCTAGCGACCAGCTTTGCGGAAGAAACGGCAACACTTTCTCCGCAACCCACCCATCATTTTGCACTACAATGCGTGGGCGCATACAGCGCAAATGTGGTTCCTCTGGTCCTCGGTCGATGGGACTGGGAAGTACTGTACCGTCCCCCATACTCCTCGGCCTTACGTTCTTGTGACTTTTATTTGACTTCGAAGATGAAGGACCACTTCGTGGCATTGGCTTCAGAACTTCTCAGAGATTCGAAGAGTAGACCGCTGCATTCGCGCCATCAACACAACGGGTTCTGCTAACAGTATACTACGCCTTCCATATCACTGGCAACGGGTTCTACATAACGCTGATGACTACTTTGAAGGACAGTAACAAGTGCAAACAAGTAACGCTTTTGTATCGGTTGTGAATAGATGGTAGCTACTATTTAAGTTCCAACGCTCGTACAAACGTTTGAATATTTTCGTAATTCTAGGGACGTATAACCTGAGCGGTTTGGTCCCTTAGCTTTACAAACATTTGAACATTTTTATCATTCTGGAAACAACCCGTACGTTGTGGCTAAGCTATGTATCCACAATATCCTTTCTTCCACTAGTGCTGGTCCTGCCAAGTAGTTTCTCTTGAAATAACTGAGCTGCAAAGTTACATCTTACGCAAACGTAACTTGGCTATAAAGCAATCACGTCGTCTTGGCAGCGCCACCTGTTGTCAGATGCTATAGGCTGAATGGCTCCCGTAAAGCTATCTGGGCTTGCGGGAGCCCAAAAAATTCAAAAGTTTGCAAATATGTGGGACTTAACTACAGTGGTCATCAGTCCCTAAGCTAACAAAATACTTAAACGAACCTAAGGACGCCCATGCCCGAGGGAAGACTCGAACCTCCGACGGGTGGCAACCGTGCCCACCGCATTCTACCTTGCCTCGGGAACTCAGTTCGGTGCTTTTACCGCAATGCTTCGGTACAGTCTTGTGCTTATGCCAGGACATGTAGAACTGCTTGAACAGACAGAGGAAGGTTGGTTGGAAGGATTTGTATATGTAACAGGAACATAGTTTTGCTATTATTAGTTTCCATGTACATAATACAGTAGACGGCCCAGTGAACTTGTAGGTACAAGAGTCTAAGAAAAGGTATTTATCATACCGGCGGAGAAGGTGACGGAATGTGCATCCCAAATGTTGAAGATGAGTGATAGGATGATTTACGACTTACGGAAAGAGGGAAACAAAACCGACTACAATCGAATTGAGGTTTTTGCTGCAGAAGGAGAAACTGGGTCCTTCCAACAAATATCCCATTAACAATACGGGTAACTGAAGTAACAGGAAGAAATTTCTGTGCTTTTACGAACAATATAAAATACATGAAACTTGCAGAAACTATAACCTTTTGTCGCACGCTAGTTTGTTTCAGGGCAAGCATGGAAAATAAACTGTTCTACCTATGGAATTTAATTTTAAAAAGTTGACAAAATAAACGTATTGTGAACGAGATGAGAGTTACAAAAATGGCATAGCACTGCATTAGATTTTTAAGGAAGAATCAAAGCGGCCAGTGGTTTGCTTCCACGAAACATGAATTCACGCACGTTACACCGTAAAGAAATGTTGGCAAAGTGGCACTGTGCAGGGATTATTGTCATATAAAATGCCGCTGAGGTGTATCAGCTGTGCATACAGGTTGTGACACAATTACATTTCGACATCACTTTTAACACATCGCACTATCACTCAGAAACACAGTAAAATGTTTTAAAACTCTAAGGTTCAATATCACAATAAAAAAAAGAATTGACCGGGCTAAACTGTAGATGATTAAGCCCAGTTTTTTATTGGTAGAAGCTCTCGTGCACAATCATGTGCTGGTAACAAAAAAGGGCAACTCACAATGAGAGGAGTAGGCTCAAAGTTTTTAGATCTATAAGAACAAAGATTTATAAATAAAATAACTTAATAAACATATTACAAAAATCATGATTTTTACCATTCGACAATACAAATTTCTGACCACTGAAAAGGATTTTAATTTATGCTACTGGCCATTAAAATTGCTACACCAAGAAGAAATACAGATAATAAACGGCTATTCATTGAACAAATATATTATACTAGAACTGACATGTAATTACATTTTCATGCAATTTGGGTGCATCGATCCTGAGAAATCAGTACCCAGAACAACCACCTCTGGCCGTAATAATGACCTTGATACGCCTGGCCATTGAGTCAAACAGAGCTTGGATGGCGTGTACAGATATAGATGCCCATGCAGCTTCAACACGATACCACAGTTCATCAAGAGTATTGACTGGCGTACTGTGACGAGCCAGTTCCTCAGCAACCACTGACCAGACGTTTTCAATTGGTGAGAGATCTGGAGATTGTGCTGTCTAGGGCAGCAGTCGAACATTTTCCATATCCAGAAAGGCCCGTACAGGATTTGCAACATGCGGTCGTGCATTATTCTGCTGAAATGTAGGGTTTTGCAGGGATCGAATGAAGGGTAAAGCCACGGGTCTTAACACATCTTAAATGTATCGGTCACTGTTCAAAGTGCCGCCAATGAGGACACGAGGTGACCGAGACGTGTAACAAATGGCACCCCATAACATTACGCCGGGTGATTCGCCAGTATGGCGATGAATACACGCTTCCAATGTGCGTTCACCGCGATGCCGCCAAACACGGATGCGATCCTCATGATGCTGTAAACACAACCTGGATTCATCCGGAAAAATGACGTTTTGTCATTCGTGCACACAGGTTCGTCGTTGCGTACACTCTCGCAGGCGCTCCTGTCTGTGATGCAGCTTCAAGGAGACGGATTCGTGAGTATGCTGCCGTTGGCGCCCAATATCCTGCGCTGTTGCTTTGAGAGCTGGCCACTAAAAACTCGCAGGCCGCAAGCAAAGAATAATTTTTCAATGTTAGGGGGAGAAAAATGTTATTCCTTGCTCACAATTACGCATCATTATTGTCGATTTTCATTTCCTGTGATGGTAGCCTCTTTCAGTTTAAATGAAATATTAACTTACCGGTCTAAAGAAAAAATTGCTGCCCTAAGGGAATGATTACCGGTACAATCATAAAGATCGGCGCATGAAATATAGGACGTCGATCTAGCTAAAGGTAATTCCTGGATGTTTAAGGAAAAATGTTGCTTATGGATCTTAGGGTTCACTAACTTCTGTCAGAAGTGATTAGAAGTTGCAATCAGTGTGATTAAACATTCCCAGGGATTCATTTAATTAAGACATCAAAAGGGCTCCATAACTATGGTGCAATGAAGCGATATAATTTTTTTCTTTATTATTAAAAGAAGATATAGATGTGGTACAAGCCGCTCATTTTGTTTAAAAGGTAGTATACTTTATCAAGTAACTGCTGAGATACCAAATTAGTTCATGACCAGTGGGAAAAGGAAATGTAATTATGAGCAGTCCTGATGGGAGCTGTTTTATTTGTGTGTACCGGTAATCATTCACTTACGGCAGCAATATTTTCTTAGACCGGCAAGTTAATATTTCATTTACACTGAAAGAGGCTACCATCACACGGAATGAAAATCGACAATAATGATACGTAATTGTAAGCAAGGAATAACATCTTTCTCCCCCTAACATTGAAAACATTATTCTTTGCTTGCGGCCTGCGAGTTTTTAGTGGCCAGCTCTCGATGCAACAGCGCAGGATATTGGGCGCCGACGGCAGCATACTCGCGAGTCCGTCTTAGAATGCAAGTGTCGATCAGCTGAATGGCAGTTACAATTCAGTTCTACAAAATTTTACAAAAAAATATATTAATTTATAATAATACAAATGACAAATAAATTGCCTTTTACTAATAAGCAATGAAGAATAAAGTATTTATCTGTCACAATAAGTTGTAGCGACATTGGGATATCATGTAGCGAGTTGTAAAACAAAAATTAAAATTTCCCGCTTCATAGCCCCCTCCTCGCTTCAACTAGCACAAAAATATAAACTGACATTACACTGATATGTACTGGTGGTTGCCTTACTATTTATTAAAACCATTACATTTATGTTTTTTTCCGTCAGAAGAGTAAGCTTTGATGTTACTTATTCATACTGCAATTCTCACCTAACCTACATACAAAATTTAGAAAAATAGTTTGAAATCATCATTGAAATACAAAAATTATGATACTAATTCTAACCCAATTACTAACTATTTCAAAGCAAAAAATATTTTTTCTCTATAATTATATACATTTTGACATAAAAGTTTGTGACGTACAATATGCCACTTTGTATTCTTCCTTTACAAACACTACCTAATCTTTATTAAAGTCCTTTTACTTGTTTCTTCTTCATTAATGAAAACATAATTTCTGTACAAGTCATTAAATTAATGGTGGCTTCTTTTCTATCGGAATTTAATTCCTGTAGTGTTAGAAAAGCACCTCCTAGGATATTTTCACCTTCCTGAATCTTATTAAAACCACTATTTTCTTTCTTACTATTATCTTTATCTGAGGAAAACTCCCATAACCATTCTACCGACTCATCATCAGAGCACTTAGACCCATCATTACAACTAACATCAGCTGCCTGATATTTTTTAAGTCTCTAACATGGTATTTTCCTACCAGTCTATCATAACCAATTTCTTTAACTACAACTGTGGTAGGATGCGTCACTGCTTTTATTTCAAATGGTCCTTCATATAGATAAGTAAATTTTTTATCCGTTTATCTCCTTTCTTACTCTTAACATGACTCCTGACAAAAAACATGGTCTTTTACCTTAAAATCACAATGTTTGTTTAATTTTCCATATCTTTCAACTCTTTCATCCGCTTTTCTCTTTAGATTTTCTTTAACAAAAGTAAATATCATATCCTTCCAATTAGCTTCTGTGGGTGGATAGTTAATTACATCAAAAAGTTTATCCCCTTGAATTTCTCCTGTAATTATCTCCCTTGGGGCTACTCCTGTGTTGTCATGAGGCAAATCATTAATAATTCTTTCAAATTCAGACAAATACGTAGGCCAAATTGAGTGCCTCTTATGACAATAAGTTCTACCTAAACGCCCTAACTCTCTCATAATTTTTTCCGAGGGGTTGGTTTGTGGATTGTAGTAAGCAATGAGCAAATGTTGTATCTGATTAGCTCTCAAGAAATCTTTAAAATTCTGTGACACAAACTGAGCACCATTATCTGAAATAAGTCTTTTGGGATTACCTATTTTAGGAAAGCATTCATTTTCAAAATTCCGGATAATAGTTTTACTATTAGCTGTTTTTATTGGGAACAATTTCACATATTTAGACCAGACCTCTAAAATGATAACAATATAGACTACACCTCCTGCTCCTCGTGGAAGAGGTCCCATCAAGTCAATAGCACATATATCCCATAGAGCTTTCGGTTTTATTGGATAACGTTTAGTTTGGATCCCATAATTTATTGGTTTTGTTTGCTGACATATTTGACACTCTCTTAATTCCCTCTTTAAGGCTCTAGATATTCCCTGACAATAATAATAGTTACTTATGTGCGCTAAATACTGTTTAGCCCCATAATGTCCATAAACATTATGCACATACCATATTAACTTGAACATATAAGTTCTAGGGACACATACTCTCCATCTCTCCAAACCTTTAGAGTTCTTATGGAACAATAGACCATTATGAACTATCCAACGACTCTTCCAATCCTCATCATGAGATATTTGTAACCTCTCTAGAACCTTATGAATCCAAGGATCTGCTTGCTGTTCTATTTTGATATTCTGTAACATTTTCCGTAATTCTCTTTCAAACACTAACACCTTAACCCAATAAACTTCAAAGTTTTGATCTAAGTCAATACATTCAGCATTATCTTCCAAACCAATAGGCAAACGAGAGAGGGCATCTGATACTACATTATTAGAACCTTTTTATATATCTTATCTCAATATCATATTCTTGTAAAGTTAATGCCCAACGAATTAATCTTTTACGGAGTAATTCACTAGACATTAGGAAAGATAAAGCCTTATGGTCTGTGTGCACAATGACCTTTCTCCCATATAATAAATAATTAAATCTCTTGGTAGACCATACAATACTTAGTCACCTTTTCAGTTGTGGAATAATTTCTTTCTCTAATCGTTAACATACGACTTGCAAAAGCTAACGTTACCACCCTCTCTTCACCATTGACTTTATATTCTTGGAATAACTGACATCCAATTCCATACCCTGATGCGTCTACCGCTGTACAAAATTCTTTATCCAAATTTGGATGTCCCAATATTTGGGGATTACCTAACACCCTCTTAATGGCATCCCTTTCCTTTTGACATTCATTATTCCATAGCCAAATATACTTGGCTTTTAATAAATTATTTAAATTTAGACAATTCATTACTTCTCCCGCAATATATTTTCGGAAAAATCCCACTAGGCCTAAAAATGACTTCAGCTGTTTTTTACTTTTAGGAATAGGGCATTTACTTATGGCTTCCAACTTTGCTGGATTCGGTTTTATCCCTTCTTGACTGATAACATGTTCTAAAAATTGTATTTCACTACACCCGAAATGTGCCTTAGAAAACTTCAGAGTTACAAAATTAGTACGTAATAAATTACAGTGGGATGCACTTTTATTGTGTGTTTAAAATCGGTGTTGCCCCCATTTCCATGTAAACTGGCAATAAACCCTTGGTTGTAATTTAACCTCAGATCCGTTTTATTGTGGTTTCCCTCTGCTTCCCGGAGGAAACCTCGTGTATTCCGTTGCGCAAATCTCTTATCTTGGATCCCTTTTGCTAGGACTTGTTAGTTTTAAATAACTGCAGCTCTTTTATCTGGCGGTTTCCAGCCAGGATTCGTTATTTGAAATTTAACAAACATGTTTTATCTGGCAGTTCCCTGCCAGGATCAGTTATTTGTAATTAACAAGCCGCTTTTACTGTCAGTTAAATTTCGCACTGTAGCACATGGTGTAGCACTTTTAATGGCCAGGAATGTACATACATCACACCGTCCTGCGTATCACTCCTACGTTTTCTTGGCTGCAAACCTGTTATTAAGCAATCGCCCCAATAATGAGTTCTTTATTTTGTTCTTGTTTCTCTGTTCTAATACTTAATTACAGAAAAGAAGTAAACTTGACCTTATTAGACTAAACTGTCATTTTTCATAATGTTTACGATCTGGCGGAGTACGAAAACAGTCTCACATAAATGGGATTTTTAAACATCTCTCTTAGCCGGCCGCGGTGGCCGAGGAGACTGAGGCGCTACAGTCACGGTCTGCACAGCCACTACGGTCGGGGGTTCGAATCCCCCCTCGGGCATGGATATTTGTGCCGTCCTTAGTCTTAACTAGTTGATAGGTAGTTTGTAAGCTTAGGGACTGATGACCACGTAGTTAAGTCCCATAAGTTCTACAAACATTTGTACATTTGAAACATCTCTTCTTGAACATTTTCTCTCAACTAACAACAATAACAAAGAAAACCACGAAAGCGCTGACAATATAAGTTGACTAAATCGGAACAGCGGACTTACCAAATTATTTTGCTTTAGAGAAGTGACACACTTACGGCTATTTGATCGGATTATCAAAATAGATTCTGGTCTAACACTGTCGAATAGCACTTAACAAGTGGTTTGTACGGTGGCGTCATGCCCTTTCGCGTTCTGGTTGATGCCCCCAGGCGTGGTTGTATATTTGATGGTTCAGCATTTTCCCCTCCGTCCGAGTTACCTGTACTCGAAGTTGTAATTAACAGATTTTCTTTCTTTATATGATTGCTATTTCCTTTTAGTCCATTTTGTCTTTTAGAATTGCATTTGAGTGGATTGGTACATGTTGTGAAGCTCTGTATGAATAGTGTGCAAAATTTGTTACCCGTGACATTCGACCGACCGGGCCTAGAACTGGTTTGCTTTTCGGCAGTGTGCTATCTTGTTTATGTTCCCAGGGCATGTACCGACAACAAGCCAGTCCTGAGCAGATTGTATACTGTAATCTACCTGTTTAAATATGAATGCCATGTTAAGAGTGCACTAATTTCCAAGTACGTTAATTAGTGAGATCTTACTTTCTTGTTTTCTGAAACACATTACGTTATACCTTATTTGATACCTTCAAAATTCTTGTAAATTTGATTTCTTTCTTTAAATGTGCCGCTAAGCCCTTCATGTTTTTGGCTTTTCTTTTCCTTCAAATGTTCAAATGTCTGTAAATCCATCGGACCAAAGTGCGTGGTCATCAGTCCATAGCTTACAAACTACTTAAACCTAGGTAAACAAACCTACGGACAAACACACACCCATGCCCCAGGGAAGACTCGAACCTCCACGGCGAGCAACCGTGCGCTCCGCAGCGAGGTGCTTTAGACCGCTCGGCTACTCCACCGCGGTTTCTTTTCCTTAACTGACCATCGTATTTTTGCTATTACAGTAATATCTAAAAGTTTACCTGCCTGAAGAGTTCGTAATTCGCCTGTCAAATATTTTTTTATCAGGCCCACTTGATCAGGTAAATTGCGATTCTCTTTTAAGTCTTAATTTTATCGCCTTAGACCAACCATATGTTTTAGCTATTGTTCAGAATTTAATTCTAGTTTTAAAATTTGACTCGAGCTGTTTTAATAGTGATGGTTCTACGTCGGGCCTTTCTGTCTTAAGCTTATTGGGCCGTTTGTTTGATCAATTAAGTTATCTTAATGCAGGGCGTTGAATTTTCACCGGATGTCATAACCATTGTATTTTACTTAATGTAAAGGTCTTTGAACCTTCTTGTTACTTATTTTGGGGTTTAAGGGTTTATCTTTTGTTGTTTATGCATCATTTTAAGCGCGTAGTCTCAAAGAAAAATTGTTTGTGAATGTTCAGAGATTATTTGTATTTTATTCTTGTTAAGGTGGTCTGCCTGCCATATCATCTGCTACCCTTGAAAACTGTAAAATAAAAACTTTAAATTCCGTCCGACAGCCCTCAGGGGGCCCACAGGGTACCGACTGGCCGCCGTGTCATCCTCTTCCCGAAGGCGTCAACGGATGCGGTATGGAGGGGGGCGTGGTCAGCGCCCCGCACTCCCGGCCGTTATGTCAGTCTTCGTGACCGGAGCCGCAACTTCTCCATAAAGCAGCTCCTCAGTTGGCCTCACAAGGACCGAGTGCACCCAGCCTGCCAACAGCACTTTTTTGTCGGGGCTCCCTTCTCCCCTACACCACAGAGTAAGATATACAGAGAAGCAGCCACCCCTAAACCACTGTCCTACGCTCCCCTCGTAGTTCCGTAAGATGCTCGCAGGTGTCGGGCGGTTCCCTGGCTTAGTACCGGTAGACCACACTAGAGGCACTTCTGAGGGTAGCGTGGAGGGGAGGCTGAGGGGAGAGCTCGTGCCGCCTGCCCTGAGGCCACGGCTGTGTCCTATGTGCCGGCGTTTGAGGGGAGGTGGTGGTGGGGACAGCCGCTACTTGCCGCCTGCTCTGGCCAGTTTAAAGGGCTGCTTCTGAGCGCTGCGCCATCATGGAACATCTTACGGAACTGCAGAAAACCCCCGCCCCGCACCCCTGAGCGTGGGATCGGGCCCTTACGGAGGTTTCCCGTCTGTATATATTTGTGCCTACACCCCGTCCTTACACTCTCCAAGTTATACCTTCATCGGGGAGCTTCTAGTGCTATCACTATCATATGGTGCCGTTGACTGCTGGTACGGGAGGTGGAGAAAAAAATAGCAGTAACTGAATAAAGAATGAAAAACTAGAAAGTAAATAGGAAGATAATAACAAAGAAAAACAACTTTTCCCCTTCTGGGAATGGCAGTCCTAGGTGGCCAGTTTCGTTTCTTTACCGAACAGGGTTAATCGTGAAAAAAGAAAAGTAGGTAATTTCCTTCGCAGCTGTCACAAACAGGACGGAAATTTTACCTGCAAGACGTGTACTTCTCAACTAATTACAGTATAACATTCCACATAATGAACTATTAGATTAAAATTTATGTTCACTGTAGTGAACAGCTAAACGGGTAAACCAAAAGTGTCTTCTTCAACAAACACAACATGGAAAGAACAAAGAAATTTCTCTCTTGCAGAACAATGATGCGGGATGTAATTTCTTAAAAGGTAGAAAATTTGAATCATATCTGCTATTCCACAGCTTCCTATTGAATTCTGATGACATGTGGCAAACAAGTCACACAAAACAGTTTATAAAAAGCATCCTCCATCTAGCGTAGACACGATTACATCCGATAGTTAAGAACTATTCCTAGAATCACAAACGAAAAGCAAACAAATGCCCCAGTTAAACAACAATGTCATTTCAAAATCCGAAGTATCAGCACAGTCCAGGTTTCCCTCATCTTCCCCTCGTCACTCTGTCACAAACTCCACGAAGCGTTAACAAGATTATGAAAAACAGTAGTGAGAGATTTTATGGAGTTTTGAAAAGTCTCTTGATAATGTATGTGTCCTCTAATATACTGATGTTGTTCCCACAAACATGAGGAATTGAGTCACATCGGTAAGTTCTAGATGAAGATGGCATACGCCACATGCGCGAAGATCCAGGTAGTGGCCGCCCGTTTACTTGCAGGGAACGTGTTGAAGTCCGGAACCAGTATTGTAGTGGCATCAAAACAATCAGGGGTATTGCGATTGACGATGCGCAACACCTCACGTGCTATATCCCACGTCAGTTTGAAGCGGGGTCACGTGACACGGAGTTCCACTGTGTTAACTCGACCGCAGGTATCGCACAGGTCACACGGAGAATGTTTTATCGTGTGCAGCCGAGCGTTAGTCGCGACAGTTCTATTGACGACCTTCTACCAGGTAGCCTTGACATGCAGGGAGAGATATCGGGCCGAGATGTTCTGCCACGCGATCTTCCACAATCGACGTGGGTTCCGAACTTCAAACTTGTTTGCTGACGGTTTTCCTCTAACTGCTTCATAAAATTTCTTAGCTGTCCTATTGCGCGGCTCGAAGTATTCAGGTGGAATATAACTCTTCTGCATGAAAAATAGGCGCACATGCATTAATCGGAAAGGAATTGCCATCGGGTTAAGGGGAGCGACATGTGATTCCGGTTGATGGATACGGAAGAACTCAGCCGTAGGCCCGCAGGGGTGTTTCTCACAGACGGGGAGTGTACGGTGTACTAACAGCGCGGCACACTTAGCCGGCAGGTCGATCAGTCCAAGTCCTATCTCTGCCGGCGGCAACGTACAGGTCGCGTGGGAGACTTTGAAAATCTCTCCTCTCCAAAGCAACCAATATACTGCCTGCATGATTGCTCTGCTTATTTCCTTAGGTAGGTGAAAAACCTGCGCCAAAAACCACGCCTTGGACAAGAAGAAACCATTAATGAGAAGCACTTTCTGTCCCAATGCGAGATACCTACTATAAGGGAATGCAACTTTTCTATAGCCCTAATAGAGTTAAGTAGAAGACGCCAGTTGTAAGACGTCGTCCTTTGTAGGTTGGCTTGAAAGGAAATATCTAAGATGGTATGCTTGTCACTGATCGTAAACCAAGGTCTACGTATCTGCGCAGAGGACGGCCGTATCGGAAGGAGCAGTCTTGCGTCGGTTGACGTCGGAGCCTGAAGCACGGCGATACAGCTGCAGCACTGAGTACGGCCACGTCGATGTCGTCCCACCTGCTGACAAACAGTCCAAGGTCGTCCGCGTACGTGCGGCACCACAGAGTAACATATACAGAGAAGCAGCCACCCCTAAACCACTGTCCTACGCTCCCCTCGTAGTTCCGTAAGATGCTAGCAGGTGTCAGGCGGATCGCTGGCTTAGGGTGCCTCTCGCACGTCAGAGGGTAGAGTGGAGGGGAAGCTGAGGGGAGAGCTCGTGCCGCCTGCCATGAGGCCACGTCTGTGTCCGGCTTGCCGGCGTTTGAGGGGAGGTGGTAGTGGGGGCAGCCGCTACCTGCTAGAGGTCTGCAAATCGCCGGTTTCGCTCGCTCGTACTCGGTCTAGTGCGCAACGCTCGGCGGTGGCGCGGCGAGTGCGTTACGCTCGCAGTGAGCGTGTTGACACTCGAACGAGGCTGCGCAGGGCGGGGCTGGCAGGGGCCGCACAGCGTAGTGCTGCCGCTGTACTCACAAGGATACCTACCCAAGTGTCACTCTCCGATTTTTATGAAATTTGCATATTTTATAATACACGAAAATCTAAGGGACGTATAATTTTTTTAGGGGTGGAAAAACATATTTAAGCGGTGAAACGATTCCTCCATAATTGGGGCTAAAATAGAAAAATTGCGATAACTTAGAGATTAGTGAAGCGATATTAATGATTTTTGGTATGAAAATATCTTTCGATAAAAGACAGATTTCATAGATTCAACTTCGATTAAATCAAAACAATTTTTTCAGCACAAAAAATTGATCACTTTAGGGGTAGTTACCCCTCTAATTGTCACTCCCCGTGCAATGTACCTAGGACGATCTCTTATCAAAAGATACTTTCATACCAAAAAATCATTAAAATCGCTTCATTAATCTCTAAGTTTCCACGATTTTTCCATTTTAGCCCCAATTTTGGAGGGACCGTTTCACCCTTAAATATGTTTTTCCACAGCATAAAAAATAGATAAATTAATAAAAAATAAATAAAAATTCGGACCCACAGTTTTTCGTGTATTATAACAAATCCAAATTTCATAAAAATCTGAGAGTGACACCTGTGTAGGTTTCCTTGTCAGTCGCTACGGCAGCTGCTCTGTGGCTCTGGGGTGTGGGCTACTGTTGCGTCTGATGCACCCCTGCTAACTAAAGGAACTAAAATTAGTTACGCTGTAGACGTGTATTCCTGCATAGTAGCATGTAACCGCAATATCATTATACGCAAACGAGACCAACTACAACATTTGAAAGTAATGTAAAGGATCTAAAGAGAAACTATGGAACGAACAAAGTTTTTATTGCAATGTACAAAAGTGAAACTTACCGTACAACAAAGTATACATCTAAAAGTAACATTATCCCCACACTATTCGTTAGTGGCATTGTCATTGCAATGTATTGTTAAAATATCATTGACACATTGTGGATCGAGTAGAGTTCTTCTCTCAGAGAATAGGTTCCCTGCCGCACTGAAAGTGCGTTCATTAGGTGCATTTGAGGCGGGCACACAAAATACTCCTTTTGCCAATACAGCTAGCTTAGGAAAGAGTGCTGCTGCGTTTCTACCATTCAAGCAGATCGTCGACATCGCTATCAATTCATGCTAAATAAAGGTCCACCTGATTGGTGAATTGCGCCTCGCGCACTTCACAGTCCAGCCATTCCGAAGACATGCATTCTTTTGGTTGGTGCCTCCGGGTGACATTCTTCAGACGGCCCTAAATAAATATAACACAGATATCACTGAAACAGCAGGAGCACCATAAATTCGTACAGCTGTGTAAACAGTTGGAATAAGAGGATTTAAAACAGGTGCAGGATATATGAGCATTAGAGCGGCATGTGACCCTGACGCGGATCCTATATATTGCACAAAAGCTTGCATGCGTTCTTTATTATGTAGATAAGAAAGACGACAGTAGCAGTGGGGAATATATGAATGTTGCAATTGGAAAAATTCCCATTACCGAATCATTCAGAAATGTAGAGGCGCAGCAACCACGCACAGTGCCAAAAAGCTACGGGAATATATATTAACAGGCTGCAACAGAGAGAGAGAGAGATGCACAAAACTAACCTAACGGTTGTACATTAATATCGTGTATTTAATATCAATATAAAAGACGGACAAAGTATTCCAGGACCCGATAGTGATTAGAGGAATAGATATAAAATACAATCATTTGCTCGTTAAGACGGCAAGTAACACCTACCACTAAACAGGAACTAACAGTCCACAAAATGGGAACAAGAAAGTAAGAAAGATCATGGAAAACCCATTTACTAAATGATCTTAGCACAGAAACTTTATGTTAATCACGGATAATAACTTTTATGATAAAGTACAAAATGCCAAACTGAATAGCTAGTTCAACAGCTTTCGAAGCACCCGGGAAAGGAAACAATTCCAAATTTCGCAGTCAGGATTTATTCTCAAGCGTCTAGTTTGCTCCCGACATTCGCCTTGGACTCGAGTGGCGAGCGGGCAGTGTGGACCGTCGGGCCAGTCGAGCGTGCGCCGCTCGAACGAGCGTGCAGGAAGTCGAGCGCAGACACACGCCTTGCCGCAAGCTGCACTACCGACACCAGTCGGACTGTCATAGAACGACATGTATCACGCGATTCGAGCGAGCAATCGAGCGAGGTGCAGACCTCTACTACCTGCCGCCTGCTCTGGCCAGTTTAAAGGGCTGCTACTGACCGCAGCGCCATCATGGGACATCTTACGGAACTGCTGGAAACACTCCCTCCTTCCGCACCCCTGAGCGTAGGACCGGGCCCTTACAGAGGTTTCCCGTCTGTATATATTTGTCTGTGGCGGCACACAACCCGCGCATCTCCCACCGTTATCCCCTGGCACATGGAGGTCAGTTTTCGGAGGAGGGGGTCCAACGCGATGGCAAACAAACCCATAGAACGTGGACAGCCTTGTTTCACGGAACTGTGAAACACCGGTTCTAACAGACAACCATTGATCATTACTCGTGAGGTGGAATTTGTCAGCACGTGCATAATGGCGGTAATTTTGTGACAAAACCAAGTTTGAACATCACCTTCCGCAGATATTCATGGTTCACCTTATCAAATGCCTTAGAAAAGTCAATGGATAACACTGATAAAGGCGTTTGTGTTGTCGCAGTAAATGCAATAGTGTCCCTATATGTGAGTAACACATCGAAAATTGTTCTGCCCGGAACGGCACAACACTGATACTCGCTGATCACCTTGGTCAGAGCAGTACGTAGTCGAGCAGCAAAACAAGCAACCAACTTATAGTCTCCGTTTAAAAGAGTGACCGGCCGCAGGTGAGCTGCGTCACATTTGCGAACATCCTTCGGTAACAAAACAACGACGCCCTCTAGAAAGGCTGCAGGAACCAGAACGCCGTTAACGATTTCATTGACAATGTCCGTAAGTGTGTCACCCAACAAATTCCTGAAACGCAAATAGAATTCAGGAGGCAGATCGTCAGCCCCAGGAACCTTGCCTTTGGCGCTGGTTTAAGTGCATGAAGAACCTCATCTGCCATGAAACGTTCGTATAGAGCCATCCTATCCACCCGCGCGAGAGGATGTGGGAGGCCTTGTAGAAGAGCGTGAATCGCAGCATCGTCTATGTCTGCACGCTGAAATAGGGCGGTAAAGTAACGATGTGCCTCTGACAACATCGCAGCATTAGTAGTGAGACGCTCTCCAGTACTTGATTGCAAAAAAGGCAACTGACATTGCATCCGCCGTTTCATTTCCCGCGTTATGTGATAAACAGATGGTGTCTCACCAGGGATATTGCCGACAGGTTGAGTACGGATGATTGTACGTTCCGACTGAGCTCGCTGTAGCGACAAAAGTTCCGCCTTGGTGCGCTTAAGCCGTGGCAAAAAGTCACTTGCATTACGGAGACCTGCACGGACAGCATGTTTCAAGCACTAAAGGTAAAACTCAAGTCTTTCGACGCCCAAACGCCTTCTCTGCACTGTACGTTTGCAACGTACTACGCAGTGTGGCTTTAGCACTATTCGTCCACCAATCTAACACAGTACGATAGTTTGCGCGCTTTTCTAAATAATGAGTCCAGGTTTGCTCGATTTCCATCTGAAGAACAGCGCCGGCCGCAGTGGTCGAGGTGACTGAGGCGCTCCAGTCACGGTCAGCACGGCCACTACGGTCGGGGGTTCGAATCCCCCCTCGGGCATGGATATTTGTGCCGTCCTAGTTCGTAAGCAGTTCATAAGTAGTTTGTAAGTTTAGGGACTGATGACCCCGTACTTAAGTCCCATAAGCTTAACAAACATTTGAATTTGAAGAACAGCATCTTGTAAATGCTGGACATTGAACCGCAAAAGTCCGGGTCGTTTTAATTTCACCAAATGTGGCAACGTAACACGGCTAGTATAGGCACTGTGATCAGAAAACGCCAAAGGGTTGTGCGCCGACACTAAGTATGTTAGGCGCACAGTTTCTCGTCACATAAATACGCTCCAGACGTCTCTGTCCCATCACATAAAAGTTCGTAAACTCCGTGTAAGAAGGGTGGAGTTGGCGCCACGATTTCACAAAACTAAGATCGTCCATTAAAGCCTGCAATGACGAGCATTTGTTCGGGTGAGGTTGCTAGTCCGCGTCATCAATTACACAATTAAAGTCGCCGCCCAGGCCGGCCGCGGTGGCCGAGGGGACTGAGGCGCTCCAGTCACGGTCTGCATGGCCACTACAGTCGGGGGTTCGAATCCCCCCCTCGGGCATGGATATTTGTGCCGTCCTTAGTATTAGCTGGTTCATAAGTAGTTTGTAAGTTTAGGGACTGATGACCCCGTAGTTAAGTCCCATAAGCTATACAAAAATTTGAATTTTTCGCCGCCCAGTACCGTGGTGCTATTGTGTCCAGTGAGCAACGGGGAAACGTCGGCAGAAAAAACTGATGACGTGCGTGCCGGTTATCTGTACCTGACGGGGCACACACTGACAAATAACACGTCCTCTACAGTACGCGCAATGCCTCGACCATCCGGTAGTTTCACAACATTTCTAAAATCCCATACTTGGTTACTTAAAACTGCAGTGCCATTAAGTGTTTCTGGATCAAGGTTTAAAATTGAATTAAAACCAAACACAAGTTCAGTTTCAGCGGTCTTCACTTCTTGTAAAAAGACCACATCTGCCTTAATAACAGTTAAAAAATCTATTAGGGACTCAAGTTTATGCACTATCGATCTTGTTAATATTGCCAGTGGTGACCGTGCAAAAAATACCGCGCACAATATAATATACAAAGGTTCAGAGGGGACGACGAAAAACTAGTTCTTGGGCTGGGTCCGCCCCCAAGCTACGCTGCTGATCTTGCGCCCAGTCACAGACAAATATATACAGACGGGAAACCTCCATAAGGGCCCAGTCCTACGCTCAGGGGTGCGGGGAGGGAGGGTTTCCAGCAGTTCCGTAAGATGTCCCATGATGGCACTGAGGTCAGAAGCAGGCGGCAGGTAGCGGCTGCCCCCACCATCACCTCCCCTCAAACGCCAGCAAGCCGGACACACCCGTGGCCTCGTGGCAGGCGGCACGAGCTCTCCCCTCACCCTCCCCCCCACGCTACCCTCTGACGGGAACGGCCTGACACCTACTAGCATCTTATGGAACTACGAGGGGAGCGTAGGACAGTGGTTTAGGGGTGGCTGCTCCTCTGTATATGTTACTCTGTGGCCCAGTCCATCAGCGTGTTGTTTACGACCAGCAGGCCGGCGGCTGCCGCGCTAGCCGAACCCGAGTCCCGCGTGATGTCACTGTGCGAGGCCCGCCGTGTGCGCTGAGGCACCGCGGCCACCTCTTCCTCGCTCTTCCTCTTGCCCGAGGTCTGCACTTTGACACTCGGAGAGCGCTGATTTTTGCGCGCACCCTTGCGTTCACTCCTACGGGGTTCGCCGATGGGTTTTGCGAAAACTGCGAAGTCAGAAGTCGACTGTTCGCCCTCATTGCTACTGTCGTCCGTAGACGACGTTTCCTTCGACGTCTTGTTGTGGCGCCTCCTCTTCTTTTTCGCGACCGTCACTTCCGATTCCCCCATCACCTGACTGAGAAGCAGACGGAACCTCGGGTTGCGAAACAACCTCCATCGATTCCTGAACAGGGGCGGGTTCTTCACTCACAGATTCGACAAGTGTGACAGGATTCAAAACCGGTGCCTCCACCTCCTCCGACATCTCCGGACGCGCTGAAGCAAGCCCTTACACAACGTCACTGAATAACGGTTCTGACTGTGCTCCAGCAACAACCGTGGGTTCCCAAGGCAACTGCACAGGGCGCCGACCTTTGTTTGTACGACAGTTACCATGAAGTTGTTCTACCGTATTACAAATCCCACAAGTTTGCGGTTGTCCAGGGTATGAAACAAACGCCCGACTACCACCGATAATCAAGTAAGACGGGATATCTTTCCTTTGGTTGACCTTCACAGTATGAGCACCGCTGTCCACTTTATAGTAATACGGATAATGCCATTTGCAACAACATCACCGTACGGACGTAAAGGAGTTTCAATCACTGAATTAGGACATTCGAAAGGCACATTGAACAGCCGTACGTCACGAACGCCCTGTCCAGCATATTGCACACGGACGTCATTAATAGAGCCATCCACGTGTTTAAATTTCCGAACTCCGTCATTTTCGGACACAACCTTTCCACAGACGTCATCATCCGACAATTTCAAAAACACTGAATACAAGTAGAAGTGAATTTGCAGTCCTAGTACTACTTCCCGTGGCAAACGAAGCGTATCCCGAATCCATGAATGTATTTCAAAACCGGTGGGCCGTAACGACTTCCGATCAAAAGTGCATTGCACCGTACGATTTCGAAGTGGATTGAATGCCATTTCACTTACCGAATTAATGAAATTGTAGAAAGCACAGCCAAGCGAAGCGAAGACCGCTCCCACGAAGCCAAGGAGGCCGGTGCCGAGACGTAAACACGCCGCCGAACCGGAGAGCGCTAGCACACGTGTTTCCTGACGGACAACCAGCCAAGTGCTAGGCAAGCACGACAGTGCTTAACTTTGATGATCTAACGGGAACCGGAGTATCCGCTGTGGCAAGGCCGTTGGCTGTACGCTTGAAAACTATTGTAAATTTGGTCAATATGTTAATAACATTGGTTATTGTAAACCAGTTTGTGCAGATGCGCCGCTAAGCCATTCTTGAGTAGCCGAGCGGCCTAAAGCGTCTCGTCTCGCTGCGGAGCGCGCGGTTGCTCGCCGTGGAGGTTAGAGTCCTCCCTGGGGCATGGGTGTATGTGTTGTCCTTAGGTTAGTTTACCTAGGTTTAAGTAGTTTGTAAGCTACGGACTGACGGACTGGTGACCACGCAGTTTGGTCCGATATTTACAAACATTTGAACAAACATTCTGGTTTTCTGCTTTCCTTTTCTTCATTGACCATTTGCTTCCTATTACTGTTACATCAATACTAAAGTAATTATTTACTTAAGCCACAAGCTTTGGCACATGTCTTCTTAAATTAATACAAATTGCTATTTTATTGACCTTTAAATTATTGTCTGGAAAAACCTATTCCCTGATTCCACCTCCTCTTCCGTTTCCGCAAACTTGTCAGGGTAACCTAATAACAATTAAATTATCACCCCTCACATTGACACTTTCTCCTTCTGATGTCTCTCTCTTCAGTCGCCATTGTCTCTTTTCTAAATTCGTGGGTGGTTTTATCGGGCTTCTAACCCCTGGAGAGGATTAATTTAACCCGTCGGATGAAATAAAGAGCATACATAATTTTTTTTTTTTTTATTTCTCTGTTTGTGTCATCCAGACACTCTAATAATATTTTGCATTTCCGCTGCCTCCCGTGATAGGCCACGCACGTGTGAATATTAGGCCCTTCACGTGCGTCAAACCTGATTGATCGAAGCAGAGTCAATGGCTCATATGGCCTGTAGACAAACTGTGCATCGTGTTCATCCAGTTGCGAGCATCCAGTCAGCAGTGCTACGATCCCGCAGACACTGGATCACGTGCGTCAAACCTGATTGGTCGAAGCAGAGTGAATGGCTCATATGGCCAGTAGACAGACTGTGCGTCGTGTTCATCCAGTTGCGAGCATTCAGTCAGCAGTGCTATGATCCAGCAGAGTTCTAAGATTCGGAAGAAAGTTCCCCTCTACGCGGAACAGTGCTTTATTACTTCAACACTCGTAAAATCATTGTCAGTTTCGTGAAATTAGACGCATTCTTCTTACCAAACGAGGGGAAGGTTGTGCAGTGGGCTAATGCTGAAGAGGCCTCTTTTGATACTTTTAAGTGGGTACTGGTTATTGCGTCACTTATTGCTGTAGTGTATTTTGAAGGGTCTTGCAAATGGACACTCCAATACAGGTACTTTCCGCGCAAACTGACACATGGCACGGTGGCTCATGAAAGCGATCGTTATTCTCCATTTACAGTCTTTCCCATAATCCAGCGTGCCGAGTGTCAACGTAGTTTGCACGGACAATATCGCTGCCGTTTCCCCAACCAAAAGGGAAGCCTAACAACCACACGCCCAGAACACTATCAGCAGCTCAAAATTTCAACTGGAACCGCCAGCCGTGCTACGGTATGTATCGAGTATAGCGGTTACACTTGTAAACCGGTAACCATATCAGCTAGGCTGCGAAAGACGGACAGATAGCCACGTGGGCTGTGCGAACAACTGCCTTTCGCTTTGGTATTCTTGGTATCAGTGGTACAGATAACCGTATGACAGATGCACTCAGCTGCATCCCTCGCGGCGAATCGTAGGTGATGAAACTTCCGCGAGGCTAGGAAGAACTCGCTAATCTAGAGACGACTCCTGGGGAGATTCCGGGTCTTTCCAAAAGGATTAGACGAGAACAGAATTTTGACCCTCTATAATGGAACCTGGAAAATAGTTTATAGGGGGAAAAGAACTGCCTGGATACTCAAGGTCAAAAGCCAACCTATTATGCATTCAAAGTTCGACGTACAGTTAGAACCCTTTTCCATGTCATTATGCATGTTCTTACAGGATAATTGGATACAATGTTACAAAGTTTTACACAATATCGTGAAGCTCGGCAAGTCATTTCTTGGTGATGCAAAACTAAACTTTATTTATCTAGTAACTCAACTGACAAATGTTCAAATGTTTGTTAAGCTTATGGGACTTAACTACGGGGTTATCAGTCCCTAAACTTACAAACTACTTATGAACTAGGACGGCACAAATATCCATGCCCGAGGGGGGATTCGAACCCCCGACCGTAGTGGCCGTGCTGACCGTGACTGGAGCGCCTCAGTCACCTCGGCCACCGCGGCCGGCAACTCAACTGACCATCTGATTATAGTGCCATATATTTGATATTCCGTGTGTACTGAGATAAATTAACTACGAAATTACAGTGTGTCTAATGCAACTCAACTATGCAAAATTTAGCAAAATTACGTTTCATTTTCAAACCATTTCTGTATGAATATATGATGGCGTCTTCCTGGGTAAAATATTCCGGTTGTAAAATAGTCCCCCATTCGGATCTTCGAACGAGGACTACTCAGGAGGATGCCGTCATCAAGAAAAACAAAACAGGGATTCTACAGATCGGGACGTGGAATGGTCTAAACCTTAATCGGGTAGATAAGTTAGAAAATTTGAAAACATAAATAGATAGGTTAAAGTTAGATATAGTGGGAATTAGTTAAGTTAGGTGGTAGTATGAACTGGATTTCTGGTCAGGTGGGTACAGTTGCTGGGAAGGCAAATTCGGTCTGATTAATGAATAAGAAAATAAGTATGCGGGTAAGGTACTATGAACAGTACAGTGAATTATCGTAGCAAAGACCACCGACCACAGTAGTACAAGTTTATATGCCAACTAGCTCTGCCGATGAGGAGATCCGAAAATGCAAGAGAAGGAAATGTAGTAGGTGAATATGGAGTGTGGAAAAGGAATGAAAGAGGAGATCCACTGGTAGAATTTTGCGCAGGTCGCAATTTAATCATCACAAACTCTTGGTTTACTCATCATGAAAGAAAGTTGTATACGTGGAAGAGACCAGAAGACACTGGAAAGTATCATATTGACTTCATACCGGTAATACATAAGTTTATAAACCAGGTTTTAGACAGTAAGAGCCGGCCGCGGTGGCCGAGGAGACTGAGGCGCTCCAGTCACGGTCTGCACGGCCACTACGGTCGGGGGTTCGAATCCCCCCTCGGGCATGGATATTTGTGCCGTCCTAGTTCGTAAGTAGTTCATAAGTAGTTTGTAAGTTTAGGGACTGATGACCCCGTAGTTAAGTCCCATTAACTATACAAACATTTGAAACATTTAGACAGTAAGACGTATCCACGCGCATATATATACTTATTGGTTGTGAACTCTATATTAAACATAAGGCTGCAAAAAGGTAAAAAATTAAGATGCAACCTGGGTAAATTGAAGGAACCAGAGATAGTTGAGTTCTACAGGGAGCATTAGGCAAGGATTGTCTGAAACGGGGAAAAGTAATACAGCAGAAGAATGGGTTGCTCTGAGAGAATAGTAAGACCGCAGAGGATCATATAGGCAGAAGGACAAGGCTTAATAGAAATTCCTGGATAACCCAGGAGACCTTCAATTGATGAAAGGAGAAAATATAAAAATGCAGCAAGTGAAGCAGGCAAAAGGGAATACAGACGGCTGAAAAATGAGGTTGACAGGAAGTGCAGACTGGCTAAGCAGGACTGGCTAGAGGAAAATGCAATACTGTAGAAGAAGGTGTAACCAGAGGAAAGATAGATACAGCCTACGGAAAACTAAATAGATATTTGGAGACAAGAAAAGCAGCTGCATGAGTAATAACTCTGAAAGAAAACTAGTACTAAGCAAAGAAGGGAAAGCTGAAAGGTGGTAGGAATATATAGAGTATACAAATGAAATGAACTCTAAGGCAATATTCTAGAAATGTAAGAGGAAATAAGAGATACGATACTGTGAGAAGAATTTGACAGAGCACTGAAAGATTTGAGTAGAAAGTAGGCCCCTGAAGTAAATGATGTTCCATCTGAATTTCTATCATCGTTAAGAGAACCAGTCATGAAAAAATTGTTACATCTGGTATGCAAGATAAGTGAAACAGGAGAAATACCCTCCGACTTCAAGAGGAATATAGTTATTCAGATTCCAAAGAAAGCAAGTGCAGAAATGTGTGAAAATTGCAGAACTGGCAGTTTAATAACTCATGGTTGCAAAATACTAATACGGATTATTATTTACGAATGGAAAAACTGGTGGAATCCGATCTTGTCGACGATCAGTTTGGATTCAAGATAAATGTAGGAATACGCGAGGCAATACTCACATTACGACTTACCTTAGAAGGTAAGTTAAGGAAAGGAAAATCTACCTAGGGAGCAAAGAGTTGTAGGGAGCAAAGAGTTGTATTCAACTTGTACAGAGACCAGACAGCAGTTATTAGAGTCGAAGGTCATGAAAGGGACGTAATGGCTGGGAAAGGAGTAAGCAAGGATACAGCTTTTGCCAAATGTTGTTCAGTCTGTACTCTGAGCTTGCTGTGAAAAAACGCAAGGAGATATTTGGAGAAGGAATTGAATTTCAGGGAGAAGAAATAAAAACTTTCCGGTTTGCTAATGACACAGTAATTCTGTCAGAGACAGCAAAGGACATGGGAGAGCTATTGAATGGAATGGACAGTGTCTTGAAGGATATGAAATGAATATTAACAAAAGTAATGGAATGTAGTGTAAGAAAAATCGAGCAATGTTGAAATAATCAGATTAGGTAATGAGACAATAAAAGTAGTAGATGAGCCTTGTTATTTGGGTAGCAAGATAACTTCGGATGACCGAAGGAAAGAAGATATAAAATGCAGAATGGCTATAGGAAGAAAAGCGTTTCTGAAGAAGCGAAACTTGTTAACATCCAATATTAGTTTAAATGTTAGGAAGTACTTTCTGAAAGCATTTGTATGGAGTGTTGCATTGTATGGGAGTGAAACGTGGACGATAAGAAGTTCAGACGGAAAAATAAGCTTCTGAAATATGGTGCTATAGACGAATGATGAAAATTAGATGGGTAGACCACGTAACTAACGAGGTTCTTAACTGAATTGGGGAAAAAAAGAGTTTGTGGCATATCCTAAGAGAAGGGATAGATTAGTGGGACACATCTGATACATTAAGGAAACGTCAACTTAGCATTAGTAGGAAGTGTATGGGGTAAAAATCGTAGAGGGGGATCGACAGGTGAATACAGTAATCAGATTGAAAAGGATATAGGTTGCCGAACTTATTGTCGCATGAAGAGGCTTGCACAGAACATGGTAGCATGGAGAGCTGCATCAAACCAGTCTGTGGACTGAAGACCACAACAACAACGGTGTGGAAACACCGCCTAAGTAGCGCTACCTTCACGCTAGATCTGTTGATTTTCTCTGTCTGTCTCTCTCTCTCTCTCTCTCTCTCTCTCTCAAATGTCGGAAATCCGATATATCTATATTTAAAAAAACCACCAATATCGACTTGCTCGATATACCAAAAATTATCGTTTTATCGACGTAAATAATATCGACTTCACATTGTAAATACACTGCTGGTTTTGGAGCTGTATATTTAGTATTGAATTTTTAGATATTCTGTACATTAACAAGCTAGCTTCCTGCCTATTCCCCCTACGGCAAGAAATGAGAGAAAAACATTTAATGTGAGAATATGTAAATCATTTTTTACAGATGGAAAGCTTGTATTAGAATATTTTTGAGTCTGCTGTTGTGTTATTAATCAGCAACTGTGTACCTGGTAAAGTGTCATGAAATATTTCATTGCAATTAATTTCTCATGCCATACTTCTTGCAAGAATAAACTTTCGATTTCTCCATCGAATATCCTCGTGTGTAGAACCTGGCAGGTAAGTTTGCCGTTTTGTCATAAGGGCACTTGGTTTCAAAAACATATCATTTGGTAACTGTGTTATTCTACATTATCTTATTTGTACGTGTGTCAAAATTAAATTTATTTTATACTGCTAACATTAGCCTCACTGCCATCATTTATAGGTCAGTTATATACATGGCGTTATATAAGAAGGCGCTTCCGCGCATAGAGGCGGAGCCAACGGCGAATTCGGGGGGGGGGCAGAGGCACGTGCCCCCCCCCCCTCCCCCCAAGACGGCCCGGCAGACAGCGAGAGAGAGAAGGGAGGGGGGAGAGAGAAAAAGGAGAGGGAGGGAAAGAATCTTAGCATTAGAATAATTAACTTTCACTTACGGGCAGCATGTAATTGTGAGTTTAAAAATGCAAAACCCCTGTAATTAACACAGCGTAATTTGACTTCTTGTGTTATGCTTCCATTTAATTGCTTCTTGCTCTTTTTTGCCAGTACTTTACGATAAAAATAAATAAAAGTGGTTCATTGTTTCGTGGTTGCTTGGGGGATAAATGAGCTATTGTGTATGTTTTATTCATACGTAAATAAAGTTAAAGGATTTAACTATGTAAAAAAATTAATTTTAAGGGCTGCGTTCAGGCTGGCGTATTCAGATTTTTTCGTTAGACGGTTTATCTCATTCTTTTCCTAGACACTAAGAAATAGTACTCCCACACATTATAAACAGTTTTATTTGAAGCTACCCGTTTCGATTTTCCAGTTATTGGAGCAAATTAAAAATTTCAACGGCGTTTTTCCATACATCAGATAAAAAGAATTTTCATGGTAGCAGGAATTTTATATATATATATATATATATATATATATATATATATATATATATATATATATGGAACTATTGTTCAATGGGGTGATCTATAATTGTTTAATAGTGATTTTGCAGCCAAGATCGCACTTTTCATTTATTATGTTACCGGTTTCGGCATGCTCGACGCCATCTTCAGACCTGTCTATTTTACATAACTTCAAAACATTTTTACATACTAAAAGAGTACATCCAGGTTAAGGTGTCATAAAACATAAAATTTCTAGTCACAAATAAAATATATACATCCATCTTCCAATGGTTCGGAAGCGAGGTACTTCAAAGTCTAAGTTCAACATTAATTGAAGTACAGTATAACACTAACTTAGTGAAAGATATCCATTCTGGCATCCCGCTGTGCTTCGTTTTGTCGTCTGCCTTATTTATCACCTACGTCAGTGCTATTTCTTTGGAGGCCAGGGTCAAGATTTCCCAGTACGCAGATGATACTAGCATCAGACTCCAATGGCAATTCTGAGGCATCAGACTCCAATGGCAATTCTGAGGAATCACGTGGTATAGACAAAATTGACGGTGAATGGCCAAAAACCTAGAAAATTTACCGCTACAGCAAAGGCCCTTCGTAGGTTCCAAGAAGATCAAATAGATTCGTATAAGACTCGACAGACAGTTTAAGGACCATGTTAGTACAAAACGTGCCAAGTATCTCGCGATGACGAAAGTCATGATGTCATTCTGCCTTGTCGGCAGCAACGAAGCTAAGACTATCTTCCAGTTTCGCCGGTCTCGCCTGAAAAACGCCTCTGAACACCCCCTCCCCCCGTGAGAGAGTAGAGTCAGCCTTCACGCGGCGACCCATATGATGCCATTAACACATTATTCAGCTGGTCACAAAACTATCTGCCAAATAACGCTTTTATGGGAATCTGTATTAATCTTTAACGAACGGTACCGCTGCCGCCCTAGACCACAGAATAACAAGAGGTTTCCCTACTGTCTCGCCACAGAAAGTTGATAAATTGATATGGGATGGCCCTCTATACCGTCAAGTTTTTACAGCGTGAAAATCGGAAAAATAATTTCCTATTTCCTTGCCCGGCCTGACAGGGAGTGGACAGCCCCGAGCGGATCAATGTTTCTGTGTTTGAGGCTTCTCCTCCTACTATTTCTCTCTTCCTCCTCCCTGTACGCACCTGAAGGCCACCCATATGGGTGACTGGGTAATGCGTAAGTCCCAGCCCCGAGCAACATGTATGGTGCTTGCGTACCCCCTAGTTAAGGCCAGGCCGGGGGAGGGGCGATTGCCTGCGCTGATACCTTCCCGATTCGCCGATTGGTCCCTCCGTCTGTAGATTGGGAGGTGCGACCTGGGGTGGGAACAATCACCCAAGGCGGGTGTGCTTTCGTTGGGGGCCCCCAGCAGGAAGGAGCGTGCCATTGGAGACACTGACAATTGTTGGGGATACATCCGCGATGGTTATCAAAAATAGAAAATGTAAAGAGTCTCTAGAAGTTGACGTATTGGACAATAGTGTCTCTGAACAGAAGAATTTACAGACTTCTAAGTTCCTTGTGGTTACCCGTACTGAGGAAGGACAACCCATTTATTATTCAGAAAGGGGTTGATGCCATTGCCGGTCCAGTTAAAACCTGCAACCGCCTGCATAATGGAACACTACTGTTGGAAACAGAAAATAGCTCCCAGGCACAGCTGCTGCTTAAGGCTAATTTGCTCCATAGCAACCCGGTTCATGTTGAACTTCATCCAACCCTCAATTATTCCCGAGGGGTAGTCTACTCAGCCTGTTTGGACGGTCTGACGAAAAGTGTGAATACCTCTTCCAAATCTTCATCTTCAGCTGTGAAACCACAGATCGAGACCCGTAAGTCTAAGAAGGAGCATTCACGTGAGGATTTCCTCCTCACCCCTTCCAAAATATCTGAGCCAAGCAAGGAGCTTCACCAGGGCTCCAAGAAGTCAAATAGGGGGAAAACTTCTCCCCCCCCCCTTCTACCTCACAATGCGACGATGGCATACCCTGGAAGCCTATAGTATCTCCAGGTGCATCAGCCAAAGACGGGTCTGCCGACCACCCTCATGCAGCTGCTGTGGTCACCTCTGAGAATATGGAGCAAGACCCTCCCGTCTAAGACACCACCAGTTGCGAACATTCGCATTGTGGCCCGCCGCCTTCGTCGGGCTGATGCCCACCTTCATCTCATTTTATCTTATTATGGATATTCTTCAATGGAACATTCGTGGTATCCAGTCGAATTGGACAGAACTGCAGCTTCTAACGCGAACATATCACCGAATTATCTTCTCTCTACAGGAGACAAAATTGCTCCCTGGTACTCGAATTATTTTCCCACGCTACACTAACGTTCGATTTGACCTCCCTCCAGTGGCAGGAATTCCAGCCCACGGGGGCGTAACGTTGCTCATTCGGGGTGACGTACACAGTACACTGGTCCCTCTGTGTACTCCACTACAAGCTGTCCGGATAAACCTTCCTGGATTTATATTCACACTGTGCAATATTTACACTCCTTCCTCCTTTCCCATCACTAGATCTGATCTTCTAGACCTTATTGACCAGCTTCTGCGTCCGTTGGTGGGCGATTTCAATGCCCACCACCCCTTTTGGGCTCCCCACGACCATGTCCACAGGGCTCCCTCCTGGCAGATACACTGAACCACCTTCAGCTCATCTGCCTTAACACTGGTGAACCAACTTATCTTTCGGACTCCACAAACACTTTCATCTACATCTACATGGGATACTCTGCAAATCACATTTAACCACAATTATACTATTTATCTCCCATTCCATTCTCGAATAGCGCGCTGGAAGAAAGAACACCTGAATCTCTCTGTTCGAGCTTTCAGCCATATAGATCTATCTATCTGCACTGCTCAGATGGCACGGCGTCTTGAATGGTCTGTTCTCTCAGACACACATTCGAGCGATCATTTTCCGTGTGTAATTCACCTAATGATGCCTGACACCCTCTAGCTCTTCACACTACACTGACGCATTACTCTCTAGGAAACGGACAGAACCGTTAATGCTACAATATCGAGTTTACTGTACGAGAGCTCCACCACGCACTCTCGTCTTCGTGGTCCTCCGCTCCAGGACCATATGGCATTCACGTAGCAATGTTGCAACACCTTTCACCAACGAGCTTGCACTTCCTACTGGCCACCTACAACCCCATATGGATAGAAGGCACCTTTCCGCGACGCTGGCATGAAGCCATAGTCATTCCCATACCAAAGCCTGGGAAGGACAAATTTCTCCCTTCCAGCTACCGCCCCATTTCCCTCACCAGTAGCGTATGCAAGGTGATGGAACGCATGATCCATGGGCGCCTGGTATGGTGGCTTGAAACACGACGTCTCCTTTCTAATATCCAATGTGGTTTTCGGAAGCACCGTTCTGTGATGGATCATCTTGTCGCCATATCTACTTCAGTAATGAATAACTTTTTACAGAAGCGCCAGACAGTACTTGTTTTCTTTGATCTGGAAAAAGCATACGACACCTGCTGGAGGATGGGCATCCTCCGCACTCTGCATTTATGGGGTTTCCGGGGTCGTCTGCCAATTTTTATCCGGGAATTTTTAACAGACCGTGTTTTTAAAGTGCGTGTAGGTTCGGTTTTATCGAACACTTTTATTCAGGAGAACGGGTCCCCCAGGGCTCAGTCCTGAGCGTCGTTTTATTTGCAGTGGCAATCAATTCTATAGCCGATCACCTTCCACCGGGAGTGTCAGCGTCCCTCTTTGTCGACGACTTCGCCATCTATAGCAGCTCTGAGCAAACGGGTCTCCTGGAGCGGCGCCTTCAGCGGTGTCTAGACACTCTCCACACGTGGATTGTGGACACTGGCTTTTGATTCTCGGCTGACAAGACAGTCTGCATGAACTTCTGGCGGCGGAAGGAGTTCCTTCCCCCGTCCATTCGCCTGGGCCCCATAGTACTTCCATTTGTGGAGACCACGACGTTTTTGGGACTTGTTTTCGACAGGAAGCTAAGTTGGTCTCCCCACATATCTCGTTTGGCAGCTCGCTGTACCCACTCTCTCAATGTGCTGCAGGTGTTAAGTGGCACCTCGTGGGGAGCTGATCGGTCTACTCTCCTCCACCTTTATCGCACCATAGTTCGGTCCAAACTGGACTATGGAAGCATCGTTTATTCTTCGGCTCGACCGTCCATACTGCGCCGCCTTAACACAATCCATCACCAAGGTATCCGTCTGGCGACGGGAGCGTTTTACACTAGCCCCGTTGAGAGCGTCTACGCCGAGGCCGCCGAACTACCCCTTTCTTACCGTCGGGAACTCCTACTTAGCCGTTACGCTAGCCGTTTGTCATCCATGCGAGGACACCCAACGTACGCAGTTTTCTTTAATGACTCACTTGACAGTCTCTTCGCCATGCGTCCGTCTGCTCTGCTACCACCGAGAGTAGGCTTGCGTTCGTTACTCGGCCAGCTCGGCGTTACAATGCCTGCTATTTTCTCGACTGGAGAGACCACCTCTCCACCGTGGTGGAGCCCTGAAGTCTGTGTTAACTTAGACCTTCATTCTCTTCCAAAGGACTCCACCTAGTTTCGTTTACCGGAGAGAATTTCTCGCACTCCGGTTCAAATTCGATGACAATTTGTTCATCTACACTGATGGCTCAAAGACAGACCGGGGTGTTGGGTGTGCCTTTGTACTTGGCAACGGCTCATTTAAATATCGTCTTCCTGAGTGGAGTTCCATTTTTACAGCTGAGCTGTATGCATTGTATGAAGCCACCCAATACGTCCGGCGAAACTCGCTCAATAAGATTGTCATTTGCTCGGACTCTCTGATTGCTCTGTTGAGCCTCCGCACGCTATATCCTGTCCATCCCCTGGGACAAAGTATCCGCAATTGCCTTACCTCTCTTTCAGCGAGCGGAACTACTGTGACATTTCTGTGGGACCCTGGCCACGTGGGAGTGTTGGGGAATGAGTCTGCGGATACGGCTGCGAAGGAGGCAGTTCTCCTCCCTCGGCTATCTACCTTTTCTACTAGCTCTGATGACCTTCGCGCTGGTGTCTCCCAGCGTATTAGCTCCCGTTGGTTTTTACATTAGTCATCCCTGTCAGGGAACAAATTGCGAGCCATTAAACCTGTGCCTGATCTCTGGTCAACGTCATCTCGACCCTCTCGCCGAGAGCAGATTGTTCTGGCCCGGCTTCGTATTGGCCACTGCCGTTATAGCCACCAGTATTTACTACGTGGTGATCCTGCTCCCTTATGTGAGCACTGTGATGAACCTTTTACTGTGAACCATCTTTTAGTGCAATGTCCGTTTTGTAGTCGTCGCCGTCATGATCTATGTTTACCATTTGAAATGTCTGATATTTTAGCTGATGACCCGCATTCTGCTAACAGAGTTTTACTTTTTATACATCGTGCAAATATGGCGAAAGCCATTTAAGTTCTAACCCCAGTTCGATTTTACTATGGACAGTGTTGGGCGCTAATGAACTCAGCAGTTGTGCGCCCTAAAAAACCACAAAAAACTATAGTATATAAAAAGGAAATATAAACTCTTCAAACGTAACTCTGCTTTTGAAACACACTGAAACGATACAACAAAAAATTAACGACCTAAGATATATTTTCATCGGGGGGCGTTTTTCTCTCTCTGAACCTTCAGCTACCTTCCCTTGTTTCTGTCTGACGAGAGAAAGAACAACGTTCCCATTCATCTGTCTAGGTTCGGCCTCTGATTAGTACAGACGTATCTATAGCAGCTCCTATTGTTTCATTTATCCAGCAGGTAAGTAAAGTGCTTTTGTGAGTTAAATACATCATGAAATATTTAAAAATTTAATATGACGGGTTTTTATTTATCATTCCGGTAATGAATCTGGCCTAAATAATTTTTCCCCTTGAAGGTGTGTGGTGGGTTTGGACGCCATTACGGGAGACAAGATATCGTGCAGTGATTGTTATAACTTTTACCATTTTTCAATCCTCATCAGTTCGAATAATAAATAGCTTTTTAGAACCTGCAATCGCGTTTCCTTCTTTTTTTTATGTTAAATTTTAGGTCGGATATTGTTCCGCGTAATATATTTTCCCGTAACTCCGTTTTGATACTGAAATAAAAATTAACGCACGGTCAACTGCACGAACAAATTACGTAACAAGTCCAACCCCACATCACGACGGTGTTACACCTTTATAAATATGAATTGTTATATTGCAGCAAACCATGCCAAATGTTCCAGAAGGTAGTCCCCGTCTCTTTTTATAATGTAATTGCCGCCAACATCTACTCTTTAATCGTCAAAGATATTTAAAAATAAAATTAATTCCCCTGTTTATTTATGAATCATAATCTCTGCAGTCAGTATTTACGTAAGTATTGGCTAATTTAATCCCATTGATATCTTGCAAACTATTTACGAAATTGATTAAATACTAAAAGTTAAACTTGCCTCTACAACCTCAACCCACAAGGCAGTTAACATTATAAAAAGTTGGCGACCGTCTTACAGGACGGAAATAATCAGATCTGTAATTCTAATTTGAGACATAAGTTGAAATAATTTATTTTATGCCATTGTCAGGTACTGATCGAACTTTCTATTTTTCATGTCATCTGAACATCCTGAACGAGTACCTAAACTTACTAGCAATAATATTTTTGAGACACAAAAATTATATATAAAAAAAGGAAACCATAAAAATTCAAGAATGACGAGAAATCACGATTGCAGTCGTCTCAACTACAACAATTAAGGTAAGACCAGACCATTTCATTATTTGCTTTCTATCTGCTTTTAGTTCTTCTATTAGTCTATCGCTAGATGCAGTACTGAATTTGACATCATGTCCAGTGCTTTAGACTTTAATTTTCATTTCATTAGGCGACAAAGAAAGTTCGCGACAGATTATTGCGTGTGCGCTAAAAGGATCGCGATTTCATTATTGTCCGCACAGCGTCTCTCGTTTGTCGTCGCTGCTGCTTGACACGATTACAGTTATACAAATTAACAGGTACGTATACTGGATTTGTGTCAAGGGCATGCACTGCTTAGCAGTAGTAACTGACTGAGTCAAACATCAATGAAGCTTAATTGCTATCTTCTTCTTCTTATTATTATTATTATTATTATTATTATTATTATTATTATTATTATCATCATATTAGCTATTTTCAGTTATTCAAACATTAGTAATAAACCTTACTAGATTAGATTGCATAGCCATCACCATGGAATATAGTCGATTATGTATTCAGAGATAAGAATGGTGTGAGTAGCTGGTGCTTACTGGCGTAAGGAAATGCTGTTTATGTAATACACAAAGAATTTTATTAACTCTTAACTTCCCAGGTGCGGTCTCACAGACCGCAAACGGTTATTGTTAGTCAATTTTTAATGGACAGGGATGGGGAAGGATAACACAGTCTTGTGTAATCGTTGCTTCCAACACCTGCACTATTTTCCATTGTCAGTAGCCACGTTAACGCGAGTCGGAGTAATTTTATCACATCTTCTTTTGTGCTAGCGGTCTCCGAGACCGCACCGGGGCCTTTATGTTACGGATTCCGCACCGAGCTCTTCCTCTACTGTGGGTGCTACAGTCCCTCATTTTGAGGATACTGTTTTCAAATGGTTTGAAACCATTCAGAAACTGATGTGGAACCTGGCTATGAGATTCAAAGTGAACGTAATTCAGACTCAGAATAGTGTGAACGTGAAGAAGAAATTGTATTGGCACCCGTGAAACGTAGAATATGCTCCACTATAACCCAAAAAAAGAATAGAAAGATGTGTTATGTTTGCCTCTGTTGCAAGAATCCCACCTACCCTGAGTGTTCTACCGAAATGTACATCGCGTGCAGAGAAAACATTTGAAAAGACAAAAGTTACCAACAAAGCAGTAGTGAAATTCTTATTTTGGTGCTTTTTTTTTTAGACTTTCTTACGGTTTTACCATTAAATGCATAGTAAACAATAATAAAAGGGCAGTTTACTGCAGTTTTACGTTTGAATATATATATTGCATAAAATAAATTTTAAAATACATTAATTTGGCAGAATTTAAGTAGAGAAAAGTAGACTTTTGCGTAATAAATTGAATTAGTTCACTTAGATAACAATCAGGACTATTTATGATTATTTAAAAATTGCGGTCTGTCAGACCACACCTGGGACAAAGTGTGACAGAAAAATGACCCGGGGAGCTAAGGGTTAAATTATCAACTGGGAAGATTTGTTTGCAAGCAAGCTTAGTCAGTTTTATGTTAATACCATTACCATCAAGTGTATTTCCTCCATTTGACACTTGGCAACGTGGCAGTTGTTGGCCAGAATTGGGTGGTAACTGTCACGCTAAGTTGGGGGTAAAGCTGTACCATGGGTTATTTCCCTCGCAGCTTCCACCACATGACATGTGCATGTAGTGTGCTGCCTGCCTGACGGGACGTTGTCATGGCAACCAGCACCCTGTGTGAAGCGAAATCCCTGGAAGGATACTTCTCCACCACAGTCTAAAAAATATTCACGGGAGTCCTGGTCGTGTTTGTAACTTACTGAAATTGCAGTGTGCAGAGCGGCTAGCAAACTGAAACCATAGCCGGCCGCGGTGGCCGAGGGGACTGAGGCGCTCCAGTCACAGTCTGCACGGCCCCTACGGTCGGGGGTTCGAATCCCCCCTCGGGCATGGATATTTGTGCTGTCCTTAGTCGTAGTTAGTTCATAAGTAGTTTGTAAGTTTAGGGACTGATGACCCCGTAGTTAAGTCCCATAAGCTATACAAACGTTTGATTTGATTTGAACTGAAACCATAGAATTCGGCTACTTCGTCGTCTTGTGACGGCGGATCGTATTGTTTAAATTGGTTTTAATCATAGCTTTTACAAACAGAAGCTTTTTCAGTGCTGTAAATAACAGCAAGAAAACAAGTGTAAAAGTGTAAAATACAACTTTTGACATACTTTGGGTTAGCTAAGGACCGTAAGAATCTGTTTACCTATATAATAACGTAAAGTTCCGTCCCAAAAAAAAAAAAAAAAAAAAAAAAAAAAAAAAATACCGCAATTGTTGATGAAGAGGAAACTGCGATAAAGACATGTTACTGCAACATTAAAAGCTGTAAAACTGTTTTGTGGGAAAGAGGTAAGTGTTGCTACATCAATGCTAGAGAGAGTAGCTTCAGAAGGATAAGATTATTAGGGATCGTACAGATGCAGACAAGCATTCCTTTTTCCCTCGTACCACATGGGAGTGGAACAGAAAAGCAAGTAACTAGTAGTGGTACTGAGTATCCTCCGCCGCGCACCTTTGGGTGGACTGCGCAGTATGTATGCAGTGAAGGCACACTGTGAAGACGACGTTACTAAATTACATACATTTATATGTGTGTTACAAAGGCGTGTGATGTGTCAGAATGCACAAACGATTAGATTTCATCCAAAATCATTAAGGGGCAAGCAAATAAAATTAGAATATGTCTTTAGGACTAAGATCATTTTTTTGGGTGAAGCAGCAGGTCAAAGCAACTGGGTAGGCCTACTATTTATCCAAAACTGGTGTAAGTATAACTACAAATAACTATCTTTCATTTTCTGCAGCTTGTAATGTAATGAAACATTAATATTTGGAATAGGTACTTACCAAACTGCTGTCCTTTGTTCTGTCTTGTGACTTTCGCGCAACATGTACTGTGTTACAGCAACACAGACTGTAATAAACAGTCAAGATGGTTTCACATGGACCAAGGCACATTAACGAAGGAAACTCTATTACTAGCACTAGTGAACAACACAAACACTGAGTCATGCCACACGTGGACTGTGCGCCTATTACAGAAGTACCAACTACTACTGCAACCACTATAGTTTTTTGTCACTCGTATCCCACCGCATATGTCTAATCATTCTGCAGTCACGACAGCAGCCGTGGCGCTCTAAATAGCTATGATTGGTATTAAAACTGATCAAAAACTTTGGAGATTCACAGTCGCAAAAACAAAATAATATCCTACTGGTAAGAATGCATTCCTTACCACACTGAAACTACTGGTATAAGAAATCTATTCTTCTGTTTTGAATGGTAAACTCCCATATAACGTTTTCGTAAAATGCAGGAAGCACTTTAATTTTTTTTAAAGTTCTTTTTCAATTGCCAGTATGCTAAGTGCACTTAATCTCTCTCGAGCCTGCGTTACCCGTATACAATTATGAAGTCTTCTTAACGCCGAAAAAGAACGTTCCACTGTTGCAGTTGAAACAGGTATTGACAATATCAAGCTGGGCAGTTTGTAGGTTTCCCCCATAATTTTGTGGATATTGTTGGTGTTCATATACGGTACCAGTTCATGCACAAGCTTGTTTTCAGATTCTGTTGATGAATAGAATGTGATCAACTCATTTTTTAACTTCACAAAATCGAACAGTTCAAAATACGGACTGTCGTTAAGTTTATCTAGTTAACTGCCTGGAAAATTTCGGCTGTGAGACGAAGATTTCTCTTCGCTTAGAAGAGTCATGAACTGCAACTTGACAAGAGACCCAAACGAGGCGGATGTTTGATTGGATATGTTGTATATAATCTCAAAGTACAATCGTCTTACTTCGTTTTTGTCAATACAAGTTCTCCTGGTGGACAAATTATTTCTGTGTTGTATGTCATTTTTCCCCATAGTGCATCAAAATCATTTCTCTGCGAAACGAGAAAAAGCTGAAACTTTTCGATCTCTTTATTACAATATGCTATGTCTGGTGTCTTTTTTTTGGAGTGTATCAAAAAGTATGTCTGAGAGACAAAAAATCATTGAAAAAACTCAAGAAGAAAGCAGTTCTTGTACTTAGACAGAAATGAAATTAATCCATAAAACTGTGCTACACACACACAGCGTCCCAACCATCACAGTTCTCCGTTATGTCTTCGAAAAACATAATTAACTCATTTCTTTAACTGTGTTAACAAGTCTTGAAGAAAAGTTCCACCATGTAGGTGCGACTTTAGGAATCTTCTTTTCCACGAATTGTTTCAATGCAGGAGTTCTTTTTGGAGAAGTGGAAAAAAGGCAGACAACCTAGACATTATCTTAAAAAATACACGGCAGTCCTTAATAGCACTAGCAGACTGCTGTAAAACTAAATTTAAGACGCGGCTATAGCAGTGACTGAATGTAGCCCGTGGATACTTTTCCTCTACGTGTTTCTGTAGTCCAGTAATTTGGCCCGCCAAAACTGCCGCTGCCGCTCTGTCGTAAGTCTGACCAACTAATTTAGATTCCAAATTAAATTCTTCTACAATTTGGAAAACATGTCTGAATAAAGCTTCAGCAGAGCGATCTGCACTTACATCAGAAAAATCTGTGGACACTTCCTGGGCCTCTCCTCTATCATTTACATATCTCAGGCATGTAGATAATTGAGACTTATTGATGGAATCTGTCGTTTCATCTAGTAGAATGGCAACAAATTGAGAATTGGCTGTTTCTTCTTTCATTGCATTAAGAAGAACTTTTGAAATGCATATTATAAGTTCATTTTGAATATTAGGGGACGTTCCACGCAAAATTTTACTTTCTTTCATATGATTACCAAGTCTGACATCATATTTGCTAATGAGATTTAGCAGTTCGACGTAATTCCCTCTGTTTAGAGAATCAACCGATTCATTATGACCTCTGAATGGCAGCTCTTGATTGGCTAAAAAACATACACAGTCTATGAGCCACTTTAAAATCTCTGTTGTTTCTTACAGCCTCGTTATGAAGTAGCACAGAAGTTCTCAGTTATTGATTCAACTGATGATCTACTCTTGTTCGACCAAATGATGAAAGCTCTAGACTTTCTCTAATGTGTCCAAGGGTTTTTTCGTGTCTTGAAACTGACAACAAATTCAAATTACTGAACCCTCCATAGTCGACACGCTTGTTCTATCAACACCAAACAAGAGACAAGGCCAGAAGAACAACCTTTGCTTAACGTCACAACCACTTAACCAACTAGTTTTCTTATACTGTGCTGTTTGTAAATGCCGTATGTATTCTTGCTTCTTATCTTTATGCCTAGTACAAAATCCAGTCAAAGCAGGGCAAGGTCTTCCTTTAACAACTATTTCCTTTTTTTACTAAACATGATCGTGAGCTAAACGGTTCTCTAATTAAATTCTGTATTACAGAATGTTCAGTCATTTCGAAATCTGAAAAAGAAAGGAAGTTCAGTGAGTCCTATCGACAGACTTCATTAAGTACTAAGACCGTTAAAAATAAATCAAAGTAAACAAAATATAAGAGAATCATACAACTCGCAAGCAACGCCAAGTCTGGGAGCATAATCGTAACCACTGACGTAACACAGAATAAAGCTCAGTTGCACGTCGGTCCGTCCCCAACTCCCTGTCTCACGCACGATGCTAGCTGGCTTGCTGTGGCTTCGCCGCATGCACCCGTGGCTTAGACCGTCGGCAGTTCCGGGCAAAGGAGGGTGCGGGGCAGGTGCGCGCGCATCCTCCTGACATTAGGTTCGTTCGAGTGGCCCAAACGCTGATAGTTCCTGATAGTTACTGACGATTTGGAAGGCCTCCACTGCGCATGCGCGCTTTTTGACAGTTTCCAACTCCGAAGCCAACTCGAACGTTTATTTCACCTGTTTCGCAGTTTGGCCACCCACTAGTTGGCAACTTTGCTCTCTAACGATGTTGAAAGTGAGGCTGTGACTGACGAAATGTTATGTAGGAGGACGCTCAATTGAAAAAAACTATTTAAGTCGTCATGAAACATTTGCAATTTATCGTTAAACCAAACTATAATAATAGAGTAAAGATTAACAAGACACATTTCCGTGCAAACCGTGTAACTGTCGAGTATAATATGAAAATCACGTCACGAAACTAGGTTAACTTGCGAGTCGCGATGTTACCAGACGACCGTTCTAACGAAACATTCTTCTTGAGAAAGATCACGTTGACATGAGGTGACGGTCCGGCGACGGACAGTGTGAATGCCGCCATTAAAAATACATTGTGGAATACATTCTGATCATAAACTTCGACAAAACGCAAAATATACGTAAACATGTCCCCCATTTATAAATAATGTAGAAAATTCAACCTGACAAAACCTCATACAAAAATTAGGTAAATTAGGATAGTGGTGTGTGAAAGGAATGTTCGGTATCATACAACTTCATATGCATTTTGTCCCATTATTATGAGTTACAATAAAATTTAACAATGAAACATACAAATCAATATACAAAAATTTGCAGGTGTTGTGCAAGAATTATCATCGAACATGACTTTCCCAGAAGTTACACATTTAGTGAAGGAACGCCCACATTGGCACTAATAGATTTCTATAATAAATAACCACAAGGAGAAACAGACGGAACAGTAATTGCGAGACGCTATAGTGGCACATATAAACCTAGATGTCGTATATAAAAATCTATCAGTGCTAATGCCTGTTGTGAACTGTACCGGTATTATTCTTATGAGCCAATCACTTCATTTACAGATAGTACAGAAAATCTCAACTTTTTTGACTTCATTTTCAGGCGAATATATCACAATCCAAACTGTAAAAACATACGCATTCATCTTTAAATTCGTATTTATGAAAATTTCCACGCCTTTCATTTATAGTATGTATAGGTGTAATAAAAAGGGGATGTACTGTATTAGGCCACATAAGTTGAAAGAATGCCTGTCTAATATACGAAGCTCAGCCTCAATCAAGAGAAAATGGAAGACTTGGAACACAAACCTCTTGCGGCTCTTCGTAAATGTGCAGGCTTGTCTTGGAGGAGGCTTGTTAAACGCTTTGGAGTCAGTCAGAAAACGGTTTGACGAAAATCTGCTTACTCAAATAAACGATCTCAAACTATCAGCTCCGCCACTCGAACACCTGACTGGTCAATCAGATATCGTCAGAAAGAGTCAAAAGTGCCACTCGAACGCCTCAAACCGTTTCAGATCGTCAGTAGCGCCACTCGAACGAACCTAATGTGAAAGTCGCAAAGGCGATGGGGTGCAGCGGCAGCATGCCAGCACGCAGTGCCAGGGTGGGGGTGTTGTTTGGCCTCGGATGTACCGGCCTGTCGGCAGCAAGCAGACGCGCTGGGTGAAGGACGGAGTGTCACAACGGAGGGTGGGGGTCGAGAACGGCGAGTTGATGCTCTTCCTCTGCATGCAGAGTAGTTGGTGCGGAGAGCACTTGCTGCGCTTACTCCAAGAAAGTAATTTTTCTTCTACAGTTGTAACTAATAGGCATGCGCCGCATGCATCGAGACGACGCCCCTGCAAATTAATATTCTGGTTCTTGCTATAAAATTTCACACACGTGATAAATTAATTTCTAAAATTTTTGTACAACTATTATGGTGAAGACTAGAAGACAAGCCACCATAATGGATCCAAACACTAGTAACGTTCAATCAGACAATGCCGAATCAGTGCAAAATGTAGATGTGGAATCTCAACAAATACAAAATATTCCGCCAAATGTAGGTGATGTAGCCAATGCAGGTGTTTCTGAATCTGTGGCTAGTCCTAGTGAGTCTACGTCTAGCCAGATTCCAGACTGGTTCAGTCGGATCGAAACACTTATATTGTCTCAAAGAGAACAAATGAATCAAAAATTTACACAATTAGAACAGCAAAACGAACAAAAATTTATGCAATTAGAACAGCAAAACAAATGTGCTTCTGAATCTTTAAATCAAAATTTTGAACAGTTAAAGCAGAAATTTGTAAAGCTCGAACAATAGAATCAAAGCATATCTGATAGCTTGAATGAACGACTGTCTGCTATTGAGGTTAGGCAAGCCGATTTAAATTCGAAAATAATTACAAAGGACGGGTTTGAAGATCGAATCTCCAAACTCGAAGTGAATCAGAGTAATCTTAGTGCACAAATTAGTGACGAGGTATCAAATCAACTTGAATGTCGTGTAGAAAAACTTTGAGAGGTTAAATGCAGAATTTCATACAGCCGAGCAGACAGTTGCCACTCAAGTTATCGGAACAGTAAACCAACAAATTCCAACTGTAACTACAGAAGATAATCACATCAAAGAAACTGTGAACACATTGCCAAACACTGTAGATAAATTAGCCAAAGCCTTAAATAAGTTGCGCCTTGACCAACACGTTTTGCAAACAACCGTTACACAGCTATCCAGTCGGGTGAGTGAAAGTGTCAATGAAAGTCAAGTTAAAGTACAATAATTCATGCAAACAGAACAGCAACAGATGCGATAGCGATTACACACTGAAACTGATCACTTAGTTGAAACAGTAGCTAGCACAGTAAACGAACGACAAGGCGACGTAGTGAAATCACTGCAAGATGATATTCACTCTGTAAAATCTGTGCTAAGAGAAGAGGTACCAAACTGGCAACGTGTTGTTAACGCTCAAATATCTGAGTTACATAGTGTACGTGACAATAGGGTTGCCAGATCTCCGGGCGCCGCCCGGAGTGCCCGGGTTTGGAATGAATTCTCCGGGTCTACGGGCCAATGACTTTCATCTCCGGGCTTGAATGTAACCTTCATCTTAACTCTTTTTTTTTTAAGACGCTTTTTAAGTACTATGCTCATGTAGCGACGATCTACATCGAACTTTACGTAATTTAAACTAAGGACGAACACAACATCCATGCCCTAGGGAGGGATTCGAACCTCTGGCGGGAGCAGCCTCGCGCACCGTGGCAAGACGCCTCAGTGCGCTCGGCCATTCCCGGCCGGCTCCTCTCTAGTAATTATGAATAACTTTATATAAATGTCAATTTCTTATTGCAACAAAACGCTACTTTCCTACTCTTCCTCTGAAAACTTTTCATTGTTGCGTCGGTAGTAATCGGCTAGCGCATTATTAAGCAAACACTGTTGCGGCAACTGGCAACATCTATTATTTGTGTTCGTTCGTTCATTGTTATCAGTTTACGGGCAATTTTTGGAATACTCGGATCGTGTGTGAACAGACAAGCTTACATTAACTCAGATTAGTGAGTAATAAAAGTGAAATGAAGAGACAATATCTAAGTTCGTTCCGTGAAGAATGGTTGGAGGAAGAAAATTATAAAGAGTGGCTACAAAAAGTCGATACTGGTGAGTGTACGTGTAAGTGCAGAGTATGCAATATCTCATTTACTGTGAAGTACGACGGAGTGAAAGCTGTGAATAAACATACACAAAGCGAATATTACTACACAAAAGAAGAATCAGTCGCGTCTTAATTTCTTGCCGAAACAATTTTCTGCAGAAGACGACAATCCTAGTTGGGGTGGGGGGTGGGGGAGGTTAGTCATTGGCCAAGGGGAGGCGGGCACGTCTGGTCTCCGGGCCTGCCTCGAGTTCAATCTGGCAACCCTACGTGACAGCATAGCTGATAGGTCACAGGCTTCACCTATTATAAACACAGACCGTCAAAGAGACAATACCATGCCGCAAGGGTTCCGAAACAAAGTAACAAATATTCCCTGTGATTGTAAAAATAATAGGATTACTAGCTCGCAAAACATAGTTCCAGCTTTAGCGACCACTTCGGCTGAGCAGAGTGCCACATCCCATTTCCTAGAAGAAAGCATTGTCAAAAATTATCAATTTCAAACCTTTAATCCGGAGAACAGGACTATTCATCCAGTACTTTTTATCCGCGCGTTCAGGGGAGCCTTACCACCATCTTGGAGTAAAAGACAAAAAATTAGATTGATAGCAGGATACATACAAGGTGAAGAGAGACTGTGGGTAGTCGATGTGATCGATTACTGTGAAACAGTAGAAGAATTTGAACAGGCTTTCTTATCTAAATACTGGTCCCTCAGCAAACAGGAAAGATTGCGAAACGAAGTCTATCACCCACAGCCATTTAATGAGAGGAATGGAAGTCTACGCAAATACTTTGAAAAGTACTTGCGCAAGACGAAATTTTTTGCTGAACCTATGTCTCACGGGGTAGTGTTGAGGATTCTAAAGAGTAAACTGCCGATACCTATAAGAAAACAATTATATAATTTGTCAGGTCATAATTTGGAGACTTTCTAAAACGTGTAGATGCACTTGATTTAATATATGAAAATGAAAGAACCAGTGGGAGCAGTTCTTATGGGAACAGTAGAAATTTCCGTGGAGGTGATGGGAGTCAGCTGGCTGTGCCACGCCTCCAACATGTAAACAACAATAATGGCGGACAATCAGCTGATTCGCGTCAGCCGCCTACCGGAGCGCCGCACCAATCACAGTTGCAGCCTCGCACTGCAGCTGCGAGCGGTGGCGCGCCGCGGAACTTTCAAACCAACAATGTTCAGATGCATAAGCGGCAAAACAATCGGTATTTGACTGTTCTCTGGCAATCGTTTTAAATTGTTAATTATGTCATATTATGGTCCGAACATGCTTTTTTATCGCGTGGATTTCAGTACTTTATTTAAAAAAAATAGAAATGAAATTCAAATAATTTGAAAGCCCGCCAAAACGCTACATTTGAGTCACGTGATGCCTGTGACGTCATACAACACGCTGCTGCTGCTGCTCCTCTCGTAAGATAAACAAATACCTGTATATTGTTTGGGCCGAGGCCTCGTGTTTGGGCGTTAACGTTTGCATAATGACCTACAAATCTTGCTTAGTTCCGCACTGTACCAATACATCTGTCAAGACTCCGGAAAAATTGTTCTTGCAAATACCAAAAAATGAGAAGATACGCAAAAAGTGGTTGACACTGGCGCGAAGAGATCCAAATGAAATAGCGGCTACTTCATATGTGTATTTCTGTGAGTTAGTTGACTAAGTCCACCGAGTAAGGCAGCAGGACAGTGTTTCGACGAAAAATATGATGGAATATAAAAGTTTTACTAAACACAAATAGCCTTTGGCTACGCGAAATGTGCGTTGCCAACCTACGAGTGATATGAAAACACCGCTGACGCAACCCGCTGTCCCTGTTCTATACTATAGATAAATTGTATAACTACACACACGGCATTTTTGCTGCATTTTACAGGTTTTGATGTTTCACTTTGCACTAGTGTGCACTAGTTAAATAAAATTACTCCCTTAACTGCGTGCTTTACTGGGTTAAATTTTACTAACTATCCTGGCGGCTTCCTGTGACTATGTTGGCAACAGATGCTGAATAGCGAGAATCATGAGTCGTCGCCATTAGCCAATCGCGTGACAGCGCAAATATTTTGTCGTGAAACCTTTGATTTACGAGGGCAGTTACTTTTACTGACCGAACAAGGGTACATACAAGAATCATAGAGCAGGAACAGCATTATTTATTTACTTCATGGTCTCTACGATACACTAATCTAGTCATTCTATGTGGTCTGAACATCTGGACAAAGATTTCCTATCGTGTTGTTGATGTTGCCAACATAATCACTCAAAGTCACTTGGATAGAAGATAAAATTTCACCCTTTATTGCATAATATGGTGACTTCAGATTAAGTCTGCTGACATCAACAAGTAGGGTACTTCTTGCAATGGCATAAAATATCTCTCGAAATAATTAGCTTTAAAATGTAGGTGTGCGTTACTTACAATGCAGTTTGCACGTTTCTTATTTCTGGCACGTAAAAATTTGGTTTGTTTTTAAAGAATGAAGACACCATAATTGCATCAACTTTAGGGAGGTTTCCGCTGTCAGCCTTCACATAACCATCTTCCATTGTGGCATAAAAACTGTAAACGCGTTTAGATCACGAAAAAACTAAACTTAAAGCTGCGATATGGAGGAAACGTGTACAATAATACAGCTCCGAGTTCTAGTTGCCGCGCTGTAGGTGTTCTATGACGTCACCAGTACATCAGCAACAGAGCGTTTTCGATCACGTGATCTAATCGTGAAATTTGATGATTTTTAAGCTTTAATTACGTAAAAATAACAGATATTTTGTAAGGATTATGAGCGAAAATGCTGTTTGAATGTAATAATCATTCAGAATAACAACAATTCGAACCATATTTTTAACACAGGAAACTACCCTAATCAAAACAGAAACAACGGCAATAGACCAAATTACCATAACAACACACAACATAACTACCTGCGTAATAATTACCAAAACCAAGTGTATACACAAAACAATAATCAAACCTGGCCACCGAATAACAACCAGGGTGGATCCCTCCAAACTATACGAATCAAGGTGTGCCTGTCGCGCACATAACACGCGAGTGTCAAACTGGGACATCTTGGGGGCCACAAGACAATCGGGTACTTATCATTACTGAGGTAAATGACACAAATCCTCAGCCAAGTACTAGCGGTACGTCAAACTAATAAGGCTCGAGCCATGCCCTCCGGCGTCGAGCGCACTTTCTAACGAGAGGCAAAATTCACAGGTGCATCAATTTAATTCGATATAATGAGGAAATAGACGTACGTGATGACTTGTTACAGAAACAATTGCCTTGTAAAACAAACACTAGAGAAATTTTCCAAGCAAACATTATGGGTACAGTAGGCTGTAGTCTTACAATAATTTTATTAGATATGGGGGCAGCAGTCAATGTTGTCTCCCAAACACTATTTAACAGAATTTGTACAATCAGTAAATTGCCAACGTATCCAGTGAAAAATTGCCGAATAATAGGTGCACTAGATCCAAAAATATCAAGTAGCAAACACAACTACCAATGGCGTATGGGGAACATTTAGCCGTATGTACATTTTTGATCGTTGAAGGTTTATTAGAAACTTGCATTTTAGGTTTAGAATATTTGAGAAGCAGAGGGGCTTATATTGATCTCAAATCAGGTAAGTGTTACCTAACCATCAATGGTGATACGTGTACAGTGAACTTAATTAAGAGTAAGTCTACTCGTGGCAAATACTGACAGTTCATAAAAATTTGTTTACCAAACGTGAACCAAATTTTTAGTTTTAAAAATACTCCACATGTAATAGATATGGAGTCGGTAAGACCTGAAATCATTCATGATAAAGTTAATGAGTCTGAATAGTTAACAGAAGAGCAATTAAAACAGCTCCTTTTGACGCACAGTCGAGTTTTTAACGAGAAACCAGGTCTTATCACCACCTATGTCTATCACAAGCAAGTTAAGCCACATGAAACATATGGTAAGCAAACCTATGCAATTCCATGGGCCAAAAGAGATGCCGTTAAGCAGGAACTCAATAAAATGTTCAGATAGAACCTTCGTCCTCGCCGTATTCAAATCCATTGTTATCTATTTTTAAAACCGATGGGTCTCTGTGTTTGGTTCCGGACGCACGAGCCATTAACCAAATAATTATTCCTGTCTGTATACGTCCCGAAAATCTTGAAGAACAACTTCAAAAATTCCATGGTGTAAACTATCTAACCAGTCTTGATTTAAGATCATCTTATTGGAAAGTTCCGTTGTCGGAAGATTCAAAAAAGTACACCGCCTTTATCTTTCCGGGACGCTCATATCAATTTTGTGTTATGCCCCTTTGGTTTGAACGTAAGTTCTGGAGTTTTCATCATGGCTTTAGACACAGTATTAGGACCGGATCTTCTAGACAAAATCACTGTTTATGTAGACGATATTCTGATTGCCACGCCCACCTGGGAGGAACATCTTCAACTGTTCGAACGCACGCTGAGCAAGTTTCAGTCTTGTGGAGTGACTGTCAATCTACGAAAATCAAAATTTGCCAAATCAGAAATCAAATTTCTTTGACATATTATTTCACCGAGTGGTATCACTCCAGATCCCGAAAAATTGAAAGCAATCCAACACTCACCCTATCCTAGAAACAAACAAAAAATTAAAAAGTTCTTTCGGCATGTTTTCGTCGCTTTGTCCCTAATCACTCGTTTACACAGTGGTGCTCTTCTTTCGCTTCTGCGAAAAAGTGCCACATGGTGTTGTAATGACGAATGTCAAAGAGATTTCGAGCTTATCAAAGAAGCATTAGTAAATTCTGACATATTTAGCCATCCAGATATGACTAAAGATTTATGTATTTCTACTGATGCCTCGAACTCAGGTCTATCAGGAATTTTGTTTCAATTATCTGGTGAATATAATCCAGACATTGTAAAAATAATCATCTTTGCAAGCAGAATCTTGACAGAGTGTGAAAGAAAAAATGTTTGTTAAGTTTATGGGACTTAACTACGGGGTCATCAGTCCCTAAACTTACAATCTACTTACGAACTACCTTATACTAAGGACGGCATTAGGATTCGAACCCCCGACCGTAGTGTGAAAGACATTACTCCACAACAGAGTTGGAAACTTTAGCCATTGTTTGGGCCTTCAAAAGGTTTCGACTTTATGTTTTTGGTATGCATGTTAAAGTTTTCTGTGACCACCAGGCATTAAGCTTCTTAACGTCCTGTAAACTGTTACATAGTCGTTTAGCCAGATGGGCTATGTTCCTGCAAGAATATGATTTCGAAATTAATCACATCAAAGGTTCCGACAATGTTGTAGCGGATGCTATGTCGAGGCTTCCGCATGGTCTTCCACAATTTGATGATTATGCAGAGGCAACTACTGAATTTCGAATCATGTTAATGAAAGATACCAACTACCGTCAGTATTTTCTGGATATGTGCACAAACATGCATGGTCTTCAAATAAAGGACGACCTGTGTAACAAAATCATTAACAAACTTATACAAAAGTCTGACGATCTTCTGTCAGTTCACTATCAGATTTATCAAAACGTTCTTTTCTTCCGCCGAAATCCTCAATCTGACATTTGGTGTGTATGTATTCCGAGAAACCGCTGATTCTGCACACACGGTTCCTTAAAATGTCTCAGGAAATTAAAATGGTACTGTTTCTTTCCTAACATGTCCAGAAAAATACACCGCACTCTCAAGTAATATTTGGTTTATCAAAAATCGAAACCAAACAATCAGTCTACTAAAACAAAGCTTCATTCAATTCTTCCGACCCAACCATTGCAATTAGTAGCCGCAGATTTGGCAGGACCACTACCTATTGGAAGAGGAGGTGTAAAATACATTTAGGGCCTATACGATGTCTTTTCAAAATTTGTTAAGCTATATGCTTTGAAATCTGCTACAGCCAAGGCTGTAATTCGGCGACTGGAGAATGATTTTATTCCAACTGTTGGCAAACCTGTCACGCTGCTGACAGACAACGGTTCTACATTCACTTGTCGTGCGTGGAAAGATTTTATTCGCACCAGTGGCGAGCGGCACATTCGTATTTCTCGCTTTAATTCGTCTGCCAATCCAATGGAACGAATGTTCCGAGAGCTTAACAGGTTTATTCGAACTTATGCCTCACAAAAACACACTCAATGGAGTGAATACCTTGAACTATTTGAGCAGATGGTAAACAATCTTCCCTTCTATTCAATGCCTATTACCCCTGCTGACCTCATTTATCGAGTAGGTGAATCCAATGAGTGGCTCAATCCTATACCAAAAATTCTACGGAACAACCTATCACATGAGAAAATCCGCATGGTTTTAACTTCCAGCACATCTACGCAAACAATATCATGATAAAAATTTAAGTAGGACCCAAAAATATGTAACATGTAAAATGATACTTTTAATGACATATCCAAAACCATCAGCAATTCTCAAAAGGAATAAGAAGTGGTAACTTCTTTACACTGGACCTTATAAAATTATACACATGCCTCATGAATGTAGTTATTTACTAGCTTACCCAAACACACGTAAGGTAAAGAGTTTATATCCGCATAAAGATTTGAAAAAGTTCTATGCGTGAGCTAGAAATGCTACATTAAATGTAAAGTCAACTCCTTCCCTTGAACACCAGATAAATCAGTTATGATGGAATAAGCTGAAGGCAATAACTTAATCTACTAAATGCATAGCTGCTAAGAGAGTATGTTTACATTTGCTCAATTTTTTTCATTTGTAAAAGCTTACGTAAAACTTAGTTAAGGGTGCAAATCATTACTTCAATTTACACTGCTGCTCTTATCAATGTTAAATGTGTGAGCGAGGTACAAGGATGTAATTTCTTAAGTATCATATTGATAAATGAATGATTGAAACAATTAACAATTATATTTTATAATAATATGAATAAACATTTGTGTTGGGAATTCACACTTATACGTATGGAGAGGTCAGGAGCGTACAATGTACTGTCCACATATAATAAATATTTAATGAATCCCACACAAAACTTGGGATATAGGTATAGTAATTAGTGAATGAGTGACTTGGATGAATGAATGAATGATGATACGTGGAGATGAGCATTCAGAATTACCCCCCTCACACACACACAAGCAAATAGTTGCAGAAAGCTGTATCTTATTCGTCTTTGCATAGACAGTAAGTCTATAAAATTTTGCATCCAATCAATATTAAAATATTACTGAAAGGTAAAGTAATTACGAAAAATCAAGCATATCTTACTTACAGGTTAAAGAACTGTCTTAGTCAGCAAAAGGTACGATTTCTTTAAAAGGAAAGCCATAGATGATATTATTAAGGTATGACAGTTGTCATCAGGAGTCACTTGCCTGTGTAAAGGATAAAAAATTTTATTTAGTCAACCAGTGTAAGAGACGTTTATTTTAAGAAATTTATTTTCATAGAAAGACATGTCGTCCCTGATATTCTATTTAAAAGTATGTATATAGCATAAACAAATGGGAAAGAATCCGTTTCAAAAGATTAGCCTGTTTAGCACAGAAAGTTAAGGTACACAAGCTTTATTCTGCAAGATGCAAAAACATCTTAATTCTGTAGTTACACGAAGAAAGAAGATTGACACCGACGACGCCGAGAGGAGAAATTTTATCGACGTAGATTTAAGATGACACGAACATGTCAACGCCATTTACACGTGAACAAAGTGAAATGTCAACATGTAGATACTCCAGTAAAATCGCTATCTATTCACTTGAATACTAGTTTGCAAACAGGAACAAGATAGCAAGCCAGTAAACGTGACCAGACCGTACACTGCTTTAAAGGTGCAGTGACAGCCAGCGAGGCCGCGGTAGACGAACCCATTGTTGAGCGCCTAAAAGCCGAAACAGACTGACTACTATTGTGTATCTATTGTGCTGGTAATGTTGTTGTGTTTGGTATTGTAATCTAGAAATTTCAATGAAAATTTCCTTTTAACAGTCTCGCGACCTTATACACTATCGCCTATCTTTATTGCTAAGTTAAATCTGTTTCTGCATTTATTTTCTGCTAATTGAAATGCAACTAATAGACTGGTCTGGTCATGCCTTTACTTAAGTGATGCATTTTCTGCGTATTTTTTTAAAATGTACTTAGCTGGTCATAATATGTGCCACACTAAACACGGACACTATTAAGACACAAATTTATGACATTGATTAGTAATTCTTTTAAAAGGTTTTGCAAAATTTGCATGTAACAAATCCATTTCAATATAGATAAAATTTTTCTATCCCTATAACGAAATATCTAACCCAAGAATTTGTAACGAAACTAATCCATGAACGGATTGCGCATTGTGTCCTAAAAAAACTGTAAAAATTATTTACGCCAGAACTTTAACCATCTGACATGAACGTAGGCAAATTAGTTTAACCCTAGATTGAGCCTTTATGTATAAAAATGATGAAAATATTGTAATTATCTTTGTAAAACATTTATTGTGTAAACGGACTATACTTCAAAGGACGATGAAGTAGTCAAAGCATAATTATGCTCCAATTAAAACCATGTGCCAGTACAAAGTGAAAGCCAATAAACAAATTAGTCAAACAAGTGCTCAGTGGACACTTACAGTACAACGTGTGCTCTGAAAAACTAGTGACAGTGCAACTAATACTTTAAAACCAAAATCGTGTGAAGGACGCAAACCCGCGACTACATAAAAACAATAAGTGCCGTTTTAAACGGTTTGAATTCCAAGGACGTACCAATGTACGACAAAATAAAGTTATTTATAGGAAACCAACGAGTCGTGTAAACTGATTTGTTCATTGCGAACCCGCATAAAGACTACCCACAAACGGTAGTGATGTTCGTTGCAGTGACAAACGAACTTTTAAAATATGAATAAACAATTTTGCTGTGATTGAGACTTACGTTATGGATAGTGAACTCACAGACTAAAACATACAGTTCGAGTAACCATAATGTCTCACGTCGAACAAAATGTGTTAAAGACACTTTGTGCTAAGCGAACAGTATATCAGCAGCCTTTCGGAACTTGCATACAAAGTAAATGTTGTACTCACTCAGTCTGCAAGCTCTCGACGTCACCAAGAGTAGAATCCCGGTGACAGAAGGAGACTGAAACTACAGTAGCTGCCGCCGCAGAAAAGTTAAAATTTTTATCACCCTAAAGCAGATGCATTTAAAGACTAGTAAATCAAATTAACATTTGTAACATATTTATGTGCGCGTACGGTCATGTCAGATCGGTTGTTTCAATTTGAGTTAAACAAAAGCACTGTTGTTGTTGTGGTCTTCAGTCCGGAGACTGGTTTGATGCAGCTCTCCACGATAACCTATCCTGAGCAAGCCTCTTCATCTCCACATAAGAACGACAACCTACATCTGTCTGAATCTGCTTAATGTATCCATCTCTTGGTCTTCCCCTGCGATTTTTTCCCCATACACTTCCCTCCAACGCTAAATTCACAATTCCTTGATGTCTAAGAATGTGTCCTACCAATCGATCCCTTCTTTTAATCAAGGTATGCCAGAAATTTCTTTTCTCCCCAATTCTGTTCAGTACCTCCTCATTAGTTACGCGATCCACCCACCTAATCTTCAGCATTCTTCTGTAGCACCATATTTCAAAAGCCTCAATCCTCTTCCTGTCCGCACTGTTTATCGTCCATGTCTCACTCCCATACAAGGCCACACTCCATACAAAAGCCTTCAGAAAGGACTTCCTTAGGCTTAAATCAATATTCGATGTTAACAAATTTCTCTTGTTCAAAACGCTTTTCTACCCATTGCCATTCTGCATTTTACATCCTCTGTACTGCGACCACCATTTGTTATTTTACTGCCCAAGTAACAAAATTCATCTACCTCCTTTATTGCTTCGTTACCCAATCTAATTCCTTCAGCATCACCTGATTTTCTTATACTGCACTCCATTACCCTAGTTTTACTCTTGTTAATCTTCATCTTATATGCACCCTTCAACACACTGTCCATTCCGTTTAACTGCTCTTCCAGGTCCTTTGCTGTCTCTGACAGAATTACTATGTCGTCGGCAAAACGCAAAGTTTTTAATTCTTCACCCTGAACTTTAATTCCTTCTCCAAATTTCTCCTTGCTTTCCTTTATAGCTTGCTCAATGTACAAATTGAATAACATTGGAGAAAGGCTACAACCCTGTCTTACTCCCTTCCCAACCACTGCATCCCTTTCATGCCCTTCAACTCTGACAACCGCTGTCTGGTTTTTGTACAAGTTGTAAATAACCTTACGCTCCCTATACTTTACTCCTGCTTGCTTCAGAACTTGAAAGAGTTTATTCCAATCAACATTGTCAAAAGCCTTCTCCAAATCTACAAAAGCTAGAAATGTAGGCTTGCCTTTTCTTAATCTATCTTCTAGGATAAGCCGTAAAGTGAGTATTGCCTCCCGTGTTCCAAAAATTTCTCCTGAACCCAAACTCATGTTTCCGAGGTCGGCTTCTAGCAGCTTTTCCATCCTTCTGTATATAATTCGTGTTAATATTTTGCAACCATGACTTATTAAACTGATGGTTCTGTAGTTTTCACACCTGTCTGCACCTGCTTTCTTTGGAATGGGGATTATAACATTTTTCTTAAAGTCTGAGGGTACTTCACCTGTCTCATACATCTTACACACCAGGTGAAACAATTTTGACATGGCTGGTTCTCCCAGAGACATCAGTAGCTCTGAGGGAATATCATTTACTCCAGGGGCCTTGTTTCGACTTAGGTCTTTCAGGGCTCTGTCAAATTCTTCTCTCAGTACAGTGTCTCCTATTTCATCTTCATCTACATCCTCTTCCCTTCCTACAATATTGTCTCGAAGTTCATTTCCTTCATAGAGCCCCTCTATATACTCTTTCCTCCTTTCAGCTTTCCCTTCTTTGCTGAGAACTGGTTTTCCATCAGTGTCCTTGATATTCATAGAGCTGTTTTTCTTATCTCCAAATGTTTCTTTTATTTTCCTGTAGGCTGTATCTATTTTTCCCCTATTTATACATTCTTCTATATCCTTGCATTTGCTTTCTAACCACTCCTGCTTAGCATTTTTTCACTTCCTGCCAATCTCATTTCTTAGTCGTCTGTACTCCATTTTGCCTGTTTCATTTACTGCATTTTTATATTTTCTCCTTTCATCGATTAAATTTAATATCTCCTGTGATATCCAAGGATTTTTTGCAGGTCTTGCCTTCCTACCTATTTTGTCCTCTGCTGCCTTCACTATTTCATCTCTCAATTTTACCCATTCCTCCTCTAATGTTTTATTTTCCCCTGTTTCTCTCAATTGTTGCCTAAAGCTCCCTCTGAAATTTTTAAGAACTTCAGGTTCCTTCAATTTATCCAAGTCCCATCTCCTTATTTTCCTACCTTTTTGTAGTTTCTTCAGTTTCAGCCTACAGTTCATAACCAACAAGTTATGGTCAGAGTCTATATCTGCCCCTGGGTATGTCGTACAATTTAAAACCTGGTTCCGAAATCTATGTCTTACCATTATAAAATCTATCTGGTATCTCCCGGTGTCTCCTGGTCTCTTCCACGTGTACAACCTTCTTTTGTGATTCTTAAACCAGGTGTTTGTAATAACTAAATTATGTTTTGTGCAAAATTCTACCAGGCGGCTTCCTCTTTCATTCCTTTTGTCCAGACCATATTCACCTACTATCTTACCTTCCCTTCCTTGTCCTACTACCGAATTCCAGTCGCCCATAACAATTAAGTTTTCCTCTCCCTTAATTGTCTGAATAATTCCCCTTAGCTCCTCATATATTTCTTCGATTTCCTCATCATCGGCAGAGCTAGTTGGCATATAAACCTGTACTACTGTTGTCGGTGTTGGCTTCGTATCTATCTTGACAATGATAATGCGATCACTGAGCTGGTCATAGTAGTTTACCCGCATTCCTGTTTTCTTATTCATTATCAATCCTACTCCTGTGATACCTCCAATTGATTTTGTATTTATAATCCTATACTCACCTGACCAGAAATCCTGTTCATCCTGCCACCGAACATCACTAATCCCCACTATATCTAACTTCAACCTATCCATTTTCCTTTTTAAATTTTCTAATTTTCCTACTCCATTAAGGGATCTAACATTCCACGCTCCGACCCGTAGAATGCCAGTACTGTCTCTCCTGATGATCACATCCTCCTGAGTAGTCCCCGCCCGGAGATCCGAATGGGGGACTATTTTACCTCCGGAATATTTTACCCGAGAGGATGCCATCATCATATTTTCATACAGTAGAGCTGCATGTCCTCGGGAAAAATAACGGCTGTAGTTTCCCCTTGCTTTCAGCCGTTCGCAGTAACTGTGTGGCAAAGCCACATTAGCTGATGTAACAAGGCCAGCTCAGTCAATCATCCAGACTGTTGCCCCTGTAACTACTGAAAAGGCTGCTGCCCCTCTTCAGGAACCACACATTTGTCTGGCCTCTCCACAGATACCCCTCCGCTGTGGTTGCACCTACGGTACGGCTATCTGTACCGTTGAGGCACGCAAGCCACCCCACCTCGGCAATGTCTGTGGTTCATGGGAGCACTATACTTACATAAACCTACCCCAATTCAATATCTCGAAATTACAAACAACACACAGAAACGAAAACGCTACAAGTGTGGACTAATAATGTTTCTGTGCTTCCGTTTCAGAGAAAAATTTTATATCGTCCGTAAATGTTAAGTTACTAATGACTGTTAAACATTGTCTTTTCATGTACCACTGCCAACAAACGAGTACCTGTGAAGAGACCTGTAGCTACAAACGGCCACCTACACGACGTCACGTGCCAGTCTCGCATGCGGTATCGATCCTCAATCGAGACGGCGGAACATTTGAAAGCTGTTCGACGAGGTGCGCACACCGGCCGCGCGCATTGTATCCTGCTGGAACGAAGAAGATGAACCAACTGCAGTCCAGAAGAACCAGTACAGCAAGAAAATTAAATGTTTGTATAGTTTATGGGACTTAACTACGGGGTCATCAGTCCTTAAACTTACAAACTACTTATGAACTAATACTAAGGACGGCACAACTATCCATGCCCGAGGGGGATTCGAACCCCCGACCGTAGTGGCCATGTAGACCGTGACTGGAGCGCCTCAATCCCAGCAAAAAAATTCTAGACACCTATTGATTATATTGTAAAAAGAGAACAAAAAAAATAATACACAAACTTCCTAATACAAATGTATAAAAACAAAGAAAAGTACCCGTGTACAGAAAAAATTCATGTATGTAAATATGCTTTTCTAAAGAACTATTCTGTAAATATTATTGTAAGTCGATCTTATGGAAAAACCTATATATGTAAAAAAAAAAAAAATGAAACCCCAATGTGTAATCAAAATTGGCAACAACCAAAACAGAACTGGAGTACTATGTAAAAATGTACACATTGTAACAATTTGATGATGAATTCGTCCGGTTTCACTGCCGCCCCAAGCCAAAGAGGGGGCAGTGAAACGATACAACAAGAAATTAACGACCTAAGATATGTTTTAATCGAGGAGCGTTTTTCTCTCTGAACCTTAAGCTACCTTCCCTTGTTTCTGTCTGACGAGAGAAAGAACAACCTTCATCTGTCTAGGTTCGGCCTCTGATTAGTACAGACGTATCTATAGCAGCTCCTATTCTTTCATTTATCCAGTATGTAAGTAAAGTGCTTTTGTGAGTTAAATACATCATTAAATGTTTAAAAATTTAATATAACGAGTTTTTATCATTCCGGTAATGAATTTGGCCTAAATAATTTTTCCCCTTGAAGTTGTGTGGTGGGTTTGGACGCCATTACGGCAGACAAGATATCGTGCAGTGATTGTTATAAGTTTTACCATTTTTCAATCCTTATCAGTCCCCATAATAATTAAAAGGCTTTTTAGAATCTGCAATCGCGTTTCCTTCTTTTTTTTTTAATGTTAAATTTTGAGGTCCGATATTGTTCCGCGTAAAATATTTTCCCGTAACTCCGTTTGGATACTGAAATAAAAATTAACGCACGGTCAACTGCACGAACAAATTACGTAACAAATCCAACCCCCCATCACGACGTTGTCATACCTTTATAAATATGAATTGTTATATTGCAGCAAACCATGGCAAATGTTCCAGAAGGTAGGCTCCGTCTCTTTTTATAATGTAACTTCCGCCAACATCTACTCTTCAATCGTCAAAGATATTTAAAAATAAAATTAATTCCCCTGTTTATTTATGAATCATAATCTCTGCAGTCAGTATTTACGTAATTTTTGGCTAATTTAATCCCTTTGATATCTTAACTGTTTACGAAATTGATTAAATACTAAAAGTTAAACTTGCCTCTACAACCTCAACCCACAAGGCAGTTAACATGATAACACGCTTACTGAATGCAGTTTTAAAAATTAACATTACCTAACGCTGACTGTCAAGGTTCACATTTCCCGCGGCTTTCATGTCTCCATATTCTTTGTTTCCTGAAAATACATATTTAATAAGAAACATGCTATATCCTGGTAATTGATCCATTGCTAATCTTTCCAATAACTTACTTAGTACGACGGTCGTCTTCGGCTAGAGCTAGTAAAAACAGAGCGTCCCCTTTATCTGCAGACATTATATAAATCACAAACTTGTCTTGAATTTAAAAAAACTGCTTTATTTGAAGTGAGACTGCTATGTAGAGTGACCCTGGGCACTCCTGCCGCACATCAGGTGAGATTCCTCGAACCCGCCTTCAGCATTGATATTCGTTCACTTCACAATTGCCAATTTAGGTAAGGGCGCTGCGAACTGTTGACGTGTTCTGGTATTGGTTCTTTCGAATGGCGCATGAGCGATATAACTACGCTTAATTAAAATTTAACACGATACCTGAACTGAACGTGGCTTATGTGCAGCAGATAAAACAAATGTACATTCTGTTAACTTATTCTTGTATAGAAAAACAATCGAAATGAACAATAATCTATATCTATAAATGTGAATGTCTGTTCAGTGTACGTTTATCACGTCTGAACGACAAGACGCGGAGACTTAAATATTTGTACAGTTACTAATTTATACCTGAGGGAGGTTTTAGGCACGGTTTTATAACGATCTGACAGATATTTAGTAATTTGAAGAAGATAACGCGAAATGCAGAACAATAATTACTCTTTCAAAATGGTTTTATTGGTTGCATTGTTGCTTGAGGGTTGATAATGATAAAAGGGTGGAGTATATTGGGATGGAAAGTTATCGGTGTATATAAAATTCCACGTGTGTGTGTTTTAATATTTCGCTCTGCAGCGGAAGTACAGAATCAGGGCCGGCACAATGCACGTGCAAACGTGCGGCCGCACGGGGCGGCAATTTCCGAGAGGCGGCAAATCTGCCGCCCTCCCCCCCCCCCCACCCTTTTTTCTTTTTCCTTGACAAACTCAAAATTCATGCCCAAGAGGGGATTCGAAAACAAACCTCGGAGGGAGCGACTGGAACCGTCGCATGGCATGACGCCTCGACTACATGTCGTCCGCCCCTGTTGAATAAGGGAGGGAGGACTAATTTCTTCCTCGTTACTATAGCAGCATCGTCGCGTTCGCCGGAGGAACTGAGAGGGGAAAGCAGTCTGGCGTGCACGCCAGTATTCTTATGAGTGGAGCGCTGCCAGCCTGTTACGCGCCGTGCGTTTACTCACAACTAATTTTGCAGAAGACGAAATGTAATTTTGAAATTCGAATGTAATGTTCGATACTGCTGTTACATTTTAAGCCTGAAGCAATTCTGCTAAGCCCGTCATTTGCAGTATCCAAGTGTTTTATTGTTCCTGTATTATGGAAATAAATGGTTGAACATTACTACAGTCAAACATGTCCAATACCTACAATGGCTAGAAGTTTTCCGAATGGGTAAATACGCTGCGAGTAATTACAAAGGATAAAGACATTGGTAGTAAGCCTGGAATAAGTTGGGTCTCGACGTATTTTTGAAATTTTTGCTATCCGTTTCTGAATGATAGTCGGACGTTTTGATTTTTGAGCCATGAAACACCTGTCTCCGCCTGCATGAACAACAATTAAAGTCTGATCGGCAATTTTGTTTGACAATACTACTAGCACGCTATCACTTGGTAACATTTATTTACTGTATAATGCGTGTGAACCCATGTTTCATTTAAGTAAACTACCAGTCGCTTTGATTCTGATGAAAACCTAAGAAAGTGTGGTCTTTTAGCAACAATGCCCTCTCGTCCCCACCAAACAAAACGTTAATTTTGACACCTTCTAAAACGTAATCCATAGACAGAACATTTGAACATTTTTGTAAATTCCCAAGGCTTATTAAAATTAGCTAGATTTCTTCTATCCGGTGTTCCTCCATTTTTGAGCTGGTGCCTAGCGACTGTTTTGTACAAATCTGTAGAGAATGTCACCAATCAGTCACAATTTTTGTTTTTATTTTCCGGATCTACATAGATTTCGGACACAGTGTGGCTCTTCTCAATGCTTTGAGTTATTGTAACATCTATACCGTCATGCTGAACGTAACAGTCAACGTGACGGTTTAAATGTAAGCACATATTAAAAGCTTTGAGATTGGACACTCAGTGGCCAAAATCGGGTAGAAATTCCACAAACTTTCGTGTTAAAACGGGGGAGGAGGGCGGCAATTTAGCAGCTCGCACGGAGCGGCACTTGGGCTTGCGCCGGCCCTGTACAGAATGCAACGAACGGTCTATATGTAATTGTTGTCCGAAGTCTCCCATTATACACCATAGCAGTTCCATGCCGATAGATATAAGGGGGTGGAAGATATGGTGGTTGAAAGTCGTCAAATTATAAAAAAATTCGGACTGAAGGCCAGCGATGACGTTTGCGACTCTATAGCAAGGAGGTTATATACAGCGAAACGTGATGCCACAGACCATATCTTTCGTCTATGCGTGCAACGATGTCTTCAGCACTTTCTCTGTAAGGATAAGCATACAAATAAGGAAATATAAGAATAAATAAAATAGTAAAAAAGAAATTTCTTTTAATACATCTCTTTTAAAAAATCGATTTGATGTTTCATGCATTATCTATCATCATCCAACACGCGAGCGGAGCCGCGGGTTTAAGCTAGTAATAATATAAAAGTGTTGTAATGAATTAAATATCACAATTTTGAGTGTACAGTCAATCACGGTAACTTTGTACCACATAATATTTGGGTTTCAAATGGCTCATGTCCCACCTATTGGCAATATTTTTTCGAAAGGTAGTTTTTAACACCTTTTATAAATGATTCAGCAGTAGGTGGAAGCAAAATATTAAGTGGTACAAAGATATCCTGACTGGTACAAAGTTACCCTGACAGACTGTAGTGGAACATACTCAGAATTGTGATTTTTAATTCGCATGATGCTGTTCCCCCAAGAACCGACGAAAGAATCGGTCAAAATGAAAGTGTTTTTTTACGGTCAAACAATGCAGCAGCGTATTTACAAAACACCAGCGCATTCGCTTTCAATATATTCTTCGGTAGAAAATCGTATGAATTGAAGGGAAAAAAACAGTATTGTTACTATGGAATAACTAACGAACGCGTAATACATTTGCCATTAGCCGGCCGCGGTGGCCGAGGGGACTGAGGCGCTACAGTCACGGTCTGCACGGCCACTACGGTCGTGGGGTTCGAATCCCCCCTCGGGCGTGGATATTTGTGCCGTCCTTAGTCTTAGTTAGTTCATAAGTAGTTTTTAAGTTTAGGGACTGATGACCCCTTAGTTAAGTCCCATAAGCTATACAAACATTTCATTCCATTTGCCATTAATTCCAAATTTTTCTAAAGAAAAACGTATGAAATTAAAATAAACTGTTGTTTTGTGATCTGAGAAGTTGGGCGTGTGGTAGCTAAAAATAAATTTGATGTTAACCCATTATTCTACAGTGTAGTGTAAGAAATTAGAATACAGAAATTTGAGTGTACTATCTAATAACTAAGGGAGGATCGACATTTTGAAACTAAATCGTATAGGTCGAAGTAGTTTGGGTTTTCACCCAGGTGAGCACTAATTTGAGTAATCGTCGAAAAACATTGGACATTCTACACAAATCTCTAGAGCAGCGGTTCCCAAAATGAGTTCCGAGGAACCCTAGATTCCACACACACACACACACACACACACACACACACACACACACACACACAAATGAGCCTTGGACTGAAAAGTAAAAGCTTTGTAACATAAAATTCGAGCCTGCAGAGCTTTCATAGCAATAACTTATGCTATTGTGATTAAATTCGGGTGAATACTTTCACTTGTTGTTGTTGTGGTCTTCAGTCCGCAAACTGGTTTGATGCAGCTTTCTACGCTACCATGTCCTGTGCAAGTCTCTTCATCTGAGAATACGTTCGGCAACCTACATCTTTTTGAATCTGCTTACTATATTCGTCCCTCGGTCTCCCTCTACGATTTTTACACCACATGCGTTCTTCTAATGCTGACAATTCCTTGATGTCTCAGAATGTGTCCAACCAATCTATCCCTTCTTTTAGGATATGCCATAAACTCCTTTTCTCCTTGATTTGGTAAAGCACCTCATTAGTTACGTGATTTAACCATCTAATTTTCATCATTCGTCTATAGCACCACATTTCAAAAGCTTCTATCATCTTTTTATCTGAATTCCTAATGGTCCACGTTTCACTCCCATACAATGCTACACTCCAGACAACTGCTTTCAGAAAGGACTCCCTAACATTTAAATTAATATTGGATGTTACATGTTTCGCTTCTTTAGAAACGCTTTTCTTCCCATAGCCATTCTGCATTTTATATCTTCTTTACTTCGGCCATCAGAAGTTATCTTGCTTCCCAAATAACAAAATTCATCTACTACTTTTATTGTCTCATTATCTAATCTAATTCATTCAGCATCGCTTGATTTGCTGACATTGCATTCCATTACCTTCGTTTTACTGTTGTTAATCTTAATCTTATATCTTCCTTTCAAGACACTGTCCATCCCATTCAATTGCTCTTCCAGATCTTTTGCGGTCTCTGAAAGAATTACTATGCCATCGGCAAACTGCAATGTTTTTATTTCTTCTCCCTGCACTTTAATGCCCTCTCCAAATTTCTCCTTCTATTCCTTCACTGGCTACTCAATGTACAAACTGAACAACATTGGGGAAAGGTTACAACCCTGTCTTACTTCCTTCCCAACCTCTGCGTCCCTTTCTTGCCCTTGGACTCTAATAACTGCTGTCTGGTTTTTCTATAGGTTGAATATAACTCTTCGCTCCCTACATTTTACCACTGATTCCTTCAGAATTTGGAAGAGTGTATTCCAGTCGACATTGTCAAAAGCTTTCTCCATATCGACAAACGTTAAAAACGTAGGTTTCCCTTTCCTTAGCCTATCTTCTAAGATAAATCGTAATGTGAGTATTCCCTCTCGTGTTCCTACATTTTTCCTAAATCCAAACTGATCTTCCCCGAAGTCGGATTCCACAATTTTTTCTATTCCTCTGTAAATAATTCGTGTTAGTATTTTGCAACCATGACTTATTAAGCTGATAGTTCTGTAATTTTCACACTTGTCTGCACTTGCTTTCTTTGGAATTGGAATTACGATATTCTCCTTGGAGTCGCAGGGTATTTCCCCTGTCGCATACATCTTGCATACTAGGTGATACAATTTTTTCATGACTGGCTCTCCTAACGACATCAGCAGTTGGGCTTGCTTCGACTCAAGTCCTTCAGCGCTCTGTCAAATTCTTCTCGCAGTATCATATCTCCTATCTCATCTTCCTCCACTTTGTCTTCCATTTCTAGAATACTGCCTTCAAGTTTATTTCCTTCGTATAGGCCCTCTATATATTCCTTCCACAGTTCAGCTTTTCCCTCTCTGCTTAGTACTGGTTTTCCGTCTGAGATCTTGATATTCATACAGCTGCTTTTCTTGTCTCCGAAAATCTTTTATTTTCCTGTAGGCGGTGTCTATCTTTCCCCTAGTTATGCATTCTTCTACAGTTCTGCATTTGTCCTCTAGCCACTCCTACTTAGCCAGTCTGCACTTCCTGTCAATCTCATTATCAGATGTTTGTACTCCCTTTTTCCTGTTTTAATTGCTGAATTTTTATATTTTCTCCTCTCATCAATTAAGTTCAGTATATCCTGTGTAATCCAGGGATTTCTATTAGGCCTTGTCCTTCTGCCTATTTGGTCCTCTGCAGCCTTCACTACCCTATCTCCCAGAGCTATCCATTCTTCTTCTACTGTATTACTTTCCCCCGTTTCAGCCAATCCTTGCCTAATGCTCCCTCTGAAACTCTCAACCACCTCTGGCTCCTTCAATTTGTCCAGGTTCCATCTCCTAACCTTTCTACCTTTCTGCAGTCTCTTAAGATTTAATATTCAGTTCATAATCAATAAGTTATGGTCAGAGTCTATATCTGCCCCTGGATATGTCTCCTGGTCTCTTCCACGAATACAGCCTTCTTTCACGATGATTAAACCAAGTGTCGGTGATCATTAAATTGTGCTCTGCGCAAAATTCTACCAAGCGATCTCCTCTTTCATTCCTTTTTCCCAGTCCATATTCACCTACTACATTTCCTTCTGTTCCTTTTCCTACTGCCTTCCTACTACCAAGTTCTAGTCCCCCTTCACAATCAAGTTTCCGTTCACATGTTTGTTAAGCTTATGGGACTTAACTACGGGGTCATTAGTCCCTAAACTTACAAACTACTTATGAACTAACTAATACTAAGGACGGCAATGTCTGTGATTCATTGGGGTGGACTTTCACATGTATTAGTCGGATAAAAATTTATTGCTTGTAGGAATTCAGTATCCTTTACATGAGTTTGCGTGTGGTCAGACTCACTCCATTTTGTAGGCTTACCAGTTCCACATTTTAGGCCATTTTCAAATTAACTAAATTAAGTTCTACAAAACACCTGTTGACCACATAGTTCATTTTTTAGGGGTTGACAGTACATCTTTCGTGGGCATCCATGTGTTAGTTTGTAGAGCTAATGGTTTTGAAGACTTTTCACTGAGAGAAACAGTCTGTAGCTAGGGAAAGAGGCGAATTAGTTTTGCTGAAATATGCATGTACTACCCAGCAGAGACATATTTGTGCATAGCTGCGACTCAAAACAGGATTTCTCACTTTTCGTTATCGGCCGCCTTGTAACTTTTGGTTATCGGAACACGTGCCCAGGACCGACCGAAATTTCAAGTTCAAGTTCAAGTGTTTGTATAGCTTATGGGACTTAACTACGGGGTCATCAGTCCCTAAACTTACAAACTACTTATGAACTAGCTAAACTGAGGACGGCACAAATATCCATGCCCGAGGGGGGATTCGAACCCCCGACCGTAATGGCCGTGCAGACCGGCGACCGAAATTTGTGTGTACCTCAATGATCATACATATGACAGTCACTATGTTCTGGATTCGTTCGTCTGTAATGTGCTAGGTATCATGACAAATAGAAAGCAATGAAATCAAATCAACTGTTGATATAAAATTTAAGAATATCTGGCCTATAAGTATGTAATAACATTAAATATTTGTAATTTGCTTTTGCTTTATAGATACAACTTGTTATGGCCGCCCAGACTCTTCACAGGTATTACTCATGCCTGCAATGAGTCACTCTCCTTTGTCCCCATCACACATGAGCGAGTTAGAAAGCAGTTGTAACTATTATTCCAAACATCTCCGAGTCAGCAGATTCTGGCATGAACTGTTATGTTTTGGAGCGGTTGCACTAATTTCCATTTGTTGACTAATATGTGCAAAATATGGAAAGAAATTTAACTTGTTTTGGAATGCTTTTATTCCGAACTAGGCTACCTTACAAAATATATTACATTTTAAATTGACGTCAGATGTGTCGTGTACATTTTTCCAATTTGTTTTGGCGAAATTAAATTCAGGTAGCCTCTTACCTTTTTTCTCGGATTTTTTCAGTCTGCACTTTAACCCATCACCTCTCAACGATGTGAGGAGTCGCCAGAAACGACACGTTACGCTGAGGTCCCCTTTCCCCGGTTGGATAACTGGGATAGGCTAGGGACACGCAAGTCGCCGAAGTGGTGTCCAATTGAATGACTTGCACTAGGCCAATGAACCACACGAAATTATCATACTGCGCACGGCAGTACGCGGTATTAATATGTTCGTAAACGGCTCGTAGGAATTTATGATTCTTTAGGGGCCCATATCACAGTTTCTATTCATCTGAGTGAAGGGGTAAAGTGTTCTGGATAGATCTTGGCCTAACGATCATTTGTGTACATATTATAAGAATGGGTATATTATAGCTATCATACAGTACGTCGTCAAAATTTTCAAAGCTACACACTTCCTATGATGATATTCTAGAGAGCGTTTTTAAATTTTTTCGATATCGTTATCCGTTACGGAGATCCAGAGGTTGAAACTTATCATAGTTTTGCCCAAAACCACAAAACCCGATTTTTAGCCGTTTTAGCACCGCGAATCGCAAATATCTAAATAACTAACCATAGAAAATTGTTCAAATATTTACAATACATCCCGTAGACATTTATCTATAAGCGGCATTTTTCAGTTTTCGTAAATCTTAGTCCGTTAGCAGGACACGGCCGAAAAACCGCCATATTTTGCTTGAAAAAGGGCGTATTGTGCTGAAAGACGGCGTTCGGACAGCTCTGAAACTTACAATTCGATTTGGAAAAAGGTACCAGGCGAAAAATTTTTATTTTTGTTCATCTTAAAGATTGAAATCTTCGGTCGATGAAGGGGTGATTTTTGTTTTCGTTTACTTTACAGTTAATATGCAGCATTCGGTTTAGTGAGCTATTGCAACATATTTTAAAGAGTTTGCAGTGGTAAAAACACATTGCGTAGACTTCTCGTATGGTTGATTTTAAGTTACACAAAGCTGCGAATGAAATGTAGATAACATATCGACATTTTATTTAAAGTTTAGAGCATAATGATATGTGGTTCTTGAGATATCGGTCCGTGAATGATAGCACGCGACAGTAATAGGTTTAAAAATGCTATTTCTGATTGTGAGGTAACGTATCTTGAAGAATAGGAAATGACTAAAATGTTATGTGTATGTTGTTTAGGTGTTTATCTGAAAATCCGTTTCCCGTTTTTCGAAATGTGTAATCGTTATTGCAATACGCTACAAAAATCATATTTTTTTGTATCAAAAGATCCAACTGCGTGCATTGGCAAATCTACACTTCTATTCATCGCAAATCGTCGATATTTTTACGATGCGTTCTAATATTATGATTTCGGAAAGCTTTGAAAGTTTTTCCGATAATAAAATACTAAATGTTCAAATGTTTGTTAAGCTTAAGGGACTTAACAGCAGGTTCATCAGTCCCTAAACTTACAAGCTACTGATGAACTACCTTATACTAGAGACGACTCAAACATACATCCCCGAGGGGAGATTCGAACCTCCCCGATAGGGAGCTGCCTCGCGAATGGCATCGTACCGCCTCAATGCGCTTGGCCACTCCGCTGCGGCAATAAAATACTATCCAAATTTTACTCACCATTGATTTCTTGTTATATAAGCAGTACACTCTGATGTAACAGGAAAAAGACGGGAACCAGCTGAAAAATGCTCCTGTCGGAGCACAGAAAAGGCGAATATGTTCTCTGACACAAAAGTGTGGAACCAACTGCCTCAATCCTCATTCCGACTTCCTCACCAAAAATTTTGGCATGCGAACATATTCGCTTTTTTTTCGGCTGAATTTGAGTAGGACAGAGACAATGCAACAGGCAGAGTGAGCCATATATGATGGAACAGAGAAAGTGTCAGTTCAGGAGAAAGGCACGTGCATGAAAACAGCAGTGGGAAGCGAAACAAGATGTCGGAAGTCAGGAACAATGGCGACAACAAACTAAGACAGATGCAGATAGTAACAATTGGAGCAAAAGAAAAAACAGTGCGAAACTGAGACGAATGGAGACCATACATAAAGCATGAGCGTGCGGCTCTCCAATACTATAGCACGAAACAGTTTGTTTAATTTTCCCATTCCCAGTACCCGTGTGCTAGTTTTCCGGAGGCGCTTCAGTCACGGTCTGCACGGCCACTACGGTCGGGGGTTCGAATCCCCCCTCGGGCATGGATATTTGTGCCGTCCTTAGTTGTAGGTAGTTCATAAGTAGTTTGTAAGTTTAGGGACTGATGACCCCGTAGTTAAGTCCCTTAAGCTTAACAAACATTTTTTTAGGACACATGTCTAAAGGAGACAATTGTGATTGAAGACAATGAAAACTGGCTCTGAGTGAGAAAGAAAGGATACTGGCAACAGGACAATAAGCGAATGGGACAGCGTGGGGCAGAGAGACGATGAAAGTGGCAGAAACAGACCGTGGTGAGGAATCGCGAGGAAAATGGATGAAGACATTGAAAGTTTGAGACAGACAGAAACCGCCAGTGGGAGAGACAGTAAACAAACGGACAGAGACATATGTAGACACTGACAGTGAGACGACATTGCTGACTATGACGGCTTAACTGGGCAAAAGTATCTACAAAGTTATGCACTAAATGCGAGAATATTTTCGCATGCCAAAATGTTTGGTGAGGAAGTCGGAATGAGGCTTGAGGCAGCTGGTTCCACATTTTTGTGTCAGAGAACATATTCGCCTTATCTGTGCTCCGGCAGGAGCATTTTTCAGCTGGTTATTATTAAAACCAAATTGTGTAAATAACTGATATGACCTTGGTGAAGACTCCCTGAATATATAATCCTTTTTACAGATTATTTTCGCCGAGCCAACTAATTTCAACAGGAATGACTTATTAAGATCTAGCTGAAAACCCGGCGTTGCCCAGGTATTTATTTATTTATTGCTGCGAATCTTCAGGTATATATTCATCTGCATAAGGGCTGTCTGTCTGTAAAATCTGTTGCGAATACAGTTAGTAGTACGGAAGTAATAGATTAAAACTTGGTGTTGTGGGGCGGTTTTCCATGAACGTTACTGTTTATGTGCTCATATCTCATGTAAAACATGTCGTACTGTGATACAATTTAGAAGGTACATACAACTATACCTGTGTTTATTGCCTGTAAAATTTCCTGTGGCTACAATTTGTAGTGCACAAAGTATAAATTGTAACGTCATACCAAATGCCGTAGTTTTACTCCATAAGCAGCGGAAAAGTAGTAAGCGAGAAACTTTTTTCCTTTCGTCATTTTGCTATGGTTGTCATCGAGAAAACGTTTAATAAAAGATTGAAATTTTGTTTAAAGTTTGTTGCAAGTCGCTAAGTACTCTCATTGTCATATAGAGTATTTATAAAGCTCCGCCGCATTATGTGGCAGTTTTTTGCGATTTATATTGTTTATGACGTCATGTCTTCTGAAACATGTGTCGTACGTGAGTCTTAACGCAGCAGCAATTGTTACGTCACGGTAAGGAATGTGTGTACCAAATTTGGATGAAATCGGTCCAGTGGTTTAGGAGAAAATGAGCAGCAGTGTTGCTAAATGCAGCAGTTTCTTTCGCATCTCATTGTTTATGACGTCATATCTCGTGAACTATGATTCTTACACTTATGGCGACCGTCCTCATGGATTGAAGCTTACGTGTACAAAATTTCATAAAGATTGTAACAAAACTGTAGATTTGTATGTAATATGTACACACAAACATACGAACACTCGGCTTTCTTTCATAAATACTAGAAAGTGTTTTTCATAGCACAATTAAAAATGTCTGAATGCGACATAATAAACACACGTAATTTCCTGACAAATCTGTGTCTTTGTACTCTCCTTTATAGCGAGTATACTTGATATCGCCGAATAAGACCCAGTCCTGCCACTCCCTGCCACCCCCAAATATGTGCCACCCGGTGCACACACATATATATACAGATCGGAAACCTCCCTAAGGGCCCGGTCAGACGCACAGGGGTGCGGGGCAGGGGCTGTAGAAGCAGTTCCGTAAGATGTCCCATGATGGCGCTGAGGTCAGAAGCAGCCCTTTAAACTGGCCAGAGCAGGCGGCAGGTAGTGGCTGTCCCCACCACCACCTCCCCTCAAAGCCTAGCACACCGGACACAGCCGTGGCCTCATGGCAGGCGGCACGAGCTCTCCCCTCAGCCTCCCCTCCATGCTACCCTCTGATGTGCGAGAGGCACCCTCAGAAGTGCCTCTAGTGTGGTCTACCGGTACTAAGCCAGGGGACCGCGAGACATCTGCTGGCACCTTATGGAACTATGAGAGAGGTGTAGGACAGTGGTTTAGGAGGGGGGGGGGCTTCTTCTCTGTTTATGTTACTCTGTGCCCAGTGCCATGCCCCCCTCCTGGCACCCTCCACGCTATGCCACTGCTTAGACTATCAGTTGGCATTGAAGCAACAAACAAAGAAATGGATCCATTATCTGTTTTTAGCTCTAATGCGGATGTGGAAAAAAGCATTTACTTCTCCAAACACTCAGTCGCCAAAGAAAATCTCAGCCTGGCTTTTGCTATCCAAGCAAGTTTCTGTTTATACTCAACATTTTGTTGCATCAAGGTAAAATGTTGTAGTTATGTCCACTCTCTGTTGTACCAAAATAAACATTTGTACTTATATCAAATATTTCGTATATAAATCGTGTTTCCCCTTATTTCCAAATCTACATCATCATGTAGAACACTCAGGCAACAGAAGTAGGTGAAACGTGAAAGAAAAATGATTTGTAAAAACCAAGGATAGAGTTTTAGGGTTTCGCAGAGAAAACAGTCATCTGATGGGTTCCATGGCAAAAAAACTTTGGGAATCGAGGTTCTAGAGCCTTAAAACAGGGAAGACATTCAGACAGATGGCGAAGTGTTTGTTTCTGAGTAGGCCTAAATCTGTTTCTCTAAATTCCAGCCGGCCGCGGTGGCCGAGGTGACTGAGGCGCTTCAGTCACGGTCAGCACGGCCACTACGGTCGGGGGTTCGAATCCCCCCTCGGGCATGGATATTTGTGCCGTCCTAGTTCGTAAGTAGTTCATAAGTAGTTTGTAAGTTTAGGGACTGATGACCCCGTAGTTAAGTCCCTTAAGCTTAACAAACATTTGAACATTTTTTTTCTAAATTCCACATACGTTTGATGGGTTTGAAATCACATTTTTCCTCACACCTAGTAGCTACGCCACTATGATGTATAGAATATGCCCATCATTCATTTCACCTTCAGAGGTCATTATTTATTTCGTTTTTATTTTTTTACTTTTATTTGCTAATTTTTTAATTCAGATTATTTCTGAAAAAAAAAACTATTTAAAATTGTAAAAGTAGTTTGTACAGAACAACGATAAAGTAAAAACACTATTATAGTATCCAAAGGGCACCTACGTTGTTAAAGCAAATTTCGTGTAAATACTAAAGTTACGAGATTGTCTGTCATTCTTTAATTAACGAGATTGTCATTATTGTGATTCGTCTGTTGCCATTACATTGTGATTGTGGATGAAGAAAAATATGATCTGTTAACTTCATCCTTGTGCGCATCTTAAATTATTTTCCCCAACAAATATTTTATTCTGAGTAATTGGTGATTCTTAAGGATGTGAGAATACTTCAAAGTGAATGTTAATTTTCAAAGGGTAGAATATTTAGACAGTTTATTAGTAGATTTAAATACCTATTTGTGACTTTAAATATTCCGGATTAGACTTCTGAACTAGTATAGATATTTTCGTGTAACTTCAGTTATCTCTGGTTGAGATCTGTGGTGTCACATTAACATCTCTGATTACATTAGACTTGAGAATAACAATTTTTCATGAGAGTGAAAGTAATTCTGAAGTTTGTAAATCTATGGATCTACTGAGGTTGTCAGTTCCTAGGCTTACAAACTACTTTTAACTAACGTAAACTGATGATAACACACACACACACACACACACACACCAATGCCCAATGGAGGACTCGAACCTCCGACGGGGAGGAACCGCACGCTGCACAGCAAGGCGCCTTAGAGCGCCCGGCCATTCGACCGCGGCTGATTTGCTTTTCCAACGTGCAAACAGAAATAATATTTCGCTCACTTGCGAAATTGAAGAGACGAATGCCAAAGGTGCCAACATTTACTAACAGTATAGTGTGTATGTACCCATGCTTATGCAGTAGGCTATAAACGACGGCTTTTTTCGCATCTTTCTCGCTTTATCTCATTGTTCTGAGAGAGTGTGTACCAGTGTACACCATGCTACAGTGTCCTGCCTCTCACTCAGAAATGCATGTCTGTTTAAATATATTTTAAACGAAACTCCATATTCTTGAAATTTTTCCAGAAAGTGGTCTGTTTCCTCGTAAAATCAAAATCAGTATCCTTCTTCAACCAGTTGTAAATTTTTCAAATGTCGGGTATTTTCTCCTTTAACGTCACAATACTCAAAGACCTTCCTTTTGAGTAAACACCAGAGTAATCGAGACAGTTGGTTTTGTTCCTCAATCTCTTCTTCCTCGGTCTAACAATTTTCTGATATCTCTATCGTCCTTAACATCGTCCACGACATTACGTACTGTCCTCACACTCGTTCCTACTGCTACTGCTCTCTCCAAAAGGTGTTACCGTATTAGTAACATTTTCCGTTTTTCTTCTCGGCAGAACTGAACAACATTATTTATTAGAACTTTTCCATCTGAACGTAATTAGATTACATTAGCTTTACATTCCATGGAGCCGTACTGAGAAGATGCTCGAGAATGTGGAACATGTCAGTAAATATTTTTTTACATGCTGAATAGCACTAGTAGTATGCATACATACATCATTTGGTTATATTCAAAAATTCGTCAATAGGGCAGAAGGAGTTGGTTGGCCACTAGTGTTTCAGGCTCCTCTTAAACTGATCTTTATTTGTAGCTAAATTTTTATGGTTGCTGGTAAATTATTGAAAATGTATGTTCCTTAGTTTTTGGCCACTTTTTGAACTAAAGTAAGAGGCTAAAAGCTCTTAGGTCCTTGTGTAGATCGTTTCTGAGTCTAGTATTGTTTTATGAACCGAGCTTTGTTGGAAAACGGATTTATTATTTATGGCAAATTTCATTAGGGAAAAAAACTGAGAGGTGGTAGTAGTATGCCCAGTTCTTGGAAGAGGCTCCTACAGGATGTCCGTGAACTTACTCCTGAAATAATACGTATTACTCGGTTTTGGAATCTGAAAACATTTGCTCCACTTGAAGAGTTGCCCCAAAACATTATACCATATAACATTATAGAATGAAAGTAAGCAAAGTATGCAAGCTTTTTATTTTTATGTTGCCTATGTCTGATAACACTCAAACTGATTTGTTAAGTCGTGCCTCGGCAGAATAGCCATGTGCACTAAGACGCGCGGCGCGCGCCGCCGTTCGCCGTCAGGGCTTCGAGTCCTCCCTTGGGCATGGGTATTTGTGTTGTCCTTAGCATAAGTTACTCCAAGTTACTATAAGTAGTTCGTAAGCCTAGGGACTAATGACCAACGTAGTTAGGTCCCTTAGATTTTTCAAACATTTGAACATTTTTGTTAAGTCGTTTCTGCAGTTCAGTGGTGGGCTCCTCCCAACTGAATTTATTATCAAGCTGTAATCGCAAGTGTTTAATACTGTTAACCTCTTGTATCTGCTCTTCTTCATACTTTGGTTGATTGGTTGGTAGGAGTAAGGGACGAAATTCTTCATACTTTATGCATAAGCTGTATGAAAACCTCTTACATGTTCTTAACTGCATTAGTTGGCATTAAAGCTTTTATTAATGTCCATGAACATATCATTAGCAGACCTTTCCAGAACTATGCTCTATATGTTATTTATTTCAATACTTGTATCATCTGTGAACAGAACAATATCTGCCTCTGGCAGTGTAACTGATGAAACTTAAAAAGGAATGACCCTAAGATTGATCTTTATCGGTCACCACATGTAATTTCTTCCCAATTTAGTGTGACTGATGGCTTAATTCACTAGTCCCTTCTACTGACACCCTTCATTTCCTGTTAGCAAGATATGAGATGCCTATCTGCTTCAGCAAACGCTAAAAATACGCAGCGCACTATGACAATAAAGTGAGTTCCAAATGGGTGTTTTGCAGCAATCAGTCGTTATTTGCAAGAAACTGCTTTATTTTGCAGATCTACATTTCGGCAAGTGACTTGCAATTATCAATGCTAAATTAACAAGACGCCCCAGTCATTATAAATACATAACATGTCTACGGCACTGGACGGCCACTCCCGCCGGAGTTTCGAGTCCTCCCTCAGGCACGTGTGCGTGCAGTGTATGAGTGTATGTATGTATGACTGTGTGGTCCTCAGCCTTTAAGTTAGTTTAAATAGTTGGTAAGTCTATGAACTGATGACCATAGCAGTTTGGCCCAATAGGAATAATTTATTTATTTATTTATTTTTACACTGCCGAGCCAAGTACGTCGATCGTGTACCGTCGAGTATTGTTGAACGCATTTGGCCCTATGGCCGTAAACAGAATTTTATTCCGCAATTGTAAAGTGAAAGGCAATAACCTGCGAAAAGTTAGTCAGAATGTCAAACAATGAACATTCTGTTTTCTCTTGGGGCACATTCTCCACAATAAGTACTACGATACCAGAATGCCTAAACCTCCCGCCAAATAATATGTCGGGCATTCAGAAGAGGAACCGCTTCAATGTTAAAATGTTTCAAACGTGATTTTGGTCGTAAGAGAGGGAATTCAGACTCTGAACGCGGAAAGGTAGTCAGAACTAGATGTATGGGATATTACATTTCGGAAATCGTTAATGGATTTTTTTTTAGAGATTCACAATGTCATAGGTGTGCCGAGAATACTGATTTTTGAGCATTACCTTTCACCGCGTAAAACGCAGTGGCCGACGCCCTGCCCTCACGAGCAACGGCGTTTGTGCCAGTTGTCAGTGCTAACAAGCAACTTTGCAGGAATGACCGCATAAATCAATGTTGAGCGTACGATAAACGTAACCGTACAGACAGTGTAGCGCTGTTTAGCGTTAGCGTAAGTGGCTGTAACAGTGAGCGACCGACTCGACTCGAGTACCTTTGCTAACTGCACGACAAACAAGCCTCCCTAACGGCGCCCGACATGATAGTGGCAAGTATCAGATAAATACGAGTGTTTTTAGGAGACAAATCGTGTATTATGCAGCTGCTGCAGTATACAGGGTGTTTCACTAAGTGTGTTTGCCTCTCTAACTTATAAAATAATAGGTGACGGGAAATTTTAATGTGGTAGGTCAACACAAGAAATGTTACACTTTCTGCAGAGCTATGAACATAGTTTATTGTATCATTTTCCAAAGAGCTACAGCAAAAAGATATAATTTTTTAAATGGAACAATAGTTTTTTCTATCGTGCATTCGAATCGCTGAAACCAGCTGCGTCCAAATCATTTTAAACTACATTTCTATCACTGTTAGTTTGGGAGCTAAAACCCTTCAAAGTTTCAGGGGCAGATACCACACGCTGTACATAATACATGGCTGTGTGGTGGGTGATGGATGTTATGGCGGTGGGAAGTTGATTTACATGAGATGTTCAAATATGTGTCCGTGTTTCTCAATGCATAATGCAATGCGCCGTCGAAAGGATCTGCGGACGAGATGTAACATCGCCGGTGTGACGGAGCGACATGCGTCCTCGATGCGCCGTTTTAGATCATCTGGGGATGTGGGCTCAGTGACATAAACACGAACCTTTAGATATCCCCACAAAAAGAAATCTACTGGTGTTAAATCGGGCGACCTTGCGGGCCATGAATGAGGACCATGACGCCCCAAACTTCTTCCTGCAAACCTGTCATTTAGTTCTTCCACAACAGCACGCGCAGAATGGGCTGGGTGACCATCGTGCTGCATCCACATATGGACTCTCGTGTGTAGACACACATATTCAAGGAGACCACCCAAACTGTCGGCTATAAAAGCGCGATATAACTTACCTATCAGTGTACCTGGGAAGTAGTGTGGACCGATGATTTCATCCCCAAGGATTCCACACCACACGTTAATAGACCACCTACGTTGACGGTCGACAGGTCGTACCCACCGAGGATTGTCTGCGGCCCAGTAGTGCATGTTATGGCGATTCACTGCAGCATAATTTGTGAATGTGGACTCATCAGAGAACATAGCACTTTGTAAAGACTCCAGGGTGAAATTACGCATGGTCCACTCACAGAATGTCACTCTTGCACGGAAATCGTTCCCATGTAGCTCCTGGGTCAGTGACAGGCGGTACTATACGCCACACAGATGTGAGACTGCAGCAACGGCTCGTAAGCTGACATGAGGATCATGGTGTAGTGCAGCTAAAACAAACATAAAGTGTTACAAAATGTTTGTGAATCGTGAAACTGAAGCGGGACTTGGGGACCAGCCCGGTATTCACCTAGGGGGATGTGGAAAACCGCCTAAAAACCACATCCAGGTTGGCCGACACTCCGACCCCTTTCGTTAATCCGTCGGGCGGATTCGAACCGGAGCCGGTACACTTCCCCGTCCCGGAAAGCGGTGCGTTAGACCACACGGCTAACAGGGCGGGTTGTTGTACATATATAAGACATAGTTTTACGCGAGGTAACTCGAATGAATACACACTCTAATCAAAAGAGTCTTGAGCACATTTAAAGTTCGCTCACAAGTTTGCCACCATAATGGCCGCAAAGGCGCTCTTCAGTTTGCTCATTGTTCACAGTCGCGATTATGGGGGCTTGTCTCTGGATCACGCGGCAATATTGGTTGGACCCTAGAGGACTGGAGAGCCGAGGCTTGGTCGGATAATTCCGGATTTGGAGTTGGTAAGAGCTGATAGGGTTCGACTGTGGTGCAGACCCCTACGAAGCCATGAGCCCAAGTTGTCAGCAATGCACTGTGCAAGCTGGTACTGGCTCCAAAATGGTGCGTTCTGGTTTTACTTGAAACGGACTGGGTCCTCTGATAGAACTGAACCAATCATTGCCCTGAAATGTTTTTTTTCCGTTCAATAGAAAACATTTACAGACATTCAAGTTTCCAGACAACGTCAGAATTTTTATGGATAGTACCATGTCACCACATCACTACTTACTGAATGGTTGGAACCACATTCTGTACTCTTTCAGCGAATAATTTTATACCTATATCTACCTATATTAATCTCATTACAGTTAATGAGACATAATCGAGCAGTCATTTTGTGTTACAAATCTTGCACCGGCAACACTTTTTCAATTATGGACGGCTACAGAGTCAAAGTCGCTCAGTCATTTGATATGAGGTCCATCTAACATGCAAAACACTGTTTAACACTGTTTTTCTTGCTAACTAAATTGCATCTCTGTGCCACCATCAGCGGGAGTTTCTGTTTATTACAGCTTATATTTACATTATATGGTCATGTACGAACATTATCACAACATCCGACACTGGTAGAGTTGTCATAGTTGGTTTTACCATACTGTGCTATCGTGAGCCACATTTAAGTCCTCTACCTCTGGTCTATCTTCTTCTGGCTGCACTGCTGTAGACACACTTGGGTTGTCCATTTCACTGTATCCTTCGAACACGCACGGTACTAACAACGCGTTGTGGCCAATTGACGATGAAGACAAATGCAAACTAGCGGTTTAGGAGCTAGGTCACCGCCGTATGACCATGGTGCTACATGTCCATAACACACAGAGGACTGTCCTTGAGAGCTCTGCGTATTATTAAATTCTACCACCGTAGCCAAATAATAATAATAATAATAATAATAATAATAATAGCTTGTGGCTGATAGGCCTGGTGCAAGTCTTTCAAATGTACGCCTCTTCGGCGACTTGCGTGTCCCTAGTCTACCCGAGTTATCCAACCGGGGAAAGGGGACCTACAGCTTAACGTGGAATCCGAACCAAGTCTCGTTTCTGGCGACTCCTCACATCGTTGAGATGTGAAAAATGAAAATCAGTGATTAGGGCGTTACACTTTCACAATATACAGATTTCACATGGCATGTCCGCGCGGCCAAACCGCTTTCTGTTTCACCGAGACTACACAATGTCGTACTATTCTGACATAAAAAAAAAATAAATAAATAAATAAAGGGGAGGGGGTCCCGATCACGGTATTTACAGCGTGGTAGCTTCCAACATCAATTTTTTCTCTAAAACCAGGCCTGTCACTAAAAAACAACATATTCGAGAACCATAAAAATCCGTTATTTACTCTTCTGATGGTCCATACATATGAACGTGGGTCGGGAAACGCTTTCCTTCCTCGTTACACCCCATAACCTCCAACGCAGTAACCAGGGAAACATATAAGAGCAGAACGTTAGAATCGTGAGGAACATAAATGGTTGACATTAATCACCACAACTGTTGAAGCAAGATCTCTTCCGTCAATATTTGGATCAGCATTGTTTGTGACTATTTGGTAGGGCATCACATTCTTCCATCCAGGATCAACAAACACAGTTACCATAATTTAGTAAATAAATGTTTGAAATGTTTGTAAATCTGTGTGACTTAATTACACTGGTTACGAGTCTCTCTGCTTGCAAACACACACACACACCCATGCCCGAGGGAGGACTCGAAGCTCTGACGGCGAGCAACCGCGCGCTCTGTAGAAAGCGTCTTGAACGCTCGGTTACTCCACCGCGGCTTAATCTCGTAGAAAATGTTCTAACTTAGCTGTGCGATAAAAATATGTACTTCATACACGATGGAGCATCTCCTCACTTTAGTATCACTGTCTGTCGTCTTCTCAGTAACAGATGCATAGGTAGTGGCATTGATCTCTAGCCTATACTATCTGGATGCTGAACTTCAGTTGGCTTAGCGTGCCAGCCATAGATATTCATATTTAGTTTCTTGCCAAATTCAAACATGTCTGCTATGAAGCATTTAGAGAAAAAGAGAAGAAAACATGTTTCGATTCCGCTCCCACATCAGCCTACAACATCGAATATTGAATTAAATTCCAAATCAATAGGTAAGCAAGCAATTCTTTGTCGCATAATAACTGATGGAAACTCGTTTGTCAAATTTAGACATGGCGGACAATGCGAAATCGTGTGCAAAACATATGAATGTACAGTCACCAATGTTCACGCTGGAATTATATGCTCAGACACCAGAGTTATACATCCAGTTTGTATAGAGATCACTGGGTAGTGGTGAGCCAGTTGGCCGGCCTTCACGCTTCCCTACCTAAACCCACTGCACTTTTATTTGTGACGGCCTTTTGAAAGATCATGAGTACCGAACCTCATCAGAACGTGTTCAGAGTCTCCGTGCCCGCATCTTGGAAGACTGCGAAACCACACGCAGGACACCAGGCACAGACCACTGCAGCCGAGATTCACTACGACGGCGGGTTGATTCAAGTGTCATAGCTCGCGGAGGGCATATTGTACAGCTCCTGTGAGAAGAGTAGCATGTGGTATGCTAGTGCGTTTTGTTCTTGTGTGTTTCCCTGCTTACTTCATTGGAGGCGATGAGATGTAACATGGAAACAAAGCGTTTCGAGATCGATATTTACGTAACTGGATGTTGAACTTCAGCTGTCTCAGCGTGTCAGCCATAGACGTACGTATATCCTTGTTTGCCCAATTCAAATATAGCTGCTATGACGTATTACAAAAAAAACGACAAGAAAATACGTTTCGATTACACTTCCAGATTAGTCTATTACATTGTGCATTGATGTAAATTTCAAATCAAGAGATAAGCAAGCAATTGTTTGTCGCGCAATAACTGCTGGAAATTCGTATGCCAAATTTAAACATGGCGGATAATGCGAGATCGCGTGGAAAACATCTGAATGTGCAGGCACGCTTCAGTTCTACGCTCAGACACCAGAGTTGTACATCCAGCACAAACATACATTACTAGACTGGCAAACTTGCCTCTGTGGCTGAAGTTTGATGCCGCCATCTTGCCTCACCTAACGTCAAAACGTTTCCGTACGGTATTACTATAGTCTTCTGAAACTATATGACGTTGTAAGCTTTACTATTTGGTTTGAACATGATTTGTATTTGAGCTAACACTACCGCATTTTCGAATCGTGTTATGAGAAGAACAAGTTATATACGGTTAAACGTTAATATCTAGGCAAAGACTCTACCATTTTGAGAAGTCGGCGGGATGATAGGTAAAATTTTACCGTTACGTACAGTTAAAGCAGAAATAGTTATCTGAAAAACACTAACAAGAATAAAGCTATGTGTTATCCTTGACAAATAACACATTTATAACGGACATACTATTAAAAGAAAAACCGAAGTTGATCGAAACTGGAAACAGATTAATAAAAACAGGAAACGCGACTCATCAGTATGTGCGTCAAAGCAGACTATAAATTTCGTAAGAACTCTCTAAAGAATAAGGGTACACTCTTATAATGACCATACTACTGAAAGAAAATCCGAAGTTGAATGAAATTGGTAACAGATTAATAATAACAGCAAATCAATGCAACTCATTATATGTTGAAACTTACTCAAGCTTTAAAAAATTCAGCCATATACAAAACACGAATTTCCTACATGCCAAAACTCTAAGGACACCATAATTACGTCAGTTCATCCGTATTTTTACGACTGTTTTCTGTAATAACTCACACGACCGCTCGCACGTTATAGTATAGAAATATGGCGGCGAGACTTCACTGACACCATTGATACAGTATACAGCAAAGCCAGTCTAGTAATGTATGTCTGTGACATCCAGTTTGTATAGAGATCACTGGTTTGAGCAAGAGCGGTACCATTGTAGAGATAAAATAGATAATGTTAATGCTAGGGCCAGAAATTACCCCACAATAGTAACTGAGGGTTATGCATATCGTATAGTAAGAAGAAAAAGTATGCCCTCACATGCTATGTCGGCACATATATTTGGGTGTTTGTATGCGAGTATGACACTATTTTAGAGTATCTCTTTTAGGCAAGGACCTAAGGGTACAGCTTAAATTGCTACCAGTGAAATGAGCAGGAATCATATTTACTGCCTTGATCGTCAAAAGTAGATTTTTTTCTTACTAATATGTCATCATATTAAAGGATGCACTTTCCAATGATAATTAATTTATTGAACGGACAAGGTTACATAAAATAATCTGTCAACCATAGAGCAGGATACCAGGAACAGCATTAAATAATTTTCCCTATTATATCGCAAACTCCGAGAGCATTGTTACATTGGAAAATGGGTAAGGCTGAAATTGTTCAACCGAACATTCGTGACGAGAATATTTTTAAATATCACTGCTGCTGTGTTCTGATCAGCTAAGTACAGCTAATATGCTCAACTCGAAGTCTGCCTTCTGATTTGCTAACCATAGTACGTGCACATCACACAGCGTAACGTCTATTTCACAAATTGCCAAGCTCTCGCGCAGTATTTGTCAAATTTTGTATTTATACTTCAGAATTACGAAAATATACACTTCACATGCTATACGGCATCAAAAGTCTCCAAAAATAAGCCTTTTCACTGATATTATGTATCTTACGTTGCCCAATAGTACGATATCAATGTATCAAACTGTAAGTCGTCATGTTACATTTTAAAACTCATAATCCGCGCCAAAATACTTATAGTAAACATAAATGCTCCAAAATTAACATAAAATACATTATCACTAACCTAAACAGGAAGAGACTGGAACGTGTTCTTCCTGACAGTTGTTTTGCCGATGAATTCATTGATTAAAGGTTCCAGGTTCAGTTCCCTTGCGAGATCGGAAATGGATATTCAATAATGCTACATGATTTAACCGGTCTTGGTCTCTGGTGTAAGATTTCAGTCTTCGAAGGACAGAAAACGAACGTTTTGCAGTACACGTAGATATAGGAGTCGTTAAAAAAAGTGTCAATAAATTTTCATATTCTCTTATCACGTTATCCAGGGCTACACACTTGACATCCTTTGTCCTGCTCAAGTATTTCACCACACTTTGAGAGCTATCTAGTGTAACATTATGCTGTTTAACCATATACAACAAAAATCTCTACGAAGAGTCAGTCTAACACAGTCGAAGTCGTCTCCGTACAAAGAAGGCCTATATCTTCTTTGCCTAGTAGAAAATGTTCTATTTTCACAGGGTGTGACATTGTTTCGGGCGGAAATCTGCTTACTTTTTAATCCACAACCTCAAAATATAAAATTCGTAACTTTCTTGAATATCTGATGAATTGTGCTTGCCACCATATCCTTATTTTAATGGTAATTTACTAGGGCGTCAAACAGTGGGGAGACTTAATTGCAACACATCACACTTTTATTTAGCATGTTCCGAAAACGATAAAGATGTTTTCTGGCTCCATCTATAAAAGACAAAACACCATCTGCAGAATTACGAGCAAGAAGTAAGTTCCATGAATCTTTTTTATGTACTCCATTGAGTGTTTCTACTCTTTGGAATACAAACATTAGCATCTTCATCATCATCATCACAATTAGAGACTGAATAAGCCTTTCAGCGTTCAGTCTGGAGCATAGTACCTCTAATAAAATTCCTCCATGATCCCCTATTCAATGCTAATATTGATGCCTCGTCTGATGTTATGCCTTTTACTTCAAAATCATTCTGCGCCGAATCTAAGTACTTTCTTCTTGGTCTACCTCGGCTCTTCTTACCCTCCGCTGCCGAGCTCATGAGTCTCTTAGGTAACGTTGCTTCTCCCATGCGTGTAACATGACCCCACCGTCTCAGTCTGTTCGCTCTAACTGATTCATCTATGGTGTTCATTCCCAGTTCTTCTTTGATTTCCTCATTATGGACACTCTTCTGCCATTGTTCCCATCTATTAGTACCTGCAATCATTCTTGCTACTTTCATATCTGTAACCTCTACCTTGTGAATAAGGTAACCTGTATCCACCCAACTTTCAGTCCCATACAACAAAGTTGTCGAAAGATAGAGAGGTGAACCGCTAACTTAGTCTTGATACTTACATTCTTCTTGCAGAAGAGAGTAGATCTTAGTTGAGCACTCACTGCACTAGCTTTCTGCACATCGATTCCAGTTCTTTCACTATGTTGCCATCCTGTGAGAAAATACATCCCAGGTACTTGAAACTGTCTACCTGTTCTAACTTTGTTCCTCCTATTTGGCACTCAATCTGTTTAAATCTCATTCCCACAAACATTACTTTCGTTTTGGAGATGCTGATCTTCATATCATAATCCTTGCTCCTCTGATCGAGCTCTGAAATATTAGTTTGCAACCTTTCAATCGAATCGGCCATTACAACTAAGTCATCCGCATATGCGAGATTGCTTATTTTGTTTTCGCCTATTTTAACCCCGCCCTGCCAGTCTGCTGTTTTCAACATATGATCCATGAATAGTATGAACAACAGTGGTGACAGGTTGTCTTACCCCTGAAACCTGAAACTACCATGAACCATGAGCTTAATTTGCCATCTACTCTAACTGCTGCCTGACAGTCTACGTCAGGGGTGGCCAACCTTTACAGCAGGCGGGCCAAATGTTTGAGAGTGGATTACCCCGCATGCCGCATTACCGATTTTTGTTTTATGAACCAAAAAAGCAAGTAATATTAATTTTTAAACAATATACAACAAATGTGATTAAACAACATTTATTGTACAAATTATTACACAATTTTATATAATTCAGTTTATTGGGATATCTAGTTTTGTTTCACTGAAGTAAATGAGTCATGTTGACGTCAAGTTGAGTTGAGTTTTCCAGGTGAAAATCGGCAAGTCGTGTTCTCATATATTATTTTATGTAATTCGTCCGACTAAAAAGCTATTCACTCACAAGTACGTGTTTCGAAATAATGAAATCATTTTGTAGCATGTTTGTAACACGCTAGATATTTCTCGTCTAAACATGTTTTATAGAATGTTTCCAAAAGAACGTGATGAGATTTCTCTTAATTGTGCATCGCATTGCATTTCTCAGCATTCCAATTGTAAATGTACAGGTAGTGAACCCATGTCTACAGACAGGGGCGTAGCAAATACAGGAAAACGCAGACGATGTTTCTTGAATGTTGAAATCAGGTTTCGAATTCTTGAGTCAGACGTTAAAGAAACATATTTAATCGTTGCCGTTGTGTGACGTTCGATTGGAAACTGACTGAAGATTTTTGCTCGTAACTGTTGCTCCCAAAGCCAAAGTTTCGTTTGGAATGCAGAAATAAGATGATGTATGACATTAATCAGCTGATCTTTTCCTTGGAGTCTAGCATTAAGATTTATTTAGGTCGCTAGTTATATCGGCCAAGAAAGAAGTTGGATAGCCATTCCTTATCTTCGATCTCCGGGAGTATCTTTCTTTCAAAGAATGGTTATATTTCTTGCTTCAAAACAAACATTTTTTCGCGGTTTAAGCACCTTATTTCTGTCCATTTTGACGGACATATCTCTTAAGGGAATACGCAATGAAAGTTTAACACCGATGTATTTCCAACTTTGCGGGCCTCGTAACTGAACTAAACAAAAACGAAGTATTGTAATTTTTTAAAATATGTATGTTGTACGTGATGTTCAGAATGAAATATCAGTTACGTAAAGTAGTTCCACGCAGCTCTCAAAAACTCCCAACAAAATCTACTTTAAAGTTCCCCGAAGATGTTTAACACCGCAAAACAATGGAGGCGCGTCCCAAGTGTTCACTGATTCAGTGAAGCCCCGGAAAAGTAGCGGATCACGTAAAAAAAAAAAAAAAAAATATTGTCTCTGAATTATGATTGTCCATTTCATTTTAGTTGTAGATCATTTTATTTGCAATGCACACGCGCAAAGCTTTCCTGAAGGCAACATAGCGCCTCACGGTTGTTTTCTTTCGCATTTAAGATTTATCTAAACGCGGCATATTTGGTAAAATTTCAGCAGTCTTTCTGCATGCCTAAGGTAACTGACCGATATTCTTATAATAGCTTAACAGCGCCTTTAGTTGTTTACTTTGCTTTAGTGTTCATGATTTCTGAGGTAACAGTGATTTTGTGACAACCCCTAATAGCGCATATAGTTATTTACTGTTTTTTAGTTTCCATGAAGGGGATTTCAATACTCAATATTTTTTACAGCTAGTGGGAGGAAATTACATGTTTTCAGCCTAATTGACGGTACCACAGAGGTACACTACTCGCCGAATTAACAGTATTTTATTTACGTACGGCATTATAAGTACTTGCGAAACTTCATAGTCTGTTCTCTGAAGAAGTTTTGATACTAGTATTCAGCTACTTTAGGAAATCGGTATTGTAATTCTGAACGTCATGTTATCGTAAACATAAATATTGCTCATGCTTCATTTAACCTGGCAGCCTCACTTTAAAATTTTGAGATCTTTTGTTATGATTCTTAGTGAAAAATATTCTACGTTTCAAGTCTATAACATTATTGGTTGCTCTAAATAACAAAGAAAGACACGTGTATAAACTTGCATTGGGAGGGTCACATCTGTACATTGTACATTTGTAAAACGTAATCGTGAACGTCATTAGTAAAACCACAACATAAGAATTAAAGATTTGAAAGATGGTACTGAGGGAGGAACCATTGCTAATGTCGACTGGTGTACCTATCTGCCATAACTGGATACATAAATTACGTGCGAGCTTACTAAAAATAAAAACAAGCATCATAGATCAGTCTGATTTATTTTCTTATTCACATGTAAATTTACTTATTATATTAAACAAAATAAAGGAAATAAAAAGTGTTGAATATGTAAACTCATCGGTGCACAGACGGTACCCTTCGGTGACTGGAGACGATTCAAAAAATTATTTTCGAACCGAACATTCAACGCTAAGCAGTTGCTGAAGCGATTGCGGTTCAAAGAATGCAACATCAATCTGAAGGCTCATCTGTCGCACGGTGCAGCGAATTGTTACCTTCTGTCACATCGAACAGGAGCTGTAGACGCCGTTGTGTATACGGCATGCTACAAGCTGGCGCTGATGTGTCAGCAACGAAGGAGCACGCTACGTGACTCCAACCTGCAGTCACCGCAACCGAGCGCTCTGGATTTCTAAATCCGAGTGATTACTTCCATCTCCTCCTCACCCCCCCCCCCCCCCCCCCCGCCACGAGGCTAGGCAGGTACCACCGCTGCCCTTCTTTCCGACGGTCCTCTCGCCGCATTCACGACAACACGGCACGGCCGGCGACATCCGCACCTCTGTCACCGCCACCCTCAGTTCACTTCCGCAAGCTGGACTCTGGCCGCCGCGGAATTCACTACTGGCGGGCGGTCGCGCTGCGTCCAACGCTCCTCAGGCTGCCTCTCCCGCCCCCTTCCTCCTTGCACCGTCCACCGCCTCAGCCACATCCGCTCAAGATACTTTAGTGTATTTTTTTAACGATAGTTGAATCAATGAAATGTTATATACCTATTGTAATCCGATATACGAAAGACGCTTAATGGAATGCTATTTTGCAGGTTTTACATGAAATTCAAGTTAATTTTTTTTTTTTTTTTTTTCATATGAAACAGCTCCGCGGGCCAAAACTTACCTGCCTGCGGGCCGCATGCGGCCCACGGGCCGCGGGTTGGCCACCCCTGGTCTACGTAGATCCCTTTAATTGCCTGCAGAAGTTTGCCTCCTATACCATAATCTTGTAGAACTGATAGTAGCTTTCTCCTAGGAACACGGTCATAAATCTTTTCTAGATCTATGAAACATAGATACATTTCCCTGTTCCACTCATAGCACTTTTCCATTACCTGCCGTAAGCTAAAGATCTGGTCCTGACAGCCTCTAAGAGGCCTAAACCCACACTGATTTTCATCTAACTTGTCGTCAGTTAATACTCGCACTCTCCTTCCAACAATATCTGAGAATATTTTTCCTAGAACGCTAATTAAAGAGATACCTCGACAGTTGTTACAATCTTTTCTGTTTCCATGTTTGAAAATTGGCGTTATTACTGCTTTCGTCCAGTCAGACGGAACGTGTCCCGATTCCCACGCCTTTTCAATTATCCTGTGTGACCATTTCAGACCGGATATTCCACTGTATTTGACGAGTTCCGGCTTAATTTCATCCACCCCAGCCGCTTTATTGCACTGTAATCTACTGACCATTTTCTCCATTTCCTCAAATGAGATCCTGTTTCCATCGTCGTTCCTATCCCATTCTACCTGAAAATCTGACACATCATTGAACGTTTCACATACATTGAGCAATTCTTCAAAATATTCCCTCTATCTGCTCAAGGCATCCACAGGATTGACTAGCAGCTTTCCTGACCTGTCCAAAACACTTGTTCATTCCTTCTTCCCTCCCTTTCGAAGACTGCCAATTATGCTCCAAAATGGTTTTCCTGTGGCTTGACCCAGAGTTTCTAGCTTACTTCTAAAGCCTTCCCATGATTTCTGCTTGGAGTCTGCAATTATCCGTTTGGCTTTGTTTCTTTCATCAACATAACTTTCTCTGCTGCCTGATTTCTAGTATGGAGCCATTTTTGAAATGCCTTCTTTTTCTTTTTACAGGTTGCCTTGACTGTGTCATTCCCAAGCTGTCTGCTTCTTCCTGCCTTTACACACTACTGTTCCAAGACATTGTCTACCCACTTCTAATAGTGTCTCCCTGTACCTTGACCATTCCACTTCCAGTGACTGTAAATCATTACATTCAACTAACTGGTACCTTTCTGAGATCATTGTTATGTATTTGTGTCTAATTTCCTTGTCTTGAAGCTTCTCCACTCTTATCCTTCTACACATGGACCTCACTTTCTGCTCTTTTGGCCTCACAAAACCAATTTCACTGCAGATTAAATAATGACCAGTGTCATCAAAGAACCCCCTGAAAACACGTGTCCTTGACTGTCTTCCTGAACTCCTGGTCTGTTATTATTTAGTCTATGACAGGTCTGGTTCCCCTTCCTTCCCAAGTATAGCGGTGAATGTCCTTATGCTTGAAGAAGGAGTTTGTGATAACTAAGCTCATACTGGAACAGAAATCCAAGAGCTGTTTTCCGTTCCTGTTGGCCTCCATATCCTCTCCAAACTTACCCATAACCTTCTGTTCGATTTCCTATTCTGGCGTTGAAATCACCCATGAGTAAAACACTATCCTTATACTTCACTCTAACAACTACATCACTAAGTGCGTTGTAAAATCTGTCCATCTCATCTTGATATGTCCCTTCGCAGGGTGAATATACTGCTACAATCCTAATTTTCTTGCTGGAGATGGCCAAATCTATCCACATCAGTCGTTCATTATGCTGGGTTCGATTGCTTTCCTGATGTAAAACCCTACACCCCACTGTGCTCTTCCTACTTTGACTCCTGACAGTTAGACCTTGTATTCTCCGACTTCGTCCTCTTTCTCTCCCCTTACTCTAAAGTCACCAACAGCTAAAACATCTAACCCCATCTTACTTGAAGCCTCTGCCAGCTCTGCCTTCTTCCCATTGATATTAATAGCTCCCCATCTCATTCCAGATCGTTTGCCAAGTCGTATCGAAGGAGTCCCTGGTCTGTCAATTAGAGGTTGGACTCCGTCATCTCCAAAGGTCCGAGGCACTTTGCTCTGATTGTTGCCAGCATGATATTGAAGTAACTGGGAAGCAGGTTGCTAGCCTTACTTGTCCAGGGCCCCACTGGGTTTTACCCCTAACGGTTGAGGATCTAACCAGCGGATTTGGTAGTCTTTGCCGTCTGAACACAAAGGTGGACTCAGAATTTGTCCGAGATGCCCAACCTTATTCCAAAGTAACTGGTATCCCAACTGTCAGGACCACTTACTTGGCCTGGTCACTCACACGTTGCCCTTGGTTCATGAACTAGGACATGAACCAGTTGCTCAGTGACCGGCGGCCAGTGCACACGTGACCAGCAGCAGCTCTACATTGTACGGTAACCGGCTTCTTAATAGAAGCGACTTATTTACATTTCGTGTGTGCTTTCTCTTGCAGCTCTTTATACTTTAGTGTGCTCGCGTGTTTGTTTATTAAGAATCGCGTTTATTTGTCAGCTCAGTTACTGAATTTTTTATTTATTAGCTCGCGTATATATTTTTCAGATTCGCCGTTAATAAACAGTTCAGCGTTAGGTTTATACTTTACAAAGCTCACAGTTTATCAAACTACTGAGTCCTCTGACGTACTTACTTGGAAGAAACAAAGGTTTTTAGAGTGGCTAGGAACTGTGACTGCTGCGAACGGATGGAGGCAGAGTTGGTGACTCTTCGCTCGCAGCTTCAGGCGGCGTTGGCTTCGCTGGCAACGCATGAGACTGCGGTGGGTGGGCGCCGCTGTTGTGGGCCGCTCGCGGGGGTGCAGCAGACGCCCTGTGCGTCTGTTGTGCCCTCCGATCGGCCTGCGGCTGTGGCCAGCCCGCTCACTGCCCGCGAGGAGGTAGCCCCCCAATCCGTGGTGGATTGGGAGGTCCCCTCAGCGCGTGTCAGGCGGCGTAAGAATTCCCGGGGGACCGAAGTGGAGGCCTCCCCGGTTAGTCTTGCCAACAGATTCGAGGCGCTGTCTGTGGCAGGGGATGTTCCTGATGCGGATGGTGTCGCTTGTCCTGTACTTGCCCCTCTGCCTTCAAGATCCGGGCACTCACAGAGGGTGGGTTTGTTGGTAGTTGGGAGCTCCAACGTTAGGCGGGTAATGGAGCCCCTTAGGAAAATGGCTACTAGGGAGGGGAAGAATTCCAATGTGCACTCCGTGTGCATACCGGGGGGAGTCATTCCGGATGTGGAACGGCTCCTTCCGGATGCCATGGAGAGCACAGGGTGCAGCCAACTGCAGGTGGTGGCTCATGTTGGGACCAATGATGTGTGTCGCTTTGGATCGGAAGAGATCCTCTCTGGTTTTGAGCTGCTATCAGAATTGGTTAAGACTGCCAGTCTTGCTTGAAAGATGAAAGCGGAGCTCACCATCTGCAGCATTGTCGACAGGACTGACTGCGGACCTTTGGTTCAGAGCCGAGTGGAGGGTCTGAATCAGAGGCTCAGACGGTTCTGCGACCGTGTCGGCTGCAGATTCCTCGACTTGCGCCAAAGGGTGGTGGGTTTTCGGGTTCCGCTAAATAGGTCAGGAGTCCACTACACTCAGGAAGCGGCTACACGGGTAGCGGGGGCTGTGTGGCGTGGACTGGGCGGTTTTTTTAGGTTAGATGGCCTCAGGAATACACAAAATGGGTTTCAGTCTCAAAGGGGGCAGGTCAGACACGGGAAGAAAGTAGACATAAAAACCATTGGTGTAACAGTTGTAAATTTTCGTAGCTGTGTTGGGAAAATTCCAGAGCTCCAAGCGCTGATAGAAAGTACTGAGGCACAAATCGTTATAGGTTCTGAAAGCTGGCTGACGCCTGAGATAAATTCGGCCGAAATTTTTTCAAAGGGCTAAATGGTCTTCAGAAAGGATAGAATAAATAAAACAGGGGGTGGCGTGTTTATTGCTGTTACAAACGGTTTATCCTGCAACGAAATTGAGGCAGATACTTCCTGTGAATTGGTCTGGGTAGAGGTTATACCTGACCACCGAAATAAATTAATAATTGGATCTTTTTATCGGCCCCCTGACTCAGACGATGCGGTTGCAGAAATGTTCAAAGAAAGCTTGAATCATATTTCAAATAGGTATCCGAAGCATACTGTTATAATCGGTGGCGACTTTAATTTACCCTCGATATGTTGGCATAATTACGTATTCAAAACCGTGGGCAAATATAAAACATCGTCCGAACTAGTTCTGAATGCTTTTTCTGAGAACTACTTCGAACAGATAGTTCATGAACCCACTAGAATAGTACGTGGTTGCGAAAATACTCTTGATCTCCTAGCAACAAATAATCCCGAGATAGTAAAGAGCATCAAAACAGATACAGGGATTAGCGAACATCGAGTTGTAGTAGCGAGACTGAATATCGAAATTCCCAAATGCACCAAAAATAAACGAAAAATATATCTATTCAATAAAGCAGATAAAAATTCGCTTCACGCTTTCCTGAGTGATAGTCTCCAGTCCTTCAAAACTAAAAATGCGAGTGTAGATCAGTTGTGGCTTACTTTCAAAGACATAATATCAGTAGCAATCGAGAGATTTATACCAAATAAATTAATAAAAGAGGGGGCTGACCCCCCGTGGTACACAAAACAGGTCAGATCACTGTTGCAGAAACAAAGAAAAACGCATGCAAAATTTAAAAAGACACAGAATCCGCAAGACTGGCAATCTTTTACTGAAACTCGCAACCTAGCGCGGACTTCAATGCGAGAATCTTATAGTTGTTTCCACAACGAAATCCTGTCTCGTAATCTTGCAGAAAATCCAAAGAAATTCTGGTCATATGTGAAGTACACTAGCGGCAAAACACAAACAATACCTTCACTACGCGATAGCAATGGTAATACTACCGACGACAGTACTGCTAAGACAGAATTACTAAACACAGCTTTCCGAAATTCTTTCACCAAAGAAGACGAAGTGAACACTCCAGTATTCAATCCAAGAACAGCTGCCAGCATGCGAAACTTAGAAGTAGATGTTCCTGGAGTAGTAAAACAACTTAAGTCACTAAACAAAAATAAATCTTCCGGGCCAGATTGTATACCAACTAGATTCCTCTCAGAGTATGCTGATGCAATAGCTCCGTACTTAGCTATAATTTACAACCGATCACTCAGCGAAAGATCCGTACCCAAAGACTGGAAAGTTGCCCAAATTACTCCAATATTCAAGAAAGGCAATAGGAGTGATCCCCAAAATTACAGGCCTATCTCATTGACGTCGATTTGCAGTAGGATTTTGGAACATATACTTTGTTCGAATATTATGTACTACCTCGAAGAGAACGACCTATTAACCAATAGTCAGCACGGATTCAGAAAGTATCGCTCTTGCGAAACACAGCTTGCCCTTTATTCACATGAAGTGTTAAGTGCCATCGACAAGGGATCTCAAATCGATTCCATATTTCTGGATTTCCGGAAGCCCCACAAGCGGCTTCTAATGAAATTGCGTGCTTATGGAATATCTCCCCAATTGTGCGATTGGATTCACGATTTCCTATCAGAAAGGACACAGTTCGTTGTAATTGACGGTAAGTCATCGAGTAAAACAGAAGTGATATCTGGCGTTCCACAGGGAAGCGTTATTGGTCCCCTACTCTTCCTCGTGTTTATAAACGATTTAGGAGATAATCTGAATAGCTCCCTTAGACTGTTCGCGGATGATGCTGTCGTTTATCGGTTAGTGAAGTCAACAGAGGATCAAAAGCAACTGCAAAGCGATTTAGACAAAATTTCTACTTGGTGCGAAAATTGGCAATTGACACTAAATAAAGAAAAGTGTGAAGTAATACACATGACCACTAAAAGAAATCCGCTGAACTTCAATTACGCGATAAATCAGTCAAACCTTAAGATCGCAAATTCAACCAAATACCTAGGAGTTACAATTACGAACAACTTTGACTGGAGAGAACACATAGAAAATATTGTGGGGAAGGCGAACCAAAGATTACGTTTCATTGGCAGAACGCTTAGACGATGCACCAGCTCCACCAAAGAGACTGCCTACATCACACTTGTGCGTCCTCTCTTGGAGTACTGTTGCCCCTTGTGGGACCCTCACCAGGTGGGACTGACGGAAGATATTGAGAAGGTTCAGAGAAGGGCAGCTCGTTTTGTTTTATCACGTCATCACGTCACGGGGGGGAAAGCGTCACGGAAATGTTGCACGAATTGGGGTGGAAATCATTAAAAGAAAGACGTTATTCATTGCGGCGTGATCTGTTTGCGAAGTTTCAATCACCGACTTTTAGTTCTGAATGTGAAAATATTTTGCTAGCACCCACCTACTTAGGGAGACATGACCATCCCAATAAAATAAGAGAAATCAGATCGAAAACGGAACGATTTAGGTGTTCTTTCTTCCCGCGCGCTATTAGAGAATGGAACGGTAGAGAAAAGTTATGAAGGTGGTTAATGAACCCTCTGCCAGGGACTTAAATGTGATTTGCAGAGTATCTATGTAGATGTAGATGTAGAACCACAGCAACTTGATAAGAAAAAAAAAGGTTCAAATTTTTAAAGACATTTTATAAATAGTTTAGCGTTGCTCCATTTCATTCATTAAGAAATTTCAAAAGAATTTCGTAATTATTACCTATGCATAACAGAGGGACACCATGAATGTACGCACTTTTACGTGGCCTCTGAGCAGAGTTGCCAACTCTGCCACAAAGATTCCCCCTAAATTTACCCTAAAATCCCCTAAATCAAAAGAAATCCTACTAAAAATGCAACCTAGGGGGGGGGACCAGACATACTTCCAATCATCTCAAATGTCAGCAGGTACAAGTTAGATAGAACACCTGATGACGTTGTTTCAGTATGGAATAATCTGTACAATAAGCCGTGGGAAAATACATCGAAAACCACTTCTTTCTGGGCTGAAGTACTGAATGATAAATATGCAGGTGGAAATGCTCGGTTTCTCAACATTGCAAACTTTGGCACCTGTCAACTGTGCTATGTCACCTGAGTGTGGCTCAAGGTTAATAAATATAAGGTTGGGCAGTAAGCGCTCTGCTCTGCCGTTGGTTGGCGTTGTGTCGTCACTGTGAGACTGCGAGCTCCCAAACGGCCTACACAGGTTTAGCTACGGTACGGAATGGGCATTTACATTAACTTTTTGACGAAAGATATTGTTTCTGCTTTAAATACAGAGTGATATTATGCTGTAAAATAATGCAGTTAAGACTGCTGGGTCATACTCTGACGTAAATTTACGCGTTACATGTCAGTATCATATCAGATCGCAAACATATCGACAATGTCTATAATTTGAACTGCTGACTTTAAAAGAACAGGAATCTTTGAAACACTTTTTTCCGTGGAAAATTAAGGAATTCAAACTGTACAACCCTTACATAATCAGTGTCTTTGAAAAGCAGGGAGCATATTCAAGAACGTGCAACGTTTACTTTGTCCTTTCTGTAGCATTTGGAGAGCCACACTTTCTTTAAAGTTCCATCTCGAGGGAAAATATGAAACTATTTCAGTTCCCTTTAAGAGTGTAGGAATTACAACCCGTAATAGCACAGCCTGACATTGTATAAATAATAACAGACGTTGTTATTTGTTGTTGTTATGGTCTTCAGTCCGGAGACTGGTTTGATGCAGCTCTCCACCCTACTCTATCCTGAGCAAGCCTTTTCATCTCCTCATAAGAACGGCAACCCACATCCACTTGAATCTGCTTACTATACGCGTCTCTTGGTCTCCCTCTGCGATTTTTCCCCCACACACTTCCCTCCAATGCTAAATTTACGATTCCCCGATGTCTAAGAATGTGTCCTACCAAGCGATCCCTTCTTTTAGCCAGGGTATGCCAAAAATTGTTTTTCTCATCAATTCTGTTCAGTACTTCTTCATTGGTTATGCGATCTACCCACCTAATCTTCAGCATTCTTCTGTAACACCACATTTCAAAAGCCTCTATTCTCTTCCTGTCCGCACTGCTTATCGTCCATGTTTCACTCCCGTACAAGGCAACACTCCACACAAATGCCTTCAGAAAAGACTTCCTTACACTTAAATTAATATTCGATGTTATCAAATTTCTCTTTCTCAAAAATGCTTTTCTTCCCATTGCCATTCTGCATTTTATATACTCTCTACTGCGACTATCACATGTTATTTTACTACCCAAGTAACAAAACTCATCTACCACCTTCATTGTTTCGTTACCTAATCTAATTCCTTCAGCATCGCCTGATTTTCTAAGACCGCATTCCATTATTTGTGTTTTGCTCTTGTTAATGTTCATTTTATACGCTCTCTTCAACACACAGTCCATTCCATTCAACTGCTCTTCCAGGTCCTTTGCTGTCTCTGAAAGAATTACAATGTCATCAGCAAAACGCAATGTTTTTATTTCTTCCCCCTGAACTTTAATCCCTATTCCAAATTTTTCCTTGCTTTCCTTCACCGCCTGCTCAATGTACAAATTGAATAACATCGGAGAAAGGCTACAACCCTGTCTTACTCCCTTCCCAACTGATGCTTCCCTTTCATGCCCTTCGAGTCTAATAACTGCGGTCTGGCTTTTGTACAAGTTATAAATAACTCTCCTTTCCCTATATTTTACCCCTGCTGACTTCAGAATTTGAAAGAGTGTATTCCAGTCAACATTGTCAAATCCTTTCTCCAAATCTACAAAAGCTAAAAATGTGGGTTTGCCTTTCCTTAATCTATCTTCTAAGATAAGACGTAAAGTGAGTATTGCCTCCCGGGTTCCCATGTTCCTCCTGAATCCAAACTGATCTTCCCCAAGGTCAGCTTCTACCAGCTCTTCCATTCTCCTGTAGATAATTCGTGTTAAAATTTTGCAACCATGACTTATCAAACTGATGGTTCTGTAATTTTCACACCTGTCTGCACCTGATTTCTTTGGAATGGGGATTATTACATTTTTCTTAAAGTCTGAGGGTATTTCGCCTATCTCATAAATCCTACACACCAGTTCAAATATTCTTGTCATGGCTGGCTCTCCCAGAGACTTTAGTAGCTCTGAGGTATGTCATCTACTCCCGGGGCCTTGTTCCGACCTAGGTCTTTCAAGGCTATGTCAAATTCATCTCTCAGTATAGCACCTCCTATTTCATCTTGATCTACGTCCTCTTCCCTTCCTACCACATTGTCTGTAAGTTCATTTCCTTTGTAGAGCTGCTCTATGTAATCTTTCCACCTTTCAGCTTTCCCTTCTTTGCTGAGAACCGGCTTCCCATCTGAGTTCTTGATATTCGTAGAATTGCTTTTCTTGTCCCCAAATGTCTTTTTTATTTTCCTGTAGGCGGTATCTACTTTTCCCCTTCTTATAGATTCTTCTACAGATTTGCATTTGGCTTCTAGCCACTCCTGCTTAGCCATTTTGCACTTCCTGTCAATCTCATTTTTTAATCGTCTGTACTCCATTTTGCCTGTTTCATTTACTGCATTTTTATATTTTCTCCTTTCATCAATTAAATCTAGTATTTCCTGTAATATCCAAGGATTTTTTGTAGGTTTTGCCTTTCTACCTATTTTGTCCTCTGCTGCCTTCACTATTTCATCTCTCAATGCTACCCATTCCTCTTCTACTGTTTTATTTCCCCCTGTTTCTGTCAATTGTTGCCTAAATCTCCCTCTGAAATTCTCCACAACTTCACTTTCCTTCAATTTATCCAAGTCCCATCTCCTTATTTCCCTACCTTTCTGCAATTTTTTCAGTTTCAGCCTACAGTTCATGACTAACAAGTTATGGTCAGAGTCTATATCTGCCCCTGGGTACGTTTTGCAGTTTATCACCTGGTTCCGGAATCTATGTCTTACCATTATAAAATCTATCTGATACCTTCCGGTGTCTCCTGGTCTCTTCCATGTATACAACCTTCTTTTGTGATTCTTAAACTAGGTGTTTGTTACGATTAAATCATGTTCCGTGCAAAATTCTACCAGGCGACTTCCTCTTTCATTCCTCCTGCCCAGTCCATATTCACCTACTATTTTTCCTTCTCTTCCTTTTCCTACTACAGAATTCCAGTCTCCCATCATAATTAAGTTTTCCTCTCCCTTAACTGTCTGAATAATTTCCTTTAGCTCCTCATATATTTCTTCGATCTCCTCATCATCGGCAGAGCTAGTTGGCATATAAACCTGCACTACTGTTGTCGGTGTTGGCTTCGTATCTATCTTGACAATGATAATGCAATCACTGTGCTGCTCATAGTAGTTTACCCGCATTCCTATTTTCTTATTCATTATCAGTCCTACTCCTGTGATACACCCAACTGATTTTGTATTTATAATCCTGTACTCACCTGACCAGAAATCCTGTTCATCCTGCCACCGAACTTCATTAATCCCCACTATATCTAACTTCACCCTATCCATTTCCCTTTTTAAATTCAGGAGGATGTTGTCATCAGGAAAGACAATACTGGCATTCTACGGATCGGAGCGTGGAATGTTAGATCCCTTAATCGGGTAGGAAAATTAGAAATAACAGACGTATTTCAAAGAATTACAGCAGAAGCAATAGGACGTGCGACGAGCTCTCTGGAAATCAATATATTTTCCACTGCATACTTTTTACTTTCAAACTATGAAGCGAAACAAACTATTTAACCCTTTCAATCCCACATTATGAATTCAACTTTGGAAAAATAAAAAGTCTGTGTTTTATGTATTAATATAGTGCACTAAACAGCGAAATATGTGTTTTAAAATTTTTGATGGAACAATTGTTTTATGTCATATATTTTATCCACAACACAGAAGTTTGTATCGAGGTATTTTATGACTTGGGACCTTATTTTGTTGATAGTTAACACTGCCGGATCAATAATGCTAGCATAATTTCATCGCCACAGCACCAAAGTCCAGACAATTCACTGCCGAAATAAAATAACTCGAACCACTCACAGCCACGTACAGACGACAACGTAACACAACCTCCAAGACGAATAGATTATTGCCTCAGAAGTGTCTAGACGCCGTACCAAACGGCAAAATGTCGTACTAGAAACATGTTGTTCATCAACAACAACAATGCGACTTTATGGACTGATACACGAAATACGGTATAAATCAGCTTTTACTGCGTTTGTTGTCGAGGAACAACACTGGGAATGAGAGGCTTAAGCAAATGCAGCAGTAACGGTAACACACATACACACGAGTTAGCATCCAACATTGCCTATTGTTTCACTCCCAGGTGTCCCACAGTGACGTCATTCGCAGAACGGCGAAAACGTGTAACCTACTGCGCATCACTTACTGCGTCCCCCTGGTGTCGCTCTGGCTCTGAAACCCCCCCACCCCCCAAAGGAAAAAATTTATCTACGCCCCTGTTTAAAGGACAATATTTTTATCTTTGGCTGTTACTTTTAAATATCAGTCTTCGGATCGGTTAAAATAGTTACAGAGTACATTGTCCCTTACCGAACACGATTTTCACTATCGTATTCGGTAACGAACAAATTACTTTATAACTAAAAAATTGATATGAAGAAGGGCAGCTGTCCCGAAACCGGTCATTTAAGTAATATAAGCGATCTAAAGACTAAAGATGAAGTATTTTAATTCAAATCAGGATCTAGTAATTCTCTTAAGACACATAGTCTATGTCTAGTTTTGATAAATGTTTATATATCCACACATGACTGTACTGTACGATATGAGAAATCTTGTTGCAAGTTTGTTCAAACATAATTCGATCTTCTACAGTGTCTGGAGTTGTCATTTCCCTCGGTGTTTCACAAAATTGTCAAATTTTAAGTAGACGCATAGCTTAATGTTGTAGCTAGTTCGCAGTTTCGTGCGTATTGTATTTTTCTTTGCACTCGCGCCACACGAGTCAAATGTCAAGTGATTGTATGAACAAGCTCCATATCTGCGCACAATCCGCTGCACAGTGAAAGTTTCATCACAGTATATGTTAAAAGGCTAGTTTACACCACGACACTGCGTTTCATGAAAACTGCGCTACTGGCCAGTGCGCATGCGCGGCAGGCGTTCGCGCAACTCGTTGACGAAACTGAGTAGTTTCGGCAGGTTCCAACTTTGGCGAAACTGATTGCGCGTGTTTTTAGGTTAGGTTATGACCAATACAGAACAAAACACAACATAAAGGGGGGAACGGGAGAAATAATTCGGGTTTTTAACATATATGCGTTGCGTAGGTGTTTATGCGGTTTTAACGGCTTGTTAGTGCTCTTCTGGCAATAATTTGTGAAATTAAATATTGATGGGTTGACGATTAGTGAATTGCAGACTAAAATACATCCAATTCGAAATACCTGTACAAATGAAGTACGGTATGGCAATTGTGGATTTCGGAACACAGTACAAGTACTGCAGAGACGAATATCTACTTGACAAGAAACGTAGTGCAATTTGTAATTTCAGTTCTGGTAACAATGCTTCGCCTATAACGGTAACTTGTTTTTTTATTGGATTACTAACTCTGTTTAAAAGGAACGTAAACTGCTATGGTGACATTCTAAGTTGTTTAAAATAGCTTCTAGGGTCTTCAATCACAATTTCTTTCAGCAAGGTCGCTGAGCAACAGAGCTGGCTTTTTTTTTTTTTTTTTTTTTTTTTTTTTTTACTGCTACCAAAACTTTCATTCTACGGCCACTACGACACTCGCACAAAACAACGAAACTAAAGTGTATTGGTGCCGTGTATACAGACATACACGAAACCAGCTGCGCGCAACGAGTTTCGCAACCTAGTGTCGTCATGTAGAGTGTAGACTAGCCTTTATTATAGACTGTGGTTTCATTCTGCACGCTCCATGCTGTATCGAACGCTGCGCCGTATCGGCATAGACCTATGCGTATCGGGATATCTCAAACCTGTTCGAAGCCAAATATTGTTTACCCAGCCCAGCCCTACTTTTTGCAGAAAACTACGTCGTCACTTGATCATTATCCGTATTATCCGACACTGTTAAAAATGTTCTGGAGAAAAATCTTTACTGGATAGCCTTTCATAATATGTTCTCTTATTATTATTTTCGTTGAAAGGGTCGAAGTATTTCTTCGTACATCAGTAGGGACGGTAATACAACGTAGGCCTATGTTTCATTGAGATCTTGACTTAAGTTACAATGCCCTACTGGATGTGGGAATGTTATTTAGGTCTCCATGGTAGCGCGCCCAGTATGGCGATTTGTTTACACGCAATTCAGAACTCGACACTATCCCCTTAAATGTAGTGTATAGTGCTTCTGAACCATGCCTATTCTTGTAACAGATTACGAATGGCGACAAACGGAAGCTGTTGTCATTATCAGGGTTGGTCTAAGAAACGTAAACTCCAAAAACGTCGACATTTTTACACTGGACAAATATGTAAAGGTAAATTTGGACCCCAAAACGTTACACTATTTGTGTTGAACTAAAGATTAATCGTACTTTGTAACCTAGTATTTGTTGCTTTTACGAATCTATCAGTGTCGATATTGGTTTAAGAAAAGATCGATATTTAAAACGAAAAGATCTTTTGTTTTTAAATCAACAAAATTGCAGTCGAGGTTTGTAAATAAAACACCATTACGAATTGCTGCAATTTTTACTGGTTGAAGAAGCCGACTGATTACAGTTTGTTTGTATAATAAAGCAACAGATAGTAGTAGGGGAGAATGGTGGCGGCACGTTTGAAGTTCCACGAGGTTTTTTTTTTTTTTTTTTTTTCAACTTCCCAATTCATATATCCTTCCTATTCATTGTTCCACATATGTGGCTCGGCTTTTTCAGTACTGTAACCCTTTGTGTTATAATTTCGCAGATGTGCCGAAACTCAGTTGATGCTACCCATAAAATCGAACTTACTCAAGGTTCTGAAATAAGTGAACATGACTGTTACTACCCACACACATCCACTCTGTACCACCAGTGCCGTAACTAGGACTTGACTTTGGGGGGGGGGGGGGGGGAATAGATCTGCTTGACGAGCAAAATTTTAGTCAGTTTCCAGACAGACTACCATCTACCACTCCCTTTGAAGAAACTAATTCACTCCCATCCAATGAAAGATTGTGGTAAAACACCCAAAGTTTTCAATCTTTACCTTTACCAAATTGCTGTTATACCATTTCTTTTCTTTCTCTCTCTCTTTTTCCTTTCTTTTTTTCTTACTTTTTTTTTCTTTTTTTCGGGAGGGGGGGTTCTATTCCCCTCATCCCCCCCTCATAGTTACGCCACTGTGTATCACACATTACTTATTAACTACTACATGAAGCAGAAGCATCTCGGTTCCTAAGGTAAATAGTTCAACTAACATTGGAATAAATTTTGGTGTGGTGTATACAGCCAGAATTGTTCATTGATAGATGAAAAAGCTAGCTGCAGGCTCATATGTCAGTGAAGAAACTCAGTTATATATTTCTGGGCAGGAACTGTTACTCAACTTCGAAACAATAGTGGAATAAGCCCTGAATTCACATTTACCTGGAAAAACAGTTCATAGTGGGAGGTACAGTCAGTCGCATAGGCTTACATTCACGCCATAAATACAGTAAACAGCAAGTTTATATTGGTGTAAAATATAGAAATATCAAAGGAAATATAGTGGTCTATCAAAAACACTATGCAGGTAGTTGCATGTCATTCAACATAATACTCAACTTGACTCGGATTTCTTTCAAATTTGGTGCATTATTCAAATAGGAAATAAAAAATAGCCACATTGCTTAAGTAGGCCCAATAAGATAATTGTGAAGGAAGTTACCACTCTACAAAGTTTGGAAATTGTGTCATATTTAAATGTGTCTCTTGCACCATAAATAGCCTATAATATCTACAATTCTTGTTGTATTTCAGATACCGTACCGGTACAGCAATGTAACATTGTAAAGTACCGGTAATGGTAGAGCTTTGCCATGATATGCGAAATTGTGGATTTCTAAGAACTTCCAGATTCAAAGACATTGATTTTTGACCTTGAATATCTCAAAACACCCCACCTTCATTTTTAAATATATTTTACTGCTCGAGCATGTTACTATAACCCTTTCCACCTGAACCCACTTGATCATGCAATTTTTTAAAAAAATTTATTGATTTATTTTGCTCCTACCTTGGTCTTGTGATCTGCTTCCAACCGACATGTCATGATCCTGCAGGCTTCATTTTTTGCCTGCACTATCATCACTTGTCATTTCTGAAGCATATTAGAAGACTGAGGTCAGTGTAAAAACTAAATCTGAAGTTGCACAGTAGTATGGGTTTGGGTGTAAATGGATAAATGTGTTAAATATCAAGACAGAATACCAATGAAATCATGTCCAAGTATTTATTTTTGTCAGCGATAGTGTATTTGTGTCTGGTTTTCTCCAAAACAATAGACTACAGCAATCACTATTATTCTGACCAATTGATGCACATTTTTTGCATTGAACAGCCAACAGAGAGACTTTATTTCAACTGGTCATTACTAGCTTCTTTAATGATAGTTGCTTATTTTTTGAAACTGGTGTGCTGTAAGTACATAGTAGCAGTTAAAAAAAAATTGTTCCCAGTCAAAATTGTATTGTTCCAATCAATTTAAAGAAGACCATTCACTCAAGGCTTATAAAGAACAAGTAATGTTTAGGAGTGGGTAGCAAACAAGTGTCCTAACATATTGCTAGATAGAACCATTTTAAGCAAATGTCACAATCCAAATAACCCCTGCAGATGGTGCAAGTCTCACCTGTGTTAGGTACTTCCAAAGAAGATATAAGTGAAGATGAAACAGCATCAGAATTAACATTATTCTTTATATACTAGCCTTGAGTATTTTGATTAATCTCCTGTGAAGAACGAAAGCTTCACCATGAGAAAAAGGGCCCAAAGTAAAAATTGAAAAAGGTTGCCTCAGTGTTGGACCATATTTATATGTCACAAATGCAAAAAGAATGGGGAAAGAGAAATCATAGTTTAGCTGAAAGAAAGTTTCACAATACAGACTGTATGTGTAACAAAATGCAACTTTTCAGTGTACATGGTACGCATCAAAGAGCAAAACTGTTAGTGGAAGAACTTGGTATTCTAGTGATGCCAAATCCAGAGACTGGTATGACACTGTGTGAGAAAACTGTTCAGTGCGTAGGTCTGCATGATTATTACTGCGATAACAATGTGATGTCAGGAAGGAAAGACTGGGTCCGTGAAAGCAAATGCTACTGGAGTACATAAGCAGAGACACCTAAAGTGCCATAGTCCTAAGGAATTGTATGAATCTTTTAAAGATACATACTGAGAGGTAAATATTGGAGTCTTAAATTTTTGCAAGTTACTGCCATAGCAGTATTTTCTTGCCACATGTCAAGAACCAGTAAGCTATGAAATAAAGAATTTATAAATATACCGTACTTCAGCTTACTGTACGTAGAAACTACTCTAAATGCACCAGATCATGGAAATTAAGCAAAACAGGTTTGACCAACTTTTGGATGGGTCATCATCTAAGCCTACTGAGCACTGTAAGCAAACAGGGTCCACTTGGCTGTTGAAAGGAATATTGAGGAGCTACTTGGTAATAGTAGTGACACTACTGCATCTGTTGACAAAGCCAGGCTGAGAATGACATCATGGCCTGTCAGTGTTACTGAGCTTTCCAAGATATGTTCAAACGGAGTCCCTTAGAAACTGACAACACAGTATTGGTCTGAGTTCATGCATTTTACCAGACATTTCTTCCCACACTCTATAGCTGTTTTGAATAGAATAAGTAGTAAATTTCACACTACCCTCTGCATGCATATCACAGGATTTTGTAGAGTATTTATATAAATAATACAAACATTTATTCAATTACTGATGTAAATTCTGCACTGTGATGCTAAAATATTCATTTAAAGAGATAGATTTGCTGGCCAGTACATGCCTTAGTTTTGTACCACCGATAGTCACACAAAGAAACACAAATGGAAATGAAAAAATAGGACACTGCTTTTGAAACTATGTTCCTTCGTCAGGTAGGAGAGGAAGGAAGTAAAGGAAAAAGAAGGGGAAGGTTATTCACGGCCTAGCCCATGAGGTGATATGTCCACTTGAACAACATTTGTAATTTCATTGGAATGTAACAATTTGTTATTTCATTGGAATGTAACAATTTGTAATTACAAGTTATTCAAATTCAATGCTGGAAACACTCTGAAGGAAGCATGCAATTCAGGTTAAATCTGCAGCATACGTTTGTGGCAACAAGAGATGCACATGATTTTCTTTTCAACATAGATGTGCATCATGGGTGGTAGTATCAACACTATATAAAAGTGGAACAGGATGGAATTGTTTTATCATGCAGTTGTTTTGAGATAACAGATTCAGTATGTCTTGTAGAACACAGCAAGCATCTTTTCAGTTCAATTCATTTATTTGTCTGCAGACAACAGTAGTTTGCAAACTTTTAGAATACATTTAATAATGGAAAGTCAAGTTCTAATTAACAATGTAGAAATAGGACAGTTTACAACTCACCGCAAAGACGTGATGACGAGCAGTGACAGTCACATACAAAACTTCTAGATAACGGCCATGGCCTTCTTCAGAAATAGAAACAATTGCACATGCACACAACACAGTCACACAACCGTCATCTCTCACTGCCGCACTTCTGATCATGCTCTGTGACGTGGAAATAGGGGAGGGGAGAGGGGGTAGGAAGGTTGCATCATGGTGGTGGGGAAGGATACATCACAACCTTCCAGAGTATGTACGTATTAGATGGGAGGAACAAGATGCAGCTTAGGGATGGAGTGGGGAGTTTGGTGAGTGGAGGAAAATAAAATAAATAAAACGAACGCACGCACACCCCGCACACACATACGCACGTACACACAAACACACACACACACACACACACACACACACACACACAAAGCACTCAAAATAGGAGAGGTTTAGGATAAGAGAGGTGGGAACTGTTGGGGAAAAAGGAAAGTTATCGTAAGTTGAGGCCTGGATAATTTCGGTATTGGAGAATGTACTGTAGGGATAACTTCCATCTGTGCATTTCTTCTAAGCTGGTGGTGGGTGGAAGGATCCAAATGGCCCAGGTTGTGAAGCAGTCATGGAAATCAAGCATGTGCTCTGCTGCATACTGTGCCACAGTGTGTTCCACATTGCCTTCAGCCACAGTTTCGTGGTGGCCATTCATCCTAATGGACAGCTGGTTAGTCGTCATGCCAGTATAGAAAGCTGCACTGCAATTGCAGCACAGCTGATAAATTACATGGGTGCTCTCACAGGTGGCCCAGCCTCTGATAGGGTAGGATAAGCCTTGAAGGACTGGAATAGGAAGTGCTGGGTGTATAAGCTGCACCTGGCTTTATAATGCACACTACACTATAAGCTGTATATAGTTCATTACTAATCGAGTTGGTTAAATACCTCCCATTGTCATCAGAAAGCACAAGTACCTTTTTCTTTCTTCTCTTTGATGTTTTGTTAGTTCTTCTGAGTAACTGAGTGTTCCTTCACTGAGACCTCATTTTCCATTACATGTAATTAGTATTTTTCATCCTGGGGCTTCATAGCACTAAGCTTTTGGAAAGCGCTTACAGATGCACTGAATATTTGGTTGTTTTCAAAATGTTTGTTAAGCTTAAGGGACTTAACTGTGGGGTCATCAGACCCTAAACTTACAAACAATTTATAAACCACCTTATACTAAAGACGACACAGATATCCATGCCCGAGGGGGGATTCGAAACTCCGATGGGGAACGGTCTCACACATCGTGCCTCAATGCGCTTGGTCGCTCCGTCGTGGCTGGTTGTTTTTATTTTTACTTAAAGATGACCTAAAATCACTTAGGCCTAACAATTCTTGTCTGTTTATTGAGGAGAGTCTACACCTGTACATGTAACAGAAGCATTTTTGCATTGGTTACATTTTCACTTCTTCACAGCATGTTCAAGGAAGAGTAGTTGCCAGAAGGGATTGTGAATTATCCTTCAGAGAAGTAAGTGACTGTGTCAGACATAACCCAGCAACTGTTCTGTGGATCTATATTCGCTGGATGCAGGCGGGACTGACAAGACCAATTGCACCCACTTCAGTGCACCACTACATTTGATGAGAGCCATATTGTACACTTGGAAGTAGTCTTGTGTAGTTTGCAAATGAACTAGTTCGGAAGAGAGCTCCCACAGGTGAACTTCGCAAACTAGTTCGCAGATCCCTCGCCTCTTAGTTCGTCCGCTCCTTTTCCTAAGACTGACGGGAAACAGCGAGAGGACACGAGAGCGCAGAGAATCACGTGATTCCCTTCTGCCAATTACCTTCATTTCGAGTTGAGATGCAGCTCAGCTGTAGTTTCATAGTTCACTGCCACAAGAAATCTATTTAAAAAATAAAATACTATGAGTACTCTGTATGCAAAGTAGTTGAATACCATTGTATCACCCAATTGTGTAAATAACTGGTTTATTTGCCTAAGTATTTAATCTTAACTTGCCCAAAAGTACGGGTAGTAGCACATGATTTGGCAACACTGATTCATTGTATAAAAGAGTTATCATAAAATGCCAAGATATAGAGATAACTCTAAACTTAAACATGAGAAATTATCCACAAACTGTTTCTTTTGGTTTGATATCGTAAGCGGCTCAAGCAGCAAGCGCATGAAGCAGCTAAGTTGGGGAACTTCCCCCTTCAGCTGCACACGCAGACCATGCGGCTCACTGGGAGCGGACAAACTAATAGAGCGAACTAGTTCGCAGCAGAGCCATGAACTAAAGTGAGCGCTCCTGATCGCGAACTATTATGCATAAGTCTACTTGGATGATTGATTGCTCTACTACATTATGAACCATATCACATAAAATTTTGTCTGATGCACAAGCAGTGTCTGCCTATACCAGTCCAGGTTGTATGCACCAGAGGGGACTGCCCGCAAGCATCCATTGCTGCATTTACCACTGTGTCAGAGCTACATGCAATCGTGCCAGCTAGTGATATAAAGAAGGCACTGGGACTGTGTTTTGATACCAGTGCCAGTGTAGTAACTTTATTAACACACGAAAACAAACTCTCTACAGCTAGTGTATTTCATCATGGTTCACTGCAGATTGCCATGCCCTCCTGAGTCCAGGCGAGTCCCAGTTCACTTAGGCGGTGCTACCTAATTGCTGTAGCGCCCCTATATTACTTTTCGCACATTATACTTGGCAGTAGATTTGAATTAACGACGCACTGTCACAACACTTTTCACCCTTTGGGAAATTCACTTCAGACTGCAGAGGTGTTGTACAGTGCGGAGACATCCATTGGCTCTTGATGTGTTGCAGCCAGGTCACATGGTGCCATACGAATGTATGGGTGAAACTGCCCCAGACGGGGGGCCCTTTGCATGGAACACAGACCCGTGACTGAATGATGGGTGACATCTCTGAAGTATTGTCTGCAGGTGGCAGAGAAGTCGACATGCTCTCTGCTGGAGGCATATGTCCCTGGGACTGAATGACAGGTGACAGCTGTTACGCCTCTGGTGCATGCGGCTGTGATGCTGGCACACCTCCCCACACAATCAGTCCATGTGATAGAAGCACATCTTCTGCAGGAATATGTTGAGTGCTCAGAGTTGTGAGTAGTAAAGTTGGGACCAATAGATGGTGTCTATTGACTTCTGAAGGAGAATTAATAGTCCTGTGTGGAGACAATGGCGGGTTCACTGCCTGTGGACTTATCTGGTCAAAATGGCGAACAACCAATTCCTTCATCAGTACAGATGTCACACAACTGTCGTCCTCATAAACTTTTTGATGGTTCCTTTGATCTACTTGGCATGAGAGCCATACCCCCGTACCCAGACAGAGGCACCTACCCGGAACTTGTCAAGAGGTTGAGGAACAGCCTGAGACTGTTGGGAGTGAAGCAGATGTAATGATGTGTGTGGCTGATAACCATGTAAGAGCTCGGCCGGGCTGTGATCACCCATGGGCGTAAATCGATAAGAACTTAGAAAGTGAAGTAAAGCATCTTCCATAGAAAACTCATTGAGGAACTTCATTTGACACTTGAATGTGTGTACAAGATGCTCGACCTCCCCATTCGACTGTGTACTGTGACATGACGGATACCGAGGCCGGAACAGAAATCTGCAAAAGCCTGTGAGTAAAACTGAGGACCATTGTCTGTGACAAGTGTTGAGGGTAGACCTTCAAGGGTGAAAATCTTTGCCAATGCATTTGTGGTTGCTGCAGTGGAAGGGGACACACAGCGAACCACAAAAGGAAAATTGGAATAAGTATCCATGATGATAAACCAGTAGGCACAAAGAAAAGGGCCAGCAAAATTGGCGTGGACCCATTCCCAGGGGCGCACTGGGGCAGGCCATGCGTAAGGGTCAGCTCGGGGGGCTGCTGACTGTTGAGCACATTTGGTAGACAGGGTGACCTTGCGTGAAATGTCTGCATCAATTCCTGGACAGTAAACATGTCTGTGAGCCAGATTTTTAGTGTGGGAAACGCACCAACGTCCCAGGTGTAACAACTGAAGAACAAGTTGACACAGAGAAGCAGAAACCACCACCTTTGGAATTGCTCCATCTATAGAGAGGAGAACCACACCATCACAAACAGACAGTTGCAGATACAAGACGTAATAGTTACAGAGAGGGTCAGATGCATTGCCAGAGGGTCTGTCAGGCCACCCTCGTTGAATGAACCTAATCACCTTACAGAGAACTGTGTCATCAGTTGTGGCAGAAGCAACATGGTCCCCTGTAATTGGAAAACCAGCAACCGCATGACATTCGTCCTCATCCACATGGAAACAGAGTAACTCATTGTGGTCGAAAATGGTGTTAAGAGCCATAGGCAGCCATGATAAGGCATCAGCAGTTGCGTGCTGGGCCGTGGAGTGGTAATGGATCTCATAGTGAAATTGAGACAAGTATAAAGCCCAATGTTGCAACCTATGTGCAGCTTTATCCAGAAGTGATGCTGAAGGATAAAACAGGGAGACAAGAGGCTTTTGGTTGGTAATGAGATGAAACTTGGAACCATACAAGAAAACATGAAATTTTTTTAAGGCATACACTATGGCAAGTGCCTCTTTCTCAGTCTGAAAATAATGACTTTGAGCATCTTTGAAGCATAAGCAATAGGCCGTTCTGATCCATCATCATATCAGTGTGGAAGGACGGCCCCAAGACTATATTAGGTATGTGCCCGTGGCCAACACCAGTTGCCACCCTGGGAAAAACGTGCCTAGACACGGCGCTGACTAAAGTTGATCTTTGAGGCAGGCAAAGGCGCATTCATCAGTCCAGTTGAAAGGAATGTTCTTACGGAGCAGCTGATTCAATTGATCGGCCATGTCAGCCGCAGAAGGAAGGAATTTATGATAGTAGGTAATTTTGCCAAGTAATACCTGAATGTCTTCAACATTAGACGGCTGTGGGAAGGCCGCGATAGCATCAACATGCTGACTTAAGGGACAGATCCCGCCATGGGACAGTTGAAACCCCAGATACAAAACAGAAGACTGAAAAAATTGAGATTTAGTGAGGTTACACTTCAACCTCGCCGACAGGAGAACTTGAAAAAGTGCGCAAAGATTGGCAAGGTGCTCATCTATGGAAGCCCCTGTAAACTATGATATAATCTTGGTAGTTTATGCAACCAGGCCCAGAAGCTGTCAGTTGTTCTAAAAAATGCTGAAATATAGCCGGTGCACTGGCAATGCCGAATGGCAACCTTTGGTATTGATACAGGCCAAATGGAGTGTTTAAGATGAGACATTTTCTGGAATCTGCGTCCAAAAGCAGTTGGTGATATGCCTCCAATAAATCAATTTTGGAGAAGAATTGACCAATCCGCAAGCTTGGCAAACAACTCGTCAGGACGAGGAAGAGGGTAAGTATCAATGAGACATTGGACACTGACGGTCTTTTTGAAATCGCCACACAACCGCACTTTGCCATTGGGTTTGCAAACCACAACGAGGGGGGATGCCCATTAACTACAAGTAACTGGTAGGAGAGCCCCCCAAAACACCAACCTGTCTAATTCAGCCTTGACTGGGTCACATAATGCTACTGGAAGGGGGCGGGCATGGAAAAATTTGGGGCGGGCCGCCGGTTTGAGCATTATATGTGCCTCAAAATCAATAGCGCAGCCTAGGCTGCAAGAGAAAATTGAGAAAAGTTCAGTACACAATGCATCTAACTGATTGTAAAGAATATCATCACTTACCAGATGTACATTGTCTGTAATGGAGAATCCAAAAAGTTGGAAAGCATCATACCCAAACAAGTTTTCCGTTCCTGCATGATCAACAGCATAAAAGGTGAGAGAACGAACAAACGACTTGTAAGAAGTGGACACCTCAAATTTGCCGATAATCGGAATTTTCTGTTTGTTGTAAGTCCGCAAATTGCGCTTGACAGGAGACAATGGCAGAGAACTCAATTCCAAGTATGTGTGTGTATTTATGAGAGTGACAGCAGAACCTGTGTCTACCCGCATACGAATATTTTTTTCAATGACCTGAACATCTATATACAACTTACTAGTATTGGAAAGTACACAATTGACAGTCATAACAGAGTTGTCATCTTCAGCAACAGCTTGAGTCTTGTGAGACCAGCAGACTGAGGCAATGTGACCTTTCTTATGACAGGTGTCGCACGTGGTCCAGCATTGAGGACAATCTACCCTCTCGTGCTTGATAAAGCAACGCAGACAGGATGGAAGTGCCGAACGTACCTGATTTTGCTGCCCACGGCTGCTGCATCTGCCACTGTTGCTTTTTTTTAGTGTGCTGTTGGCCCGCTCGTCATTGTTGATGCGCGTGTATAGCGGCAACTTCCCCATCGTCATACGAAACAGACACGTCGTCTGGTGCAGCTTCAGACTGCACAACACTGACTTCCATGTATTCATCAATTTGGCTGACTGGACAATGACCTTGACACAACTGACGTAAGCGTCTGTGGTAAGTCACGTAACGACGCTACGTGGCAAGTGGTTCATTTTTCACTAAAACTGTGCATACCAGTTCCTGCAGAGGCTCCGGAATTTGCATCACTAGTGACCACAGTGGTGCAGTGAACAATGGATTTGAACAACCAAATGGAAGGACATTGTTTTACTATAAAATCCTGATTTCATATACATTACCATTACTTTCAAATTACAGTCTGGAGACACAGTTGAACTGTTACCTTATCCGTTACCACACTGGTTCTGCATCCAGTATTATGGTTTGGGATGATAATGAATTCCACTCCCTTACTCTCCAACTACACATTGCCAGCATACTAAGCAGCCAGCATTACATCGCTGAAGTGTTGGAGTCTGTTGTTGTCCCATACATTTGGAGCTACGTAACTTCCCCATTGCAACAGGATATTGCACAATATTGTACACACTTGGCACACAATGTTTAAGACTTCTTTGTCACCCATTGAATTCCATTGCTGCCTTGACCTCCCTGTACTCCCAGTATCTCACCTGTCGAAAACATCTGGTCAAATTTGTGGAACAACTTCCGCAGGATATATCACCTATTACTACACCACATCACCTTTATCATTTTGTGGAAGCAGCATGTACTGTTAGTTCTCAACAACACATCCAGAGTCTCCTTGATTCAATGCCAAGGCATGCAGCGGCAGTTGTATCCAGCAATGAAGGTGTCGCTATTTCTGTTCTGTACCAAACTCAGGTAAGGACTGGTCAGTCACTCTCTCTCTTTTGGACAATTTTTTCAGATATGATACTATTGCATCTAGTTTATTGGACATATAATTCTTTGTACTTGTTTTAGTCACCCTTTGTAGTTTTGTAATCATTGTCACTACAACTGCTTTATGACTTCAAGTTTAGTGCCTTGAAAATTTGTCAATGAAGCAAGAAAAAGAGTTTAGTGTGTTGAAATATGTGAGTTGTTTACCTGCTACAGCAGTGCAGCATCCATTCAAGAAGAAACAAATAAAAAAAAATTAAAAAAATAAAAAAAAATTAAAAAAAAATGTGAGTCTTGGTATCAACAATTCAGGGACATTGGTTATGTCTGTAACCATAAAAGTGCCAGATGTTCAATGTTCATCACTATCAAAATGATTGACTTCCAGGTTGCTGGAGTTGGCTTATTCATGAAGATGATAGGCTCTGTTTCCTTGGTTCTCTTGCTCACCTCATCTCAGGTCTTGTGAATTTTTTCTTTGGAAATATATTAAATCCGAAGTTTACATTCTCCCACTACCCGCAAAAAAGAAGAAAGAAAGAAATAAAAAAAGAAAGAAAGAAAAAATAAAAGAAAAAAAAAACACCCAGAGAATGCATCAGTTTCAATGCAATGGCCACTGAAATGATGTTGCATAAAGTATGGAACACATGTCTACCACTTCGACCCATGTTTTATGACCAGTAGAGCACAATATGAAAATCTGCTCAACTTGCAGATCTATTTATGCATCAATCACATTTGTATGTGTAATACTATGGAAAATATAAAGCTTTGAAAATGAATGAATCATTTTGTTAGCCATATGTGTTGTGTTTTTTTCTTTAACATTGTTTTGTCCTTCATTTATCTAAGAAATTGCTAAATGCATTTTCTTTTCTAGGCAAATTATCCACCCTTTCTCTTTGAAGTTTTTCTGTGGGCACCTGTGAAGAACTCCGAAAGTAATTGCACCTTGACTAGTACAGAAATTGTCTTTGAGCTACAGAAACTGGAACATAAACTCTGGGAAAGTTTGGAAGCATCAGTTACAAAAGACGAAAAGCAGAAACTCAGGCAACAATATGTTGCAGAGGCTCTTGAACTTGCAGCAAAAGAAAAAGAAAGAATTTCTCGTAAGTATTAATGTATACTGTATCTTGGTTAAGATATTTGTTGTTACCAACTTTATTTGTATTTATTAATATTCCAAAATAGCTATTACTGAATATTATCATCAATTTGTGAAGAAAATATGTTCTCTACTACTGTAGAAAGGCCACTCATTGTTTTATCTGTTACTATAACTCTCACAAGTTCTTAGCCAATTTACTCCAAATTTGTCTACAAAACTCTAATAAATATTTGGATGGACGTCTTTATATATAATAATTCACCTTGTAGATGTTTGTGCTCATGAAACTCATAATGTAGTCTGACAGTTAGTTTCAAATTTTGACACAATGTTGGGTTTCTCAGGCATGATGTTCTTAAGATATCCACTTTGCCGTAATGCTTAAAGGATTGGTGATGAAAAGACAGGGAATTGATGACTGGTGAATATTCAAATTTTATTCATCCAGTATTTCAGAATAAGAGCACTTAGTGACTTGCAATAAACCTTACAGGTTATGAAGGAAAAGAGTTAATTGCTTAATAAATTGTCAAAGTTTCTGTAGTAAAACTTCCATTTTGAGTATAATGATATAATTTATTACTTATGTATTATTTATTGTATTTTTTGACACCCGTTAAAGATGATATTCACATATGTACCTGTAAAATTATATCGCTCTTTGACACATGGTTCAATAGATATGATGTTACAAACACAAATGTGTGTAAAAAAACTGATGCATCATGCTGGGACCTTAATGAATTACTGCTTATTCTGATCACAACACATTTCCCGGGCAGTATCCATAAAAGTACCACTAAATCTATTCACAAAAATATATTATCCTACAATATATGGTTAAGGAGATAAACGATTATAAAGTTTGCCCTGCATGAAAATGAAACTGCAGGGCAATTTCAATCTCAGTTCAGGCAGCTCATACCACAGATACCTTTTACATGCTCTCTGGAGTCATATGGTGTAAACAAGCAGAGAATCATTGATGTATATGAATATGGTATAGTCTTATAAACAGTACAACATACTCATGTATTCCACATCCCCTTCTAAGCCCCTTGATCATTTTCTACCAAACTTGGTAAACATATTATTTACATAATTGAAAAAAAATACTGTAAGTGTTTAATGTAGGTGATGATGGGGTGGTGGACAGAGAAGGAAAGTTGAGGATGTAGAAAGAGGTAGATAGCAGTGAAGAGATGGAGCTCCACCCCATATTGCTAGACACGTGAAAGATCTCTTGCACGCGTCGTTTGGTGATGATCGTGTGCTCAGCAGCCACTTTTGTCATGCTTGGCCTCCCGGGTCCCCAGACCTCAGTCCATGGGATTATTGGCTTTGGGGTTACCTGAAGTCACAAGAGTATCGTGATCAACCGATATCGCTAGGGATGCTGAAAGACAACATCCGACGCCAATGCCTTACCATAACTCTGGACATGCTTTACAGTGCTGTTCACAACATTATTCCTTGACTACGGCTGTTGTTGTGGAATGATGGTGAACATATTGAGCATTTTCTGTAAAGAACATCATATTTGATTTGTGTTAATTTGTTATGCTAATTATTGCTTTTGTGATCAGATGAAGTGTCATCTGTTGGACATTTTTTGAACTTTTTTTCCCCTACTAAAACCTCATGTCATTCCAAGTATGTGTGTCAATTTTTACCTCTCTACCTACATTATTCCATGATTTATTAAGTTTTCAACTTTATACTGACTTTTGGATCACCTGGTATTACATCACTTGTTTTTTGTCAATATGTCAGCTCACCTGGCATTATTATTACCTCATTTGCTCACCTACCATTATTATTAAACTGGGTTCTTCCATATTAATGCAACTACAAATTGTGACTTCATAGTGCATTATTATTTATTGCATTGGCAAATTACATTGACTGACAACAAAGTGAGTCCAAGACAACTTCAAAACCAGATCTAGACTAAATCTCATTTCCAATGCATGCACATTTAAACATAAACACGCTTTCTAGAATATTCCTTAATAAATGTGTTACAATATAGTTTACTTAATTTCAAAATCTGCAAAACTTAAATAATTTGTTCACAAACAAGAGTTATATAAAATTCTATAGTATAAATCAGAGTATTTTCATAACATATCAAAATAGAAATTAGGTGTATATGTAAATTACAACTAGAGCAGTACTGGTTTTGTTTACATAATTTAGATTAGACATTTTATGACAATAACAAAACTTTAACATAATCAGACCATGAAAAATTGTTAATTGAATCACGGAGGACATCAGAAAGTATTAGTAATAAAATCTGTTAACAAACATGGATTATTGCACAATGTTGTTACAAGGTTTTTTTACATACAAAATAATTTAACAAAGTGATCTAGAAAGCAAAGTTATTGTTATGGTTATATGAAAGTATTTTCTAAGTATATTCATAGTTTTCCGTAAGTAAGGCTTCTATCACATATGGTACCCTGATCTTCAATTAACCAAATAAGCGAATCCCTTGGGCTTAAATTCATTACACTGTAAAATCATACATTGTGCAGAGGTACCTAGTGATATGGGATAAGTCATAAATTACATAAAATAGATTTTGATTCAATCCATTACCTTCAGACTACTGCTAAGCCATATATATATATATATATATATATATATATATATATATATATATATATATATATATATATAAATAGAAAAGAGATGACTTACCAAAAGGAACGGCTCGTCGAGAGAAACAAATAAAATCACACACAAACACACATACAAGCTTTCGCCACCACTGGCAGCTTCTTCAGGAAAAAGAGGAAAAAAGGGGAGGAAAAGGGAAGGATATGGGTTTTAAGGAAGTGGAAAAGGAGCCATTCCAATCCCAGGAGTGGAAGGACTTACCTTAGGGGAAAAAAAGGAAGGTAAACAAATACACACACACTCAGACATATCGAAACGCAAACACACCTAGACAGACATTTTTCACAAATGTCTGTCTAGGTGTGTTTGCGTTTCGATATGTCTGAGTGTGTGTGTATTTGTTTACCTTCCTTTTTTTCCCCTAAGGTAAGTCCTTCCACTCCTGGGATTGGAATGGCTCCTTTTCCACTTCCTTAAAACCCATATCCTTCCCTTTTCCTCCCCTTTTTTCCTCTTTTTCCTGCAGAAGCTGCCAGTGGTGGCGAAAGCTTGTATGTGTGTTTGTGTGTGATTTTATTTGTTTCTCTCGACGAGCCGGTCCTTTTGGTAAGTCATCTCTTTTCTATTTTTATTTTTATTTATCCCCCTGGGAAAGTTTCCCTCTATATATATATATATATATATATATATATATATATATATATATATATATATATATATATATATATATATATGGTCCTACTTCTTTGCTTTTCACAAATGTCTGTCTAGGTGTGTTTGCGTTTCGATATGTCTGAGTGTGTGTGTATTTGTTTACCTTCCTTTTTTTCCCCTAAGGTAAGTCCTTCCACTCCTGGGATTGGAATGACTCCTTTTCCACTTCCTTAAAACCCATATCCTTCCCTTTTCCTCCCCTTTTTTCCTCTTTTTCCTGAAGAAGCTGCCAGTGGTGGCGAAAGCTTGTATGTGTGTTTGTGTGTGATTTTATTTGTTTCTCTCGACGAGCCGGTCCTTTTGGTAAGTCATCTCTTTTCTATATATATATATATATATATATATACACACACAGACACACACACACACACACAAAAATGCTAGCTTTCGCAGCCTAGCTGCTTCATCAGGCAGAAGGGAAGGAGAGGGAAAAGAAATTGATGAGGGTTTTAAGGAAGGGGGTAAGGAGCCATTCCAATCCCGGGACAGGAAAGACTTACCTTGGGGGAAAAAATGGAAGGTAAATAAATACACATACACCCACACATTTACACAGACACAAGTACACTTAGGCAGACATATTGTAGAACATATATATGGTACAGAAGCAAATTGCCAGAGCCACCTCCTCATCCCCCCAAATTCAGAACCTTCAACAGAACCCCAGAAGTGCCCCTCTTGTCACCGGATACTTTCCGGGACTGGAGTGGACTCTGAATGTGGCTCTCCAGCAAGGATACGACTTCCTAAAATCCTGCCCCGAAATGAGATCCATCCTTCATGACATCCTCCCCACTCCTCCGAGAGTGTCTTTCCGCCGCCCACCTAACCTCCGTAACCTCCTAGTCCATCCCTATGAAATCCCCAAACCACCTTCCCTACCTTCTGGCTCCTACCCTTGTAACCGCCCCCGTTGTAAAACCTGCCCTATGCACCCTTCCACCACCACTTACTCCAGTCCCATAACCCGGAGGGTGTACACAATCAAGGGCAGAGCCACTTGCGACAGCACCCACATGATTTACCAACTGACATGCCTGCACTGTGAAGCGTTCTATGTGGGAATGACCAGCAACAAACTGTCCATTTGCATGAATGGTCACAGGCAGACAGTGTTTGTTGGTAATGAGGATCACCCTGTGGCTAAACACGCCTTGGGGCACGACCAGCACATCTTGGCACAGTGTTACACCGTCCAGGTTATCTGGATACTTCCCACCGACAACAATCCTTCAGAACTCCGGAGATGGGAACTAGCCCTTCAGCATATTCTCTCTTCCCGTTGCCCACCTGGTCTCAACCTCCGCTAAATTCGAATTCCCACCCACCATCTTAACATCTTTGCCTTGGTTCTCTGGACAGAGCCTCTGCCTCAAGTGGCATCTCTGTCTAACTTCTAACTTCTTTGCTTTCTACAGTTCTACAGTATGTCTGCCTAAGTGTACTTGCATCTGTGTAAATGTGTGTGTGTGTGTGTGTGTGTGTATTTGTTTACGTTCCTTTTTTCCCCCCAAGGTAAGTCTTTCCTGTCCCGGGATTGGAATGACTCCTTATCCACTCCCTTAAAACCCTCATCATTTCCTTTTCCCTCTCCTTCCCTTCTGCCTGACGAAGCAGCTAGGCTGCGAAAGCTTGCGTTTGTGTGTGTGTGTGTCTGTGTGTTTAGTTGTTGCTATCACTGCCTGTGCCCCTTTGCCTGGTAAGTGTACTTCATCATATATACTTCTGTGTGTTTATTTGTTGCTATCACTGCCTGTGCCCCTTTGCCTGGTAAGTGTACTTCATCATATATACTTCATCATATATATATTGATGAAACGAAAATTATAGAGGGAAACTTTCCCGGTGGGATAAACAAAAATAAAAATAGAAAACAGATGACTTACCAAAAGGACCGGCTCGTCGATAGAAACAAAATAAATAAAATCACACACAAACACACATACGAGCTTTCGCCACCAGTGGTGGCTTCTTCGGGAAAAAGAGGGAGGAAGGAGAGGAGAAAGGGAAGGATACGGGTTTTAAGGAAGTGGAAAAGGAGCCATTCCAATCCCAGGAGTGGAAGGACTTACCTTAGGGAGAAAAAAGGAACGTAAACAAATACACACGCACTCACACATATCCACATCCAAACACACTTAGGCCTAAGTGTGTTTGGATGTGGATATGTGTGAGTGTGTGTGTATTTGTTTACGTTCCTTTTTTCTCCCTAAGGTAAGTCCTTCCACTCCTGGGATTGGAATGGCTCCTTTTCCACTTCCTTAAAACCCGTATCCTTCCCTTTCTCCTCTCCTTCCTCCCTCTTTTTCCAGAAGAAGCCACCACTGGTGGCGAAAGCTCGTATGTGTGTTTGTGTGTCATTTTATTTATTTTGTTTCTATCGACGAGCCGGTCCTTTTGGTAAGTCATCTGTTTTCTATTTTTATTTTTGTTCATCATATATATATATATATATATATATATATATATATATATATATATATATATGATGAAGTACACTTACCAGGCAAAGGGGCACAGGCAGTATATATGATGAAGTACACTTACCAGGCAAAGGGGCACAGGCAGTGATAGCAACAAATAAACACACAGACACACACACACACAAACGCAAGCTTTCGCAGCCTAGCTGCTTCGTCAGGCAGAAGGGAAGGAGAGGGAAAAGGAAATGGTGAGGGTTTTAAGGGAGTGGATAAGGAGTCATTCCAATCCCGGGACAGGAAAGACTTACCTTGGGTTTGTGTGTGATTTTATTTGTTTCTCTCGTCGAGCCGGTCCTTTTGGTAAGTCATCTCTTTTCAATTTTTTTATATATATATATATATATATATATATATATATATATATATATATATATATATATATATATATATATATATATATTTTTTTTTTTTTTTTTTTTAAGACGAAAAATTCCTAGCAGGAAAAATTAAATATAAAAAACAGACGAAGATTACTCACCAGGCAAAGGAGCACAGGTGTAACAGCATCACAAATAAATAAATGAATACACACACAAACGCTAGCTTTCGCAGCCTAGCTGCTTCATCAGGCAGAAGCGAAGGAGAGGGAAAAGGAAATGATGAAGGTTTTAAGGAAGGGGGTAAGGAGCCATTCCAATCTCGGGAGAGGAAAGACTTACCTTGGGGGAAAAATGGAGGGTAAACAAATGCACACACACCCACACATTCACACAGACACAAATACACCTAGGCAGACATACTGTAGAAAGCCATTGGAATGGCTCCTTACCCCCTTCCTTAAAACCCTCATCATTTCCTTTTCCCTCTCCTTTCCTTCTGCCTGATGAAGCAGCTAGGCTGAGAAAGCTAGCGTTTCTGTGTTTATTCATTTATTTATTTGTGATGCTGTTAATTAAATCACAGCTGCCACAGCATCAAAGTCAGTAATTCATTGCACAACAAACTTTGTTCTTAATTATGCTAACACAAGAAATTTGTTAGGGGTAGATGTCTCTATAGGTTTTGTTTTTCTCTATTTCTGGATGTTGTTCATGCCAGTTATGATTGGGTGTCTTATCAAGAAATAGCCTCATTGTGCAGTGAGAGGTTTTTTTTCTGTTTGCTTATGGATTAGGTTGTGCCAACAGTTTCACTGTGCCCACCACACTCAAACCGTCCACATTCTCCTATTTCTTTTTGGTACAAGTGTGATATATGAGCAAGTAAGACTGAGTTGGAGCTGTTGATGTCATTGGGAGTGATGAGTCCAGGTACCTCAATGGAATGGGCTTTCCTTTCTGATTGCAAAGAAACCACTGGCTCAGCTCCAATTCCGTCCTCCGCGAAAACATTTCAAAATGGTTAATATGCCTTCAGACTTTACCAGTATCACTGGTACATGTTTGTAGTGGCTAGTGCACCTACTATCTTTTGACATTTTTGGAGCAACTTATGGTGGATGTTTCTCACTACCTTGATGGTATTGTTGTTACATGTGCTACTAAGGTGAAACACTCAATGTAACTTCCAATTACTGTTTACTTTCCTGCAGGTTACATACCTCAAATGTAATCTTGCTAAGTAAGTTTATTAATATATAATAAGGACCACAAAGACGTAGTGATGAGCTGCAACAGGAACAAACAAGAAACACAAACAACACTTTCAGCTCTCAACCGTGGCCTTCTTCAGAAAATACAACATTCACGCAATCACACAGGCGTACATCATAGTCATACTACCATCACCTGCGGCTGCCACTCTTCGAATCATGCTCTGTGTATAAATTAGGGAGGGGAGGGGAGGGGGATAGGGAGGTTGCATCAGGGTGGTGGGGATGGGTACAGCACGGCCTAGATGAAAGTAATGAGATGCAGTTTAGGAATGGAATGGGTTGGTGAGTGAGGGGAGAAAAATAAAATAAAAAGAATAACATAAAATAAACAAAATAATTATGAAAATAAATATAGAGATATAAAAATAAAAATAAAACACACACACAAGGACACATACACACATGCATGCACGCACACGCACCTCTCAAAATTGGAGATGTTTAGGATAGAGAGTTAGGAACTGTAAGGTGTGGAAAAAAGGGAAGTTGTCGTAGGTTGAGGCATGGATGATTTAGGGATCAGAGAGTGTACTGTAGGGATAATTCCCATATGTGCAGTTCAGAAAAGCTGGTGGTGGTTGGGAGGATCCAGATGGCCCAGGGTTATGAAGCAGCCATTGAAATCAAGCAGGTGCTCCGCTGCATGCAGTACCACAGGGTAGTCGACCTTGTTTTTAGCCATAGTTTGGTGGTGGCCATTCATTCTAATCGACAGCTGGTTAGTTGTCATGCCAATACAGAAAACTGCACAGTGATTGCAGCACAGTTGGTAAATTACATGGCTGCTTTCACAGGTAGCCCTGCTTCTGATAGGGTAGGATAAGCCTGTGACAGGACTGGAATAGACAGGTCTTGCAGCTGGGTCTTCCACAAGGATACGATCCCTCTGACAGTGGGCTAGGTTTCAGGGTGGCTTAGGGATGGACTAGTATGTTACGGAGGTTGGGAGGGCGACGGAACACCACTTTAGGAGAGGTGGGAAGGGTTTTGGGCAGTATGTCTCTCATTTCTGGGCACGAGGACAGAAAATCAAAACCTTGGCGAAGGATGCAATTCAGTTGTTTGTGTCCAGGGTAGTACTGGGTGACAAGAGGAGCACTCTTTAGTGGATGGTTATTGGTGTTAGAGGGAGCTTTTGAGATTTTTGAGGATATGGCACTAGAGATCTGTTTACATACTAGGTCTGTGGGGTAGTTTCTGTCTGTGAAGGCCTTTGTGAGACCCTCAGTGTATTCAGAAATGGAGTTCTTGTCACTGCAGATACGCTGTCCATGGGTGGCTAGGCTATAATGGAGGGATTTTTTGATGTGGAAGGGATGACAACTGTCAAAAGTGTTGGTAGGTTCAGAGAAGATCAGCTTGTTTTGTGTTCTCGTGATTTGGGGGAGAGAGTGTAAAAAAATTATGCATGAGTTGGGGTGGAGACCATTAAAAGACAGGAGTTATTTGTTGCAGTGAGATCTATTTACGAAATTTCCTTCATCAACTTTCTCTTCCGAATGCAAACATGTATTGGTAGCACCTACATATATAGGGAGACATGATCATAATAAAGTAATTGAAAACTGAAATATGTAGGTGTTCAGCTTCTTTGTTCCAAAGATAATTGCCACGACTGCCAAGTGGCAGTAGGTGTAGGCAGTAGGTGTTCATTTTTCCCATGAGCTACTAGAGAATGTAACTACAGAGAAATATCATGAAAGTGCTTTGATGAAAACTCTGCCATGGTCTTTAATCTGACTTGCAGAGTATCCATGTAGATATCGATGAATAGAAGTCATCAACATAGGTTATAATGACCATGAAGCCGAGATACTAACTGTGAATTTAAATGGCAAAAAGCAATACCGTAAAAAAACTGCAATGCAAAGGCAATTTAATTAAGGAAATATAAAACATTATAATTATTTGTTAAAGGCTTAAAACTGTTTAGAAGTATATGATGAAAATGATGTTAATAGCATGTTTAATTCTTTCCATAACACATTTCTCCATTTCAATCCTTCATTTCCATGGAAGTCAAGGAAAGTAGCAAACAACTGTACAAATTTATGGGAGACAGAAGGGATAAGAATCTCAAGCCAGAAAAAGCGTCACTTGAAGAACTACATGAAACACAATGAAGTTGATTATAAGTTTAGGTCATACTGTTAGTCATACTGTATGATTTACAAAAAAGTAATTCAACAAGCAATAAAAGTAATTAATGATAAATTCATAAAAGAGTCAAACAGTAAAATGAAATGCATCTGGAAAGTTGTAAAAAATGAAACTAACAAGCAAAATGCTATAAACAAAACCTTAAAACTAAATCTACTTGTAGAACTGACATCACAACCAGGAAAAATAGTAAATTCTTTTAATGACTATTTCAGAAAGGTACCTGAGTGCCTCATAAAGAAAAACTGCCTTAGAGACAATAATCAACACCCAACAGCTGTGGAAGCAATTCAAGCATCAATGTTTCTCCACAAAGTTTCCAGTACTGAAATGCTCATACCTTTAAAAAGGATAAAAATTAATACACCGGTGGTAGTGACAATATACCAGACTTAATTTTGAAGAAATGTGGAGAATACATTGTAGAACCTCTAAATAGCATAATAAATGCCTCCTTTAGTAATGGAGATTTCCCTGACCTACTAAAGGTTGCTAAAATTACCCCACTCCACAATAGGGCCCAGAAAATGATGTAAGTATTTATAGACCTATAGCACAACTCAGTGCATTATCAAAAATATTTAAAAAATTGTTCTACAGTAGATTGGGAAGCTTTATTAACAATTTATCTTTAATATCTAAACACTGGCATGGCTTTAGAAAAGCAAAGACAACTACCACAGCAGTACATTAATATCTCAATGCAACCTTAAAAGCATTAGATAACAAAGAAATATCTACTAGAATTTTTTTACATTTTTCCAAAGCCTTTGATGTAATTGAATACACCATACTCCTTAAGAAAGTAACTAACAAAAGTAAAATATAAACTGCAAACAAATGGTTAAATTCATATCTATCAAACAGAATACAAAAAGAAGAAACGAAATTTGAAGAAAAGAATACACCTGCCCACCAGTGTACTGTCCACTCCTCTGATATAAGGCCTGTTAGATATGGTGTACCACAAGTCTCCATCATTGGTCCCATATTGTTTCTGCTCTATATTGATGACATAACAACAAAGCTTACTTCAGAGCATACTATAGTATTTGCTGATGACACAAGTATCCTAGTAAAAAGTACAGACACAGCTGACCATGACCAACAAATTAAAGGACTTACATCATCACTCAGCAAATGGTTTAGTGAGAATAATCACATTCCAAATGTGCAAGAAACAACCCACATAATTTTCAGGCTCTCTTCTCAAAAGCAAGAAATCCCTATAATATTCCTAAACAAGCAAGAGTTCTCAAATGTAAACTCAGCGAAGTTTCTTGGAATATGGCTTGAAGAAAATTTTAAATGGAGTACTCATACAGATTGTTGTTGTTGTTGTGGTGGTGGTGGTCTTCAGTCTGGAGACTGGTTTGATGCAGCTCTCCACCCTACTCTATCCTGAGCAAGTCTACATCTGTTTGAATCTGCTTACTGTATCCATCTCTTGGTCTTCCTCTGCAGTTTTTACCCCACACACTTCCCTCCAACACTAAATTCACAATTCCATGATGTCTAAGAATGTGTCCTACCAGTCGATCCCTTCTTTTAGTCAAGGTATGCCAGAAATTCCTTTTCTCCCCAATACTGTTAAGTACCAACTCAGTAGTTACTCAATCCACCCACCTAATCTTCAGCATTCTTCTGTAGGACCACATTTCAAAAGCCTCTATCCTCTTTCTGTCCACACTGTTTATTGTCCATGTTTCACTCCCATACAGTGCCTTCAGAAAACACTTCCTTACACTTAAATTCAAAATTAACAAATTTCTCTTTTTCAAAAACACTTTTCTACCCATTGTCATTCTGCATTTTATATCCTCTATACTGAGACCATCATATGTTATTCTACTGTCCAAGTAACAAAACACATCTACCACCGTTATGGTTTTGTTAACTAATCTAATTCCTTCAGCATCGCCTGATTTTCTTAGCCTGCTCTCCATTACCCTTGTTCTGCTCTTGTTCATGTTCATATTATATGAACCTTTCAACACACTGTCCATTCTGTTCAACTGCTCTTCCAGGTCCTTTGCTGTCTCTGACAGAATTACTATATCATCAGCAAAATGCAATGTTTTTATTTCTTCACCCTGAACTTTAATTCCATCTCCAAATTTCTCCTTGCTTTCTTATATAGCTTGCTCAATGTACAAATTGAATAACATTGGAGAAAGGCTACAATCCTGTCTTACTCCCTTCCCAACCACTGCATCCCTTTCATGCCCTTCAACTCTGACAATCACTGTATGGTTTTTGTACAAGTTGTAGATAACCTTCCGTTCCCTATATTTTACTCATGCTTGCCTCAGAACTTGAAAGAGTTTATTCCAATCAACATTGTCAAAAGCTTTCTCCAAATCTACAAAAGTTAGAAATGTAGGTTTGTCTTTCCTTAATCTATCTTCTAAAATAAGCTGTAAAGTGAATATTGCCTCCCATGTTCCTACATTTCTCCTGATCCCAAACTGCTCTTCGCTTAGGTCAGCTTCTACCAGCTTTTACATCCTATTGTAAGTAACGTGTTAAAATTTTGCAACCATGACTTATTAAACTGATGGTCCTGTAATTTTCACACCTGTCTGTGCCTGATTTCTTTGGAAGGGGGATTATTACATTTTTCCTAAAGTCTGAGGGTACTTTGCCTGTCTTATACATCTTACACACCAGGTGAAACAGTTTTGTCATGGCTGGTTCTCCAAGAGACTTCACTAGCTCTGATGGAATGTCATCTACTCCAGGGGCCTTGTTTCGACTTAGGTCTTTCAGTGCTCTGTCAAATTCATCTCTCAGTATAGTATCTCCTATTTCCTCCTCATCTTCTTCCCTTCCTACATACAGATTATATCTCAAAAAAAGCTTCAACTGTGTGTTATATTCTAAGGGTACTAAAAAATCAGTCACCAAATCAGATCTCATACAAGTATATTATTCTTACTTTCACTCTGTATTACAGTATGGAATCATATTTTGGGGTAACTCATCCTGCAACAAAGATTTTTGAAAATACAGAGAAAGGCAATACATATAATATGTAATTTGAAATGTAATGAATCATGCCAACAACATTTCAGAACTCTTGGCATTATGACTTTGCCATCTGATTACATTTACTGTATTAACACATTTGTTAAGACATAACTATTAAATAAAGACAGCTCATTAATATTAAATGGGCAGATTCATAACAATGAAACAAGACAGCAGTCTGATCTACATGTGATTCAGTCCAGAACAACCCGCTATCAGAAAAGAGTCCTACATGTTGGGATACAGATGTATAATCATTTACCAAATGAAATCAAGAGAACAGAAATGCCAAGCCTTTACAAATAAGTTTAAAAAAATATTTTGGAGCAAAATTATTACACAATAAATAACTTTTTAACAAGCATGAAAATTACTAACAGTTTTAAAATAAATGTTCTCTTATACCAGAACCACAAATTATATGAAGTGCATATATATGTAATATACTAGACTATATTTTATCATGTTGCTTTTGTATTGGCCATATTGTTAAAAAATAATTACACACATCTAAAATATATAGCATAATGTGGTGTCTGTCATCCCCATGAGCACAAATTTTCATGTAACATCAGTGTGAAACAATTATTTGAAAGCAAACAGATAAAAGTAGTTGAAACACTAAGAAGGATGTAGACCACGAAGGTAATATTCGATTAATGATGAAAATTCTCCTCAGAGATGATAAATATTGTTAAAAATGAGACAGAATGGCTGGCCAGTACTTACCATTGTGCTGTACCACCGATAGTCACACAAATGAAGAATCAGAAAAAAGGGGACAAAAAGGACAAGCTTTCGGAACACAGTTCCTTTGTCAGATGGGAGAGAAGGGAAGAAGAAAGGATGGGAACAGAAGGGAAAGGTAGTTCATGACCTAGGTCATGAAGGTGGTGTTTCAGGAGTGTGGACATCAGAGATACTGCATGTATGCACTGAGCCAAGCCAGAGCGGATAAATATAAGAGGAAAGATCAAGTAGTAAAGAGAAGAGAAGATGAGTGAAATGAATGATGCTGAGGGGTGTAGGAGGAGTGGGGGGGGGGGTGTCTAAAACGTTTTCCATTAACAGGGAAATATGGATGGACACACACACACACACACACACACACACACACACACACACACACACAGGGAGAGAGATAGAGAGAATGACAGAGAGAGCGAGAGGGCAGGAGAGAGAGAGAGAGAGAGAGAGGTAAGGAACGGATAATGAATAGGTGAGCTGAGAATGGAGGAAAGGGAGGGGTTTGCGTAGATTTAGGCCAGGGGGGTGGCGGGAGGAGAGTATATGTTGGAGGGCAAGTTCCCACCTCCGTAGCTCTGAGGGATGTTTGTTGGTACTATCCAAATGGCACGTGTGGTGTAACACCGTCCGCTCATCCAATTTGTTAGTAGTCATACCAGCATAAAAGGCTGAACTGTGGACACATGTCAGCTGGTATATGACATGTGTTGTCTCACATGTGGCCCTGCCTTGAATTGGGTAGGTTTTTCCTGTGGTGGGGCTGGAGTATGTGGTAGTGGGAGGATGCATTGGACAAGGTTTGCAGCGGGATCGGTTGCAGGGGTAGGAATCCCAAAACCACCCTTCCTACCTAATGGTTCCTACCCCTGCAACCGATCCCGCTGCAAAACCTGTCCAATGCATCCTCCCACTACCACATACTCCAGCTCCACCACAGGAAAAACCTACCCGATTCAAGGCAGGGCCACATGTGAGACAACACATGTCATATACCAGCTGACATGTGTCCACTGTTCAGCCTTTTATGTTGGTATGACTACTAACAAATTGGCTGAGCAGATGAATGGGCACAGACGGACTGTTCGCCTGGGGGACACCCAATATCATGTGGTAGAACATGCCCTCCAGCATAACTCCAGGGACCTGGGCACGTGTTACACCACACGTGCCATTTGGATAGTACCAACAAACACCAGTCCCTCAGAGCTACGGAGGTGGGAACTTACCCTCCAACATATCCTCTCCTCCCACCACCCCCCTGGGCTAAATCTACACTAACCCCTCCCCTTCCTCCATCCTCAGCTCACCTATTCATTATCCGTTCCTTACCTCTCTCTCTCTCTCTCTCCTGCCCTCTCGCTCTCTCTGTCATTCTCTCTATCTCTCTCCGTGTGTGTGTGTGTGTGTGTGTGTGTGTGTGTGTGTGTGTGTGTGTATGTGTGTGTATGTGTGTGTGTCCATCCATATTTCCCTGTTAATGGAAAACGTTTTAGACACCCCCCGCCCCTCCTATACCCCTCAGCATCATTCATTTCACTCATCTTCTCTTCTCTTTACTACTTGATCTTTCCTCTTTGGTTATATTTATCCTCTCTGGCTTGGCTCAGTGCATACATGCAGTATCTCTGACGTCCACACTCCTGAAACACCACCTTCATGACCTAGGTCCCTTCTGTTCCCATCCTTTCTTCTTCCCTTCTCTCCCACCTGACGAAGGAACTGTGTTCCGAAAGCTTGTCCTTTTTGTCCCCTTTTTTCTGATTCTTCATTTGTGTGACTATCGGTGGTACAGCACAATGGTAAGTACTGGCCAGCCATTCTATCTCGTTTTTAACAATATGAAACAATTATTTCATTGATTGTATTTCTAAAGTAGGTACTATCACTCCAACAAATAATGTACAATGTTATCTTCTTGTAAAATTACACAAATTTCTTGTATCATAAAAAATGTAACATTTACAAATGTATTCTTGACTTAATTATCCAATATTATGTGTACAGTTGTACAATACTATGATTTCCTAGATCAATGCTGAGTTTGCTGATATGGTATTTGCATATGGGTTTTGTAATTGAAATGCTGCTACTGCTTGTAGAGAATATGATGTGTGGTAACCTAATTACAGACTATGACATTCAGTACACTTTGTGACACTGGTGCAGTGTCCAGTAATCATACTGCATTGGAATTTGTAAATGAATGGACTGTGGAAGAAGTAAAAGACAGTATTGACTTGGTAGAACAGTCTTTTGACAAGCACACATAGAATGTCTGTACATATGGATGTTCCACATGCAAGAGTATGGTGGACATTAAATATGCACAGGTTCCATTTGTATCATTTATAGCTCATTCAGTGCTTCTACCACTGGAATTTTGTTGTTCGATACTTGCCAGATACTCCCATTTTTACTATTCACTGATGACACCACTTTCACTTGTGCAAAAGTCGTTTTGGTCATTTGGATTATGAATAATGCAGCTCTTATAAGAGACTGCAAATATGTCCTCAGAAGAACTATACATGGTGTCATCAAAAGAATTTAAAAGGGCTTTGCAGTTGGTGGTATAATATTTGAAAATCCACTTTGAAAGTCCTCATTTGCTTTTGCTTTAAGTTTGTTTTGGTTACAAAGGAAAATAGTATCTCCCTACACAATAAAAATTGAACACATATTATATGGCATTTTTATTACAATTTGTTTATACCACCACCTCCTAAGATATTTACTACTCCACCCTGTTTTTATGGAGCCATATAGGAGGTGGAGATGAACTTCTAAGTAGCTGGCTCTATGATATGAGAAGGACCAGGTGAAGTTATTTGGGAGTAGGTGCTGGACCAGGCAAAATGTTTTAGGTGTTGATGGGAAATAAATGATTTCCTTCAGATCATCCATAAGTTGACATAGGATTGTATCAAATGATTACCCTTGACACCATGTATTTTTATTTGTATTTGGAAAGTGAAATAATATTGCTTCAGGATATAGTTGTCTAGTAGGATTAGAAAAGAGGTGATGAGTTTGGTATCAGGATGATGTTGGGAAAGGTAGTGTGTATAAGGCCATAACATTGACTGTGTCCAAAGAAGAGGAGACAACTCACAGTTGAAAGGAGGCTGGAACAGTTGTAAACAAGTTACAGGGACAGAGTATTTGCAGAGAGGTTTTTGCAGTAGGGTTTGTGACAGCCTAAGAAGCCAATATTAATTGTAAGCCCATTAGATGGAATACTGTGGCCAGAAAAATATCCAGATCTTGAAGTCTAGTAGTAACTGTCCTTTTATAGGTTTGTATGTGTCACACATCAGCCTGCTGTTGTGTGACTTCCTTTCTGATACTGTATATCCCATTGCTAATGTGATCATTTGTTGCAGTAATTAATGTAATTGCTTATTTCTTCCTTCATTTTACAAAAAGTGTATATTTTACTTTATTTTCAGAGAAAAAATATGATTTGAAGCATTTAGCAGTAAGACAACAAATAGCACTTGATACACAAGAACGAAAACTAATTGATGAAATAAAAAATAATGAAAGAACCATGGCTATGAAGGACCTACAGCAGTGGAAGGAAACTGCTAGTCTCGATGCTGAAGAGTCTGGTAAGACATCTATATTTATATGTTAGACTCAGAGATACAGGTGTAAAATGCAGTGGTCTGATTTATATGGGTTTTTGACAATTCTAATTGGTGGAAGTGACTAGTCCTCCATTTGTATTTGTATTTCTCTTTTGGATGATCATGGTAAGGTTTCTGTGTTTTGCAACTAAATAAGAGGCAATTTGTTTTTTGAAATGTGTTACACTTTTCTTATTTGTGAATCATTGTGGTGTCTTGTAATACATACTTGCTTTATGTATATAATACTTGTGTTATGTAGTAGTCTGTAATGAGTAATGACTACATTTCTCAGTGGGATGTTAAACCCTAATCTTTCTTTTTTTCTCTTGTTCTTCTCTTTAAAAAAAAAAAAAATAACCCTCAATTCAGGAGAATTGATCCCTTCTCTTCTCTCTCTAAGCATGGTCTCATAGTCTGATTGATAGTCTGGAGGGCGGGGGGGGGGGGGGCTGCAGCACAGTCTGGAGGGTGTTCGAGGAGGGTCTGGAGGAGTCTACAGCACGGTCTGGGGGGTTCAAGGAGGGTCTGGAGGGGGCTGCAGCTCGACAGCCCCCCCCCCCCCCCCGTCCCCTGGATATGCCACTGGTCAATATCCATGATGTAGTGTGACACTTCAGCCAGCTTTAAGTGATGCTTGTCTGTCTCAATACCTTCCACTATTTCACCTACATTAGACTATGTACAACTGCACACCCAGAGGGTTTGTTTAACAGAAAAAATTCATCCTAAGCAAAGAGGTTTAAACAACAAGGAATTTGGGCCACAATAAAACATCAGAGGAGTTAGGTGTCTCAGACAGGTAAAACAAACAAATGTATGTTAAATATGTTCTATCCCAGAAACCACTTGGAATGAGATGTCCATATGAAGTTTTTGCTTCAAATGAGCATACCTGTCATATTTCTAAATATTTAGTTTCCTCCTGGGAACCATTTATATAAGTATAAGGCTAGCATGATTTCTCACAAATTTGTGTTTTGATTCACACTATTGTTGAAAACCTAAAGTGGTTGAAGACAGACAGCAGCTAGCCTTTGAAAACCTGTTTACAAAGTTCCAGAAACTATTTGCAAGTGAAGAGTACAATATTACACTACAGCCTCTCTAACACTCACAAAGGGTTCATAATACCAGTTACAGCATATACACAGACATTTAAACAATCCTTCTTACCTGTAGTATTTGTATTTACATGTGGGGAGGGGGGGGATTGGGAGAATTGTGTTTTACCCATAACTTAGTTTATGCCATAAAAAGGCCCAACTTTTAACCTCTATAAAATCAACTAATTGGAAATTTAAAATTGTACAAACTTATTGGAATACACATACTCTCATTACAATACACATAACACACAATTTTCAGGAGATGAGTATTACCATTATCTCTGCCAGGATAAACGAACACCCTATAAGCAGCAAGAATGAATTGGCAGCAGCACATCATATACTGCAACTGTGGAACCACCAAATTTGTTTCTCTCATACTGCATTCCATCAAAATATGACTAGTGCTGATTTAAATAATATAAAAGCACAGAAAACTTCAATTCAAAAGAAGTAAGGTTAAAAATACACTGTGGTGGCAATAGCACAACAACTATCATCCACCTCTATTAAAGTGTTATTTCTGTTGAAATGTCTCCAAGTACATGCTTAATTTGGATAATACATTTCATACGAATTATGTTTCTGTCATTAAATGGTAAGTATCTGAGGTCCAGTCTTACTGTGCCCCAATCAATGTTCTTCTTCATGTAAATATTAGAACTTCTTCTCCATTAACTAACTGAATCTGAAGATAATGAAGATAAACACTAGCTCACAAAAACTCACTTTTACCATAAATAACGAGTTACTCAGTTTTAAACTTTTCATATAAATAGGGATTTATTGTAACCCAACTACAATGTCTCTTCAGAAAATTCTCCTTATTACACATTTACATCAGGAAAATCACACCCAACACTTTCAAACTCCAGACTAGACAATCCTTAACAACTGACTAACACATAAAAAACAAAAGAACAATAACCAGAGGCTCATCCTCTTTACTGAATGTTCGTGTAAGCTAATGCTCCTCTTGATCACCCTGAAAGTAACCTCTGTGAGAGGTAACTTGCTCCCGTCTAAAAAATACTCCTGAAAAACAGAGATTCCTCAGACAGTACACGTCCTATAGGTTCTCTAAACCCACTCAAAGTGACATTTTGTTATCTTGTCGTGATGGAGGAAGCATGTAGTGTATTTGTTACACTGAAGGAAATTAGAATACAGGGAGATGCCCTTATGCTGAAAATGTGAAGTCTGTCTCCTTCATATTGCTAAATTTTGGAGAAGTGTCCTTATTGTAGAGCTAATGTTTTATGTCACTTAAAACAGGAATAAAATGTCCGACAGTTTTGTTGTGATGTACAACATGATAAAAGAGCGCAAATTAGTCATTAAAAATTAAGTTTTCAAATATATTATGATGAGTATTTATTACTATTTATTCATGAAAGTACGTACTTTGCAGTGACTGTCAGTTCAATGCATTAACAGTAAGAGGGTCAACACATAGTTTTAATGGAGAAATAGCATTCAAGATGGCGAACAGGCTTCAACTGACGTATCTGCTTGGCATAGATAATGTCATCTCCCTTTATTCTTACCTCCTTGGTTACACTACACTGTATGAACATCTTTGGGTGAGCTGCCTCTTGGGCACCATGTTTACATTGTCTCAGTCTGTGTATGTTCTTGTGTGGAGTAAGAACAAAGTCTAGTCAAATAGTATTTGGTGGTTTCACTAGGGCCACAACCCCTCTAAATCTTATAGTGGTGACCCCTACTACTTTATTCTGCTCCCAAACATACGTTTGTGGTGTTTTTCATGCCACCCATGCCGATTTCTTCTTATTTTACGATGAGTCATAGACTAACGGCCTCCCACCACAATTACATAGCCAGTGCGACCAACACTGAGCTACATTGTGGCCCCACAAACATTCACAACCTCTCCTCAATTGCAAGACACATCAAATTCCTTCACTTCAACACCCGGCAGTTTTCACAAGATCCTTTTTGCTTCGAATCTTCGTAACAGTGGACATGTACTCGCAATGGACTTGGGCTTTGTTACTCTGAACATTGCACACAGTGCCCAGGATTTGGACAATTTCTGCCCTCTGCAGAACTATTTTGCATGTACTCAACATCTGTCTGTGTTGTATGCTAATGGTACAAATTTCAGTGCTTGGAATTTGAATTCTGGCCCCACTATGTGCTTCAGTGTATCACTCTGCGGTTCACATTCCTGGCCAATGGTTTCACAATACTTTGTTTCAGCAAGATCTTATTCGATCTGCTGCACCTTGTACCACTGTTAATGAACACATTCTAGACTCTTCTTCGAATTTGGTCTATGGCTCAAGTCCCTGCTCATAAGTTTCCACTGCACCTTTTTCTTTACACACAGTGTCTGTGATGAGCTCGCTGTTCCATCCTCCTTTGGACAACTGCCAGTGCAGTCTCTCATTTGTGACAGTGCTCTGAACAATTAATATCTCACAATTACTTTTCCATGTATGAACTTTTTGAACAATGACAATTTTCAGTATGTGCAGTCATACTCAGCATCCCAGGATGCACCTACCACACCACTAAACAAGTTCCTCCCTTTTCTGCTCATATGCCTGGCGCATCTCAGAACTATTTTGTGTTTCTCCAGCACGTTTTGGTGCCACTGCCACATCAGCCTACCATGTCACCTCGCAACCACATGTCGCCACGCATCTTCTCACTTTCCCGGTCCCACCAGGGACATCTGCTGTGCTGCGTGATACCTTGGCATTGCCACAACAAAAACAGCCAAACGTCACCACCACAGAGACCGACACTCAGATACAATGATCAACTCCTTCTCCTCCACCTGGCTGTCTACCAAAGCTGCTACCCTTCTCATTAGTGTACCAACAACGTGGTTCGCTTTAGTTGAACAAATCTTCGACCACTACTTGCTCGACGACATGGCTCATTACCTGTGCTTGATTACACACCTGCATGAGCATGTCAACCTTATCTGCAACCTGGTCACTTTGCATCGTATCTCTCACTGCTACTTTTTGTTCACTCAGACTATCCTCGTGCAGGTAACCCACATATTTGATGAAACTATCAGTCACGTCCTGCACGAGGAACAGTTCGGCGAAAAGAAACCGTTGCAAATGTGATGGCGCCTCCCCCTATTGGTCAGCGAACACGCTATGCCTGACTCAACACTCATGGTGGTCTGGACCAGCATGTTGCCACTCACAGTCCAGACAGCATTCATCTATAACATACTTTAGTCGCCCAGCATGTGCATTCACATTGTAGATTGAGTGCATGAAGCCCTTTCTTTGGGAGGCTCATCTCAAGCTGCAACTTTAGGCTCAACAAACACACCTTCACCCGAGGACATTCCCAGGTACCTGATGAACTGATCGGGCTGCCTGGTATTCCTCGCCGCACCACAGAGATGCTCCAGCCTCTCCCTCAGATTGACACAAACAGACTGAACCTGTCTGCTGACTCCAATGAGAGCCTGTCTCTGATCATCCACTGACCACAGGAACAGGCTGCACATTATCCTCTCTTCTACTTCCACACCAATTTCAGAGGTGCTGCTCAGAATTGCCACCAGCCTTGCCTTCACCCAAATGCAGAGCACTGGATGATTTAGGCACCACGTCCTGCTCAGTGGAAAAGAGACGCCTACATACACTGCATTCTGTAAGAGCGTCTCTGCCTCCTGGTGCTCACCTCTAATTACATGATTGTATTTCCAGCACTCATTTCCTGTCTTGCTGCTTGCATTTTCCATGATGATTGGCACTCTACAACCTCACCAAGCAGTTCTTCGAGCTGTCAACACCTCTCGACTTCTGTGTGCTGGTTGGACTTTGTTCTCTGTTCACCTGTCCTCCGAGTGAGTGTTAAAGTGGAACTTTTTGTGGCTGACACTCCAGAACATGTACTAGGCATGGATTTTCTTGATTAGATTAGATTTATACTTCTTCCATAGATCACGAATATAACACTTCATAATGATGTGGAATGAGTCAGGTTAATAAAAGGTGTCTGTACGAGATATTACATTACACAAAATATTATATGACACACATACAATTATATATATATAAATTAAAAACATACAACACACACACACAAAACTGATCTTTCGCAACCTAAGGTTGCTTCATCAGAAAGAGCAGGGAAGGAGAGGGAAAAGGAAAGGTTGAGTGTTTTAAGGGAGTGGGTGAGGAATCATTCCAATCCCAGGAGAGGAAAGGCTTACTTTGAGAGAAAAAGGATAGGTAAACAAACACACACACCCACACACATATACATGCACACAACCAAGGCAGACATATGCAAAATGCAAAGAGGTTGGACAGAGATGCCAGTCGAGGCAGAGGCTCTGTCGAGAGAGTGGAGGCAAAGATGTTGTAGAATGTTGGTCGGGAATTTCAAACTAATGAAGGTTGAGACCTGGTGGGCAACGGGAAGAGAGAATATGTTTAAGGGCAGGTTCCCATCTCCGGAGTTCGGAAAGGTTGGTGTCATTGGGAAGTATCCATATAACCCGGATGGTGTAACACTATACCAAGATATGCTGGCCGTACACCAAGGCATGCTTAGCCACAGGGTGATGACTCCTTACCCACTTCCTTGAAACACTCATCCTTTCCTTTTCCCTCTCCTTCCCTACTCTTTCTGATGAAGCAACTTTAGGTTGCGAAATCTCAGTTTTGTGTGTGTGTGTATGTGTACGTTTTTATTTTTAATTGTGTATCAACGAACCGGTGCCTTCTCACCTGGTAAGTCCAACTTTCTTTGTGTTTTATAAATATTTTTCTGAACAGGATTGTTTCCCTCTATATTATATATATTATTATATTTATTTATTTACTGTTTCATTATTTTTTATTTCTAATTTATATCTATTACAACCTTTGAAGGAAAAGTATACAATCAATTCCGCAGCACAGCCATGGGCACCTGTATGGCACCCTCCTATGCCAACCTATTTATAGGCCATCTAGAGGAAGCCTTCCTAGCTTCTCAAAACGCCAAACCCCAGGTCTGGTTCAGGTTCATTGATGACATTTTCATGATTTGGACTCTAGACCAGGACATCCTATCCTCGTTCCTTCGCAACCACAATTCCTTCTCTCCCATCAGTTTAACTTGGTCCTTCTCAACCCAGCAAGTCACCTGTCTGAATGTTAACCTTCACCTCAGTTCCTTCCATACAGCCTTGCCACCCGTGGATGGCGAATTTTTAGTGATGAGAAGTCCCCTACCCATTCTGCCGAAGGCCTCACAAAGGCTTTCACAGACAGACATTAACCTGCTGACCTAGTCCATAAACAGATTTCCCATGCCATATCCCAACACACCAGCAATCCTCCCTCCAGCCCCAGTAACCACTCACAACGGAGTATCCTTGTCACACAATACCACACTAGACTGGTACAACTAAATCACATACTTTGTCAGGACTTTGATTATCTGTCAACATGCCCTGAAATGAGTTACATCCTACCCAAGATCCTTCTGAACCCTCCTAACATGGTGTTCCTCCATCCACCCAATGTCCACAGCATCCTAGTCCATCCCTATGCCACTCCCAACCCCAACCCCTTACCACAGGGATCATGTCCCTGACGCCTAACATCTCCTCCTCTCTCTTCCTTCCCCACTTATATCTTCCTTGCAACTGTATGTCACCACTTACAATATCCTCTTAATTAATTACTTGTTATATTTACTTTTCTTATTTTTTCCTATTTTTTCCAATTTTTCCTAATCTTTTTCCCCTTATTATTCTTATCATTTCAAATCTCTCCACTCCCTCCCCACAGTCCTCTACACTTCCCACCTCCCTTTTATCCTTCCCCACCCCTTCCCTTCACTGTAATCACTGCCGTGATTCAAATTCCCGTCTATCAGAGCCTTTACAATCCATCATGCAATGCAGAACTTTCCATCCCCACCTTTATCCCGCATCTTCTCCCTCCACTCCCCACCTCACTCACAATCTAGATGCTTGTGGTGCTGGAGTGGCTGGACATGATGGTTGTATGTGTGTAGTTGGCTGAGTGATTCCACGAATGTATGTGTTTCTTTTTCTGACAAAGGCCATGGCCGAGATTTTAAGTTCTGTGAATATGATTATCTATTTTCGTGTCTGTCAGCAGCTCAGTGAGCCTCTTTACGGTGAGTTGTTATGTGTCCACCATTATTGAGATTTATATCTAAAAATTCATCCAATGACTAGAAGGAGTTGTCATTCAGAAATTCTTTTAATTTATGTTTAAATGCTAGTTGACTATCTTTAGGGTTTTCTGTGCAGTTTGGTATGTGCTCGATGCCTTTAGTGGCAGCATAATTCACCCCTTTCTGTGCCAAAGTCTGATCTCACCCTACCTCACCGATGCTGACTCTCAGCTGTCATCCACCAAGCAGCACCTTGTGTGTCTCCGAGTGTCTTCGAAGGACACTAATTTCAAGGTTAGTACTTGTTTTCTCAGTGCGAACTGTGACGTTGCTCCCGCACAAAATGCTAACAGTGATTCTGACAGTTTGATGCCCCCTTCATGCTCCTACGTGGAGGTGTGTAAACAAATCTTGATTGTTTTGATGACCCTGTGTACTGTCAACGCGGTGCACAAATCCTGCCCTCTCGCACCTGCTCTGCAAACTACTTAGCCAACTTGAGAACTAGAACTTTAACCTCACCAGCCTCAAGCCAGCCCTCCCGCCATGTCTCCATGGTGAAATATACTAGTAAAATCATGTTAAACATATTCCTACTTGAGCTCTCAACTCTTCCTCTAGTGGTTTCATCAAATGTCATAGTAATTCGAGGGTGCAATCTCCAGTTGTTACACCTGCCACTCGACTTCTATCTTCTGCTTCTGCGACAGTGGCACCACCAATAATGTTATCAGTCACCTGTAGAACTGCTGCTGCCTGGCCACCATCTTGCCCTGGCACACAGGTGGCGCCACCAACTGCACTGGCAGATGCCCTTGGTACTACCCAGCACCCAGCCTGCCGACACATCTGTTGCCACGGCTTGGCAGCCATCTTGTTCACATGAACCACTGGTGCCTCCAGCAGCAGCAGCAGCCACAACACCTCATCGCCTGCCCCACACGTCTTCCTCAGTTACCCACTGCCCTTTACTGCAATTGATGAGACTGCGGAAGAGTGGGAGGCCTATGAAAAATGATTGCAGCAACACTTTCAGGCATTTGGAGTACAAGGTGACCTTCTTTGTTGGCCCCTATTCCTCTTACAAGTTTCCCCCAGCACTTATCAATTGCTGTGTCGACTGACTCCCTTGCAAGATCCTGCATCTCTTTTCTTTTGAACAGATGTGTCTGTTGTTATCATCATATTACTGCAAGTGTACTCAGGTCGTAGCTTCTCAAGTGCTATTTTACAGATGTCGCAAACAACCACACCAATCACATCAAATGTGGGCAGCCAAATTACATAGCCTTAGTCACCCTGGCAATTTCGTGTCCGAGGTTCACAGGGAATCGTACGCCAATCAGATTTTCAGGGATGTGATAATTCGTCTTGCACCTGATAGAGAAGTGATGGAGGGAGCTTTGCAAAGTGAAAACCCCTTGTTGTCTGATGTTCTGAACATTGCTCAAGCTTTCAAGATTTCGAGGGCTATGGGAAACCAAATTGAGGCTTGGTGTATGGTGTCAGCTGTTCAGCCCACCACCTTCACCAGTCAATGGAAGACAAGCTTACCAACACCAAAATGGCTGCAATTCAACAACGTTCTGAGCAGTCAGGTGGTTGGTGTCATACACAGCAACAGCCAAGGGCATGTGGCTTGCAACAACACAGGTTTGCTCACATTCTCCTCTGCCTTCCTGCCCTTCTTGTTTTGTCAGTCACGATCATAGTGTGTCCTTGGTGCTGTGCCACATTTTATTGTTGTAGGAAGAAGTGTCCATATTGCATCTGTTTGTAGTTCAAACCCACCCATACATGATCAGGATAAGAACACCAATATAAATTGTGTTGCAGTGCTCATAGCTCCCATTTATAAACTCTTCTTTGCCCTTAAAGTACTTCGGAAAGTCCTCCATATGCAGGTTGATATAGGGGCAGCGGTCACCTTGTTAAATTCACAAATGTATGTTGACTTGGGCTCTCCATCCCTCCTACCAGTCACTTGAAGCTACTGAGCTATAATAAACAACAGATTACCGTGCTCGGACAGTTTACCGCTCCAGCGACTACCACTCAGTGACCTGCCCCTTGGTAGAGATGCTTTTCAGCTATTCAGGTTTTCTGTTTCTGATGAGATCAGTTTATTCTCCAATGAGGTACTATATCCACAACTGGATTTGCTATGCATGGAATTTTCATCCTTATTTCCACCGGGGTTGGGTTGCGCCACGTCATTGCAGGCTTACATCATGATGAAATCTTCCGCATGGCCACCATTTTTCAGGTGTGCCCATTCACTGTGGTCCTCTTCTACTCAGTGAAAGTGAAATTAGATCATCTCAGGGACCTGGGGGTCATTCGCCCTATATCTTCGAGTGAGTAGCCCACTCCCCTGGTTATCTTAAAGAAAAGACTGGTAAACTATGGTTCTGTGGCGATTTTAGGTCACAATAAATGCCCAGTCCATTATACACTTACCCATTACCTTGATAGGAAGAGTTGCGAGCTAAATTGTTGGTAGGTATATTTTTTTCCAAGATAGATTTGGCAGAAGCCTATCTCCAACTCTCCTTAGAAGAGGCTTCCCAACATTTTTTGGTGGTTAACACTGCTTTTGGCCTGTACCATTGCTTACAGTTTCCATTTAGAATGGCCAGTGCCCCCACTATTTTTCATCAATTCCTATAACAACTCAGTATAAATTACAAGCATGACATTGTGGTTTCTTTCAAATCCACAACAACCACTTATGCACGCCATGGTGCCTTTTTTTAGCCCTACAGTCTGCTGGTCTTCAATGCAATCTGGATAACTGCCAAGTTTTCCAGCCCTCTATTGACTATCTGGACTCTCATATCTCCTGTGAAGGTATTTTCCCTTTACGCCAACATGTTACAGCCATTTTGGCTCTGCCTCGCCCTACGTTGCAGAAGGAGTTGCATGTCTTTCTAGGCAAGATTCTGTCTTATCATAAATTCCTACCCAACGTGGCATCCATTGAGCAACCATTGCATGCCCTATTGCACAAAGTCGTGTGTTTTCAGTAGTCCCCCGCATGTGAAAAAGCATTTTCTCTTTTGAAAGAAAAGCTGCTTTTATGCTCTTGCTTGGTTCCTTTCCAGCTCGGGCAGCACTTAGTCTTGGCCATGGACGCTTCTCAACACAGAGTGGGGGCCGTTTTAGCTCATAGGTATGAAGATGGTACAAAGCTGCACATTGCGTATGCTTCGAAAACATTGAACTCAGTACAACTCAAGTACTCGTAGATAAAAAGAGAAGCACTTGCCATTGTCTATGAATTACACAAATTCTACATCTTCTTGTAGGGCACAAAATTCCATTTGGTCACGGACCACAAACCCCTGATCTCGTTGTTTAGTCCTTCAGCATCACTTCCAGATAAAACTGCACACAGTCTCCAGCAATGGGCTCTCTTTTTGTTAAGATTCAATTATTGAAATCCATTGCCACCCTACAGCTCAATATACAAATGCTGATGCACTCTTCCCATCTCCCAGCAGGTCTTGACATTGTTTTTGACAGTAACAAACTACTTTGTTTTCACCTGGATGTGGAGGCTCAATAGGCAGAGGATGATTTTTCTATTACCGCCTCACAGATAGCATTGGCCACCTCTGCCAATCCCATGCTATGACAGGTGGCATCATTTGTAGAAAATAGCTGGCTGGAGAGGACTCCGGGCCATGGTTTGGACCCGCTTCAGAATTATTTCTCATTTCGCTACCAGTTTTCGATCTGGGATGGCATCCTCTTGTTATCTACGTTGGATGCGCCACCAAGGGTGGCCATTCCCTCCTCTCTCCATTGGGTAATTATCAGTCTTCTTCATGCAGATCACTTGGAGGGGAGGGGGGGGGGGGGGGAATGTCCCGTACAAAATTATTGGCCTGCCGCCATGTGTTCTGGCAGGGCCCAGATGGAAATATCGTTTGCAATGTTTCTGCCTGTTCGAAATTTGCCACCCACCAGGCAGAATCCCACACATCTTTTTCATTCTAGTTCTACATCAATGATGGTAAAGGTCATGGCGCTTTCAAAAATATTTTCTTTTCAAGGCTTGCCAGTCACATTGGTTACATATAATGGCACTCAGTTCTCTTCTCAATAGTTTTCAGACTTTTGTACCCACCGACGTTCCTTTATGTTTTGGCTCGTCCATACCACCCCCAATTCAATTGGGAGGTGGAACAGCTGCTCAGAATGAAAAATATTATAGTTCAGACATCCCCTGATGTTGCCTTAGAGAAATTACTGGCATTATATCGATTTATACCAGTTGTTAATAAGAGACTGGCTGAGGTACGTGGCTGCCTGCCGCCGACACTGCAGCCCTTCCGGGCCACATTTACAAGTTTCCACCGACCCATTTCTGACTGGGGGCAGTTGTATGGGTACGTGGTTTCAGCCATCACCTTAAATGGATTCCTATGGTTCTAATGCACTGTTTTGGGGTGCCGTCTCTGCGAGGTTCGCACAGAGGATGGTCTCACATTCCAACATGTGGATCACCTGTGACCTTGAGTGGCAAACTGAGAGAGGGAGGATGAACAGCAGTCCCCACTTGAGGCTCCCATCATTGTCAGACAACGACCACGAAGCTTATATATACAGGACAACCCTCCCGGTAACTAGGGAGCTGTGGCCCACAACACCAACAACCGGACCAACATCAGCCCCACACGCCTCACCCGATCTGCCACCACTGCTTCCTCCTCCTCCTCCTCCTCCTCCTCCTCCATCTCCGCTTGAATCTACATGCACAATATTACCAACCCTGGGAGAGGACAAGACCATGGATTTCAAATCCTCCTCACCTCTCTTATCACAGTGGCCAGTGTTAGAGAGAGCGCGGCTGAGCTGCATGACACTTCCAGTCTCCATGGCAGTACTCTCCAGTGTCAGCTTGGCTCCCACCACCAGAGGTGCAAGCAGAACAAGTGCAGGCAGTGCACCACATACTAAAGTCTGGCAGAGAGAGCAGGGACAAGCAGTTCTGTTGTGTATCAGGTAGAGACAATAAATCGACAGCCAATGAAGGCATTTTCATTAGTTAACAGTTATATCAAATGTGTTTGAGTATAAAACAATGTTACTACCCTTTCAAGAAATATACCTTGACTCGTCTTATTTTCAAACAAATCTTCTGGGGAGTGCTTTTACACCACCACAAGATTATTAGTCTTTGTTTGAAAGAAGCTTAATGTTATAGCACATATTAGTTATCTTTTTAAAAAATCTCACTTCATTTTTAATACTGTATGTATTGTAAAATGTTATTCCACTAACAGACTCCTTTTCATAATTGGCTAATAGGCATTTGTTCTCAAGAAGGCTGGCTGAATACCAATTGCTGCCTTTTTAATTTTTCCCTAGTTAGTAGAGTTAAAAAGAAATAAAATGTAAGGAGACCCACCTTCCATCATCTTGTTTGGAAATTTGGAAGTATTTAATATAAATGCCCAATAAGCTTAAATGAGTTTGTGTGACATTTGCCAGCCATATTTTTTTTGAATCCTTACTGGTTACTGTGTTTCCACATTAGTCGAATAATTATATCTTTTAGGTATAAAGGCTCACCCAAGATCAGCAGGATGTCTAGTCCTTGCATAAGGATGCAATCAGTTATCCATTCACCCATTGTGCTCTATGAATCACATCATGAACTACAGCCTTTAAGGATTTGGAATGAGTCAAATTATACATCAAGAGGCAGGAACAGTTTTATGTCTATTAAGAGCTCAACAGTATTGTGAATTGTTATCTTTACTTCTTCTTATCTTTCTGTTCCACCCAAGACTTTCCATTTAAAATTTTTTCCTGCTACTTTTATACCTGTATCAGTTTGTGTGATCACAAACAAATGCAAATTTCCATAAAAGTTATAACTCTTAGTACATGTTTTAAATAAAGATATCTACTATAATGTATAAAAATTATATTTTGGCCTGTCCCACAACTACAAGGATCTCCTCATGCAACGAACAAATAATCTAAGATAATAAGTATTTCCCTATAAAGGAAACAAATTTTTATCAGATTTTAGCATTTACTATATATTGTTTGTATTTATTTTGTAAGTTCTAGATGTGAAACAAACTGTGACTCTTGGTACTACTTGATAATGAATTGCAAAACAAATGTTGACTTATAACCTTTTATGTATGTCCTTTATCATATCAGTATAATAAAAACATTAAGCTGTTTGTTTGTGAAGTAATTTTAATTGATGCTTTATATTTTTCAGCAAATAATAAAAAGCATCTGGACAATATAAAAGAAGGAGTCAACAAACAAAATGCCATTGTAAAATATGACTGCAAAGATAAAAAATGCATCAATAATAAACAAATTCCTGATAAAAAAGAATATAAAGAAGCAAATTCTAAGAAAATTTTCCACAAAGAGATACCTACACCAGCACTAAGAAAATCTGGTAAAATTCATGTTAGTTTTACTCCTAGAGTGTTTCCAACTCCCAGAAGAGAGTCCCAAGAAAAACAAGAACAGGAGGTAAGATACTCAAACAAAACGAATGCATTTAAAAGATAGCTTTTCTATTACCATCAGAGACATTTGTGTAATGCATTACTCCCAAATTATCTGTAGAAATTTACTCAAGATGCGTAAAAAAAAGTGCCAATAATTTCAGAAAAGCCATAAACCCATAAAAAGGAAATCTGTCAAAAATATTTGTTTTGTTACTAGAGGTTACTTTTTTGCTAGTTACCAAGTGCGGCCATAGATCTTTTTAAGTACCTCTCTTTTGAATGCAAAGATTGTTTCTTCAGTTGTTTCTGATGTTCCCTATGTAAAATAATTATCTGTACAAAAATTTAAATCTTACTTGTATTACATATTTATAGTGGCTGAAAAAGCAATATGAGGCTAGGAAAAATGTGGGATTTGTGGAAGAAGATCTTCTCCCAGAAGAGAAAGACCCAGACTGGCTCAAACAAAAAGGAGAGTAAGTACAACCATTGTTCAAAAGTGTGTACATTGTTTTCTTGAATTGGCACCTATTCTATAATTTCTGAACTTGTTGTTTATTTTCTGTTAGAAATCATCTATACTGAGGTGAATGTACAATACTTTCAGAACATTAAGCTGAATTATTAATGTGTTTTGTTAAAGAATATTTTTATATTCATATTTATTTAGCAAACAGTAGTCATGTACATGATATGGGTTTCATCAGGTTCATAAACAACAAAAGCAAATACAATGACATACATAAGTAATTGACAAGTATACAAAATATATAATATTAATAATTGTGTACAGGAATTCTGAGAATAAAAATGTATGCTGCAAGATGCTATCTTAGATTTCCCAGCACATGAGGTAGGCTGATGATGCACAGGATTAAGTCCAATGGAGAGTGGGATATAAAGAAAGTGATAAGGGTCATCAACTAGGAGGGAATAGGGCAGAGTAAGGGGAAAGAGTTGGGTGGAGGGTGTGGGAAAAATTGATTACCACTGATTGAAATCAGGAGGGTTTAAAAAGGTGAAGTACTTTTTCAGGGATAGCACCTGTTTGCATAGTTTAAAAAAGCTGCTGGTGGAGGAAGGATTCAGATAGCCCAAATTGTGAAGCAGCCATTCAAATCAATCATTTTTTGTTAAGGTGTCTGGTCAAATTTGCCCTTGGTCACCATTTTCTAGTGATCACTTCATCCGGTGGACAGGTGGTTGATCGTCATACAGCATAAAATGCTGTGCAGTATTTGGTGCTGTGTTGGTATATGAATGGCTGCATCCTCAGATTCTTTCCAAGTCTATGCCTGTATAAAATATTCTTGGTTTACAATCTGCATCTATTCATTTAAATCCCTTGAGCTTTTAATAGCTGTCTCCACCACCAACATCAGAACTCACAGATTGCTGGTACTAGTACATATTTCCAAGAATATAGGCATGATGGCAGCTTCTAAGGCCAATCAAATTGGTAAGAGAACTGCACAAGCAGAAGTTGGGAAAAGCAGCTCACAGGAACTGCAGCCCACTGTGAAACGAATGTCATCAGCTGGTGCTGAAGATCACAACCCATGTCCATGATCTAAGTGTGAAACACTGGTCTTTACTGAAATTATTGTTATTTATTTTAATCTTGACTACCTGTTTTATAATGTTATTCCAATAAGTTGATGTGTGCCAAGACTCTTCTCTGCTCAAATTCTACTTTGTCTATCTTCAGGCAATGCTTAGGTATGGTGGCCTTATCAAGTTCCTTTCTTTAATTTTATGCTTGTGGTCAATAGATCACTCTGCAACCATATGAATTGTTTGACCAATATATAGAACTGGCATTCACAGGGATGCCATATACACGGTATTCAAAGATCTACGTAGTCTTTGACAGGTCACAACAAAGTATCTTGAGGACAGGCCAGAACACAGGTCTTATACTATGTGTCTGCGTGTTGAAATTTGTTCCCATCAGCTTCCATTATTATACTTCCAATACCAGTTCTACATAATAATAGGTATAATGGTAACTCGTATGAAACGTTTATTACCAAAATTTCTTCATTCTGTTTAACTAATGTATTTATCTGAAGTTGTGTACATTCATATTTCTGTGCAGTGATTAGTTAAATTAATCCAGGATGAAACTTTCACTCTGCAGCGGAGTGTGCGCTGATATGAAACTTCCTGGCAGATTAAAATTGTGTGCCGGAACTGGGACTCGAACCTGTGACCTTTGCCTTTCGCGGGCAAGCGCACTACCGAGTGTGCTATCCCGACACGACTCACGATGCCGCCTCACAACTTTACTTCCTCCAGTACCTCGCCTTCTACTTTCCAAACTTCACAGATGCTCTCCTGCGAACCATGCAAGACTAGCACTCCTGGAAGAAAGGATATGGTGGAGTTATTGCTTAACCACAGCCTAAGGGATGTTTCCAGAATGAAAGTTTCACTCTGCAGCGGAGTGTGCGCTGATATGAAGTTTGTGAAGTTTGGAAAGTAGGAGGCGAGGTACTGGCGGAAGTAAAGTTGTGAGACGGCATTCTGAGTCGTGTCGGGATAGCACAGTCGGTAGTGCGCTTGCCCGCAAAAGGCAAAGGTCCCAGGTTCGAGTCCCGGTTCCGGCACACAATTTTAATCTGTCAGGAAGTTTCAGTTAAATTAATATTTGTCAATAGTCATACCATAATTGGATTGTTACTATTTAGATAATATTGACATTGATGTTTCTGATGAAGTTGGGTAAAATCAATCAGCATAATAAAAAAGTAATTATCACTATGATTTCCAATTCATGTTAGGAATATTTGATATTAATTAATTTCAGAGTAATTACTATTTCAGCAGAAAGCATTGTTTCCAAATGTATTATATTTTGCTATCAATCATATTTAGTAGCTACAGATGCATATCTCAGTTTGAACAGTAAAATACGTATGAACTTTTCCTGTATCTAGGTGGTTGAAATAGTTGGCTTCTTAATATCTCAATTACTGACCGATCTTTTTGTTTTCGAGACATTGTTGTTGTCTGCAGTGAATCATGAAAATGAGACAGAAATAAAATTTTCTTCCTGTCCTTCCATACCAATGCACACATGACTTCTTCTCACCAGACTGGAGATGTATTTCAGGCTTTTCATATTTGGGCAAGTCCTTTTGAACTTGATTTACTGTCTCACAAGCATACACACCATGATCATGAAGATTTATCGTTAGGCTAACAGGCATGAAAAAATTGTCAAAGTAAATCTTATAGTTTTTGTTTGCCAGTTTCTGAGTCAATTACTGCACTTCCCTTTGACCCAGTTGTTTTTATGGACATGTCTGCTTTGCACTAGCATCGGTGGTTACATGCATAAACTTCTGAAAATAATAAATGAAATTGTGGTTTCAAACAGAAATGACAGGTAATCAAAGGGTTAAACCCACCAGTACCTCACTTCCTACCTTCCAAACTTCACAGAAGTTCTTCCGTGAACCTTGCAGAACTAACATCCCTGGAAGAAAGCTACAAGGCAAGGTACTGATGGTTTTAAAGCTGTGAGGACAGGCCAGGAAGCATGCCAGGGTAGCTGAATCAGTAAAGCGCTTGCCCATGAAGGAAGAAGTCCCAAGTTCAAATCCCAGTCTGGCACATAGTTTTAATCTGTCAGTAAGTTTCATATTGGCACACAGTCCACAGCAGAGTGAAAACATCATTCTGGAAACATCCCCTACGCTGTTGCTAAGCCATGTCACTACAATATCCTTTCTTCCACATTCACAGGAGAACTTCTGTGACATTTGGAAGATAGGAGGCAAGGTATTGGCCGATTTAAAGTTGTGATGGTGGGCCGTGAAGCAAGCCAGGATACCTCAATCAGTAGAATGCTTGCCCACGAAAGGTAAAGGTCCCAGGTTCGAATTCTGTCAGGAAGTTTCATGGTCATTGATGTTTGAATTACAGAAAATTTAACTTTAGAAAAAAGACTCATAATTTACACACTAATAGTTTCAGGCATTGCTTGCAATAAACCATGTTCCAACACATTTCCTTTAATTGACACATTTACTTTTATGATCTATAGAACCATTTCAGCAGTTTAGGGGCTTGGATGTGGAATGAATCAAAGCCTAAGTTATGTAGAAAAAGGAATAAATAATTCTTATTTACAATGGAGGCATTTCAGGATATTATTAATTTGATCAAAAGACTATAATGGAAGATAGATAACAACTCACCATAAAGAGGCTCACTGAGCTGCTGACAGGCACAAAAATAGATAATCACATTCACACAACTTAAATTTTTAGCCATGGCCTTCATCAGAAAAAGAAACACATACATTCATGCAATCACTCAGACAACTATACACACACAACCACCATGTCCAGACACTTCAGCACTGGAGTGGCCGGACATGGTGGTTGTGTGTGTATAGTTGTCTGAGTGATTGCATGAATGTATGTTTCTTTTTCTGATGAAGGACATGGCCAAAAATTTAAGTTGTTTGAATGTGATTATCTATTTTTGTGCCTGTCAGCTGCTCAGCGAGCCTGTTTATGCCGAGTTGTTATATGTCCTCCATTATTGATCAAAAGTCTGTGATACAAAGGTACAGTAACATTTTGTGATAAATCATGTTTATTGTTTGCACAAATTTTTGAGACATTCTTTATGACTGTGTTATTTAAAAATGTTCATTGTGTGTTCATGTGGTTAGTAATTACTCTATACTAGTATTCTAAAGATTTGTTTTATATTTTATAGCTCATTTTTCCAAATGGGTAACTACCTGGGAGCAATCAGTGCTTACAGTCATGCCATTAAGCTTGGATTCAAAATGTCTCCATTTTATTCAAACCGTGCTGCTGCACATCTTGCTCTTGGCAATGTACATAAAGCTATTGAGGATTGCTCAGAAGTAAGTGAAACTTCATTTTGTTGATATTATTGTTAATGCTATAAATTATGTTTTTCATATTGTTTAGTCCAAATTACTTTATTATTACAATAAAATAATAATGATAATAATAGTTATTGTAATAAATTACGGTAAATTCTTTTTTATTTGAATTACACTTTCTGGTAATTTTTTACTGGCTGTGTGTGTCTGGAGGGGGGGGGGAGGGAGGTGGGAGGATGAGTCAGATGTGAGATGGAACACTAGACTTTGTTAGATTACTCCTGCATTGAAACAGAAAATTCACCATTTAGATTTTCTGCTTATTGTTGATATCCATGTTTAATTTCCTTGTACTACTGTATTAAAGTCATTAGGTGTTCCAGTTAATGAAATGGTTAACTCCTACAAGTTTCCAGGTTATGCAACTTTGTATTATTGGGACTTCACTGACATAGTGATTGCGTCAAAACAATGAATCAGGTTGCTGACATACATGCAGACGATCTGGTAGTGTTCGCCAAAAACCAGAGACAGCTGCAACATATGATGAACCGTTTGGTGGAAATGGGAAGAAAATATGGCGTGGAAATCAATATAGAAAAATCAAAAGTGATGAGAATATCAAAACGTGAGAAACCCTTGAAGACAATTGTTGACAATCGGGAACTGGAAAATGTGAATCAGTTCAAGTACCTGGGATGTTTTATCACAAAGTATGCCAACTGCACCAACGAAATCTGAGTAAGAATCACCATGGCCAAAGCTGCTTTCAACAAGAAGAGTACTCTGCTGACCAGCAAGTTGAGTTTGGCATTAAGGAAGAAACTGGTAAAGTGCTACATTTGGAGCATTGCACTGTATGGAGCAGAGACGTGGACCATGAGAAAGAAGGAGAAAAAATACTTGGAGAGCTTCGAAATGTGGTGCTGGAGGAGAATGGAAAACATCAAATGGACAGATCGCATGAAAAATTATGATGTACTGAGAAGAGTAGGAGAGAAGAGAAGTATTATGAATACAATTCTACAGAGAAAGGCCAACTGGATTGGACACATACTTACACACGAGGAACTCCTACGCTATGTCATCGAAGGAAAACTAAGAGGAAACACAGGACGAGGAAGAAGGAGGATTCAGCATATGGACAACATGAAAGATGGAAGGAGATACAGACTGAAGGAAGAAGCTGAAGACAGGGAACAATGGAATCAGTTGCCAACAAGAAAAAAAAAGTGTCAGGGGCCTTCCCCTTGCAACCTCAGGAAATCAACCTTCTAAAATTACTATTTTTAACTATTTTTATACTTCAAAAAATCAAAGAAGTGAAAATTGTGTATATTTTGGGTAAAAGTTTTTAATATCTTGAAATGTGCATCATCCATAGTATTTCTCGAGGTACCTTAATTTATATAACTGTTAACATGTATACCACAAGTTCTTAAGCATTTTGTCAATGTAGAGCTGCTAAGCAAGTCAAAAGCTAATAAATTAAAATTAGAATAAAATACCTCATTTATTGAAGGGTCAAAAGAACTGGTATATGCATGCTTAATGCAAAAACAGAGAGATGTAAATACTGAGAAAGTAGAGTTGCAGTCGGCAACGCCTATATAATACATTTCTGGTGCAGGCATTAGATCAGGTTATCAAGATTTAAGTGAGTTTGAACATGTCATAGTTGGCTCACAAGAGATGTGGCACAGCATCTCCGAGGTAGCAGTGATATGGGGATTTTTCTGTACGACCATTTCACGGCTGCACTGTGAATATCGGATATCCAATAAAACATCAAATCTCCAACATCGCTACATGTGGAAAAAGATTTTGCAAGAGTGGGGCCAATGATGACTGAAGAGTATCATTCATCATGACAGGAGAGCAATCCTTCCGCAAGTTTCTATGGATTTTAATACTGGGCCATCAGCAAGAGTCAGTATGTGAACCATTCCACAAAACATCATTGATATGGGCTTTTGGAGCCAAAGGCCCACCTTGTGTACATGACAAAAAGGCTTTACACACCAACACTGGACTGTTGATAACTGGAAACATGTTACCCAGTTTGACGTGTATCGTTTCCAATTTTATCAATCAGACGTAAGTGTACGGGTATGGAGACAACCTCATGAAGCCATGGTCTGTGCATGTTGGAGGGGGAGAGGGGTTGTTCAAGCTGGTGGAGGATCTCTAATGGTGTGTGGAGTGTGCAGTTGGAGTGATAAGGGACCCCTAATATGTCTAGATATGACTCTGGTAGATAGCACATACTTAAGCATCCTTGCTCAAACAGTGCATCTGTTCATAACCGTTGTGCATTCCAAAAGACTTTGGTATTCCAGCAAGACTATGTGACATTCCATAATTCCAGAATCACTACAGATGGCTCCAGAACACTCTTTTGAGTTTAAACACTTCCACTAGCCACGGAACTCCCCAGATGTGAACATTATTGAACATATCTAGGATGCCTTGAAACATGCTGTTCAGAAGAGATCTCCACCCCTTCTTACACCTGCAAAAAGCATGGTGTCAGTTCCCTCTAGTACTGCTACAGACATAAGTTGAGTCCATATCACATAGTGTTGTGGCTCTCCTACATGCTCACTGAGACCCTACATGATATTAGGCAGGTGTACCAGTTTCTTTGGCTCTTCAGTGTTTATACACTTTTTGAGAGAAACAATGTAGTTTTGGTCTTCATTCTGGAGTCTGGTTTGATGCAGCTCTCCACCTCAATCAATCCTGAGCAAGCCTCTTCATCTCATAAAATAAAGCAACCCCCATCTATTTTAAACCAGCTTACTGTTTTCACCATTTGGTCTCCCTCTGCGGTTTGTACTCCACAAACTTCCCCAATGCAAAATTCGTGATTCTGTGATGTCTCAGAATATGTTTCACCAATTTATCCCTTATTTTTAGTCAAGGTGTGCCAGAAATTCAATTTATCACAAATTCTGTTCAATACCTCCTCATTAGTTACATGATCTACCCCTTTAAATCTTAAGTATTCATCTGTAGCAACACAGGTCAAAAGCGTCTATCATCTTTTTGTCTGAAATCCTTACCATTCATGTTTCACTTCATTACAGTGCTACATTCCAGACAAATGCTTTTAGAAATGACTACCTAACATTTAAATTGATATTAGATGTCAACAAATTTCACTTATTGAGAAATTTTCTTTTTCCATAGCCATTCTGCATTTTATATCTTCTTTAATTTGGCCATCAGAAATTATTTTGCTTCCCAAATAACAAAACCCATCTACTGCTTCTACTGTCTCATTACCCCTAATCTAAGTCTTTCAGCATCACCTGATTTTCTTACACTACATTCCATTACCCTTGTTTTACTCTTCTTAATGTTCATCTTATACCCTCATTTAGAGACACTGTCCAGTCCATTCAATTTCTCTTCCAGGTCCTCTGCTGTCTCTGACAGAATTACGATGTCATCAGCAAACCACAAAGTTTTCATTTCGTCTAGCTGAACTTTAATTCCTTCTGCAGTTTTGTCATTGTATTCCTTCTCAACTTTCTCAATGTATAGTTCAAAGGCTACAACTGTGTCTTATTCTCTTAAAAACCAATGCTTTCCTTTTATGCCCTTCGACTCTATTACTGCTATCTGTCTCTTTTTTTTTTTTTTTAAACTTATATACGTAGTATTTTTGTTCCAAATATTATTTATTTGCTTGTTGTTAGCAGCTTTCGGCTTCTTAGGCCATTGTCAGATAACTTCATACTAAACAAATAGTCCACATGTAACATTGAGGTTACATACACAAAGATGGTTTTTCAGAGATATGTGTACTGCAAATTAATTATGTCTATGAATCGATATTACATAACAAATCTACTCCTACAAAACAAATGGATTTTAAATGAACATAACTTGGACTACAATGGTATTACAATATTAAAACTATGTAATTTTATAAGAAAGTATTGTCAGCAGGTGATGGTAGAAACAACATGTGGGCTTGTTATGAATAAGTATCAATACCACAGAACGTGCATGATACTTATTCATAACAAAGCCACATTTTGTTTCTACCATCACCTGCTGACAATACTTTCTTTAAAAATTACACAGTTTTAATAGTGTAATACCATTGTAGCCCAAGATATGTTCATTTAAAATCCATTTGTTTTATAGGAGTACATTTGTTATGTAGTATCGATTCATAGACATAATTAATTTGCAGTACATATATCTTTGAAAAACCATTTTTGTGTATATAACCATGTAACCTCAATGTTACATTTGGACTATCTGTTTAGTATGAAGTTATCTGACAATGACCTAAGAAACAGAAAGCTGCTAATAACAAGCAAATAAATAATATTGTGGAACAAAAATACTACGTATTTAAGTTTTTAATATGTCTTTGTCCCTCCAAGCACCGACAGAATATTCCATAAATAAGTCTTTTTGTACAAGTTGTAAACAACCTTTCATTCCCCATATTTTACACCTGCTGACTTCAGAATTTGAAAGAGTGTATTTCAGTCAACAATGTCAAAAGCTTTCTCCAAATCTACAAAAGCCAAAAATGTAGGTTTGCCTTTCCTGAAACTAACTTTTATGATAATTCTTAATGTGAGTATTGCCTCATATGTTCTTACATTTCTCTTAAATCCAAACCTACCCTTCCAGAGATTGGATTCTACCAGTTTTTCCATTCATCTGTAAGTAATTCGTAATTTTGTAGCCATTACTTATTGATATGATAGTACTATAATTTTATACGTGTCTGCATTTTCTTGCTTTGGAAATGGAATTATAAAGAGCCACAAAAATATGAGCCTGAAACTATTCAACAAACTACCAAATACAGCCCAGTTTACTCCCTTACCTGAGATTTCTACTCTGTTGAAGATTTTATGGCAAAATATAATAATAGAAAGTACAGGTTGGAATTAATAATATAGTAAGGACAGTTTACAACTCACCACAAAGACGTGGTGATGAGCTGTGACAGGCACATACAAAAGACACACACATACAACACATTTAGATATCAGTCATGGCTTTCTTTAGAAAATAGAACATTCACGCTATCACACAGGCACACAACACAGTCATACAACCATCACCTCCAGCTGCCGCACTTCGAATCACGCTTGGCGGCGAATTGGGAATGGGATGGGAGGGGAGGGGAGAGGGGATAGGAAGGTTACGTCATGGTGGTGGGGATGGGTTAGATGGGAATAACGAGCTGCAGCTTAGGAATGGAGTGGGGAGGTGGGAGAGGGGACAAAAATAAGTAAATAAAATAAAATAAATATACAAAATGTGTGCACACTGTAAGTACACAAGACCGCACACACACACACACACACACACACACACACACACACACACAAACACTCACACACACACACACACACACGGATGCACATGCACGTGCTCTCTCTCTCTCTCTCTCTCTCTCTCTCTCTCTCTCTCTCTCTCTCACACACACACACACACACACACACACACACACACACATCTGATCACACATTCACGCACCACTCAAAATAGGTGAGCTTTGGGGTAGAGAGGTAGGAACTGTAAGGTACGGGGAAAAAATAGGGAAGTTATCTCAGGTTGAGGCCTGGTTGATTTCAGAATCGGAGAATGTAAGGGATAACTCCCATCTGTGCAGTTCAGAAAAGCTGGTTGTGGATGGGAGGATCCAGATGGCCCAGGTTGTGAAGCAGCCATTGAAATCAAGCATGTGCTCCGCTGCATGCTGTGCCACAGGGTGGTCCACCTTGTTTTTGGCCACAGTTTGACGGTGGCCATTCATCCTAATGGATAGCTGGTTGGTGTTCATGCCAATATAGAAAGGTGCACAGTGATTGCAGCACAGTTGGTAAATTACATGGCTGCTTTCACAGGTGGCCCAGCCTTCGATAGGGTAGGATAATCCTGTGATAGGACTGGAATAAGAAGTGCTGGGTGGGTGGATTGGACAGGTCTTGCAGCGGGGTCTTCCACAAGAATATGATACCTGTGGCAGTGAGCTGAGTTTCGGGGTAGCATAAGGATGAACTATGATGTTTTGGAGGTTGGGAGGGCGACGGAACAACACTTTAGGAGGGGTGGGAAGGATCTTGGGTAGGATGTCTCTCATTTCTGGGTGCGAGGATAGAAAATCAAAACCTTGGCGAAGAAAGCAATTTAGTTGTTCGAGGCCAGGGTAGATGAGATTAGATTAGATTAGTTTTTCGTTCCGTAGATCAATGTTGAGGAGATCCTCGTGGACGTGGAACATGTCAAACAAAATTTACAAGCTGAATAATAGATAATACTAATAATATAAATGCAGATACATACTTTTTTGTAGTTGATAATATATTAATACTAATGTAGTATGAGTACCGATACATGCATCATTTGGTACAATTTAGAAATTCACTAATGGAGTAGAAGGAGTTGGCCACTAGAAAGTCTTTTAGGTTCCTCTTAAACTGATCTTTATCTGTAGCTCAATTTTTTATACTTGATGGTAAATTATTGAAAATTTGTGTTCCTGAGTAGTGGACCCCTTTTTGAACTAAAGTGCTTTTAAGTCCTTGTGTAGATCATTTTTATTACTAGTATTGTATTTATGAATTGAGCTGTTTGTTGGGAAAAGGGATATATTATTTATGACAAATTTCATTAAGGAATAAATATACTGAGAGGCAGTAGTTAATATACCCAGTTCTTTGAAGAGGCTTCTACAGGACGTCCGTGAATTTACGTATTACATGCTTTTGGACTCTGAAGACTTTTGACTGACTTGAAGAGTTACCCCAAAATATTATACTATATGACATTATGGAATGAAAGTAAGCAAAGTATGCAAGCTTTGTTATTTTTATGTCTCATATGTCTGATAACACTCGTATTGAAAATACAGATTTGTTGAGTCGTTTCTGCAGTTCTGTGGTGTCCTCCTCCCAACTAAATTTATTATCAAACCTTAATGCCAGGAATTTAATACTGTCAACCTCTTCTATCTGCTCTTCTTCATACTTAATGCATAGTCACTGACCAAAGTAAGATGGCATCCACTTCCCTGGACATACTAACAGTGTGGTAGCAGAGAATAAATGGGTCTCCCATGGAGCATAAAAGTGCATTACTAAAGAGAAAATTTATGTTAAGGAAAAAAAATTAATTTGTCCATAGGTTACAAGGTTTGCTACCAAAGTATTGTTGAATATTAAAAAAGTAAATCAGCCATATAATATGATCTACATGCTGATGTATTCTGAAGAGCCGAATGGGGAATTAACGGAAAAGTCAGCCACCTTAAGATGTATCAAGGATAAAGTGCCGTAATTTAATGTTTATGAAATTTTTACCCCATACTGGGGTGCGTCAGTTAGTAGTCTATAGATCCATGCGGTATCTTACATGGTTTTATTCCACGAGTAATTAATCAGTAATCAATCATAATTTTTGGTCTTATGTTATGAGAATTTACTCATAAATCAAAGGATTATAAGGTCATGAAAGTTATGTTTCATGCATATGATTAATTTTTTTTTAATTTTTTTAATTTTTTGTTTTTATTATTTTTTATTTTTTTTATTATCTGTTTGATGGTCCACAGTAATTAATAACTTCTCTTAGCCAGGTGTATAATTATGATTTATTCATAAAGGAATTTAACAGTTACCCTGTATAATAAAGTGGTAAGTTGATTTTATTAAAATTTTTGGACATAGCAGATAGTCCAATTTTTTTTAAAGTTGGGAGTTAGTGTGGATTGTAGATACTGTCGGAGGCTGTGTGTTGTCCAAAGTATCATGAATATGACGGAGTTCCACTCATATTTATTATTGAGAAGTTGGTCTATACTGCTTATGTGCCATATTTGAAAAGAAGGCGTGGAAATAGTATGATTCACCAGCTAAGGGCAGGAAGAGTAATTAAATGTAAAGTTATTTTCATGACAGATACAAAGATTTTTAAGGTAAAAAGTTGTTTTTGTTTATTAGATGCCACTTAAGGTCTACAGAACAAAATAACAATTTAATAATTATTCTTATTTTGAAGTGATTACGGTATTCCATTTGGATAGTGGCTAAATCAAAACCTTGCCTATTGACAACTACATTCGTTTTTCTTCCCTAGGCTGTTCCTAAAGATCAACAAGCAGAGTCTTATGGGTTATGGGAAACCAGACCTTTTGAATGATTCATTTCATCCACACCTGAAAAACGACCCTCACCTTTATTTTGTGATTTTAATCATGAGAGGTGTCCAGAAAGTGGTTGTGGCACTGTAGGTTATTTCCAGATAGCATAATCAGTGAGGATAATTATTTGCAAATTTAGAGTCTGGCCAGGATTCATATCAAAACAAGATAAGACATTTTCTTTCCAATAAATCAATCTCTGTGGTCGAATTTAAACTTGTGGTGTAACTTATTTTAGTATTTGCAAATAGTTGACCTAAGATTGTTCATGTTACCTGGGAGTATCATTAGCAAGTGTAATTGACAGAGGAATATTTCTTGTTCATATTAATATCTCATTATTTGTTACTGCGATTGAGCAATATTATTGTCCGACCACAGCAACAATAAAGTGTGTCAAAGAAGAGATTGCAGAATTTTTCTACCTAATTAGAATATATTACTCTTTGAAGATAATGATTAAATGAACTATGTTCGAGTGATTATTCATTGCTTTTTTTTTTGGGGGGGGGGGGGGGGGGGGGGCGGGGTACACACTGTGACTGAAATCCTTCGAACCAAGTTCTTCTGAATCATTGATTTTCTTTAAGGCCAAATGCTTTTTTTATTTATTTTATTTGGGATGTCGTAGTAATTTATATGCCTGTGATCACTAATGGAATACAATAGCAGGAGTGGCGACACAGGGCTGACTGGCGACACAGGGCTGACAACTTCTTCAATTAGACCTGGCTATACCTTAAGTAAAATTTTACCCATTCTAACAAGCGGTATGAATAGCGTGGGTCATCCGGCATTTGTGAGTAGTAAAATTTTCTCTCAGTTGTTTCAGTGGAACAGAGATATTTGTGGGAGTTCAGAGATTAGTATCACAGAGGATATTAAAGACAAGCAGGGAGTCATAACGACACACTACACATTTGTCAACTTTGCTACTAGTATTATAGGACATTTATTGTAGGTGACGATAGAGAAACCAGAATATGTCCTTGGCCCTGTGGTCTACTTAAAGTATACTTTTGATAACGGGGACCGAGGGCCACTGATAGTAAACTTTTACCACCCGATACCCGGTGCTAGTGTCCGATCAGGGCTGCTACACTAGGCCTTCAGTAATTATGGGTGATGTGTGACTTATCAAAGCATCAAGTAGGAGAGGAGAGAAGAAAATGGGAACAGAGGGGAGAGGTCATGAGATTGTGATGGGTGATGTGTGACTCATCACTCATCTCTTTTTGTAGCAGATACTTGTAACCTGCAGAGTGCCCTTGGAGATTAAAGTGGGCTTTATCTATCTGCAGAATACTCTTTAGCCTTTCAGTGTCCACTTCGATATGAACAAGAAATTATAGAAACACGTTTGTCTTACTGGTAGGTCAGTATAAAGTTACCCTTCAGTGTCAGTAATTTTATGTGATAGCAGTGCAGGATGTAGCATAGATTTTTATACGGACTATGCCCACAGGCAAAGTTCAAGCAGTTCCCCATGCTCGGCAACCTTTCACCCCACTGCTAAATCCTTCCAGTAACACTGTGCCCACATCTGATACTGAAAATGGATCATTTGTTTTTCTTACTCTGCCATATTGCACTTAAAAAGAAACTGAATTTCATAATCATTTTCTCCAAACCAGTGTCTATTTTCAAACCCCTGAGTGACCAGAACTTCTGAAGAACTACTGATGAACAGTCAGTGTTCTTTTAAAAAAACTATTACCAGCAGAATATAATCCATAATTGAGCCAAGTGACTGTTATGGTATATAGCATTGCCTAGTCTTTATCTATTCTAATTACAGAAGTTTTTTGATTCCAGACTAAATCCTTCAGTGTTGCCAGCATGCCTTCTGGCCATTATTTTGTGTTACCTCTTATTATATACTGTTCATATCAAATAAAATGATTGCCATTGTAGTACACTTACTGATGTGTTTGTTAAACTGTAACATGTACTTACATTACTTTTTTTGCTGTTCCTCTTTTGGTTAATGCTATCATTATGCTATTTATTTAAAGATATTTTGTAACAATGCCATTATACCTGTATGCTCGTGTAACTTAATATCACGATCTGTTGGTTACAATTTCAACTTTGACAGTTGCTTCCAAGTTCTAAAGATTATTGTATAGTTACAGATGTGCCGTAACCTCTTTGTAAGGTTCACAGGAAAGGATGATGTGTTGACTTTCCAAGAGACGTGTCTTCTTATAAGAGTGAGTTGGTGAGTAGGAGGTGGCAGTAAATAGTCAGCTGGGAAACAGTTAGCTTGTGCGGTACAATATTAGCAGTATATATAAAAAATAGATGAAGATTACTTACCAGGTGAAGGAACACAGGTAGTGATAGTAGCACAAATAAATAAAACACACACACACACAAATGCTAGCTTTCACAGCCTAGCTGCTTCTTCAGGCAGAAGGGAAGGAGAGGGAAAAGGAAATAATGAGGGTTTTAAGGAAGTGGGTAAGGAGCCATTCCAATCCCGGGACAGGAAAGACTTACCTTGGGGGGAAAAAAGGAGGGTAAATGAATACACACACTCCCACACATATACATAAACGCAAACACACCTAGGCAGACATACTGTAGAAAGCAAAAACTAGCAGGTTTAACAGTGCCGATCTGAACTTGTCAGCTGTGTATCAAAAGGGTGTCTACATAAGTGAATTAAAGACTTAAAGGTGATAATTTTTTATCTGTATTTTACTACTGGCACTGATTCCTTGAAATTTGACCTAATGTGCTATGCAAGTTCATGTCATATTCACTTTGAGTCTATGAGTTTTGTTTTGAGAAAAACTGTGATGTTACTATGTTGGTTTCATGGAACATGTTGGCCACTATGCATCCTCAAGCATTGAAGATGGCCAATCAGTTTTGTCATCAACAGCAAGAGTGGGTACTCTTACATGACTTAGATGCAAACTGAGAAATAGTCCTGTACTCCACATTTTTTTATTTTGCATCTTCTACAGCATACAGCACCATCTAGTGGTATTTCCCCCCTCCTCTACCTCCCCCTTTTCCTTCCCTCTGCCCCCCTCCCCCCACACAAATTTTCCTCCTCATTCGATAACATTCCTTTCAAATTTGACATCGATCTGATCTGCGATTTTTTTTACAACATTTTGAACAATACTGATAGTGTATTTTAAGGTGCCTAGCTATAAAGAGCATATAATAGATTACTAGTCCATAAAACTTCATCACTGAAGTCCACTAAAGTACAACATTACTATATACATCCAATTTAAAAAGATTCGGTACATAATACCTACATACATCAAACATAATAGTCTATATCGATTTTATTTATTTGAACACAATAATATTAATACAGTGATATATATTGACCTCATACAACAAATATTGATGTTAATAAAACATGTACCTGTAGAGCTCATGCAAGAAGTCATCACCCAAGTGCGGAAACACATTCGAGAGTTATGCTCAGGGTGAGTCCATTCTTTTGTTTCTGAGGGGCAGCTGGCTCAGTTGCATATTGCCTGCTGGGCCACACATTTCAGCTGTTAGCCAGCAGTCAACTGCTCTAGGCAACAGGCAACTGTAGCCCCTCCAAAACAAAAGAATGGAATCACCCAATACCGAAACTGAGAAAGCAGGGGCCACAGCTTCTTGCATGAGATCTACCTTTTCTCATTCCATGAGATGAGGAATATTATACCCAAAATTCTATCATCACCATTCGTATTGGGATTCTATTCTCTTAATTAATGGAATATCCTATCCACTACTATGCCACTTCTGTTTCTCATCCTGCATATCTTAGTCATTTCACTGTAGTTGTTCCTTGCACAAAACCACATTTTCGACAAACTGTGCAGAAACTGTGCAGTCTTCTAAGTGGATATAGCAATCAACCATTTGCTACTAACATGAATAGTCATCGACTAACACCAGCTTAACCACCTCATCAATGAACATACTGCAGATAGCAGTGTCCATACCACCTGAAAATCCTTCTTAAGCCCACAATTTCTGAACTGCAGTGGCAGTTAAATATATGGGAATGAAATTGTTTAATAATTACCTTCCAACAAATATAAAAGAAACCTAGGAAATAAATAAATTCAAACAATCTTTGAAATCCCTTCTAATAAAATACTGTTTTTATTCATTCAGGAATACATGGAGTCAATTCTGTCTTAAGAAGGCTACAGCAGCAATCTCTTGAACTTATTACATGAACATCCTGTAAGCATCTGTAAAACAACAGATTGTAGTACCAGATTTAAATGTCTAAAACCATACTGATAACTTGTTCCAGTCCACATCTTGCAATTAGGTTGATTATTTTAAGTAATATGTTGTATCTTGTTCCACTCGTATAATTAACTTACTTATCTGAAGAATTATGTTGTCTAATAATGACACTACTTATACTGTAAGCCGTAACACTGTACTGACTTATCCCATATCAACTGTACAAACTGTGGTGTCGCACAAGTACAAAGTGCGCGCCACTTACTTTCGCCGCGCGCCGCCAGGCACGCACGGCGCGGCGTTCTCACGACGACAGCCACGAGCGCCCTCTGCAACAACTCCGCTCGTGGCCACCACTGAAGGATCGTGCACTTCGCACTTCGGACTGAGATAGCAACGAGTTAGGACCTTCGTAATCAGATAGGCACCAGTGAAGACTTTGCTATTGTACAGGCACTAGGCAGGCCTCTAACAACTATGTATCAACATTCTGCCGTGCTATGTAAAAGTTAAGTATTGTTACATTCTGTGCAATATATATCTCTTTCTAATTTACTCTAGTGTTTATAGTTTCTGGCTGCTCCCCTCCGTACCTGCACCAGCGTGTCGGTCTCATTCCACTCGGCCACCGACACCTACGACGAGGCTGGGACACAAAAGCGGCGACGAAGTTGGGACACAAAAGTGGCAACGAGGAGTGATAGACGACCCGTGGATCAGCCCGCTTACAGCAGCCAGACAGCAGCAGTCGGAGCACGCAGAAATTGCTCCCGCCCACCCACCCTTATTATAAGATTTTTGGGGGAACATATTCTGTTACGTGTTTTGTGGACTTTTTTGTTGCAGGGCGTCCTTTTTCATATTACATTTGTGTTTTGTTATAAGTTACTTGTATGCGCGGCGCCTAATCGGTGAGCATGGCCACTACCCCGAACCCAAACTTAATGGAAATTATTCAGTTACAGACGGCGCAAATAACGCAACTCCTCCAGGCGGTGTCCCAGCTCACAGCGCAGGCAGCTAACCAACAACAACAGCCGCCGCTTCAGCAGCCCACACCTGCCGCCGCAACACTTCCTACGTTTCGCCAATACAACGAACGTGAGGAAGAATGGAGCGACTATTTCGCACAGTTTCAAGAACTCGTCGCGGCTCATCAACTTACAGGTCAGACTGTTAAGCATCTTTTATTGTCTGTGGTGGGCCCCAAAACTTTCGTGTTACTGCAAAAACTATTCCCTCACGCATCTCCTCGTGATGTAGACTTTGAACAAATAGTAGAGGCACTAAATGCTCATTATGAGAGAAAAGTTCTCGTAGCTGCGGCTCGGTACCGATTTTTCAGACTTAAAAAATTACCACAGCAGTCACACCAAGAGTGGATTACGGAATTGAAGGGCTTAACCCGCCAATGTAAATTTACTTGCTCTTGTGGACTTTCGTATAGTGACGTGATGTTGAGGGATGCGATTACGCAGAATATTCAGGACCCCAGAATTAGAGCAGCAATTCTGAAACAGTCTGACCCCTCATTAGACAGTGTACTGCAGCTTATAGAAGCGCATGATACTTTTGACTTAGCTGATGTAGAAATGCAAAGCCATAGTGTAAATTCAGTGCGCCGCAACGGACGCTTTCCTAGCCGTAGTTCTCAGTATAGCACTAGTGATTCTTATTTTTCTACCGGCCGTGCTGAACAGACAGTGAACAGTAGCCAGTGTAAAAGTGCGACACAAAGCTCGCCCCGTCGTGTTAGAAACAGTGATTTGAATAACGGGCGCCAACGCTCATTTCAGAAAAATGTACGTAAATCTTGCCCCCAGTGTGTGTCTCGCCACAAGCGTGCTCACTGCCCTAGTCGCAACGCGACCTGTTATCAATGTGGCAAATCAGGACATGTACAGTCTGTGTGTATGCAAATTAAAAACTCAAAGAACGGTACCGTTAGAAACAGTGCTTCGCAGAGTGCGAGAACAGTTCATTCTGTAAATGTTATACGGGCTGTGGAATTGAACAGTGCTTTCCTTGGATCTCAATTTCAAGAAAGTAGTTCGGCGCCTATGGCAAAACTATATAGTGCACCACATAGCAAGCGCCAACAAGCGCGTAAAACAGTGCAACGGAAACGGGTTCGGGACAAGCAAAATGACTATGAACAGTGCATTCCTGTAGTGAAAATAGTGCCTTCTGCAACTGCTCCTTGTAATAGTGCCCAGTACTGTGTAGCTAGTGACAGTAGACTTGTTGTAGATACTGAAAGTAATTTTAGTGCAGTAGCCTTGCATTGCGCGGACGCCGATCCGGCGGTAGTGCCATCTAGTGACAGTGTTGTTAATCCCCTGCGTGCCGAGTCTGAGCCGCTTCCTTCACTACGCGGCCCGCGCATACGCAGCACACAAACCGTATTAGACGTTGCCCACATTCGCGCACCAGTCGTGCGCCAGAAGCACAAGCTGTTTGTTACTCTCTCTATAGAAAATGAGACTGTGCAATTTCAGCTTGATACCGGTTCCGCTGTTACATTAATAAATAAAGACACATATGAACTTCTGGGTTCGCCAAAATTGTCGCCGTGTCAACAAGTGTTAACAGCGTATATGGGTCAAAATATTCCCGTGCTAGGAACGTGTAGCCTGCCTGCCTCTTTCCAAGGTATAACAAAAACAGTTGCTTTTGTAGTTCTTCAGGCCAAATCGACACAGAACATTTTTGGACTAGATGCTTTTGATTTGTTTGGTTTATCAATTCAAAGAGATGTGCTTCAAATTTCGTCAGTAGTGCCTCAGGACAAAATCAATGCTTTATGTGACAAATATAGTGACTTGTTTTCGCCGGAACTAGGTTGTGCAAAAGACTTCGTGGCACATGTAACTTTAAAAGAATCTGCAGTTCCAAAATTTCGTAAAGCTAGACCAGTGCCTATCGCATTGCGTGATTCAGTTGCCGAAGAACTTAAACGTTGGCAAGATAGTGGGGTGATTTCTCCTGTTTCTGCGAGTCAGTGGGCCTCGCCTATAGTAATTATACCCAAGCCGTCAGGAAAACTTCGTCTCTGTGCGGACTTTAAATCAACAGTGAACAGTCAAACAATTGTCGACACTTATCCCCTGCCCAGACCTGAGGAACTTATGGACAAATTAGGACAGTCTCGCTTCTTTTCCAAGATTGATTTAGCAGAGGCATACTTACAGATTCCACTTGATGACGAGTCAAAAAAGTTTTTCGTCATTAATACTCACATGGGCCTTTTTCAATTTCAACGCCTACCCTTTGGCAGTTCTTCCGCTCCCGCTATTTTTCAGCGTTTTTTGGAACAGCTGACAGTTTCTGTACCGTGTTGTTCGAACTATTTAGATGATATTGTGGTATCCGGACGTACAGTTGAAGAACATTTAGCAAACCTGGAGTGCCTTTTCAAAGTTTTGACTGCAGCAGGTCTACGTTGTAATAAAGCAAAGTGTTCGTTTTTTCAAACTGAAATAGAGTACCTAGGCCATGTGATTAATGCCCAAGGAATTCATCCCTTACAGTCACATCTTTGAGCAATCAAAGACTTGCCTCCTCCTAAGAATGTGCACGAATTGCAAGCAGTAATTGGAAAGCTGAACTATTATTTCCGATTTATTCCCAATGCCTCTCAGATTGCAGCTCCTCTGCATCACTTACGTAGGAAGAATGTTCCTTTTGTATGGTCTAAAGATTGTCAGGTTGCCTTTGACAAACTAAAGTCTGCACTACTCAGTGATGCATGTTTGATTCCCTTTGACCCACAGAAGCCTGTAGTGTTAGCAGTTGACGCCTCGTCATACGGTCTGGGTGTCGTTCTGTCGCATCGTATTGGATGTCACGATCGTCCTATTGCCTTTGCATCCAAGCTACTGACGCCGACGCAACAGAATTATAGTCAGATAGAAAAGGAGGCCTTAGCAATCATTTACGGCGTCACAAAGTTTCATCATTATCTCTATGGCAGAAAATTCTATTTGTTAGTAATCCCCAATTACATAACAAAAATGAGCTTTGGATGTTATAGTTGATATATTTATCTGATAGTAAATTAAAAAAAAAAAAAATCGTGTTATTTTTGATAAGTCGCAATAAGGGATGTCATACTAAGCGATTTTTTAAATACAGCATTTACATAGGATTTAGATGAAACAATTAGATTTTGTTATTATAGCCAATATGTCATTAAAAGTGATGTGGCTATAAACAGTTTCAACTGTATATGAAATCTGGTAGAAGACCTCTCACGTCGTTGTTCTCACCCACAAAGCCAATTCCGCCACGAACGGCACAAAAGCTTCAGAGATGGTCCTTGATATTGTCAAATTATCAGTATGAGATTTTGTACCGACCTACCACTAAACATGCCAACGCGGACACACTTTCCCGACTTCCGGTTGGCCAGGATGTGTCGTTTGATTCTTCAGAAATGGCGTGTTGTCAGATAGACTCCAGAGATGCTTCCGCTGTCGCAGACTTTCCTTTGAACTCTCGTCGGGTTGCACAGGAAACAGCTGCGGATGCAGACCTAAGTGTGGTAGCACGTTTTGTTCGCTCAGGGTGGCCTGCCAGAGCCAAAGACATTGATCGGCCTCTGGTTCGACGTTATTTTGCACAACGTCATGCATTGTCTTTAAGTCAGGGTGTACTGTTGTTGCATACCGACAACGACCAAGCAAGAGTGATTGTTCCTCGTTCCCTGCAACGAGAAGTATTACGCCTCCTGCATCAAGGACATTGGGGTATTGTTAGGACAAAGCAATTGGCCAGACGTCATTGTACCTGGGTTGGTATGGACGCTCAGATAGAGAGCATGACGTCACAGTGTACTGTTTGTGCGGAGCATCAGGCAGCTCCTCCGCAACGTTTCTCAGACTGGCCACGCCCCAAGGGACCATGGCAACGTTTACATATTGACTTTGCCGGACCTTTCTGGAATACGCGCTGGTTAATTGTTGTAGACGCTTTCAGCAAGTTTCCTTTTGTGATTGCCATGAACTCAACGACGGCGTCTAGTACAATCAGTGCCTTAACATCAGTGTTTTGCATCGAAGGCTTGCCTGAAACTATCGTCAGTGACAATGGACCTCAGTTTGTTAGTGCGGAATTTCAACAGTTTTGTCATGTGAATGGCATTCAGCATATCACCACCGCACCTTTTCACCCTCAGTCCAATGGTGAAGCAGAACGTTTCGTTCGAACATTCAAGTCTCACATGGAGAAGATGAAAGGTCAGCACTCCAGGCAGCAAGCTCTTCAAATTTTCCTGTCTACGTATCGGTGCATGCCACGTGACGGCCCGTCTCCTGCCGAGCTGCTACACGGCCGCCGTCACCGCACTCTCCTTCACCTGCTGCAGCCTCCCACGCACCGAGTCGGTTCGTATGGCGCTACGCGTTTTCAGGTTTCTACGCCGGTGCTGTACAGGGTGTTTGCTGGAAACAAGAAGACATGGCTTCCGGGCACCATTCAGCGCGTGCTCGGTAGCAATATGTATGTTGTACGTTCTTCCACAGGGTCGGAGCTGCGGCGCCACGCAAACCAATTGCGCCTGCACAGGCCGCGCGATCCTGTCTCCGGTTTCTTGATTCCAGACCCAGTTCACCGCCAGGGAGCACAAACACATCGTTCGTCAACGGGTCCAGCGTCCCCGGACTACGAGATCGTCCCGATGGAGATCGACGCGACGCCGCCGCTGTCGCCGTCGCAGATGACAGCGTCACCGAGAGGGACTCCGGGACCGTGCGTGCCGCCGCCGCCTGGGCCACGCACCTCAGAAGAAGATGACCTGCTCCCTCTGGGCGGGGGGGGCGCCCTTCCCCAGGTTTCGGCGGGTTCCCTGGAGGATCGCAAGGCGGATGCCGGGGCGCGGACGGCGTCTCGATCCCGGCCGCAGCTACGACGCCCGTCCCACCAGTAACGCCCCCGCCCAGGCCCTCCTCCCAGTGCCGTCGCCGTGGCCCTCAGCCCTACGCCACGACGGCGCGGCAGTTTGGGGGGGGAGGGGTGTGGTGTCGCACAAGTACAAAGTGCGCGCCACTTACTTTCGCCGCGCGCCGCCAGGCACGCACGGCGCGGCGTTCTCACGACGACAGCCACGAGCGCCCTCTGCGACAACTCCGCTCGTGGCCACCACTGAAGGATCGTGCACTTCGCACTTCGGACTGAGATAGCAACGAGTTAGGACCTTCGTAATCAGATAGGCACCAGTGAAGACTTTGCTATTGTACAGGCACTAGGCAGGCCTCTAACAACTATGTATCAACATTCTGCCGTGCTATGTAAAAGTTAAGTATTGTTACATTCTGTGCAATATATATCTCTTTCTAATTTACTCTAGTGTTTATAGTTTCTGGCTGCTCCCCTCCGTACCTGCACCAGCGTGTCGGTCTCATTCCACTCGGCCACCGACACCTACGACGAGGCTGGGACACAAAAGCGGCGACGAAGTTGGGACACAAAACAAACCACTGTACTAATTTGATTTGTGGGACGAGTAATAAATAAATAAATAAAAAGAAACACTCCATCCCCTATACCATGAATTTCTTCAGTCCTGTTGCACTACTTCTTACCCTCTGTCATAGCATTCCCACTCCATTTCCCTTACCAGAATTTATCACAGTCTGCATAGTTGCAGAAAGCAACATATTTTTCTCACCCATCTCGCAGTAGGTTTTTTATCACATCCATGTCTTACGTGGCTAACCCTCCTATGTGCTGTCATAATTCTTTCCTCACCTCAAACATCCATTTGTAAGAGAAATCACTCATAAACTGTCTGTGATATCTAGGACAGTAGAAATATGCTGAAAAGATTGGTACTGTACTCTGATAATTGCTACTTATTGCAAAATTTAAGACTGTATACAGTACCTTGTTAGAAAAATTTGTGTAAGTAGTACACCGAATACACTGATGCTAGTGGATTACAAGCTTACTACATTTACGATGGTATTTCAGCTGTTGTCAAAAATGATTTCTGATGTTTAACTTTATTCATGTCAATAAATAACAGATAGTGTTACCGTCAAACGGATTATTTCGGAGGATATGTTTTACTTTATTTTTCCAGCTGCATAGCAACAAATTAGCGCTGATTTCCACCTCTGTGCATTGCTTATTTTATGCACGAGACTGTAATTCCCACATCCCACTCTTGAATCAATTGTTTACTGACACAATAATCAGTTGGACAGTCTCATTGTCAAAAGTTTTCGCTGTGTTAATGAGCAGAAGCTTCCTGTTGTTGCGACTGGCGGAAAAGTATTGTAGCATCACTTGCCAATGAGATCGGAATTGCGGGACTGTGAGGAGTTTTGTACTAGTTTGTCATGAGTTTTTTGCAAAGTTTCAAAGTAATGGAGGTTTATTCGAAATTTTGTACTTTGTGGGGTGATTTCGGACAATGCCAAGAATGTAAAAGTAGGAAAAGGTGTTCAAGATTGTTGTAATTATGACCCAGAAATTTTAAAGAAAGGAGTTCCAGATATTCATTGTGGAAAATTAATGTATAGAAAAGCCTGTAATAAATAAAATTCCTTACCTCAGCCCTTATACCGTATTTTAATGACGGACGTCCTTAAAATATGTTAAAAGTCACTAAAATCAAACAGAAAGAAAGTAGAATGAAAAAAAAAAGTTTATTTGTGCCTGAAATCACCCCCATACACTTTGAAACACCGGACTGAGACTGAGAAAACACATGTGTTTGAAATCACCCCAGTCGATGGGTTGATTTCGGACACTTTGTCTAACTCAGGCAAAAGTAGATGCACATGGACATTCTATAACTATGACATTTTATTGCTTATACATATACCACACCATTACCATAAAAACAATGAAATCTGACAAAACCTACGAAAGTTATAGTGAAAATAATCTCAAAACTGTCTGAAATCACCCCATTTGACATTACTTAAAAAAAACTTGCTGCATGGAAACTAAAATTGTAGAATGACAAGGTAAAAAAATTATTTCACTCTTATTTTAAAAATACAATTAATGCTAGCATGTTTTAACTCTTCATTTTTGCAGGCTCTAGAGCTCCTCACACCACATGTGTCTATGAATGCAGAAGCACGAGCTTGTTGCCATGCTCGAAGAGCAGCAGCGTTATGCCGTTTAGGACTACTCACTCAAGGACTGGCTGACCTAGAGGCTGCATTAAAACTGCAACCTGAAAATGAAAAACTGTGGAATGACATGAAACAAGTCAAGAAAGCAATCAAATCTCAGACACAAGAGACATCTTCAGATGATGACTAGACATCATATTCACAACACTGTTTACACTTACAGATGTGTATGCTTTGTTTCTTAAAGTTAGTTTATATGTGGAAACTTAATGAATTAAACCTAATAACTTTTCAGTTAGCAAATTGTAAAATACCACTTTAAAAAGTGAGGATACAAAGCAACAGGGCAAGAGGGGCCCACTTCCACCAGAAATTTTGTGAATCATCTTTTTTCCCAGTTTTATATCAACCAGGTGGTTTATGACATGTTTCTGGTGTAGTACGAGTGACAGAGACCAGAAGTAATGAGGTCCAATTCCCACTACTCCTGTGCAGACATCCACAGCATATCCTTCCCTGGCATTCTCTTCATCCAAAGCAGAAGGGCAGTAGCAGGAGGTACAGTATCCCTCCACATCTCAGAGCTCAAGCTGTTTCTCTTCTCTGCTTGCCCCTTGCATAACTTAACTGACACCAGCAGTGGATAGCCCATACTTGCCCCTACACCCTGGGCACCTGAAGCTGTGGTTGCAGTGATGACACCAAGCTGTTTCCCTTTTTTAACCTCATCTGTCAGCCTAGTGCAGTTTGGGACTCTTGGAGTGGACCCGTAGATTGTCCAGCACACCTCTATCCTTTTTCTTCCACACTGCAGCAAAGAACCATTCTGTAATGTTCCCAGTCTACTCCCCTTGCCCACCTGTTGGTAAATCCACACAAGTTTGGGGTCAGGAAGCCTGGGACTGTAGCACCTACCTCTTAAGTGCTATGACATGCCTTATGCATTTATTTCCTCCCTGCTGCTATTTGTAAACCAAAAATGTAAAGAAAAATCAAACTAGGCCACCTGTCAGTAGTGACCCATATTTTGGAGCTTTTTGTTTTAAACTCAAGTGTTTATGCAGCAATTCTAATATAAATTGATCGTTTGCTTAATTTGCTTATTAACCCTAGCAACAGAAAAGGAGGAGGAGGTGGTACTTAGGCCCACCTTCTGGAAATATTCTACTCACAAACACTATATTTTAAAATTCTGGAGAAAAAGAAAAAAAATTGTTTCAAATGACATCTTCTACCAGATTTCATATACAGTTGAAACTGTTTATAGCCACATCACTTTTAATGACATATTGGCTATAATAACAAAATCTAATTGTTTCATCTAAATCCTATGTAAATGCTGTATTTAAAAAATCGCTTAGTATGACATCCCTTATTGCGACTTATCAAAAATAACACGATTTTTTTTTTTAATTTACTATCAGATAAATATATCAACTATAACATCCAAAGCTCATTTTTGTTATGTAATTGGGGATTACTAACAACAATTGAACACTTATTTTCAAACTCTTGATTTCTGTACAGTGTTGTCTGCATTGTAACTGAGCTGTGTCGTTGCTATGTTGCTACTTGTATTTTGTTGCACTACTTTCATTGTTTCTTTTTACTTATTCATTTATTATTTAATATGTCACAAACAGTAAACTCATTTGTCATTTAAAGCTCTGCACCTTGCTGCCGCGGCGGCAAACCACACATGCTCTGCTCCCTCTCCGCAAACCCTGCTCAACAGATGTGTCAGGTTAGTTCGCGAGCTAGTTGTGTGTTAGTCAGTACAAGCATGGCTTTAACGATGCCACAGTAAAGAGAAAAGTATTTAATACTGAAGAAAATTGACAATTAGAAAGGGAAATCAAACATTAGCAAAAGAATTGGGTGTATCACACTCAACAATACTTACAAAGGACAAAATTATTTAAAAATCAGTTGAGAGATCATCTAAGCCAAAGATGTTGAAGAAGCTTTACTTACATCATTAAGCACAACCATCAAACTTTGTGCAGATCAGTGCATCTTGTCTTCAAACAAATCCAATGAATATGCATGATCTTCACTTATTAAAGGTTTTGCAGATGAATGGACCCACTGCAAAGCATGGCAGTTGCAGGATGTGGACTGGTGTGGAGCAGAGTAGAATGTGGCAAAGTTTTCGTAGGTGTGCTGCAGAGTTCCGGTGCATACCTGCACCTCCATAATATATTGAAAGTGAGTAATGCCATCAAACCAGAGTCAGACATGACTGAAACATTTCCCTTGTTGTACTGGCATTGCTCGGAACTTGATGGATGTTGCACAGTACAGAAATAACAATGTCCACAGCAGACACATTATGCCAAACCTGTTTTGTTGGTTTTGTGCTTCAGGGGCAGGGTGGCACTTCTGATGTTGACGTGCAAAAGTTCTTCAGTCCATCTCCACAAATGCTGTAGTGTAAATACTTTGGGAATACTGTATTTCTGCTCATTTATGCAGTCTTAATCTTGCAACAGCCTAAAATTCACAAATAAGTAATTTTTATCAGAGAAAAATCAAAAACCCCGTTTTTCTGAGTGTCAGCTGTAATGACTGTAAAGCATTGGTTCCTTTGACATCATTATAACCATTTCCGATAGTATATTTTAAATATTTATTTTTGTGATCATTATAAGGTGCCCATCTCCTATTAGTACACATTATTGAAAGTGTGTTGTTATTACTACAAATGTGCTAAACGACATTTTCAGGTACTAAAACATATATACACATTAATATTTTTCAAAAGGTATGCCTTTGTAAGTCAACAATCAGCAATTTTTAAAATATGTTTATATTAATCTGCTTACGAGAAATATATTCGTATTTTGAAGGCTAAGTATGGTAGAGAAGCCAGAAATCAAACAGTTTGAGGCACTTTCACTAAAATATTTCTTGAAGTCTCAACTTGACAGAAAGAAGAGGAGAAGTTTCTACAATACGTGGTTCTGCTAAAGGTCTTGGTGAACAGTGTGAGAAAAGACTTAACTTCTTTGCTTTCTACAGTATGTCTGCCTAGGTGTACTTGTGTCTGTGTGAATGTGTGGGCATGTGTGCATTTGCTTACCCTCCATTTTTTCCCCCAAGGTAAGTCTTTCCTCTCCCGGGATTGGAATGGCTCCTTACCCCCTTCCTTAAAACCCTCATCATTTCCTTTTCCCTCTCCTTCCCTACTGCCTGAAGACGCAACCGGGTTGCGAAAGCTTGCGATTGTGTGTGTGTGTGTGTATTCATTTATTTATTTGTGATGCTGTCACACCTGTGCTCCTTCGCCTGGTGAGTAATCTAAGTCTATTTTTTATATTTTATTTTTCCTGCTAGGAATTTTTCGTCTTAATATTCGTATCATATATATATTTACACAAATGTCTGTCTAGGTGTGTTTGCGTTTCGATATGTCTGAGTGTGTGTGTATTTGTTTACCTTCCTTTTTTTTCCCCTAAGGTAAGTCCTTCCACTCCTGGGATTGGAATGACTCCTTTTCCACTTCCTTAAAACCCATATCCTTCCCTTTTCCTCCCCTTTTTTCCTCTTTTTCCTGAAGAAGCTGCCAGTGGTGGCGAAAGCTTGTATGTGTCTTTGTGTGTGATTTTATATGTTTCTCTCGACGAGCCGGTGCTTTTGGTAAGTCATCTCTTTTCTATTTTTATTTTTGTTTATCCCACTGGGAAAGTTTCCCTCTATAATTTATATATATATATATATATATATATATATATATATATATATATATGACAGTTCTACAGTATGTCTTGTCTGCCTAAGTGTACTTGTGTCTGTGTAAATGTGTGGGGGTGTGTGCATTTGTTTACCCTCCATTTTTTCCCCCAAGGTAAGTCTTTCCTGTCCCGGGATTGGAATGGCTCCTTACCCCCTTCCTTAAAACCCTCATCATTTCCTTTTCCCTCTCCTTCCCTTCTGCCTGATGAAGCAGCTAGGCTGCGAAAGCTAGCGTTTGTGTGTGTCTGTGTGTTTATTTGTTGCTATCACTGCCTGTGCCCCTTCGCCTGGTAAGTGTACTTAATCTATTTTTTACACACACACACAAACATATATATATATATATATATATATATATATATATATATAGAGAGAGAGAGAGAGAGAGAGAGAGAGAGAGAGAGAGAGAGAGAGAGAGAGAGGAAAAATTCCTAACAGGAAAAATATACGTAAAAAATAGATGAAGTACACTTACCAGGCGAAGGGGCACAGGCAGTAATAGCAACAAATAAACACACAGACACACACACACACACACACAAAAATGCTAGCTTTTGCAGCCTAGCTGCTTCATCAGGCAGAAGGGAAAGTGAGGGAAAAGGAAATGATGAGGGTTTTAAGGAAGGGGGTAAGGAGCCATTCCAATCCCGGGACAGGAAAGACTTACCTTGAGGGAAAAAATCGAGGGTAAATAAATGCACATACACCCACACATTTACACAGACACAAGTACACTTAGGCAGACATACTGTAGAAAGCAAAGAAGCCTCAAGTGGCATCTCTGTCTAACTTCTAACTTCTTTGCTTTCTACAGTTCTACAGTATGTCTGCCTAAGTGTACTTGTGTCTGTGTAAATGTGTGGGTGTATGTGCATTTATTTACCCTCGATTTTTTCCCTCAAGGTAAGTCTTTCCTGTCCCGGGATTGGAATGGCTCCTTACCCCCTTCCTTAAAACCCTCATCATTTCCTTTTCCCTCACTTTCCCTTCTGCCTGATGAAGCAGCTAGGCTGCGAAAGCTAGCATTTTTGTGTGTGTGTGTGTGTGTGTGTGTCTGTGTGTTTATTTGTTGCTATTACTGCCTGTGCCCCTTCGCCTGGTAAGTATATATATATATATATATAGTATAAAATAAAGATTTTTGACTTACCTAAAGTACAGGCTGGTCGATAGGAACACTAAACACACACAAAAACACACAACCATTCGAGCTTTCGCCACCAGTGGTGGCTTCTTCGGGAAAAAGAGGGAGGAAGGAGAGGAGAAAGGAAAGGATACGGGTTTTAAGGAAGTGGAAAAGGAGCCATTCCAATCCCAGGAGTGGAAGGACTTACCTTAGGGGACAAAAAGGAAGGTGAACAAATACACACACACTCACACATATCCACATCCAAACACACTTAGGCAGACACTTTGTCTGCCTAAGTGTGTTTGGATGTGGATATGTGTGAGTGTGTGTGTATTTGTTTACCTTCCTTTTTGTCCCCTAAGGTAAGTCCTTCCACTCCTGGGATTGGAATGGCTCCTTTTCCACTTCCTTAAAACCCGTATCCTTTCCTTTCTCCTCTCCTTCCTCCCTCTTTTTCCCGAAGAAGCCACCACTGGTGGCGAAAGCTCGAATGGTTGTGTGTTTTTTTTTTTTTTTTTTTGTGTGTTTAGTGTTCCTATCGACCAGCCTGTACTTTAGGTAAGTCAAAAATCTTTATTTTATACAATTTTCCTACCTGGAAGGTCTCCTTCTATAATATATATATATATATATATATATATCCCCCTATGCACCCTTCCACCACCATTTACTCCAGTCCAGTAACCCGGAAGGTGTACACGATCAAGGGCAGAGCCACTTGCGATAGCACCCACGTGATTTACCAACTAACATGGCTGCACTGTGAAGCGTTCTATGTGGGAATGACCAGCAACAAACTGTCCATTCGCATGAACGGTCACAGGCAGACAGTGTTTGTTGGTAATGAGGATCACCCTGTGGCTAAACATGCCTTGGTGCACGGCCAGCACATCTTGGCGCAGTGTTACACCGTCCGGGTTATCTGGATACTTCCCACTGACACCAACCTTTCAGAACTCCGGAGATGGGAACTTGCCCTTCAGCTTATTCTCTCCTCCCGTTGCCCACCTGGTCTCAATCTCCGCTAACTCAAATTCCCGCCCACCATCTTTAGCATCTTTGCCTTGGTTCTGTGGACAGAGCCTCTGCCTCATTTGTTATCTCTGTCCAACTTCTTTGCTTTTTACAAATGTCTGTCTAAGTGTGTTTGCGTTTCAATATGTCTGAGTGTGTGTGTATTTGTTTACCTCCCTTTTTTTCCCCTAAGGTAAGTCCTTCCACTCCTGGGATTGGAATGACTCCTTTTCCACTTCCTTAAAACCCATATCCTTCCCTTTTTCCTCCCCTTTTTTCCTCTTTTTCCTGAAGAAGCTGCCAGTGGTGGCGAAAGCTTGTATGTGTGTTTGTGTGTGATTTTATTTGTTTCTATCGACGAGCCGGTCCTTTTGGTAAGTCATCTCTTTTCTATTTTATATATATATATATATATATATAAAATAGACGAAGATTACTCACCAGGCGAAGGAGCACAGGTGTGGCAGCATCACAAATAAATAAATGAATACACACACACACACACACACACACACACACACATACACACACACACACACAAACGCAAGCTTTCGCAACCCAGTTGCTTCTTCAGGCAGAAGGAAAGGAGAGGGAAAAGGAAATGATGAGGGATTTAAGAAAGGGGGTAAGGAGCCATTCCAATCCCGGGAGAGGAAAGACTTACCTTGGGGGTGTACTAGTGTCTGTGTGAATGTGTGGGTGTGTGTGCATTTGTTTACCCTCCATTTTTCCCCCAAGGTAAGTCTTTCCTCTCCCGGGATTGGAATGGCTCCTTACCCCCTTCCTTAAAACCCTCATCATTTCGTTTTCCCTCTCCTTCCCTTCTGCCTGAAGAAGCAACTGGGTTGCGAAAGCTTGCGTTTGTATGTGTGTGTGTGTATTCATTTATTTATTTGTGATGCTGTCACACCTGTGCTCCTTCACCTGGTGAGTAATCTTCGTCTATTTTTTATATTTAATTTTTCCTGCTAGGAATTTTTCATCTTAAATTACACTCAGTGTTGTCAGTTCAAAAAATTTCCAAAGATTTGTATTGGTCATCCATTTAGGCAGGGATTGATTCAGGAAAAATTTATCACTGAAGTCCTTCATTGTGAAAAATATGGTTGCAAATTACAGCTGCTGTGGAGTGGCCAAATGTTCTAAGGCACCTCACTGAAGAGTACACAGTTGCTCACTGTCAGAGGTTCGAGTCCTTCTTCAGGCATGGGTATGTGTGTTTATCCTTAGGTTAGTTTAAGCAGCTTGTAAGCCTAGGGACTGATAACTAGATTCGTTAAGTCCTTTTGATTTACAAACATTTGAATATTTTTTTTAGTTATTTTTTTACTGACAAAGCAATAGTCCATATTTTAATACAATGATTAGATACAATACTGAGTGAAATTGAAAGATATTCTGAATCACTGTCATCTTTAATGTAAAGGCTAGCTTTATTTTTGCTTACTTGATTCACTGATGGATGATGAGGCGCTTTATACATCTCAAACCATACAATCACAACCAGAATATACAAAGACCTCAGTGGTAAATAACAATAACCCTGTAGCTTTATGATCTCACACTGATGCCCTTACAATACAACAATCTTGGCAGATGTCTGTGCTGCATGGATGTCCAGAACCTCATCTACCAGTGCAAAAATGTTGGTGTGACCATTGCAACCATCACTGAACAACTGCCACAACACATCCAACTTGTGTGGCAGTTCTCTGGAAGGACCATCCCGTCACTAAGAAGGCCACAGTTTACCCCTTTTGCCTGAAAGAACCCCTTTTTCCTGAAAGAAGCAAGAGTGTGTCTCCATGACACGGAACCTATTTGCTTCACACATTGATACCACACTGAGCCTTATGGCTGTAAACATTTCTAGTTAATGGGTACACACAGATAACACACTAGCAGCTATGTCACTTCACCATCTGTTAGCGACCGATGTTGGAACAATTGTCGATACATCTACTATCCCACAGATACCACTTGCTGTCACCAGATCAAAATTGATGTAAACCTTTTAGATGATTTTTTTCTAGCATTGTATTTTATTATTTTACATTACTTTGTTGCTTACATTTACAACTATGTCAATAATGGGAGATAGATAACAACTTACCATATAGAAGCTCGGCGAGCTGCTGACACACACAAAAAATAGACAATCACATTCACACAACTTAAATTTTTTGCCATGGCCTTCATCAGAAAAAGAAACACATACATTCACAAAATCACTCGGACAAATATATACACATAACCACCACCTCCGGATGCAGGCATGGCCTACACCTCAACAGGAAAGGGAAGGGAAAACTGTCTAGGTTCATTGCAAGTAACTAAGAGGAGGGGGGGGGGGGACTGTATCACAAATGGTAAAATACCAGTGGTTACAGGTGTCAGAGGGATGCCTTTTTTAGGATAGGGAGGGGGGGAAAGAAAACCAGTTTGGAGAGAGCTTAGAAAACACCCTCAGTTTGAGAAAACAGATAAACAGGAAATAGATTTTAGCAAACAATGTTTAACAGAAAGTACTCAGAATTGGCCAGTAAATCTTTATTCAACCATTAGTATGCAATATGAGTTATCTTTATTACATCAGAACATCCCAGGACCCAGAAATAAACTTGATGAACTACGCATTTGTATTGATGAAATAGATTCCTTTAACACTATTGACATAATTTGCCTCCCTGAACATCATGTGGCCACTGGTATAGATATGTTAAATATTCTAAGATTTCATTTAGCTTCATACTTCAGTAAAGTAGGTATGGTGGGAGGAGGAGTTGCCACATTTATTAAAAACTGCTATAAATTCAAGAATACTGATATAAATAAATTCTGTCTAGAGCAGCAGTAGAGTTCCATTACAGATGCTATGTAGTAGTAACTATTTACCAACCACCTGCAGAAAATTATAATCTATTCCTAAATCATCTAGCTCTATTGGATTATCTAACAGGAAGAAACAAAATAATCTTGCTGGTGACTTTAATACAGATTTTCTTATTCAGTCTACCAGTAAACAGTTATTTGTGTTTGCAATATAAGAGGTATCAGACATAAAAATAAAAAAGCTTGCATACTTTGCTTACTTTTATTCCATAATGTCATATGGTATAATATTTTGGGGTAACTTTTCAAATCAAGCAAAAGTTTTGAGTCCCAAAGCGTGTAAAACGTGTTATTTGTCATGTAAATTCACGGACATCTTGCAGAAGCCTCTTCAAAGAACTGGGTATATTAACAACTGCCTCTCAGTGTATTTATTCCTTAATGAAATTTTTCATAAGTAATATATCCTTTTTTCCAACAAACACCTCAGTTCATGCTAGGAACAAAAATGATCTGCACAAGGACTTAAAAGCACTTACTTTAGTTCAAAAAGGGATCCACTACTCAGGAACACATATTTTCAATAATTTACTGACAACCATAAAAAAATTTTCTACAAATAAAGATCAGTTTAAGAGGAACCTAAAAGACTTTCTAGTGGCCAACTCCTACTACTCCACTAACGCATTCTTAAATAGAACCAAATGATGTATGTATCTGTATTCATAATATTAGTATTATTATATTATCAACTTGTAAAATAATACTAATAATAATTACACATTCCACATCCACGGGGATCACCTCAACACAGATCTATGGAACAAATCAACTAATCTAATCTAATCTGCTCCATCATTGAATGAATGTCGTCTTTCTCATAACTTGCTACTGCTGGTTTGACTGTCCTAGGCAATTTCATCATCCATATGTATCATAAAATTGTGTCAGGAATTCTGTTTCTGCTGTGAAGCCCTGTTGATGGTGCCAGTATTCAGCAGGTGTCCTGTCTCGCGTATCTTTGTAATTAAACACTTGCTGTAGTCGTTGAGTTAGTGGTTTCCACATCCTATTGATTTTAAACTTGCATATGGGTGTTCTAGTGATGGCACTAGAATGATGTCAGTGCCTGTAACAACTGCCCTTGAATCCAATGTGATCACTGCTACAGCAAATCACATTCTTCACATTTCTTCAGTTCCAGTCTGGTCAAATAACAGCTGCATCATGGCAAACAGAAGTTCCGGTTTTTGCTGTATAAATGTGGTGTACTTACTTTCATGTGTGGTCTGATTACTGTTGTATATCTGCTGATGATCAGGGCCATCTCTGTACTCTCTTGTATTACCATTTTTTGCTGCAAGTCTTTGATCTGTTTTTGTAACTCCATGCATAAATCTGCAAATTGCTTTTGTGTGTTTGTGTGTGTGTGTGTGTGTGTGTGTGTGTGTGTGTGTGCCCATGATGCATCTTGAATTGACAATGTTGTTTAATTCTGCAAATCTGCTTGTGGATTCTCATTCTTTTGTGGAGTCACCACATGTAGGAATCTTTTCCATTGTAAACTTTAATTATCCCTGAATTTAAATACTCATTATCCATTCTTAGAGAACTTTTTACTTTTGACACTAAACTACATCAGTAACTCACTGTTAATAAACAACAAAATAATAAATAAGTAAAACAAGGAGTAAGCAAACGGTCATTACAGTTTTTCAGAATAAACATTGATATACTGTGCACTTCATTCACTTGTCTATGATTCTCACAAGATCAAGGCATACATCAAATTATGAAGATCTTGCATTAAACGTAGACTAAAACTATGACTATCATCAATTAAGTCATTAGCAATTAAATTCCTCTAAATGAAAATGTTGTTGTTGTTGCTGTTATGGTCTTCAGTCCATGAGACTGGTTTGATGCAGCTCTCCACCCTAATCTATCCTGAGCAAGCCTTTTCATCTCCTCATAAGAACAGCAATCCACATCCACTTGAATCTGCTTACTATACGCGTTTCTTGGTCTCCCTCTGCGATTTTTACCCCACACACTTCCCTCTAATGCTAAATTTACAATTCCTCAATGTCTAAGAATGTGTCCTACCAAGCGATCCCTTCTTTTAGTCAGGGCATGCCAAAAATTTCTTTTCTCACCAATTCTGTTCAGTACCTCTTCATTAGTTATGCAATCTGCCCACCTAATCTTCAGTGTTCTTCTGTAGCACGACATTTCAAAAGCCTCTATTCTGTTCCTGTCCGCAGTGCTTATTGTCCATGTTTCACTCCCGAACAAGGCAAAAATCAACACAAATGCCTTCAGAAAAGACTTCCTTACACTTACATTAATATTCGATGTTAGCAAATTTCTCTTTTTCAAAAATGCTTTTCTTCCCATTGCCATTCTGCACTTTGTATCCTCTGTACTGTGACCATCACATGTTATTTTACTACCCAAGTAACAAAACTCATCTACCACCTTCATTGTTTCGTTACCTAATGTAATTCCTTCAGCATCGCCTGATTTCCTAAGACAGCATTCCATTATTTTTGTTTTGCTCTTGTTAATGTTCATTTTATACGCTCTCTTCAACATACTATCCATTCCATTTAACTGCTCTTCCAGGTCCTTTGTTGTCTCTGACAGAATTACAATGTCGTCATCAAAAAACAATGTTTTTATCTCTTCACCCTGAACTTTAATCCCTATTCCAAATTTTTCCTTGCTTTCCTTCACCGCTTGCTCGATGTACAAATTGAATAACATCGGAGAAAGGCTACAACCCTGTCTTACTCCCTTCCCAACTGATGCTTCCCTTCCATGCCCTTCGAGTCTAATAACTGCGGTCTGGCTTTTGTACAAGTTGTAAATAACTCTCCTTTCCCTGTATTTTACCCCTACTGACTTCAAAATTTGAAAGAGTGTATTCCAGTCAACATTGTCAAACGCTTTCTCCAAACCTACAAAAGCTAAAAATGTAGGTCTGCCTTTCCTTAATCTATCTTCTAAGATAAGATGTAAAGTGACTATTGCCTCTCGGGTTCCTACGTTCCTCCTGAATCCAAAATGATCTTCCCCGAGGTCAGCTTCTACCAGCTTTTCCATTCTCCTGTAGATAATTCGTGTTTAAATTTTGCAACCATGACTTATTAAACTGATAGTTCTGTAGGTTTCACACCTGTCTGTGCCTGATTTCTTTGGAATGGGGATTATTACATTTTTCTTAAAGTCTGAGGGTATTTCGCCTGTCTCATACATCCTGCACACCAGATCAAATAGTTTTGTCATGGCTGGTTCTCCCAGAGACTTTAGTAGCTCTGAGGGTATGTCATCTACTCCTGGGGCCTTGTTCCGACCTAGGTCTTTCAGGGTTCTGTTAAATTCATCTCTCAGTATAGTATCTCCTATTTCATCTTGATCTACTTCCTCTTCCCTTCCTACAACATTGTCTCCAAGTTCATTTCCTTTGTAGAGGTGTTCTATGTACTCTTTCCACCTTTCAGCTTTCCCTTCTTTGCTCAGAGCTGGTTTCCCATCTGAGTTCTTGATATTCGTAGAGCTGTTTTTCTTGTCCCCAAATGTCTCTTTTATTTTCCTGTAGGCGGTATCTACTTTTCTCATTCTTCTACAGATTTGCATTTGGCTTCTAGCCACTCCTGCTTAGCCATTTTGCACTTTCTGCCAATCTCATTTCTTAGTCGTCTGTACTCCATTTTGCCTGTTTCATTTACTGCATTTTTATATTTTCTCCTTTCATCGATTAAATTTAGTATCTCCTGTGATATCCAAGGATTTTTTGTAGGTCTTGCCTTTCTACCTATTTTGTCCTCTGCTGCCTTCAATATTTCATCTCTCAATGCTACCCATTCCTCCTCTACTGTTTTATTTTCACCCGTTTATGTCAATTGTTGTATAAAGCTCCATCTGAAATTCTCCAGAACTTCATGTTCCTTCAATTTATCTAGGACCCGTCTCCTTATTTTCCTACCTTTCTGCAGTTTTTTCAGTTTTAGCCTACAGTTCATGACTAACAAGTTATGGTCAGAGTCTATAGCTGCCCCTGGGTATGTCTTACAGTTTAAAACCTGGTTCCGAAATCTATGTCTTACCATTATAAAATCTATCTGATACCTTCCGGTGTCTCCTGGTCTCTTCCACGTATACAACCTTCTTTCGTGATTCTTAAACCATGTGTTTGTTACGATTAAATCATGTTCCGTGCAAAATTCTACCAGGCGACTTCCTCTTTCATTCCTTTTGCCAAGTCCATAGTCACCTACTATTTTTCCTTCTCTTCCTTTTCCTACTACAGAATTCCAGTCTCCCATCACAATTAAGTTTTCCTCTCCCTTAACTGTCTGAGTAATTTCCTTCAACTCCTCATACATTTCTTCAATCTCCTCATCATCGGCAGAGCTAGTTGGTTGTATTACTGTTGTCGGTGTTGGCTTCATATCTATCTTGAAATGATAATGCGATCACTGTGCTGCTCATAGTAGCTTACCCGTTTCCTATTTTCTTATTCATTATCAGTCCTACTCCTCTAATACCCCAAACTGATTTTGTATTTATAATCCTGTACTCACCTGACCAGAAATCCTGTGCATCCTGCCACCGAACTTCACTAATCACCACTATATCTAACTTCAACCTATCCATTTCCCTTTTTAAATTTTCTAATTTTCCTACCTGATTAAGGGATCTAACATTCCTCACTCCGATCCGTAGAATGCCAGTATTGTCTGTCCTGATGACAACATCCTCCTGAGTAGTCCCCGCCCGGAGATCCGAATGGGGGACTATTTTACCTCCGGAGTATTTTACTCGAGAGGATGCCATCATCATATTTTCATACATTAGAGCTGCATGTCCTCGGGAAAAGTAACAGCTATAGTTTCCCCCTTGCTTTCAGCCGTTTGCAGTAACTGTGTGGCAAAGCCACATTAGCTGATGTCACAAGGCCAGCTCAGTCAATCATCCAGACTGTTGCCCCTGTAACTACTGAAAAGGCTGCTGCCCCTCTTCAGCACCCACATGTTTGTCTGGCCTCTCCCCAGATACCCCTCCGCTGTGGTTGCTCCTACGGTACGGCTATCTGCATCGTTGAGGCACGCAAGCCACCCCACCTTGGCAATGTCTGTGGTTTATGGGGGTGGAAATGTAAATATATATCGTATTGTTGAATTCCAACTTGGACTTACCATTATTAAATGTAAATAAATATCTAATAATGGTAAGTCCAGGTTGGAATTCAACAATACAATAAGGACAGTTTACATCTCACTGCAAAGACTTATGATGAACTGTGACCAGTACATAAAAAAAACAGACATACAACCCTGTTGTTGCTTCTCAAAATTATATATGAGTCTGGTAAACCTGTATCTATCAGCATCATGCCAGTCAACCTGTTGTTGCTGGATAAGCAAATAACACACTATTCTTTGTGCCTTTTACTGACAAAAATAACTTCATATGCTACACAGACAACTAGTGGTGAATGGGGGTGGCAAGTCATATGTAGTTAATGGAGCATCTTTCTTGTATTTAAACTTTCAGAACAGACAGCTCCCATCTTTTACTCCTGGCCACATTCTTGAAGACCATTCTTTTATTCATGTATTCTAGGTTTTTTACTTTATTCAATCATCTAGAGTGATAATTGTACTCTGCTTCCATCTTCCAAAAGAGTTCTTTGTGAATTTTGCTTTTTCGGAAACTTCCTTCTGCTGTCCCTCCTCCCATCCTTACCAAGGTTGATCTTCTCATATATCTGCACAAACGTCTAATTTTGTACCTGTTTTTCATCCTGTATAAGAATGTACTTTGGTAACTATGCAACTGTGCAGAGCTTTGACAAAACTTTCTGAAGTCAAACAGTGTAGCAATCTGTGCAGTTTTCCACGTGTTCTATATGAAAGGGAAAAAAAAATCGTACTGATGTGATTTACGGCCCACTTTAGATTTGTATTTTTATAAGTTTTTGCAAACATTTTGAACCTAAATAATAATTAATTAATTAGAGTGTCTGAAACCCTTTTAGGAAAAAACATTTTCAGTAGAGGGGATTTTGAATCACCGACCTTTCGCGTCACAGTTTAGCACCTTGCCCACTACGCTACGGCTATAAATCAAAACACGGGTTCTTTAATCTCATATTATTGATGACCGTTGTTAACTGATGTTAATATGACATTTGTAGACATTAGATTATCATTTATCGTACGAAGAACGATGTGTTTTCGTTAATTCCTTAGTGTGCTGTTGCTTTGAAATGGCAACGTGTAAGTTACAATAAGAAAATCATCAAATACCACGAGGAATGTCACGTGACATCTCCGAATGGCTGGTTTTCGTTAATTCAATGGAGGGTGTCAAATCTCCGTTATTTTTGCAAATATGTCTCGGACGATACGAGATATGCAAAAAACATAAGGGAGCTAAGTTGTAGAGAATGTTCTCCTCTTCCAATTTATCCCTTGCAACTACAATTATATTACAAACTGCTTTTTTTTGTTTTACTATCGTAATTTTTGTCCGAAAAATTTGAAAAAGGGAGGTTCTGGTCTCTGGCGACCTACAATCATGTTCGTAAAATTTGGTGCAGGGAACACGTTACGGACAGACATACAGTTGACATACATCCCAAAATTGCCATTATTTTTGCAAATATCTTTGAAACGCTACGAGATATGAAAAAAACGTAACAGAGCAAACTTATAGAGAATGTTCTCGTCTACAAATTTGGTTATTCAATTTTCGTGTCAGATGAATAGTTAAGCCGTTATTTTCATTTAAATTTCGAACTGTCAAAAGACGATCGCAAAGGCCCACTTTTAGTGTTACTACCGTAACCTAAAGTGGGCCAATAATTTGTCATATACAAGATATGTCTGATTGATTCATAAAATAATAAAATACAAACCATTCTAATATAGCCATTTAATTAGAAGATGATAGTTGGTCGCATCAAGATTTCTTTGTGTCAGATTTTGTATCTACTTTTCTCAACAGCCTCACACTATGATTAGATCTTATTCTTAACTCTTCTTATTTGCAAACTTTTAACTAATGGAGCTTTTCCATTTTCTTGGTATATATGGTCTTCTTTTTTAATATTGTCAGATTGAAATGGAAGCAGGCTTGACTTCGAAGGCAACTGAACACAGCACTTATACTGAAAGCAGGTTTATTGCAAAATGAAACATACACGCAGCACTGACTGCCTCTCGTGCAGAGTGCTCTGCTATTTATACACAGACAGAATTTGCCAGAAATTAGAAGAACAGTTAACATAACAAACAGGTAGAATTTACAAGTGAACATAAGAAACACGTAGTACATTCTGGAATTGCTAATTACAAAGAAATAGATTTTTGGCGGGATTGAACCAGCGACCTTCAGCACTACAGTCGGTGATACTATCCACTGCGCCACGCCGGCAGTTGGTTTACATGGCGTCTCGCAGCATTGCTCCCTCTCCTGGAAAAACAGCGACCCACTGTTATGTTCTCTGTGGAGCCAGCTGCAATGTCCTGGATCTTGACCTTGCCATGGGTCCTCTGTATGGCAGTTCTAGAGAATCCTTCCCTTCTCTGCGATTATCGACAACAGACGTTCCTGTCATGGCTTCATCAGTAACATTACCATCCTTAGAGTCCTTGAACAAGAAGCCATTGTCGCCTACCTGCTCTTCAGGTTCGTAGTAAGGATTCATGCGCAGGACGTGAACAGCAATGTCTCTTCGTTTTTGTCATTCCAACGACGGCTCATAATCCTCAACTTTGTATGTGGCGTATGACACGATACGGTCCAAAGTATTGCTTCAATAACTTTTCTGACAGTCCAACCTTCCCTACAGGGGTAAAAATCCATACCAGATCTTTTGGCCTGTACACAACAGGTTGGTGCTTGTCATTATACCGCTGACAGTCCTTCTCCTGGGTGTCCAGTGTCCCTATATGAGCCAGCTGTCTTGCTTCTTCGACCCTGGTGATGAGCTGTTTAACATAGTCATCCTGAGTGTCGTCCAGTTGCAACGGGAACAGCGTATCCATTGTCGTCTCAGCTTCACGGCCATGGAGCAGGAAAAATGGTGTGAAGCTGTGGTGTCTTGTCTTGCGGTATTGTAAGCAAATGTCAAGACTGGCAGAATTGTATCCCAATCCTTCTGCTCAACATCAATGTACATCAACAGCATATCGGCTGGCATCTTGTTAAAACGTTCCGTAAGACCATTCGTCTGAGTATACAGTCGTCATTCTGTGGAAATGTTGCACCATGACATTACCTCTGATACTAGTTTTGACTGGAATACTTTTCCATGATCAGATATCATGGTTCAAAATAATGTCTTCTACAAGGAATTTGCGATCTCTGGAGCTTCTGTAGTCGGCACGGGTTGGTTACAGCGTGTGAGGTAGTCAGTGCAGACTATCATCCATTGGTTACTGGTTGTCGACTTCGGGAACCTCCCTAAAAGATCGATCCCAACTCGGTGGAATAGAGTTACTGCCGGTGAAATCGGTACGAGATGTCCTGGAGGTAATTGCGGCACATGCTTCCATCGCTGGCAATCTTTACAGTGACTCACATAGTGCTTGGCAGATCGGTAGAGACCTTTCCAGTAATACCTGCGTCTGATTCTATCTAGGGTCTTCACGAATCCCAGATGACTGGATATTGGAGCATCGTGGAAATATTTGAGAATAGCTGGCTGAAGATGAGCTGGAATGACCAGTAGCCATTTGGGGGCCCAGTGAATCGTAGTTGCTCTTATACAATGCAAGTTTATAAGTTGGAACTCTCCATTGGTCGGTTCTCCTTTCTCCAAGGCCTCTATCATTTTTAATAGTGTTGGATCTTCCCATTGTTCAGCTGTAACGTCATCTGATTCAGTGACGGTTGAAATTTCATTCATGCTGTTGTGTTCCACTAATGGATTCCTCGAAAGGCAGTCGGCATCCTTGTGTTTGCGTCCATTCTTGAATACCACTGTAACATCGTACTCTTGGAGTCTTAGTGCCCATCTCGCTAGTCGACCTAATGGATCCTTCAAGTTAGTCAGCCAACACAAAGAATGGTGGTCTGTCATGACGGTGAATGGTTTGCCGAATAAATACGGCTGGAACTTGTTGATTGCCCAGATAACTGCGAGACATTCTTTCTCAGTTGTAGAGTAGTTTATCTCAGACTTTGAGAGTACTCTTGTTGCATAGGCTGTCACTTTGTCAGCACCTTCCTGAACTTGTACAAGCACTGCACCAATTCCATACCCACTGGCGTCTGTGTGAAGTTCCATTTCTACATTCTCGTCATACAAGGCTACCACTGGTGCAGAAGTTAGAGCCTCCTTAAGTGCCCGGAAAGCTCTTTCTTTTGTCTCATCCCAGTAAAACTTGGCCTCTCCCTGCAGAAGTTCTTGTAATGGATGTGCCTTGTTACAAAATCCTTTTATGAAATGTCGGTAGTATGAGAACAGTCCGAGAAAACTTCTCACACCACGAATGTGGTGAGGAGTTGGAAATTCTGTGACTGCCCTTACTTTATCTGGATCAGGACGGACACCATCTCTGTTGACTAGGTGCCCCAGGAATTTTATCTCTTTGGCAACGAAAAGGCACGTCTTTGAATTGAGGCGAAGTCCTGCAGCCTGTGCTGTCACCGTGTATTTTTCTTTCAGTATTTCCACAGCACAAATAATACCTTAGCCTGTTCATTTCAGAATATAATATATAATTCAAGCTGTTCTTCCCACAAGGTCCGGCTAGTCCGTACCTTGTATTGAAAGAAAATAGTCGTCGTAATCAGACTAGTATCCGAAGTTGCTGATATGGTTATCAGGACACCTGGAAATTTTGCCCATATCTACATTTGAAAGATAACTATTCTTTCCAATAACATTAAACTTTATTCTTTCTTCGTTAAGAACTACATCAGTTTTACATTTTTGATTCTGATATGGACTGAACGAAATCCTAATTAAGAATATCAATTGCTTTCAATCATAAAAACAACAGACAGTCATCTTCAAATAACCTTAATCTTCTCTCTTCCTTGGCACTGTGCAGTTCTTTTTCTCCGTGGCAGTGAGCACAAATTCACCCCCCAAAACCTGCGGAAATAAATTCCGTTTGGCAGTATTTGCTCACACAGTGCCAAACCCCTTATAACATAAACTAATTGAATATCTTGTTCAGAGCTAGAAACCAGTAGTGTACAATGTTACACTACAAGCCTGAACACACTTCAACACAGTTGACAGGCGACTCAGATGTTCTTCAAATGTTTTCGAGAAAACGACAATGTCATCTAAATAGCAAAGACATGTCGTCCACTTAAGGTGTTGAAGCAAGTTGTCAATCATGCGTTCGAATGTGGTCGGAGCATTACATAGTCCAAATGGCATTACTTTGAATTCATAGAGGCCGTCAGGTGTAATAAAAGCCGTCTTCTCCCTGTCAGCTTCGTCAACCTCTATTTGCCAGTAACCTGTCTGCATGTCCATAGTTGAGAAGTATGTAGCTCCTTTCAAGCAGTCTAAGGTGTTGTCAATGCGCGGCAGTGGGTAGACATCTTTCCGTGTGATTTTGTTCAGCCGCCGATAGTCGACACAGAATCGCCTTGCGCCATCCTTCTTCTTTACAAGGACCACTGGAGACGACTCTCCGAAGGTTGAATAATGTCATAGTGCAACATCTTCTCCACTTCCTCCCGAATTATCCGTCTTTCAGCAGGCGATACTCTATACGAACGCTGGCTAATTAGTTGATGATCCTCAGTATTGATACGATGCCTTATCACGGGCCATTCTGTCTGACTTTTCCCCTGCTGAGGTGTGAATGCACCCGAAAATTGATGTAGCATAGCTAACACTCGCTGGCGTTGTTCCTTGGTCAGTCTGGGCCCTATTGACAGTTCCACAGTTGTTTCCTCCAGCGTGTTGTCTGTACTAACAGCAGAGCATGGGTCTTCATTGATGACGTTGAGCTCACCATCCTGGATTGGTGCAGCTGACCTGACAAACATTCCTTTGGGGATAAGTTGCGACTGCTCGTGACAATTAGTGATCCAAATCTCTCCTCGACCTCCATTAATGCTTATGATAGCCACTGGAATGTAAATTTCTTTGGTGAGTCTGATAAACTTTTTACTATCAACTAGCACCTCACAGTTTAATCACTCATCTGTGTTTGTGACTGTCACTCTTCCTATCATCAACGGCGGGATCGTCACATTGTCAACAGCAAATAACTTCCCAGAAAATTCTATATTACGCGTACCAGTCAGAACAACTGCTTCAAGTTGCAGCTCAGATCTTCCACAGCCAATGATAGCTTGGGATGCCTGAAGGAGGTTCCATCCGAAGAGGACATTGTGACTAAATTCTGTTAACATGACAAATTCAAATGGCTGGGTCCTGTTGTTGATGGTCATTCTTGCGACACAAGTTCCTGCAGGCTGGGCGTACTTTCACGACCTTCAGCACAGTGGCCCTCGTATCACAGAACACTGTCTTCTTTAGTGTGCGGCGGTAATTATCCGACAATACAGAGAAAGACACTCCTGAATCAACAAGTGCCCGGACAGGTTGGCTGTCGATTATGACGTCGATGAGATTTCCTGACATCTTGGCGACTGTCGTCCATGGAGGATTTTCATCTGCAGCGGCCTCACCTCCGTAGATGGTCGCCTCGCTTAGTGTTCCTGGGCGCGGCGGCTAGGAGAGCAGCTGGCGATGGTGAACGGCTGCGATGCGTCTGGGAGCGAACTCGTCTAGGGTACGGCGATGGGCTTCTTCCCATAGGTCGACTGAACTCATCAGCAGCTGAGTGCCTGGGATAGAACGGCTCTGATGGCCGACATCTTGCTGCAAAATAATCGTTGAATATTCGCCTTCTCTCTCTGCAGTAGCGTGCGGCATGTCCAGGGCGGCCACAGTGGAAACACAGTGGTGTGTTGTCTTCTGTCCTCTAGACATCTGTTCTGCGAGGTGTCATAGTTGCCGGTGAAGTTGGTTGTGGCCGCATCGGCCGGTTCATGGTCTTCCGTTTGGCGGCTGCAGTGTAAGTCATAGCAGGGCGATGACATTCTTCATGTCAGGAGCGATTGGCAGGGCAGATTGCCTGATATATCTCTTCCTCAGTGGCGTCGGCTCCCTCGTCACTTACAGGGCTTAAATCTATGGCCATGATCTGATGCTCGCTCGGTCTAATAGTCTTGGCTGCCATAAACTGTTGTAATTCTTCTCTCACAATTTGTCGTATGAGGGAAGTGAACTCATGCTGGTCTTCCACAATGGCCATAGGGACTACATTGGGGAGTCTGTCATGCATCTTTCGTCCAACCCTCCTTTGTTGCATCTCTTCAATACTCTGGCACCACTTGATGAACTCTTCCATCGTAGCGACATCTTTTATCAGAAGGGCTTGGTACATGTCTTCTGCTGTACCCTTCATCAGGTGCGTGAGTTTGTCGGCCTCAGTCATATTCGGATTGACTATGTTACACAGGGCGAAAATATTCTGTATGTATAACTGTGTTGGCTCACCATGTCGTTGGGCCCGGTTCTTCAGTTGTTCTTCCGCCCAGCGGATTTGTCACCGGCAGTCACCAAATGTCTTCTTGAGTTCCATTTGGAACGTTTCCCAGTCATACAGCTTCTCTTCGTTGTTTTCGAACCATTGCTGGGCTGTAGAAATAAACGTTGGCCAAACACATTGGATGATCCCACCTGTTGTACTTGGCGACTCGGTCGAACCCTATTAGCCATTTGCTGGGGTCCTGTCCAGCGTCTCCAGAGAACACCGACGGGTGTCTGATGTGCAGCTGGCTTATCGCTGCTTTCGTGTCCATCGTTCTTCTGATAATATGGACTTTCGGAAGGATATACTCTGTATATCCCTTGTATTCCGGTTCTAGTCCGTGTAAGTGACGGCTTTTACGTTGCCTAATCAGAGCCACGGTGATGCAGCTTTTTGCACAGGATACCCGGCACCTCCACCAAACAATGTCACATTGAAATGGAAGAAGGCTAGACTTCGAAGGCAACTAAACACAGCACTTATACTGAAAGCAGGTTTATTACGAACTTAACATATACGCTGCACTGACTGCCTCTCGGGCAGAGTGCTCTGCTACTTATCCACAGGCAGAATTTACCAGAAATTAGAAGAACAGTTAGCATAAAAAACAGGTAGAATTTACAAGTGAACATAAGAAAGATGTAGAACATTCTGGAATTGTTAAATACAAAGAAATAAATTTTTGCTGGTGGGCAGGATTGAATCAGGAACCTTCAGTACCGCAGTCGGTGACACTATCCCCTGCACCACGCTAGCAGCTGATTTACGTGGTGTCTCGCGGCAATATGAAGGGTCTTACTGTAGCGAGAGGCATTCATAATTGTGTTGACAGGTGTTTTGCAGTCACAGTGATGTCCAGGTGCTTATTTATGAGTGGTTACTTATGGATATAACAACCAGATGAGTATTTTATATATGGCAATCAGTGGTGTGGAGGTGTGGGACCAGTTTCTTCATCTTACATGAAAGCATTTGGTTCTAAAATGTAGTGTGGTGGCATTGTTGAAGTGTTTGTGTAAACAATGTACTTATTTCATGATATTTTGTTGAGGATTCATCAATTTCATACATGAAGGAAGTGAGACTTGAAGTAAATGTATGTGTGTGTGTGTGTGTGTGTGAGAGAGAGAGAGAGAGAGAGAGAGAGAGAGAGAGATTTTGAACATACTTAACTAAAAATAATTACATGAATGTTAAAAAAGAGAGAGAGAAACAGAACTCACAAATAATCATGTTAATGGTCTCTATACATCATTATTTATCCGTGAGAATATTTACTACAGTTAAAAACTGTATTGTTTTGTATCATTGAAACTGGAACATGCAAGTAACTGTATCCAGTGACAGTGCATCCCTTCCGTTTGGTGAATCTCCAGAGAAAAAGTCAGTGTACAGCTTATAAATATAGGTCTATATACAGGGTGAGTCACCTAACATTACCGCTGGATATATTTCGTAAATCACATCAAATACTGACGAACCGATTCCATAGACCTAACGTGAGGAGAGGGGCTAGTGTAATTGGTTAATACAAACCATAAAAAAATGCACAGAGGTAGGGCCTATATTTTTTAACACAAACCTACATGTTTTTTAAATGGTACCGCGTTAGTTTTGTTATTACATCTGAACATATAAACAAATACGCAATCATTGCCGTTTGTTGCATTGTTAAATCTTAATTACATCCGGAGATATTGTAACCTAAAGTTGACACTTGAAACCTCCAACACCGGTCACGGTTGGCAAGCAGCATCTGCAGGGACTTGTTTATGATGACGACCGTGTTTACGAGTGTGGCTGTAGTGCACTGTTGAGGTTTGGTCTAGCTGTCGCAGTGTCTACATGTAGCGCTTGCTGCTATTGTTATTCTGCATTTGTCTTTCCATGCAGACTAACTGTAGTACATTGTGTTACAAGACGTCTGTGATAGTGTAGTGTTGTAGGAACTGTGACCATGGTGTATTTGAACTATGAAAAGGCAGAGATGATACTCATCTATGGCGAGTGTCGACAAAATGCAGCTGAAGCCTGCAGGGTGTATGCAGAACAGTACCCGGACAGAGAGCATCCAACGTGCCGCACATTTCAAAACATCTACCGCCAATTGTATGCAACAGGTATGGTCGTAGCTCGCAAACGTGTCTGTAACAGGCCCATCACAGGAGAAGCAGGTGCAGTTGGTGTGTTAGGTGCTGTTGCCGTGAACCCACACAGGAGTACATGGGACATTGCGAGAGCTGGTGGACTGAGTCAAAGTAGTGTCATGCCCATAATGCATTGTCATCGCTTTCCCCATTTCATGTGTCGCTACATCAGCAATTACATGGTGATGACTTTAATAATCGAGTGCAATTCTGTCAATGGTCATGAGACTGCATTGCAGTTCTACCTATTTACCGATGAAGTGGGTTTCACTAACACCGGGGCAGTGAATCTACAGAACATGCATTACTGGTCCATGGACAATCCTCGCTGGCTCCGATAGGTAGAGCGACAGCGACCGTGGACTGTAAATGTATGGTGCAGCATCATTGGCGACCACCTCATTGGTCCTCACTTCATTTCAGGGGCCCAAACAGCTGCAGCATACATCGCGTTTCTACAGAATGATCTGCCAATGTTGTTCGAAAATGTCCCACTGGAAACCCGTCGACGTATGTGGTATCAGCATGATGGTGCACCTGCACTGGGACAAGCTGCCTGATCTTCCTGTGAATATCACTCCACACATACGAGAGCCGTGACTCAGTGTGTGTCGAGAAATGGGGCGGAAACTGGTCATGGAAAGGAAGACACGGCAATAACTAAATTAAATGAATGTTGTGGTGTTTTGATACTTAGAGACATGCACAGAAAACTACGAGTTTAACCAAGAAAACCATGTGTCATTATCCTTTAGTGAACTAATGCAGAGAATCACTTTACAACTGATGAAACAAGGACGCAAATATTTGCATGGCAGTTGAATCTGCGGGATACGGTATAATTCGACATACTAAACTATAATCTAATTATATATATATATATATATATATATATATATATATATATATATATATCAAGTATAGTCTCATTTCATAAAAATAAATGTACAGTAGTAAATAAAAACACCCAAACCAGGATAGACAACGAAGTTTTGAAACAATGAAAAAACTATAATTGATTAAATATAAACATATATATCAGTACAGCTACATTAGGCCACAAAATTAATTGTAGTTAATGGAAGACTGATATAAAATAGTAATTCCTCTCAACAAACATAATAGTGGGGAAAGCTATATCCAATTTCTTTCTTTCCATCTCTCTCTCTCTCTCTCTCTCTCTCTCTCTCTCTCTGACGTTAAATGAACACCATATTGAAAACAGATGAACATATTTATTTAAAAAAAGTATTTTTTGCAAAGCCACAAAATCCATATTATTTTATTACAGATTTCATCTCTGAAAACATCAGCTACTCCATGTATTAAATCATTTTGAATATTTCGCGATATGTTGTGGAAAACAGTAGACAATCCCTAACAAATTCCTATCCAGTAGATCACATTTAAGCTTTATCCTTGTTAATACTGTTAAGGTACAACATGGTTTGCCATAACTAATTTTTTCTTCTCTGTTAAGATACTGATGAAAAAAAGTGTGTAATACTTTTTGCAGAATGCTGTCACTGCCTATTTGAAAATAGAACTATCTTATTTAGATCGCTTATATCCTGTATAGTGAGACATTCACTTGGATGTAGGATGTATCAAATTATTATAAACGGCAAAAGACAGAAATTACTCTTGCAAAAGGATATACAGATATAAGACAAATTTAACATGAAAGATATAGAGAATATTACACATTAAAAGGTGAAAATAAAGGTAAATCTCAACAGCAAGACATAGTGATATTTACAATGATTACAAGTATCATACCACAAAATAACATCTTATTCAATTAAAACTAAAATCAGTTAGCACAATTGACATGTTCTTCAACTGAATAGTAGGAATTATATATTATTGGAGCCATTGTTTAAATTCTGGAGGCTTGAAAACAAGTGATTTAAGGGATAGTTGTAGAGCACTGAACACCTTGCAGCTCATATAGTGGGCTCGTTTTTGTACAGTACTTAGGTTTTTTTTATTCATATTGGAGATCCATCTTCCTCCTGGTATTGTGAGGTTGGAAACAGTACAGTTGCTCATCTTCCTAATAATAAGGCGTAAGAGAGAGAAGATATATTGACATATAGTTGTCAGTATACCTAACTTTCTAAAATAAAGTAAGAGAAATCAGATTGAAAACGGAAAGGTTTAGGTGTTCCTATTTCACCACAAGCTATTAGAGAATAGAACTGTAGATAAATATCGTAAAAGCAGTTCGATGAACCCTCTGCCATGCACTTCAGTGTGGCTTGCAGAGTATTTATGTAGATGTAGAAGAGGTTTCTACATGAATCTCTAGGTTTGAATCTGCACTATATCGCAATCACTCTCTTTGTGCAATGACTTTCTCTAAGTGACTGATTACTCTATAAAACTATGCCATACAACAATAATACAAAAAAGTAACTATAATAGGCATTTTTCTGGCGTCTTGGTCAAAGGCATTTGAAATAATACGAGTATAAAATTAAGTTGCTGATCTGAGCTTTTTGTAAAATTGTAAGTTATGGTCAGACTCTATTACACTGTTGTCAATGCGTATTGATAACCAGTTAACTACAAATCAATTAATTACTCCACTAAAGACTATTTGGCCGATTTCTCAAAACTTTAATGAGAGTTTTGTTGATGCAAATGGAGGTATTATCCTCGAAAAGTGTGAAATGAGTTTTGAAGCTTGTAATCACAGGAAAGTCATTGATGGAAATGAGGAAGAGAAGGTGGCCGATTACAGAGCCCTGAGGGACACCGCAGCCCCATTTATCTCCACATACACAAGACGTAACCAACATTTTGCACGCTTATTTTTATATACCACAATTTTGTCTACATCCCTTTCCATATTACGTAGAATTTTTCTTTCAACTTGCTTGGATTTGGGTATGAATATTTGTAATAACCCATATATTTGTAAATGGGCAGATCATTCGCACATTACTTCGTAATAGAGATAGTACCCCTTAAATTGGTTGAGTATGCAACTTTACATCAAATATTTGACTCTTTACGAAGTACAATCACCACTTTTTAAGTGTATAAAAGAAATTATTCGACCTACCTCTGCATTATATATATATATATATATATATATATATATATATATATATATATATATATATATATATGACTAAAAATCTAAACACTGGTACTTCTTATATGCCTACTTCTTCATTCAGGTCAACTTAGTATGTTAATCTTGTTAATATTTTTAGTAATTTATAGACATATAAAATATGAGTACTTGACATACAACAAAGCTTTCAGTTTTAGAGAATCATTTGTAAAGGAAAAATTCGCTCATGATTTATTATTTCTTCATGAAAATACTATATGGTATACAAGTAACGACTGATCTGTGAAATGTAACACTGTTTCCGTCTTCATCTTTGCGTCCATTGTTACTGTTGCAATTAAAAGCAGTGCAGGGACGAACCGTGTTTATGCACTGTTTCCCTGCAAGCGGCTGCTTCTGTCACGTTCAATGTGGGGACGAGACACTAGTACCACGGAGCGGTCTAGTATTTATTTAGTAAGTCTATGATTTCGACGTATTTTTTTCTCGTCTCACTTTTACAATCTGTCCACACTACAGATATTTGTCCGCCTCCAACGTTGTAACCTGCGGCCTCCACGCTATTTTTCCCTTTCAGGACAGCAAACCCCATAACTCATCAACTCTCTCTCTCTAGGCACTCTTTAACCCGCGAGAACTCGCGCTTTTAAATGTTACGTGATCGATCGCGTGTATAGCATTTTTCTGATTGTTAAAGAATAGTTTGTAATGTATTTAATACGTCTAAATCAGTATTTCTAGTTGCGTTTATAAGAAAACACACATATTTGACTGTTTAAAATTGGTAAAATGCCGATTGTTTTAAGATGACTGTGAGCAAAATGCTCATGTGCGAGACCTCGAGGGTTAACGGTAGCAGCTTCTGAGGAACATATTATCCATGACGCTTTATTTGTCAGCCCTCAGTTCTAATTAACTCCCTGACAAACAGTAATGCCGAAAGTATTAGCATAACGAATAGAAGTAGAAAGTGTGATCACTTTCACTATTAGTAATTCTGCAAATAAACTAGAGTGAAAAGTCTGCAGTTCTATAATATGTATTGCAGAATATTGTCGACTTTTAATCCTCTCCTAAAATTGTGTTTTCAACCATTACTTTCCAGCAGTTGAGTCAGGATTTAGATTTTCGTAGCCGGTAGTCAAGCAAGACTGCATCACCACGTATAATCTAAAGACACAAAATTCTGCTTGCCCCGAAGTGACTGTAATGTGCCCACAGCAGCGCAATTACTCTAGCTTTCTCTGACTCAAGTTTAGTGTTTGTCCTGGCCAAGCTACTTTTTAATGTTTCTATACTTGTATTTTGCTTTACTTCTAGTGAATCAAGTGATGTACACCTAGCAAACAACTGGGATGTATTTAAATTATAAGTATCATTGTCACAAAGTTGTGGGTGATTTATTCACAGTTTTTCAAGCAGTTTTCCTCTCTGTAGGAGATTTTCATAGCTTTAATTGGATAGACAAATATTTGGGCAACTTCAGGAAAATATGAGGAACAGAATTTGGTTTCAAGTGCCAATAAATTCTGGGCAGTTCTACATTGTTCACCAAATAACGAATTTTAACTTTCTACCTTTCTAATATTAAATTTTCAATAAAGTAAGCATCACAAATGTACAAGTTTCTTATTAGCGCCTTGTCTTTTTTGGAATAACTTTTTTCCATTTGTTAAAATTTTCCAAATTTTTCGGCGATGTGCAAATGCCTCTTAGCTCCATGCAACGTCTGACTTGTAACCAGGCACAGAATACAAAGGCATCGTCACTACAGTTTAGGAGACAGCCAATGTACTATTCGTTTCAATCGAAATTTATTTATTTATTTATTTATTTATCCAAAAATCTTTACAGATTGTGGGATACAAACATACATACACACACATATATATATAAACAGACATATATGCCATAAAGAATGTGCTCTACTGGCAGTATTTACACTGACTTGGCTCAAGCCTTTTATATCTGAGGTGATCTAGAAACTCAGTTACTGAATAAAAGCAATGGTCTAATAAAAATGCCCTTAGGGTTCTGCAGTAGAGTGGGTATGATGATATTATTTTTATCTTATGTGGTAGGTTATTGTAGATTTGACCAGCACTATTTATTGTGGAACATTTGTAAGCTTCTGTTCTTGTTTGCTGGACATGAAAATTTTCCTTTTGCCTTGTTTCGTGCTCATGAATATTGAAATTTTTGTTTGAGTCCTTTAAATTTTTCCTAACATATTTACAAATTTCAAGTATATACATACAGGGGAGTGGGAGGATTGATGACTTCTGGAAGAGGGGTTTGCACGAATCTGTTTGCCGGGCATGGTGCATTGCTCTTATAGCTCTTTTCTGGGTTAAGAAAACCACTGAACTAGGTGGTGTATTGCCCCAGAATATAATCCCATACAGTAGTACGCTGTGGAACTGTGAAAAGTAGGCAATTCTGGCAGTTTCAAAACTAACTTTGACAGACACTAAACGTAGACTATAGCATAGTTTACTCAGTGTTCCATTTATTTTGTTTATATGTACATGCCATTTGAAGTCGTTTTGTAGCCAGATGCCTAGAAATTTTGTATGTAAGGAGGGTGAAATTTTGTTGGAGCTGATTGTTACAGAGGGATTGCATGGATCACCTTTTAGACAGAAATTTAGGAAAGTTGTTTTCTTTGTGTTTACCAGGAGTTTGTTATCCTCAAACCACTTATTTAGTTGTGCTGTAGTTTTATTTACATTTGTTTGGAGTTGGCTTATGGTATTTCCAGTAATAAGTATGCTTGTATCGTCTGCAAAGAAAGTATTTGTGTGTGACTCGATGTTTATGTCTAGATCATTGATATATAGGAGAAAGAGGATTGGCCCGAGGTTGGACCCTTGGGGTACTCCTTTTTTTATTGTTGCTGCATCTGAGAAGCATATTGTGGTTTTTCCCTTTAGCTCATGTTTTATTTCTATTATCTGTTTTCTGTTAGCCAGGTACGATATAAACCATTTTAGTGCGACACCTCTTATTCCATATGCTTCGAGCTTCTTCAGTAGTATGTTGTGGTCAAGGATGTCGAAGGCTTTACTTAAATCTAAAAATATGCCAGTGGCCTTTTGTTTTTTGTCCACTGCTTCCATAGCATTTTGTACAAAATCATAGATGGCACTAGTTGTAGACTTATTAGTTCTGAATCCATGCTGCGCATTAGTGATTATTTTGTTTTTATCTAGAAAGTTAATTAGCCTACTGTACATAATCTTTTCTATGATTTTACTAAACCCTGAGAGCAAGGCGACTGGTCTGTAGTTTTCTATATTTAATTTATTTCCTTTCTTGTGTATAGGTACCACTTTAGCAATTTTTAGACTCTCCGGAAATGTGCCTGTCTGGAAGGAGGAATTTACTATATTTGTAAGAGGCAGTGAAATGTTTACAATACATTGCTTGATGATTTTATCTGGTATACCATCAATACCTGATGTCATCTTATCAAAGCTTGAAGCAACACGAATGACTTCATCTGGTGTTGTTTCGTACACATAGATTGAAGAGAAACAAGACTGGATTTTGTTTCCCTGTATGTTTGTGTTATCCCCTTTGTCACAGACTATTAAATTATTTGTTATGTCTGTAAAGTGGCTTCGGAAAAGGTTTGCTATGAGTTTGGGTTCAGTTATATACTTGTTTTCATGCTTCAGATTGATATTTTCTATTTTTGGGGACACCTTATTTGTTTCCTTCTTGATTACTTTCCAAATTGCTTTACTTTTATTTGCTGACTCTCTAATGTATATATCATTGTCCAACTTTTTTGCTTGGCATATCACCCTTCTATAGATTTTAATGTACTTTTGTATGTAATTAGCCATAGGAGGGGATATGTTGTTGTTTTTTTGGTACTTGAGCAACTGTCTTTTCCTTTCACTTGAAATTCTTATACCTGGTGTTATCCATCCCTTTGTTTTTGTACTTTTGTCTCTTACTGTTAGTGTTTTGAGAGGGAAGGCAGTTTCAAAATACTCAGTGAAAGTACTAGAGAATTTGTTAAATTTTTGGTTGGTGTCATCTATTTGTAAAACATTTTCCCACCTTTCTTTTGATAACAGGAAGTTAAATTTTTCTATATTATTTGAATTGAAATTTCTAGCTGTTATGGTTCTTTTAGAGCTTTGGAAGGGTATTAAATTGACTGGAAGGGTAACAAGTTGGGCTTCATGATCTCCTAGATGTGTACTCATACATTTTGAGGTACAGTTTGTGTTTACAAATATTGGTTCTAGGGCAGTAGCAGTAGTTTTTGTTATTCTTGTTGGGGATTTTATAATCTGCCTTAAATTGAAAGTATCTGTAAGGTTCATTAATAGCTGTTTCCTGTTGCAAGTTCCAAGGAAATCAAGATTGAAGTCCCCACATAGCACTATTAACTTTTTGTTTAGATGAATCCCATTTAGTACATGTTCAAGTTTGTTAAGGAATGAGTCAAAATTGCCTTTTGGAGAACGATAAATACATGCTATGATTGTATTTATGTCACTGAGTTCAATGAGTGCCAACTCAAAGTCCATATCTGCATTGAGATATTGGAATTTATTAATAGGTTTGTATTTTAGCCCTTGTTTGATGAATATAAGAGAGCCTCCATTTTTATATCTATTTCTACAGAAGTAATTTGCTAGTGTGAAGCCTGGTAGAGAAAAGGAGTTAATCTGATCGATATTTAGCCAGTGCTCTGTGATACATAGAACACTAGTAGAGCTCAGTTCTGTATTCAGCAATATCTCTAAGTCTAAGACTTTATTTGTAATTGACTGGATATTTTGATGGCAAATAGAAAGATCTGTGTTGCTGGTGTTTATTAGATTACAGGTAGGCCTACTGATATTTATTTTTACATTATCAGTAGAGTTTCCCAGGGGCATTTTTATTATACCACTAACCTCATTCCTGTTTGCTGGTGGCCCGCCCATAAAAAATCGTCTGTCTGGGAGTCTAGAGGCTTCAGTGTTACTGGAGGTGGAGTGTTGTCTTCTACTGGGCCGTGTGTCTCTTCTGGATCAGTTGAAGATGATTGCTCCATTGGTGGATGGAGGAGATATGATGATGGTTCAGTTTTCTTTGCTGGTTGACGTCTTATCTCCGAATTCTTGACGAGATAGTCGCTTATTTTTTCCACCACAAGCTGCTTCCCTAGACCATTTAAGTGTAGTCCATGAGTAGTGTGAAATCTACGACCTATGCCATTAAGATCAATAACATCTACATTTTCGTGTTGTGCACATATTTTAGAAAACAATACATTTGCAGCACTTATCTCTTTATTTATACAAGACCAAGGAGGTAGGTCATGTCGGTGTGGTATTGTCATTAAGAGGACATTTGTCTGAGTCAAGTGTCCTAAACACTTTTCCAATTCTTTTGTGGCTTTTGAGGTTTCATTTTTGAATACATCATTTGCTCCTGCAAACATTATAATGTAGTCATTGCCGGTTAATTCACGAACTTCAGATAAGTGGACGAGTTTCTCTATTTCAGACATGGGAGCACCAGGCTTTACGAATGCTGTTGCTTTCCCAACTATTTTTTCACTGATCCGAGAAGCTATCCCGCGACCGTGACTGTCAGCAAGAACAACAAAATTTCTAGTCTTCTTGTTTTCTTGCATTTTTTGACAAAGGGATCGTGTACTGTTATGACATTTGGAATCTGTTGCTGTTACTTGTAAAACGTCATTCAAATTTATGCTTCCGGGATGATTTTCGAGGTCAGTACTGTAGTTCATCTCGTCGGTTGCTTTTATGTTAGAAGTTGTTGATCTAGCCTGCCGAGCAATTTCCAGCTTGTAGTATCTGTCTTTCCACGTTTGTACATCTTTAGTTAGCACCGAGATGATTTCTTCTTTGCTTTTTTCTTCCAGGCTTAATTCCGGGTTGCAGCATTTCAAGCACATCCACATTTTCTTCTTCGGATCTGCCTTGGCACAGCTAACATGAAACACAGTTTTGCATTTTGCGCATATGATGCCTTTGGTAGATATTTGCTAGGCATTCACGTCTTTAAGTTTAATTAAATATCAAACACACTAACAATCTGTAACACTACACAATTCTTCATATAAAACACGAAATATCCATAAATCAGCAAAGAAGCACACAATAAACATTAACACAACAGTGCACAAAACGACCACAGTGTTGCACAATGGGAGATTCCCGCACTAATCCGATTCAGCCCTTGTTAAGGCCAATTCGCACTGTCCGTCACGTCAACATCACATCACTGCACCGTCATGTCAAGTTGTACTCACACCGTCCATCAAGTCAATTCGCCCAGCTCAATACGCGATGTTGAAAGTGAGTTTACGAGTGGCCAACTGTTATGTAGAAAGTCATAGTGCAGAAGAACATGGCGGACATCTAAAGTTCTAGACTATTTAGTGAGCGAAATAAAGTGATTTCAGTAGTGAAAAGTGCCATAGTGAAGTTCAAAGAGTCATGTGATAGCATCTGCACGTAATCAGGAAAGAAAACAGGCAGTATTAGTGGGAAAATACGAGAATCATATCGACGAAAGTGAAAGTGTAAACTAGTTTACGGCAGGCCATAAGGATGCAGTGTGTGAGAAGTGTAAACAAAACACAAAAAGTGGTTCTACAACAGTTAAATGTAACGCATTCTGTGGAGCAATTTACCTTATTGAATGTATAGAAATTAGTAGTAATGAAGCTAGAATTGTAAACGCAAGTGTAAAAATATAATATAATGTTGTGATGTTTGCATGGAGAGGTTAGAAACAGCAAGTACACAAAGTGAAAAATCTCTCGGACTTATTGAGGACAAAATTGAGAAACTAGCAAATATTATTTCTACACAGACTGTACTCCTGCAAAAATAAAATGAAGATCTAAAATCATATATAGAAATGGTGGATGAACTAAAACAAGAAGTTAAGAAAATGAAAGAAGAAAGTACCAAAAAAACGTATGCACAAATAACTAACAACAAACAAGAAGAAGTTGTTTTAATCCAGCTAAAAACTAATCAAAGTAGTGAAACCACAAGAGAAATTTGTAAGGCAAATATAAAACCAGTAGAAGGTTGGGGTTACTGGAATACGAAACTTGCAGAAGGGAGGGATAGCCATAAAATGTGCCAGCAGCAATGAAGTAAAAAAAAAATCGAAAATGAGGCTAAGAAAACCTTGGGACAAGATTATAATGTCAGAGTTCCGTCGCTTTATCAACCCTGCATTAAAATAGTAGGCATGAAAGAAAAAATAGAAGATGAATTTGTCCTTCATTGCCTAAAAAACCAAAACAAGGACTTTATTGGAGAAAATTCAGTAGTAAAAGTCTTGAAAAATAGAAAAATTAGAGAAGGTAAAGTAATAACAATTGTGGAAATGGATCCAGAGTCTTTCAGGAAAATCATAGAAGTGGGGAAAGTAAATATTGAATGGCAACGATACAAAGTATATGAACACTTGAATATTGTTACATGTTTTAAATGCAAGGGATTCAATCACTATGCAGACCGTTGTAATGATGACAGCCCCTGTATAAAGTGTGCTAGTTCCTCTCACCAGGCAGATAAATGTACAGAAGACACATTGAAGTGTTCAAATTGCATTAAAGTAAATGCAAGATTAGGAATGAACCTGGACACAACCCATAATGTGATGGACAATACATGCCCAGTTTACAGAAGGCAAGTAGAGAATTACAAAACAAAAATACAGTATTCCAAATAGCAACTAAAGAATGGTAAAAGCAACAACATACATGAAAAAGGTGAAATTGTGTCAATTAATGTACAGGGCTTTCTATGCCACAAGGACGAAGTAGAAGAATTTGCAAGACAAAATTCTCCATTGTTGCTCTGCCTCCATGAAACTCGTGTCACACAAGATGTTGAAGACATAAAACTCGAAGTAGAGGGCTATAATATAGTTCGTTGTAACACAGAATCCAGTCACACAGGAGGAGTACTTATCTACATAAAAAAACAACAAAGGTACAAGATTGAATTCCACAATGTGAAATATATGGAATACTGGGCTGTAGGTATTACAACTGCTATTAAAAAGGAGAAATACTATATTGGCTGCATCTATCGTTCACCAAGTGGAAGCTGCTCAAGATTTCTAGATTTCTTTGAAGAGTGGCTGGAAATGCTAATTGACAGTGGAACAAACGTAGTTGTGACAGGAGATTTTAATATAAATTGGTTCAGTGATGCAGAATCATGTAGAATAAGAAAAATGGTTCATATGTATGGACTAAAACAAGTTGTAAAAGTAGCAACTAGAATAAGCACAAGATATTGCCAGTATACTGATACCATACAGACAGCAAGTACATTAATAGATCTAGTAATGACAAACAACTATACACTGGAGGCTAGTGTTCTGACTACCCCTAGAATTAGTGACCACTTCATAGTGCTGATCCACTTACATGATTTGAGCAGAGCAGAAGAAAGAATGAAGATAATTGACACTGGAAGCTTTGCAATAAACATAGAGCATGTATCTTTTCCCTTATGTGATCCATCCAATAGTTTGATCTCTACTTACCAACAATTAGTAGAAGAACTGGAGAATGTTGTAGAATTATCCACAAAGGAATATATAAATCATGCAAATGCTAAGCCTTGGTTTAATAAAAATGTCCAGAAGGCCGTGAAGCAAAGAGACCTCTCATATAAGAGGTACTAATATCTCCAAAGTGTATGTCCTAACAATAAGGTTATCCTAGAAGAGTGGAACAAGTACAAAACGTTAAAAAACAACTGTCTATATATCATTAGAAGAGAAAAAAAAGGAATACTACAGTAAGACTATAGATAACTGCAGACAAAACCCAACCAAAATGTGGACCACACTAAAGAAAGTTATATCAAAAACAGAAAGTAGTAACAATAAAGGGGAACTAAAAGTGAATGACAGTGTTTATAAAAACAAGACTGACATTGTGAACAAGCTAAATGAATTCTATATAGACAGTATAAAGGACATAGTGGACTCAATACCTTGCACTAGGAATATAAACTTCCTTATTCAGAATGAAAATTCATTTGACTTATTTAGGAAAATATCTGTTGAAGAACTGGATGAAATTGTTAATGATATGAGCAGTAAAACAGCCACAGGTGGTAAAATCTCTATACAAGTAATGAAATTGAGTTGGTCACACATAAGAGAAAGAGTACATAATATAATAGTGAGATCACTTGATACAGGTGAAGTACCTGAACCACTTAAAGTCTCTACAATAAAACCTATACCGAAAGTGAAGGACTCCAACAAAGCAGAAGATATGAGGCCAATAAACTTGCTGCCTGGTATTGAAAAAGTACTAGAGAAGGTAGTACACAAGCAACTACTGAAGTTCCTAAATAACAACAACGTATTAACAACTGTCCAGTCTGGATTCCGAGCCAGGCATTCAACAGAAACTGCTCTACAATGTATCATTTCTAAATGGAAGGAGCAGATGGATCTTGGACAAAGTGTAGTGGCAGTTTTCCTGGACCTAAAGAGAGCCTTTGAGACTATCAACAGACTGCAACTATTTCAGAAACTGGAAGCCTATGGTATACGTGGTGTTGTGTTAAAATGGTTTGAAAGCTACTTGACGGGGAGGAAGAAGTGTGTGAAATGTGATCAGGTTGTGTCCAAAAATAATAGCAAATGATCTAGGTGTGCCACAGGGCACTGTTCTTGGCCCATTACTGTTTATACTTTGTTGTTGTTGTGTTGTTGTCGTCTTCAGTCCAGAGACTGGTTTGATGCAGCTCTCCACCCTACTCTATCCTGAGCAAGCCTTTTCATCTCCTCATAAGAACGACAACCCACATCCACTTGAATCTGCTTACTATATGCGTCTCTTGGTCTCCCTCTGCGATTTTTACCCCACACACTTCCCTCCAACGCTAAATACACAATTCCTTGGTGTCTAAGAATGTGTCCTACCAATCTATCCCTTCTTTTAGTCAAGGTATGCCAGAAATTTCTTTTCTCCCCAATTCGGTTCAGTACCTCCTCATTAGTTACGCGATCCACCCACCTAATCTTCAGCATTCTTCTGTAGCACCACATTTCAAAAGCCTCTATCCTCTTTCTGTCCACACTGCTTATCGTCCATGTTTCACTCCCATACAAGGCAACACTCCATACAAATGCCTTCAGAAAGGACTTCCTTAGGCTTAAATCAATATTCGATGTTAACAAATTTCTCTTTTTCAAAAACGCCTTTCTACCCATTGCCATTCTGCATTTTATATCATCTGTACTGCGACCATCATTTGTTATTTTACTGCCCAAGTAACAAAACTCATCTACCTCCTTTATTGTTTCGTTACCTAATCTAATTCCTTCAGCATCACCTGATTTTCTTACACTGCACTTCATTACCCTAGTTTTACTCTTGTTAATGTTCATCTTATATGCACCTTTCAGCACACTGTCCATTCCATTCAATTGCTCTTCCAGGTCCTTTGCTGTATCTGACAGAATTACTATGTCGTCGGCAAAACGCAATGTTTTTAATTCTTCACCCTGAATTTTAATTCCTTCTCCAAATTTCTCCTTGCTTTCCTTTATAGCTTGCTCAATGTACAAATTGAACAACATTGGGGAAAGGCTACAACCCTGTCTTACTCCCTTTCCAACCACTGCATCCCTTTCATGCCCTTCAACTCTGACAACCGCTGTCTGGTTTTTGTACAAGTTGTAAATAACCTTACGCTCCCTATATTTTACTCCTGCTTGCTTCAGAACTTGAAAGAGTTTATTCCAATCAACATTGTCAAAAGCCTTCTCCAAATCTACAAAAGCTAGAAATGTAGGTCTGCCTTTTCTTAATCTATCTTCTAGGATAAGCCGTAAAGTGAGTATTGCCTCCCGTGTTCCTACATTTCTCCTGAACCCAAACTGATCTTCCCCGAGGTCGGCTTCTACCAGCTTTTCCATCCTTCTGTATATAATTCGTGTTAATATTTTGCAACCATGACTTATTAAACTGATGATTCTGTAGGTTTCACACCTGTCTGCACCTGCTTTCTTTGGAATGGGGATTATAACATTTTTCTTAAAGTCTGAGGGTACTTCACCTGTCTCATACATCTTACACACAATGTGAAACAATCTTGTCATGGCTGGTTCTCCCAGAGACTTCAGTAGCTCTGACGGGATGTCATCTACTCCAGGGGCCTTGTTTCGACTTAGATCTTTCAGTGCTCTGTCAAATTCATCTCTCAGTATAGTATCTCCTATTTCATCATCATCTACATCCTCTTCCCTTCCTACAATAGTGTCTCGAAGTTCATTTCCTTTGTAGAGCCCCTCTATATATACTCTTTCCACCTTTCAGCTTTCCCTTGTTTGCTGAGAACTGGTTTTCCATCAGTGTCCTTGATATTCATAGAGCTGTTTTTCTTATCACCAAATGTTTCTTTTATTTTCCGGTAGGCTGTATCTATTTTTCCCCTATTTATACATTCTTCTACATCCTTGCATTTGCCTTCTAGCCATTCCTGCTTAGCCATTTTGCACTTCCTGTCAATCTCATTTCTTAGTCGTCTGTACTCCATTCTGCCTGTTTCATTTACTGCATTTTTATACTTTCTCCTTTCATCGATTAAATTTAGTATCTCCTGTGATATCCAAGGATTCTTTGTAGGTCTTGCCTTCCTACCTATTTTGTCCTCTGCTGCCTTCACTATTTCATCTCTCAATTTTACCCATTCCTCCTCAACTGTTTTATTTTCCCCTGTTTCTGTCAATTGTTGCCTGAAGCTCCCTCTGAAATTCTTAAGAACCTCAGGTTCCTTCAATTTATCTAGGTCCCATCTCCTTATTTTCCTACCTTTCTGTAGTTTCTTCAGTTTCAGCCTACAGTTCATAACCAACAAGTTATGGTCAGAGTCTATGTCTGCCCCTGGGTATGTCCTACACTTCAAAACCTGGTTCCGAAATCTATGTCTTACCATTATAAAATCTATCTGGTATCTCCCGGTGTCTCCTGGTCTCTTCCACGTATACAACCTCCTTTTGTGATTCTTAAACCAGGTGTTTGTTATAACTAAATTATGTTCCGTGCAAAATTCTACCAGGCGGCTTCCTCTTTCATTCCTTTTGCCCAGACCATATTCACCCACTATCTTCCCTTCCCTTCCTTGTCCTACTACCGAATTCCAGTCTCCCATAATAATTAAGTTTTCCTCTCCCTTAATTGTCTGAATAATTTCCTTTAGCTCCTCATATATTTCTTCGATCTCCTCATCATCGGCAGAGCTAGTTGGCATATAAACCTGTACTACTGTTGTCGGTGTTGGCTTCGTATCTATCTTTACAATGATAATGCGATCACTGTGCTGGTCAACATTAATGAAATCCCAAAAGTGCTAAAGGATTGTGAGATACACCTATTTGCAGATGACACACGTCTGTATGCTTCAGGTACAAACATTGATTACCTTATAGACAATTTGAACAGCAATCTAGCCAGTGTCAATCATTGGCTAAATGGAAATAAATTAAAGCTTAACACAAAGAAGACAAAGTGCATGCTACACTAAAATCAGAGGTGCGTGATCTGAAGAGTGACATAGTTATTGATGGTGAAAAAATTGAATGGGTTAGCTATTATAAATACTTGGGAGTGATTGTAGATAGTAAGCTAAAACTGGATGAACATATAAATTATATAACCTAGAAGATAGGTAAGAAAATAGGATTCCTTAGTAGGACTAGGAACATTTTAACAGAAAAAAGCAGAATGACAGTGTACAACACCATCATAATGCCTCACTTTTCATACTGGGTCAATACTGTACCTGTGTAACATGACATTCACTAATGTCTAATATCTGTAGCCTACTCACTAGTAGGCTACAGATATTACAAAACAGATGCATGAGATTAATACTGAATTTTGATATGTACACTAGAATAAAATATATGTTGGTAACATTAAATTGGTTGTCTGTCAAACAGTTCATCACACTACAAGCAATGATTTTTATTCATAAGATTAAATTAGGAATGTGTCCTGACTATTTAGGCAGTAAACTAACTTTAGTGAAAGAGGTCCATAACTATAATACAAGAAGTAGCAACAACTACTACTTGGAGTGTAAAAATAAAAAAATGGTCAAAACTGCATATTTTTCAAAGGTATTAGCCAGTACAACAGTTTACCAAAAGAACTAAAAGACTGTCATTCATTGGTTTTATTAAAAAAAAAAGGCTGAAGAAATATATAAGTCTACAGCAGAGAAACCTGTGATATATAATGTGTAAATTTATAATACTGTATGTGTTTAAATACAGTGTATAAACCTGTAATGCTGAAACACACAATAGTAAATCAATGTAGTTGTATTCCAATAAGTTCATGTAAAACATCAGCCTGACTCCTGAAACAAACCAAACTAAATAAATAAAAATAAATAAATAGTTTAATACTAGAATTGAGGGAACAACAACGCTAAATATTATTGACGGCCGAAGAAAACTTTACAATGTATGTTTTTGGCCAATTTACTGGGAACTGAAACAACATTTCAATACATCGACATCTCAATTCAAGCGAAATAATAAACATATGAAAACATCAAACAATACTTATAACAGCATAAATAGAGCCTGTTTACATTATCCATTACGATTTGCCTGCTGACATTGTCAATACCGTAGTAAACAACTGAATTTTTGTCTTTCATTAGAACTGACGTTTTCATTTAAAATGTTATTTAATGAAAAATGCGTAACCAATTACAATTTTATTCAAATAAAAAGTTTGCTTCAGTCTTCTCTGTTACAGAGTTATGTAACATAAACCATTTTTTAGTTTCAGATATATTTGACCACGATTTTAGAGGGACACTCAATTGAGAAAAATATTTAAGTCGTCATGAAACATTTGAGATTTACCCCTAAAACGAAGTATAACAACAAAATAAAGATTAATAAGATACATTTGCATATAAACAGTGCAGTCATCGACTACAACATGTAATTCCCATGACGAAAATAGGTTAATTCCCAATGTTATCAGATGGCCTTTCCATCAAAACACTCTTCTCGAGAAAGCTTGACATGAAGTTGACGTGACATGACGGTCCGGTGATGGACAGTGTGAATGTGTGAATTGGCTTTTATCAGACAAGAGAGATCACACTTTCTACTTCTATACATTATGGCATTAATATGTGGTCTAGCAGGTATCAGCCAAACAAATTATCACTTATTCGAATGTACAACATAAACTGTGATCTAATATCAAATATATATCATAAAGAATCTTGTGAGCTTAAATCATTCGTTTATGAGCTTCAAATAATTTAAAGATACCAGTATTTTTAGACTTTTGAATGCATAAAACTCTTGGTAAACAACATTCGTAAAGAAAACTTATATACATCTACATAAATACTCTCCAACTCACATTGAAGTGTTTGGCAGAGGGTTCACTGATTTGCTTTTCTGATATTTATCTAGTATTCCATTCTCTAATAGGACATGAAGAAAAAACACCAAAAACTTTTCATTTTCGATCTGATCTCTCCTTTTTTTCTTACAATGATCATGTCTCCGTTTGTTAGTTGGTGCTTACAAAATATGTTCACATTCGAAAGATAGCTGGTATGAAAGTTCGCAAATAAATGTCACCGCAAAGACTAACGTCTTTCTTTTAATAATTTGCACCCCAACTCGTGCAGCATTTCCATGACCTTCTCTCCACTATATCACGATAATAAAAAACGAGCGGACCTTCTCTGAACTTTCTCTAAATCGTCCCTCAGACCAACACCACCTAGAAAGAAGGCCGCGGCTCTCTCGTGTGATGTTACGCAGAGAAGGCTCCGATTACGTAGCTGACTGGGTGGGAGCTGGGGCATGGCCACTATGCTGTAGCTGGTTGCCAGTCAGCTGCTTGATCACGACTTGCTCTGCGTGACGTCATGCGAGAGCACCGCGGCTTTCTTTATAGGTGGTGTTGATCAGACCCACTTACTCCAAAGTTGGACACACAAGTGTGGAGTCGGCTGTTTGTTTAGTAAAACTATCGTATCTTTTAAGTGTTCTGCCAATGAAACATAGCCTTTGGTTTGCTTTCTCCAAAATAATTTCTGTGTTCTTTCCAATTTAATATGTTATTAAATCAGTGGCAGCTGGTGCTCAGTTTCGTTGGTGGGATCCATGGACCAATGGATTCAGTATGGAGTGTTCATTATATAAGCTCCATGTATATACCATCATTTAAACACATTTGAAAGATATTAAATATGCTGATTACGCAGCAATTAATGTAATCACAAAACACTGTAGCTAATATAAATTTATACAAATGTGCAATAAAAATTTTTATTTTATTACTATTATTATCTTTTGTGCGGGAGGGGGGTATGAGTGTGTAATATTGTAGTTGGTCAGTATTTGGTATTGTATTGTAGTTAGCTTCACTGGTTTTCCATGTACTTTTGTGGCTGTCTCCTTTTATGCTGTGGTGACACAATTTGTACAAGAACTTGGAGGGCTTGGAGGTGTTGGGGTTCAAACAACAGTTCATCACCTCTTTTCATGCTGACGTTCGAACTGATTGTATTTGTGCTTCTGTGTACTGAATGTGATGTCAAAATCAAAACGAACTGTGGAAGGATGTAAGTGACTTCATCCCCATTGGGAATGTACCCGAGAGACAACAGGGAGCTGGCCGCAGTGGCCGAGGAAACTGCAGCACGTCAGTCACGGTCTGCATAACCACTACGGTCGGGGGTTCGAATCCCCTCTCGGGCATGGATATTTGTGCTGTCCTTAGTGTTAGCTAGTTCCTAAGTGGTTTGTAAGTTTAGGGAATGATGACCCCGTAGTTAAGTCCCATAAGCTACACAAACATTTTGACAACAGGGACTGTTGTGACATAAAGTCGCCAGACGCATGAGAACAATCGTGATGAAGGCAGCGGATGACCAGCAGCCAATCACACGCCGGCACTGCGCCTCCTGGAGGGAGCAACGGAGAAGTGCACCCTCTACAAACAGCTATGTCTAAGCAGACATGTGTCTGGTGGGCCCATCTGAACTCGGATCCAAAGTAGGCAGTAACTACGAATGAGAGCAGCTAGCATTGAGGAAGAAGACGCCACCACGTATTTAGTGTAAACATTAGTAAATATAACTTTTAATTACTAATCTGTATAGATGTTTTAGCTGTCCATGAATTCCACAGGACCTGAGCAGATTCTTTAATGAAAGATAGGCCAGGAAGGACAAAACACATTGCGACAAGGACTAAATAGATGGCGACGAGGAGTAAGCACATGGTGACGAGATGTTAAATTTCACTGAACCCCAAAATTGCTGACACTACACAGCAACTTTATTTTGCTTGTAAATTAATCGCATACTCGAAAATTTATAATATTTTGAATTCTGTTGCAGGGAATCAATATTTTTGCATTGTTTCTTCTTGTTGTTTTTGCAAAATGTCTATCCCTACAAACATCCCCGCCTCTGTGCCGCAGCTTCCTGCACTCGATGCACAGCAATTGATGTAGATGTTTCAGTTTCAGAGTCAACAAATCGCCTCCTTGCTGTCTACTGTACAACAACTTCTGGCTGCGCCTGTGTCGCAAAATACGCAAGTACTACTGCAGCAGCTACCACATCCAGTAATTCCGCCATTTCGCCAGTATGACGAAGCACAAGAGGAATGGACAGAATGGTTGCAACAGTTTGAAGCCTACGCCACAGTTCACAAGATACAAGGTAGTCTCAAACTACATTTTTTCCTCTCGACTGTAGGCCCCGCAGCTTTCCGTCTTGTCAAAACACTGTTTCCAACTGCGAAACCTTCTGAACGTTCTTAGGATTCAGTTATAGGAACCCTCGTATTATGAGCAGCAAATCAATTTAGTGGCCGTTAGGTATCAGTTCTTCCAGTGTAGGAAACGAGAGAACCAAACAAACCGTCAGTGGATAACAAATCTTCAACATCTTACTAGAAAATGCAAATTTAAGTGTTCGTGTGTAGCTTTGTGTTCGGATGTGATGTTATGTGACACTATTGTCTATAACATTTCTGATGTCCGCCTTACAGAGCAGATTCTAAAAATGTCACATCTGTCTTTCCATCAAGTAGAACAGATTTTGGAACAGTACGATTCATGTACCGTGGCAGCGGAAAACTTTCATTCAATTCCACTGTGTATTGTAGCGACGTTACCTACCCACGAGCGCAAGGTTGGATGACGTACACTTCCTTCTACCGACGCTAAGCATAAACAAGTTCATAGACACAGAGGCGTGCCCGCTAAGGAAGTGATGTCTTGCCCAAAATGTTTCTCACAGCACAAAAGGCAGAACTGTCCATCCCGGTCACCGAAATGCTATGCATGTGACAAGAAGGGTAATACAAGCAGTCTGCTTACAGCAAAAGAAACGGAATTTGTCTTCCCGGCGCCCAAACAGTAACAAGACAATACTTATTCAATAAATGTAGTATTTTCAAAACCAATGGCTGCCCCTCATAACCTCAAGGACACGGAAGTAATACAAGTTGTTCACCAGGCCAGAAAAATGTATGTCAATTTGCGTGTGAATGACATTTCTGTAAAATTTCAACTAGACATAGGTGCATCAGTCACATTGCTCAATCTCAAAACTTATGAACAGTTAGGATCTCCACGCATTTCTCGCACTAGCACACGGTTACCAGCTTACAATGGCACCGAAATTCCTGTACTAGGACAGTGTTCACTACCTGCAGAATACCGTTCACAAATGCACACAGTGACATTTCAAGTGCTCCAGTCTTATGAAGCAGAGAATATTTTTGGTTTAGATGCTTTTCATCTTTTTGGTTGTACTGTACAAGACATTGTTTTAGTTGTGAACACTTTTGATGTTAAAGACAGTGTAGAAAGGTTGCTGAAAGACTTTCCGGATTTTTTTTCTGCAGGACTAGGAAAAGCTGATGTTGCTGCGCACATTACTCTAAAGGAAAATGCCACACCAAAATTTTGCAAAGCTCGTGTTATACCACTCGTTTTACTCGACAAAGTAGCACGCCACGCACATTGCAAGAAAATGGTGCAATTGAACCAATACAAGCTAGCCAGTGGGCGATTCCGCTTGTTATTATGCCGAAGCAGTCAGGTAGCATCCGCTTTTGTGTTGATTTCAAGGCCACAGTAAATCCACAGACAGTTGTAGACGGTTATCCTTTGCTGAGACCAGATTTAATAGACATATTGGGTGCAAGAAAATATTTTCTAAAAATAGATTTGCGCAATGCCTACCTTCAGCTGCCACTGGACGAAGAATCACAGAAAATTTGTGTTATCAATACTCATCTGAGTTTGTTTAAATATTTGCGTTTACCATTTGGCAGTGCATCCACACCCGCAATTTTTCAAAGATATTTGCAACAGCTTTATGCCTTGGGTGCCTTGTTGTTTAAACTACTTCGACGATATAGATGTGTCAGGCCGTACCCCAGAAGAGCACATTGCAAATTGGAGAAAATTATTTCAAGTTTTGTCAGATGCAGATCTCGAGTGTTCCTTAGATAAGTGTGACTTTTTCAAACCGAAACTGCAGTATCTAGAACACGTGATAAACAGTCAATGAGTGCACCCCATGCAATCACATTTGCTTGCCATTCGCGACCTGCCAGCACCAAAAGATGTGAAAGAATTACAGTCCGTCTTGGGAAAGTTAACTTACTATATTAGGTTTATTCACAACGCTGCACAAATTGCAGCCCCTTTGCATCGGCAACGCCGTAAAAATGTTCGTTTTTTTTTTTTTTTTTTTTTTGGACAGAAGAATGCTTACACACCTTTCAACAGTTAAAAGACGCATTGCTCAGTGATCGATGTTTGGTGCACTTCGATCCAGAAAAACCAGTTCTTTTGCAAGTTGACTCGTCATCATATGTGCTAGGTGCAGTGCTGTCACATATACATGGAGATACGGACCGTCCGACAGCGTTTGCTTCCAAACTTTTGACATACACATAGTGCCGTTGTTCTCAAATTGAGAAGGAAGCTTTAGCAATAGTGTATTGTGTCACGAAATTCCATCACTATTTGAGTGGGAGAAAATTTTATTTAGTACAGTCCTTTCTATACAAGACGTGCAGCACGCACAAGGAAGTCCTTGTCAGTTGCAGCGCCCCTTGCGATAGACTGTCGAACTACAAAGAAGCGTTCAAATGTACGCATTTGTTGAGTCGCCTGCTTGACGGGTGTACTTCGTTTGTTGTCAACTTACAGCAAATGAATCGCCTCGTTAACATTACTTTTCGAAACTGTATGATATATTGTGATGATTAAAAGATTTATTTGTGTTTTAGAATGGCACTGTGAAACTGTATTTACTTGTTTTCGTGCAGTTCATGCATAACTACGTGGCTCACATGTGTGTAATCATTATAAAATGCGATTACATACTTTTAGCCCCTGCGGTTTGAGGCGCCTATGTATATGATGAACAAGCTCAAGTGTCTATACGTAGACCTTTAACTTTGATAAAGCTTCAAATAATGCTCACCAAAAACGAATATTTCATCTGTTAACTACAGTGCGTTTCAGGAAAAATAGCAAATATCTTAGAAGATAGTAATAAAGACAATTTGCAGTTAAAATTTCATGTAATGTGTGTCCAATTTTTATAGGGTACAGAGATATAGCTCTTGGTATGTACAACAAACTGATTTGGATATTTTGACTGATTCTTTTGTCGGTTCTTGGTAGATCACCAAATTGACTTTTATGTAAATAACCGGCTTTCGACGTAGTTTAGAGTCTGAATATGTCCTAGTAAGCCGAAAACCGGGTAACTAAGTGGAAATTAACGTGTAAAAGATACACAAAATTCTACATTTAAGTAAGTGTGATGTTGTACTACCAAGAACTGACGGACAAATCAGTGAAAATTTCTTGATTTACATTTGCTCTACGTTTGTTTGGATTTCATATTAAAAGCTATATCTCTGTATTCAATAAAAATTGTACACAGGTAATATTAAATTTTTATTGCAATTTCTCTATAGTATCACCTCCTAAAATACTTACAACTTAGTCGAAAAACTACGATGCTCTGGACAAGTACACATTCTTAAAAAAATTTCCGACTCGGCTTCGTTTGTCAGCTGAGTTCCCCATTCGGTCATCTGCGCATGCGCGAAGCACTTCCATGCGCGTGAGAATAGGATCCATGCTATACCGTCTACTAGCGATCGTATGTGTGCATCTTGTGCAAGTGGACACGTCTACACTGTACGCGGATGGTGTGACCGGTGCATCATAATGAATCTCGCAAGCTCTCATTTCCCTTGTAGAAAGGGCTTAACTAACCACAAGCGTTTGCAGTCATTGTTTCAACCAGCCAAGCTGATTCCTACTCGTAAGGCACACAAATTGCAACCCTGGGCATTGCTCTTATCACAGGAGCAGTAAAGATTGTGCACAGACCCACAACTCGCCATGGAAATGCCGACGCACTTTCCCGTCTTCCCTGTTGGACTATAGAAAAATTCCTGGGACCACGAATTTTGCTGTGCTACATTCGCACAGAATGGCTCCATTCACAACGTGACATTGCAAATTCGCTGGTGCGTCGCTATTTTGCTAGAAGAAATGAACTTTCAGTCCATAGAGGTGTCATTCTAGTTTCAACTGACATTGAACAATCACGTGTATTGATCCCGCGGCGTTTGCAGAAAGAAGTATTGAACTTACTTCACCAATAACATTGGGGAATGGTTCGCACTAAACAAATGGCAAGGTGACACTGTATTTGGCAGGGTATCGACGCCCATATAAAACAGATTACGTCACTGTGTTCAGTCTGCGCTACCAACCAGTTCGCCACACCTCAGAAATTTTTTGTGTGGTCCAAAGCAGATTCGCACATGGCAACGTGTCCATATTGACTATGCTGGTCCCTTTTGGAACATTAAGTGGCTTATTGTGGTTGATGCTTTTAGTGGTTACCCATTTGCAGTCCCAATGTCTTCCAAGACGTCTAGTAGCACGATTAGGGCGTTGTCTTCAATTTTTTGTCTGGAAGGTCTCCCTGAACTGATAGTCTCTGACAACGGCCCACAGTTCACATCGCACGAATTTCCCTTCTTTTGTGCACGCAATGGAATTAAGTATCTTATCAGTGCACCGTTTCACCTGCAGTCAAACGGCGCTGCAGAACGCTTCGTCCAAACATTTAAGCAGTAGAAGTCCAAACTACGTTCCATCGCTCATGGGAGGCGGCTCTGCAACTGTCCCTCGCCTCCTACCACTCGCATCCAAGAGGATTTCGTCGGCCGAGCTTCTACAAGGCTGCCGCCACCGCACCCTGCTCCATATGCTCCACCCATTACGCCGCCCAGAGCAACAGCAGCCACCGGCACGCAAGTATCGCTTCGCTCCACATAACCCAGTCTTTTACAGAGTTTTCAGCGGACGCAGATGGTGGGAGCGGAGTGAGATCATCCAACCTTGTGGTGCTCACATGTTTGAAATTTCAGGTTCTGAAGGCATCATTCGCAGGCACCGCAATCAAATTCGCCCTCGTTATGTACCCTGTGAGCCTTCTGAATTTCTCTCGACAGATTCATGACAAACGCAAACCACGCAACCTTCGATGCCCGCGCAAACTTTGACTACCGCGCAACCTCGGCGGTCGCCCCCGCCACAGATCTTCATGGCACCATGGCCCGACGCCATGGAGTCGGAGCCCACACCGCCTCCGCCACTGCTCGAGATACTGATGGGCATTGACTGGCAGGACCAGCACGCCATGCAGCTTCCGACACCTACGTCGCCACCGACATCGCCATCCACGATATCACCTGGGCCACAGGTTGTGGATGTGGGCCCTTCAGAGGTTTTCACAGAGGACGTTCCCTCCCGAGCTCAGACCGGATGGTGGGGCCCAGCCGGTAGTCTGGCGTCCTGTAAAGCTAAAGACTCCGGTCCATCAGTATGTCCACGAGCCCACCTGCGGCACATAAATGGACTGTAGCTTAATGAAAAAGTATTTACCAAAGTGGCTGGGAAATGTTCTCTAAAAGAAGCAAACTTTTTGCATCAATGATTTTGAAGCTGTTAAATACATGAGAGTTTTGAAATCTTCCTTTCAGTTAGTTGGTCATAATGTCACACACTTCTTTGCCATCTGCTGTCCGATTAACTTCACTACTAACTTTGGAACATTTTCTTGGATGAGCATTACACTCATCATCAGAAACTCAAAACCGTTGAATGTTCTCTCATATTTCAGATACAGCACACTCAAAATGATGTAATGCATTGGATATAGCTACGGCATTTGCACTCTGCATCTGAATTGTGTTACAAAAAATATTAACAAGTTTCATGATATCATAGAAAAAGCTTGGGAGGAACATAAAGTGTGGATTGTGAACAAAATTTTTTTAAGGCAAATGCTTCTCTTGTTGTAACATCATCCCAGGAATCCTCTTCCTCAATCTTTTCAAAACATTCCAATAAGTACAATTTGTTTTCTTTGACAGTATTTACAATGTGGAACTGGATGTTCCATCTAGTTTAAGAGACTGAAGAAATTCTCTTGTTGCAGACTGTCTGTGATATATCATTTTCCTTGTAAAACCAGCAATATTTGCGAAGCACAACCTTATCGACTTTATGCTTTTACTGCAAGCATTCTGGAAACCAAATTCATTTGGTGCGCATAGCAGTGAACGTACTTGGCATCTGGGAAAGTGCTCTGCATCAGTGTCTGCACACCATTGAGGCTGCCGGCCATTACTGGGGCGCCATCGTATGCCTGAGCAGAGACTTCTTCTTGAACACTGAAAGGTTCCAGACTTCTTTTTAAAACCTCTAAAACCTCACTAAGTCAATATATAAGCCTATCATTAAAGTTTTCAAAGGAAAGAAATCTTTCAACATGTTTCTTCCCCTTAATATATCGCAGAGAATGACAAATTGACTTCTGCACCTAATATCTGTTGTTTCATCAGCCACAGAGAAATGAAAGTCGCACTGTTAATCTCTTTAATCAGGTCTTTGATGTAAATTTGATACATTTATTTCAGTATCTCATTTTGTATTATGCGTGACGTATATTTACACATGGAATTACTAGCGCTGCTTAAGTGATCACCTAATACACTTTCAAGATTTCCCAAAAATTTTAATTCTTTATTTTTTTCATTGTAATTAACGTAATGAACTCAATTAACAATACGCAATTTCCAATATCATTATTTGAAAGATACAAACAGGATGTGTTCACAGCATGTAATAGAGTATTGTTTTGTCCGTAATCTGAGGCACAATCCACGCCAGTAGGGAATTTAATTGCGAACAGTGTGTTAAAAAGTTCTTCAGTGTTAGGAATACATATTTGTGCCACACTGTACACCTCAGAGTTTAGTATTCCACACAACGAACTGCGTAAATTCGTATTATTGAAGTGTGGAATGTGCATACCTGGTCATATTAATTGGAATTAATTTTACTTGTAACCTGGCCATTCACTTATGTATCATTGAAAGTGTCAAAGAACTGCAATTCTGTGTGTTGCCTGTGTTATTTGTAGTGGATTAGTTTGGCTCCATGAAATTTCAGCCAGCCGCTACCAAGAGCAATAATCTATGAGAACATCAAGAAACTCAAACTGCGACCAAGTATGCCACAGCCTTTACCACTCCTTGCTACACACTCGTGACTGAGACACACTCAAATGCTACTGGAGCTCCAATAACGTATTAGAAACCTATTGACCGCAAAAACATGCTGGTCTTGGTGACAGACATGCACCCGTCTTAATGTGTCACTCTTCACGAACTCCTATAAGTATTGGCAAGCCATCCAACCCCTTACTGGCAGTCGTCCGCCCCCATATACCCCCTCCTCCACAATGACCGTCTTTTTCCTGGCAATGCTAGTAAGGCAGATCACTTCGCCACCTACCTCTGCACTGTATTTTCTGTCACCCACATCCCTGATTTGACTACTGCCTCTTTCCTGATGTCCATGAGCGAACTGACACCTCTACCCCACCCCAGTACCTCCGCTTCTCCCCACTCGCTGCCCGCCAGCTTCCAGTACGTGGATCACATTCCATCCTCAGAAGTTAACACACCAATTACTGTCCTCGACATTCAACTTCCACTCCACACCAAATTAAACACCGCCCCTGGTCACAACTACCTCACCTATAGCACATCTGTGCCTGACCCTAATCGTTCAAACGTTTGTATAGTCTATGGGACTTAACTACGGGGTCATCAGTCCCTAAACTTACAAACTACTTATGAACCAACTAAGACTAAGTACGGCACAAATATCCATGCCCGAGGGGGGATTCGAACCCCCGACCATAGTGGCCGTGCAGACCGTGACTGGAGCGCCTCAGTCTCCTCGGCCACCGCGGCTGGCGTAATCGTTCTATGCTGCTCTCACATCCTTGTACAATGTTATCCTTTACACTGGCTTTTTCCTCAGCCTGTGCAACACCTCCCACATCATTATGATCCCAAAACACAGTAAGCCTCCATCTGAAGACTCTTCGTACTGACCCGTCAGCCTGACCTTGGTGTTTAGCAAGGTCTTGGAAACCACCCACTCCTACTGTATACACCAGCATCTCCGTCAACACCAGCTTCTTCCCCTCTCCCAATGTGGCTTCCAGCCTTCCTTCTCTGTCAATGACCAACTCCTCCACATCACCCACCTCCTCTCCGTCCAGGCTGAATTCCCATTGTATTGCACTCCCGTCTCCTTTTCAAGCTCCATACCTATGCCCTCCCCATTAACTACGTCCGTTACATTGCTTTCTTTCTCTCCCACCGGCCCCTTCTGTGCCACTGTTTGTTTTACCCATCTGCTGCAGTGACCCATGGCTATGTCCTCTCGCCGCTCCTCTAACTTATTTACTCAGCTGATATGCCGCAACCCTGGCCTCAAGTCCGTCTCCTACAGTATGCTGATGACACTGCCTTCCTAGCCCTCGCCCCCTCATTTTCTCACTCTCAAAAATTGCTCCAGTATCACCTCTATGAATTCTCCACTTGGTGTAACCAACCCCACCAAATCCCAGGCAACCATCGTGACCTTTTCCTTACACTCCATGACCATCCCATCCTTCAAACTTCCATCCTCAAATACCTTGGCTTCGCCGTTAACCGCTCCCTCTCCTGGATCACCAGCTGAAGACCAACTGTCAAAAATCCCTCTCCCATCTCAACCTGCTCAAACTCCCACCTCGCCTGACATGGAGACTCAACGCCTCCACCATCCTTTACACATACCATTCTTTAATGCATCCTGTCCTTTGCAGCCTTCATCCCACCTAGATACCAGCCTCCTGCCAATTATAAGTCCCTCAAATACAGGAGGGCCATGCCCTCCATCTCACTTACCGCATCCGCTTCCCCTACCCAACGAGGATCCTCTTCTATTTCATCCATTTCCTGTGCTGCCTCAAATTCCCTGAAAATAACAGCGTATTATAGGTATCCCACAAGATAGAATTCTGTCATCCCCTGGTGTCTTCTCTCCTCTTAAATCCTGAGCCTTTACCACACCTGTACCAAATCATTTCTCCCTCCCTACTTCTTCACACTCAAATCTTTTCTGAGGGTAACTTTCGCCACCTCCCTGTCTCAGTTATTGCCCTCTGTCCTGAAATCTATCCCTCCTACCAACGTCAGTCCTTTCCTCTCCCCATACATAACATGCACCCTCTTTCCCCCTATCCGTCCCTCCCATGCTAGGTCCCCCCTCCTACCCGTCTCCCTGGAGTTCATGTTCTTATGACCATCCCATCCCGCCCCCTCTCCTTCTCCCACCCCTCTGCGCCTTCTTCAACTTCCTGTGGAGTCTCTGTTCACCATTTTAAACTGAACAGTTTTCACCATTTGTGCCAGTGTTGTGATATATATGTGTGTTTGTGTGTAAAATAAAATAAGTTTAGTAACTGCATCACCCATCATTGATAGAACAAGTGTTTTGTGTATATTTTAAACTGTATGACCATCCATTGTTGCCGTCTTTTTATTTTAACCTACAGTGTATTTTAGACATCATGGCAACATTTTATGCCAACTGTGTGTTTCCTGTGATCACTTTATTGCGTTTATATTTTCTGCATTGCCTCCATCATATGTAGTATTGTCACCTTTTACTGTACCCATATTTATATTTTTAATTCTCCTTAGCCACGTACGTCTCTCAGCTGTAGAGTTGCGCCGAGGCCGCTGCCAGCCTGCCCCCAGTGGGGATTTCAAAACCCAATAAAGAAAAAAAAAATTACTCGGAGTGCCAGAAGTATACTGCTGGAAGCTCGGTCGAACCACATCTGTCGTCACTTGGAGCATTAGTGTCTTTGATCTCTGCTTTGCACATGAGATGTTGAAATGCAAATCATGACAATATACAATTTTAAGGATATAGTGCATTGAAGATTTATCACAGACACTTCACTTTGGTTCATTAAATGTCAGTTAAAAATGAATATCAAGTAATGAAGCAATAATGATGGAACCCAAAGCATTACTTATATGAATTAGAAAATGTTTAGCAAATGATATCAGTTTGCTCTGATCTTGTCGTTAGAGGCATTGTTCCCAGTGTACCTGTTGGAAAATTTTTGGTTCACGTCCTGTGAGAGCTATTTTTTTTTTATTCTTCTTTTTATGTTCATAACTGAATTTGGGATGATAATATAAATGTATTACAAGTCTGTTATACTGTATTCAGCAGTTTCTTTTTCGACTACTTTGCGGTATCTGAGAGTGTAGTTGGGCAGGACCCTAATAGTATAGCTTAAATTTGTATAACCAAAACGAGTACAAATGATATATACATGCTTCCTTCTCACATCACTAGTCGTCTATTTCAGAATACGTAACGATTTCAGAGTTTGTTATAGGTAGGACCCTAAGAGGAAAGGTAAATTACTGTGGCTAAAATCAATAGCCTGCCAGTTACTTTTAAATACTGCCTTGTCACAAACAGTTGCCTATTTATAAATGAATATATGCCTACTTCCGAGTGTGTAAGTAGGCATAAAGGGAAGGAAACAGCTTGAATTATGTAACAGAAACGAGTTCTGTATCAAACGTTCACATGTTTGTAAATCTATATGACTCAGCTGCTGAGTTGTTAGTCCGCAGCTTACAAACTACTTAAACTAAGGTAAACTAACATAAGGACAAACACAAACACCCATGCCCAACGGGGACTCCAACCCCCGATGGCTAACGACTTCGCACACCACAGCACAGCACCCCAATGCACACGGCTAATGCGCCGCAGCGAGTACCGTACCATTGATATTTATATTCTTCCTTGTAGCCAATAGGTGAAATACAATTTTTATGAACGACATTATATTGTCATCATTTATTTGTAATTCACAATTATGATTCATGTCGAAAGATCCATATTTATGTACCACATAAAAATTTTAAATTGTCTGATACGTTTGAGAAACATGTAATCATCACATTACCATACATTTAGTTTCATAAAATAGTTTCTGAAGTTCCATAACTGAGCACAAACAAATCGAAAATGTACTGCATCGTGCACAGAATCGAGACAACACAGAAAAGTACAATCTATTATATGGTCAAACATAATGGAATGGTCATGCTTTACTCTCGTTCGCTCAACGTGTAGCATTAACTTTTACAGTAATAAAGTCCGGAACCATGAATCTGAATTTAAAAATATCTGATGACAATCAAATATCTAACATTCCCTTAAAATAAAATGTTGGCTGTTTATTTCCGAATATGTAGCGATTTACGAGTGTGTGATTAGGTATGAACCTAAACCATCAACTGAGAGTGAAACGAGTTGCAACAAAATTCATATTCGTTTATGTCAGAAGTCGTCGTCTATTTGTTTACTAATATGTTGTGATCATAGCGTCAAGTAACACGATTCTACTACAAAACTCGATAGCAGTCGACCTAATCCACCCTGTCGTTACCGGCACTCTCGGTATTCAGGGTCGAATCCATAATGGCGGCCGAGGCGCTCTTCAATTTGTCTGCTGTTCGCAGTCGGCAGCAGATTTTTATTTAGTAAGTCTATGGATTGCGCAGGCTTGAACTTTCTAACTTTCTACAGCTTCGATAGCTCGTAGTGGAACATCTGTGGTTGGTAATTATCTTTGGCGGGCGGTTGCTACTAGTAACACTTTTGGGCAGCAGATGGCGTTCGTGACGTAGGAAGTTGTCATATCAATAAACTCGGTGCTTCATTTAGCATCGTAAGATACTTGTAGGTGTCAAGAAGTGTCATAAGTTGTGTACGTGCGGTGAATTCGTTGTTTGGGTGTGTATGTGTTTATGTGTGTGAACAACAAATTTTTAGTGCGGATTTGTAGAAATACGTTGTCAGAAATTTGTGGCTGCAAATCCTCGACTTTTATGGAATGCTTTGATCAGTGAAATGGATTTCATGTGCGTGGGAGAGTATACAAGCAAGTTGTTTATGAGCACCGCACTGTTTTAAGAGTAACAGAATGCTTCTCAACTTCGAGAAACGGAGGATTTTAAGCTGAACGCTACATTAAATAAAAGGTCGCAGCAAACAGGTAATTCTACATTAATATGGCCACCAAATTAAAATATAGCTTACCTTGGAAGCAGCAGTCAAATAAATGTATGATAGCGTCCTTAAGATACGGAATTTATTTCATAACCCTGTTTATCTTTTGTACTACAAGTACTTTTCATTGACATATCGCGCGTAGTATGTCCAAAATGTAAATAAATAAAGCCATTAATTTAGAATTATTTTATTCTGAGCGTAAGTTTTTATTCCGGCAAAATGTTTCACTATTTTGGATGCACCATTCATAGATACACTTAAGATTTGGTGCATCATAAATACTAATATAACGTTTCCTTATTAGAGTTGGTTTGTGTACGTATCAAATCGGGAATGTATTCTTGCTGTGCCAAGCTACAAGCTATTATTCTAACGTTAATCCGTTTTCTTGTTTCATTAAATAGATACAATAGATTGATTGGAATATGGGGTATGTATAAGTGTCAGAGTAGTACGCGTATTGCAAATAATTATTTGATTTACTGATCGTAATTGACGTACACTGTTTTATTCACAGGTATGCATATTTTCACGTAGTGGTCGCATTCTACAGATCAGTATATTATGTGCCCTTTGTAGAGAATGTAATATTTTATCTCCTTCATTTGTTTATGCAATTGCAACTTTCTTTCTGCACTTGTTATTGACTTTGAGATTGTTGGCTTCTTTGTATTTGTACTTGTAGACTAAATTGATACGCCAATTTGTGTATTGTACTGGATTAAAAAAATTTTGCTGAATTATGTTATCACACGCAATCGTTCCATTCACGTAGTTATACTGCAGATTAAAGCTCTTTTACAGGCACAATAATCTGGATAGCCCGTAGGTGACTGCATGCTTTCTTTGAACTCTATTTTGAGTTTTAATGTGTAGGGAGTTTCACACTCATTTCAGACACTTACTTAAAACCTAGCGTTTCCTGCTTATTGGGCAAGTTCGCCTTTCAATTTTAAACTAAGTTTTTGCTTAAGTGTCCAACAGTAGCGTTGCAGGCTATAAATTGAATCTATAGGGACGTTATTCTGTATGAATTTTTTCTGGACCACGCCCACTTTGTATTACTGTTATGCCCTGTACGCCTTGTCCATTATTTGGACTACACAAGGTACTGTTATTTCTGAAGATCCACCGAAACTCCCATTTGTTTTCGCATTTTATTCTGCTTTCTCTGATGCCGATGTAATTATTTATTAATTTCACATTGCCTTTTCTGTCAGTATATCAATAACGTTTGCAAAATTTTTGGTAGAGTAATGAAGCTCATTCCAATTTGAATGGATGTTGATTTTTGCACAGTCTACGTTCTACTGCTGAATTTCAACGAGTTGTGGCGTTTCACTTAGATATTCTTGTCTTTGCTGCATGTGTTATGCTTCCTTAGCTTTTTGGATTCCATTATGTGTAGTTTTTATCCTTAAGGTTATATCCCCGGTGATGATAAGAAGAAAATTTTTAGTATGAATACATCGTCACTTGTCATCTTTAGGCTGTAAGTTTACCGAAAGGTAGTAGACAGGCAGTTTAATTATTAATTTGCGTGGACATATTGTAGTCTGTAGTTTTTACTTCTTTCGTTCACTGCTTACTCAAAGAGAAAAGGACACGGTATTAATCAGAGAAATCTTAGGTGCTTGTTTGTTTCAAGTTTAATCTCATTTTGTCGTTTTATGACGCTCCGGTACAAGGTCACTAGGAATGGTTGAGTACATCGTGAACTCTGCTTGAGGGTGAAAGCATTTCGAAACGATCGGAGGCAACTTTTCTCACGAAAAACCTGTTAATTTTTAATGTAAGACAGCGAACAAGAGTATCCGATGTAAAGAGAGAGAAAAATCGTCATATATTGAAGCAACCTAACAGTGCGCCCGTTTTCGGTGCAGACTGTTAAACATTGACATATCAACATATTGACAGTGAGACACCAAATGCGGAAATAGTGCTATTATGTCAGCGTGACATATGAAGAAAGGAGTGGCTGGGCTCATTAAAGAAGGCAAAATGTTGCACTAAATTTGTGGTACATTTGTTTCCTTTGGAAAGATGATTTCATTTTCAATGTTACAGTAGATGCCTACGTTTATTGTTGTGACTTCAGTGCTTTAAACAGGCATCTCAAGAGCAGTAACCTAGATGAGTGCTTAAAATACTACTGCGGCGCGACAGTGCCCGCCCACACACTTATTACGAGTGTATCAGCTATCTAGGAAGCGTGTTGGGAGGTTATTCCACGTTTCCCCTACGTTCGCTTCTTGCGACCTAACATTTAAACTTGTCTGCCCTCTGTTCTTAAACCTGTGAAAAATTATTGTATTAGGATCTGTCAATGTTTCCGTTCGAAGGCCGTACAGTCCGAAAAAATGTTATTCCAATCAAGCAAAAAACTAAGCGAGTACTGAGGCAGTCGCCCCACAGAGGCACCAGGTTTTAGATGCCCGTTTGATGAAACACTGTGTCGTAGGTCTCTGGCATGAACAAATTTACAACTGCCTGTTGCACATCCTCGTCCGGCAGGAATTGCTGACCATTTAGCATGGATCTATATGGGATGCTTGGATGACTTACATTTGAATTGGCGTGACTTCTCCGTTACGATGTGGGTATATTTTGCAATACCGTCACTGAGACGCTAGGTGCTTTGAGATCAATAAGCAATTAGTTCCGGTTATCAAAGAGCAAGACGAGATGGTGGTTCTGAAACTTCTTGGGACGACGGATGACACAGCTCCCATCGTTGTTAACCCTTTTCACCTCCGGTTGCTAGTGGTGTGACCAGCTTCCGTCGCCTGCAACAATGTGCTCTAGAAACCTTTTACCTTCAATTGTGATGGACTACTGACGGTGTTTGACCTTCGGTAGCCCAGAGAAGAATAACAGCACGTTGGCCGTGTTTGGACATACTTTGTAGTGACGCAACTATAGTACAAGTTTCCGTATTTACTGGACACGAATCTCACATTGATATCTTGCCTGTATGTCAGTACATATATACCTGTGCCAGGGCGTCACTCAAAGTCGCAGATACAAAACACAGTTTTCTATATTTCGAGCTGTGAATACTGCATTAATTTTAATGTGCGTACAGTTCTATTTATCATTGAAGATGCTACTTGGTTTTCTGTTAATCTATAACAGAAATATCTTCTATCTATTTTATGACTAAGGGTCGAAATTAACTAATAGCACTCAATTATATGCATTACAGCCTATAACAAATCATGTGAGAATTTGTGCACTAATGAATATCTACTCCAGTAGCCTAGGTCTGCACGGCCACTACGGTCGGGGGTTCGAATCCCCCCTCGGGCATGGATGTTTGTGCCGTCCTTTGTATAAGGTGGTTCATAAGTAATTTGTAAGTTTAGGGACTGATGACCCCGTAGTTAAGTCCCGTAAGCTTAACAAACATTCGAATGTATAAGAGTGTGTACGTGCGCCTCGGTTGCACAGTGGTAGAGTGCCAGGCTACAAGTCCAAAGGTCCCGGGTTCGATCCCCGCCAGGTCGTAGGATTTTTATGTCACTTTCCACTTCTTTCACCTCTGGCAGTATTGCTCATGTGAAAAATGCCGAGTAGCACCGTGATTCGGAACCCACGTTAAACTGTAGGTCCCCCTATAACTGGCTGGGTAAGTCAGGTCGGAGGAAGGCAACGGCATACCACCTCCAAACAGGACCATGCCTAGTAAAGCACTATGGTGTTCAAACCAATCTTCGGATTGTTGACTGCTTTACCCTTAAGAGTGTGTACAAACTTTGATGAAGACTTCAGATAGGACTGTTTGACGTGACCGTGTTATTTCAAGCCCATCTGGTGAAAATCCATTGAACTTACAAGGACATTGTCTCAATTAGGGGTCATTAACAAAGTGCTCGTTGTAGCCACCAAAACTCAGCCGCTGCAGAGGAAATTCGAATTGGATAACGTGACGCGATTCATATAGCCATTCATATTCTTTGCACTGTTTCTGGCCCCTAGGCAACGTGGCTCATAGGTGAGCACATGATTACAAACCCGGTGGTCTGTGTTAGATTGCTGATCTATAATTTTTGTTACACCTATCTCACGATGTATTATTCACTCTTCCACCATTTTGTCGTGTAATCTCTGGATTGAAACGCTATTAATCCTTATTTGGCCGATTTTTCGCCGAAATTGTTACTTTCGATTTTTGTGCATTTCCTACATATTTCTATCGGAAGGTGAAACTTTTAGTGACGTGCGTGCAAAAGACTGCACTTCTAATAAAAGACCAAAGGGAAATAGAATTGTGCAAATGTTGATCAAGGTAGGTTTACATTTTTAGACTATGAATATGAAATATTTGTAAACAATAAAGTTCACACAATAATTGTTTTATATTTGTGTCCGATCTCAGTCGCGTAAGGGCATCTTCAGACTGCCTCCATGGGTAGTGGGCGTAGACGACGGGCAGAGCTCCACTAAATGATAGTGTTGTCATCTTTGGCCGGGGGATCCCGTGTGGGTTTGTTCGGCCGCCACTTAGGCGACATGTGTGTCGGTGATGATTGAAAATGATAAAAACCATTTCCTGCCAGAGATCGAACCCGGCCGTCCTGCGTACGAGTTGGCGAAGCTGCTGTCTGGGCTATGGGGGGGGGGGGGGGGGGGGCGACTTTCGATGATAGCCAACATGATCCAAAACGGTCACAATAAATATAAAATATTATGCGCTCGAGAATGTTTAAAAGTATTTTATAAAACATTAGTGAGCGTTATTTTTATTTTTCCAGTAGATTTTCTAAAATTTCAAGATATGTTGAAGTATGTTTCCTTTGTCGACAGTTTGACAGATCAGAGGATTGCATTTTCAAACGTCAACGAAGAAGGCCTTTTACTGATACTTTTGTAGAAGCACGTAGCCAGTGCGAGGACGTTGAATTCATCAAATGAGTCTTGCATAATAAACACAATGTATGATTTTTTTATGATTCTGCTAACTCCACATGAATGTAGGGGCTGTGCGGCGATAGCGAATAGTAACGTCATTGCAACCTAGTACATTGTACACCTTCTTAAAATTCTAGGAGGACTTGTAAATCTTGAATTAATTGGGTCCCAAAAACAAGGAAGAATGATTACAACGCCGTAATAGCGAAGAAGAAGAAAGAAGGAAGGAAGAAAGAAAGAAAGAAGCCTTACGTCCTGACCGGAATTCAAACACGGACTGCCGCTTTGTATTCGTGTGTCACGCATCCTTCCTTGGCGGCAGCAGTACGGGTATATGAATGGCAATACGAATTACGTCATTTTATTCAAACCGATTTTCCTGACTGAGCGTTGGCTTTAAAATCCGTGACCCGAAGTTGGGACCTTCTCCTTGGGAGTGGAAACGCTAGGATCGCAAAGTATTAAGAGAAGCTCAACGAAATCTGAATCTTTTGGAAAACGGACACTGTCGTTCTCATGAATGCTAGTTCGATAACATTAGAGAACCGTTATTCGAATGAAACTGAACGATAATTTCCTCACTACCATTATGTATATTGTATTAGGGTTGTTGTTGTTGTGGTCTTCAGTCCGGAGACTGGTTTGATGCAGCTCTCCACAATACCCTATCCTGAGCAAGCCTCTTCATCTCCACATAAGAACGACAACCTACATCTGTCTGAATCTGCTTAATGTATCCATCTCTTGGTCTTCCCCTGCGATTTTTTCCCCATACACTTCCCTCCAACGCTAAATTCACAATTCCTTGATGTCTAAGAATGTGTCCTACCAATCTATCCCTTCTTTTAGTCAAGGAATGCCAGAAATTCCTTTTCTCCCCAATTCTGTTCAGTACCACCTCATTAGTTACGCGATCCACCCACCTAATCTTCAGCATTCTTCTGTAGCACCATATTTCAAAAGCCTCAATCCTCTTCCTGTCCGCACTGTTTATCGTCCATGTCTCACTCCCATACAAGGCAACACTCCATACAAATGCCCTCAGAAAGGACTTCCTTAGGCTTAAATCAATATTCGAGGTTAACAAATTTCTCTTTTTCAAGAACGCTTTTCTACCCATTGCCATTCTGCATTTTATATCCTCTGTACTGCGACCATCATTTGTTATTTTACTGCCCAAGTAACAAAATTCATCTACCTCTTTTATTGCTTCGTTTCCCAATCTAATTCCTTGAGCATCACCTGATTTTCTTACACTGCACTCCATTACCCTAGTTTTGCTCTTGTTAATGTTCATCTTATATGCACCTCTCAGCACACTGTCCATTCCGTTCAATTGCTCTTCCACGTCCTTTGCTGTATCTGACAGAATTACTATGTCGTCGGCAAAACGCAATGTTTTTAATTCTTCACCCTGAACTTTAATTCCTTCACCAAATTTCTCCTTGCTTTCCTTTATAGCTTGGTCAATATACAAATTGAACAACATTGGAGAAAGGCTACAACCCTGTCTTACTCCCTTCCCAACTGCTGCTTCCCTTTCATGCCCTTCCAGTCTAATAACTGCGGTCTGGCTTTTGTACAAGTTGTAAATAACTCTCCTTTCCCTATATTTTACTCCTGCTTGCTTCAGAACTTGAAAGAGTTAATTCCAATTAACATTGTCAAAAGCCTTCTCCAAATCTACAAAAGCTAGAAATGTAGGTTTGCCTTTTCTTAATCTATCTTCTAGGATAAGCCGTAAAGTGAGTATTGCCTCCCGTGTACCTACATTTCTCCTTAACCCAAACTGATCTTCCCCGAGGTCGGCTTCTACCAGCTTTTCCATCCTTCTGTATATAATTCGCGTTAATATTTTGCAACCATGACTTATTAAACTGATGGTTCTGTAGTTTTCACACCTGTCTGCACCTGCTTTCTTAGGGATGGGGATTATAACATTTTTCTTAAAGTCTGATGGTACTTCACCTGTCTCATACATCTTACACACTAGGTGAAACAATTTTGTCATGGTTGGTTCTCCCAGAGACTTCAGTAGCTCTGAGGGAATATCATCTACTCCAGGGGCCTTGTTTCGACTTAGGTCTTTCAGGGCTCTGTCAAATTCTTCTCTCAATACAGTATCTCCTATTTCATCTTCATCTACATCCTCTTCCCTTCCTACAATATTGTCTCGAAGTTCATTTCCTTTGTAGAGCCGCTCTATATACTCTTGCCACCTTTCAGCTTTCCCTTCTATGCTGAGAACTGGTTTTCCATCCGTGTCCTTGATATTCATAGAGCTGTTTTTCTTATCTCCAAATGTTCCTTTTATTTTCCTGTAGGCTGTATCTATTTTTCCCCTATTTATACATTCTTCTACATCCTTGCATTTGCCTTCTAGCCACTCCTGCTTAGCCATTTTGCATTTCCTATCAATCTCATTTCTTAGTCGTCTGTACTCCATTTTGCCTGTTTCATTTACTGCATTTTTATATTTTCTCCTTTCATCGATTAAATTTAGTATTTCCTGTGATATCCAAGGGTTTTTTGTAGGTCTTTCCTTCCTACCTATTTTGTCCTCTGCTACCTTCACTATTTCATCTCTCAATTTTACCCATTCCTCCTCTACTGTTTTATTTTCCCCTGTTTCTGTCAATTGTTCCCTAAAGCTCCCTCTGAAATTCTTAAGAACCTCAGGTTCCTTCAATTTATCCAGGTCCCATCTCCTTATTTTCCTACCTTTCTGTAGTTTCTTCAGTTTCAGCCTACTGTTCATAACCAACAAGTTATGGTCAGAGTCTATATCTGCCCCTGGGTATGTCTTACACTGTAGAACCTGGTTCCGAAATCTATGTCTTACCATTATAAAATCTATCTGGTATCTCCCGGTGTCTCCTGGTCTCTTCCACGTATACAACCTTCTTTTGTGATTCTTGAACCAGGTGTTTGTTATAACTAAATTATGTTCTGTGCAAAATTCTACCAGGCGGCTTCCTCTTTCTTTCCTTTTGCCCAGACCATATTCACCTACTATCCTCCCTTCCCTTCCTTGTCCTACAACCGAATTCCAGTCTCCCATAACAATTAAGTTTTCCTCTCCCTTAATTGTCTGAATAATTTCCTTTAGCGCCTCATATATTTCTTCGATTTCTTCGTCGTCGGCAGAGCTAGTTGGCATATAAACCTGTACTACTGTTGTCGGTGTTGGCTTCGTATCTATCTTGACAATGATAATGCGATCACTGTGCTGGTCATAGTAGTTTACCCGCATTCCTCTTTTCTTATTCATTATCAATCCTACTCCTGTGATACCCCCAATTGATTTTGTATTTATAATCCTGTACTCACCTGATCAGAAATCCTGTTCATCCTGCCACCGAACTTCACTAATCCCCACTATATCTAATTTCAACCTATCCATTTCCCTTTTTAAATTTTCTAATTTTCCTACTCGATTAAGGGATCTTAACATTCCACGCTCCGACCCGTAGAATGCCAGTATTGTCTCTCCTGATGATCACATCCTCCTGAGTAGTCCCCGCCCGGAGATCCGAATGGGGGACTATTTTACCTCCGGAATATTTTACCCGAGAGGATGCCATCATCATATGTTCATACAGTAGAGCTGCATGTCCTCGGGAAAGGTAACGGCTGTAGTTTCCCCTTGCTTTCAGCCGTTCGCAGTAGCTGTGTGGCAAAGCCACATTAGCTGATGTTACAAGGCCAGCTCAGTCAATCATCCAGACTGTTGCCCCTGTAACTACTGAAAAGGCTGCTGCCCCTCTTCAGGAACCACACGTTTGTCTGGCCTCTCCACAGGTACCCCTCCGGTGTGGTTGCACCTACGGTACGGCTATCTGTATCGTTGAGGCACGCAAGCCACCCCACCTCGGCAATGTCTGTGGTTCATGGGAGTGGTGTATTAGGGTAGGGTTGCAATATCTGCTGGAACCTCGACGGACACTGTGGGATTGGTGTGTAACAATGAAGTAAAAAATATTTTTATAATTATTATTCAGAATACAATTACAAAGAACTTGTTGAGGCAGGAGCAGTTGGTGCACAATATTTTTCGGAAAATTTCGCAGTTTTCAGCAAGTCTTCACTTCAAACATTACCAAGTTGCACTCGATGTTTGTATCACTTTAGGGGGGAAATGTCTTATCAGATAGCTATTAAAGTGGGAACTGCCCGATTATTCTGCATGGCGTTGCTTAAATAGGTCCAGCTGCGTACTAGTGGAGAAGTCTGGCATTATTTCGAATATTGGCGCTATGTAGAAAGTGCTTTTATTGTTCACAGGGTACGCAACTTTCAACACCATGTGTGACGAACTTGTCAACATAAACTTGTTAACATAAGCAATTTAACTAATTCAGACTGCATTTAGAATTTGTCCAAACAAATTGCATTACTTCAATACTTGAACCAAACATGTAACAGTATTTTGAAAAATCGCTACAAAATAGGTTGTTTTCGGGAAAAGATTGCCCATAAAGGCGGAGGTTCCGATATATCGAGACGGATAGTAACCCAATATTGGGGTCTTCAGGTCGGCACGACCTGGTTAATACACACAAGGATGACTCGAATGTTTATGAAAATCTACTATTTACGCAAACATATTGTGGTGCGTTACCATCGACACGTCTAACAATGGTAAGACGATTAGCAACAATTTGAGTCAGAAATGCTGGAGTAATACGAAAAGCAAAATTTGAGGAAGATCACGCACCTATTTTTAGTTTTGCACTCTTGCAATGTAGGCCTCCATAGTCGTGCAGCCAGCCGCGGTGGCCGAGGGGACTGAGGCGCCCCATAATTAAGTCCCATAAACTATACAAACATTTGAAACATTTTTGAACATAGTCGTGCACTACGTGAACTATGAGATGCACAACATATTCCTAAACGATTTCCACCACACTCGACGAAGTTCAAATCAGTCCTTGCAATCGTATTGATTTCTATCTAAACTATGAGAACCACCATGAAGAGGCGTCTTGGATGGGAATGTGGAAGGAGAATACCTTTTCCACGTCTTTCCCAGAATCTCTTCTTGCTGTCAGATGATCGCACATTGACGACCTATGGGTGAACGACACTGTCACTGTTGTATTCCCGAACCGCGATATTCACTTATGAAACATCGCGCGTTGCGGTGCCGTCTGTTGAGTTCTAATCCCGAAGCAAAGTCATAGAGATTTAAGATGGATTCTTCCAGTCATGTGCGAACGGTTCTGTGACTTTAACATTGGCTTTCCAGCTTGGTGGAGTTTTCATACTTCAGTGACACTGGTTTGGCGGAGAAGTTGAAAGACATGTTTTGTTGTGTATCTTCCAGTTTCCCTGCACATTCTTATAGCTCCAGAAATCGTGAAAGGTGTAGTAGTCGCCGAGCGGTCTAAAGCACCTCGCTGCGGAGCGCGCGGTTGCTCGCCGTGGAGGTTCGAGTCCTCCCTGGGGCATGTGTGTGTGTGTGTGTGTGTGTGTGTGTGTGTGTGTGTGTGTGTGTGTTGCCCTTAGGTTAGTTTACCTAGGTTTAAGTAGTTTGTAAGCTACGGACTGATGACCACGGCCGGCCGCCTTGGCCGAGGGGACTGAGGCGCTCCAGTCACGGTCTGCACGGCCACTTCGGTCGGGGGTTCGAATGCCCCTTGGGCATGGATATTTGTGACGTCCATAGTATAAGGTAGATGATAAGTAGTTTGTAAGTTTAGGGACTGATGACCCCATAGTTAAGTCCCATAAGCTTAACAAACATTTGAACTTTTTTTTTGATGACCACGCAGTGTGGTCCGATAGATACAGTCATTTGAACATTTGGTGTAGTAGTCAATATTTCTGTAACGAAATGCATGCTGCGGCCATATTTCGCCAAAATGGCCTTTCCACTATCTCTAGAGGTTAACAGCGTGTTTACTTCATAAAATTGTTTGTGATAACCACAGGAAGGTCCTACAAACGCTTGTCATTGGAAGGTGGAATAGTACGCGTTTCAAAGCGAGGAAACATACCGTAGCCACTTTTCATCCGAGATTTATTAGGGTGAAAAGGTTTGAAGGCGCTATAGTACTCAACCACTGGCTTTCTATGCCTGTCGTTGCTTTATTCCTCAACCTGGAGGGCCAGACTTTTTTTATCGAGGTTTTCTTCCTTCAGAATTCGGTGGTGGCCCAACATATATGCAGGGCAGCAGAAAAGATTTTCTTTCGGCGTTCAGTTCCTTAGCCTTTGTGGATCCCTTCACATCCCACGAAGTAGTGGGTTGCTTCTGTACTTCGTTGCCCCAGAGGGGTGAGTTGCCTCCCTGCCGTGTAGAAATTCGTCTTCTCCGCCGTCGCTGCCTTTCAGCACACACATCCCTGTGTACTGAATAGCGAAGTAGAAGTTAGAAACGCTAGAAACCGAAAATAACAAATGGGTACCAAGTATGGGCAGTAGGAGACGTAAGGGTGAGGAGTCTGGCGTACGTGGAAGCAATGCTAGTGTCAGATCGGCGCCTCGGAGTCTCGAGCTACGTACCCTCTTGGTGTGTCACAGGGAAATCTTGTACAAGAGGAGATCTGTCAAAGAGGAGAGTAGACGTGAGCAATATATTGCAGAAAGAGTGGCGACAAAACGTGTGTTTCTTGCCATGCACGGTTAGCTGGAATGGAGAAATGGTGGATGAGCCAATATTGCCTCACATCTAGGTGGCATGGTTGATAATTAAGTATTGTGCAAGAAACAATCGATGCTTACTCGCAACATCATAAGTCTGTACAAAATTGTTGGATATAGTATTAAATAGATAATCACGGAGGATATTATTTGACCGCCTCTGCAACTACAATAAGATGTGATCACTTTTCGCGTTTCGTTTTATTCATCATAAAACATCTTCAATGGGTTGAAAGAAACTGTCATTCCCGGCCGCGGTGGCCGAGGGGACTGAGGCGCTTCAGTCACGGTCTGCACGGCCACTGCGGTCGGGGGTTCGAATACCCCCTCGGGCATGGATATTTTTGCCGTCCTTAGTCTTAGTTAGTTCATAGGTAGTTTGTAAGTTCAGGGACTGATAACCTCGTAGTTAAGTCCCATAGACTTTACACACAGTCATTAACTGTGAAACTTGTCAGCACTTTATGATATGAGGTGAACTGTAAGGAAAAATGCGTAAATAAGAAAAGAAAATAAAAGAAACTGCTTTTCGATAGATAGAAAAAAATCACATTGTAGATATGTAATTTCAGACCAGTGAAGAAGTTTCATGTTCAATAAAACGACATGTCTGGTAAAAAAAAAGATGGTATCTTATTGTACTTGGATACACAGATAAAAATATCCTTCTTAATTGTAAACCAAATACTGACATCATTGACATACAGATAAACAATAATCATTCGGTATTGCTTTTTTGGCCGTTCATTATAGTCATTTTTCCTTTCGCAGTACGTGAATGGTATTATACTGAACAAATATTTGCTGAGCGGCAGAAGTCGTAGATTGTCGTCCGAGGGTACAGTAACAATTATGGTTTGGATTAGATATATTATTTTCACACTATATATCCAAGCTGCAACTAACATCTCTCTCCATGGGCTTATTCTCATAAAGTACTGTACCGCACCACTTTGTCGGTTGTGAAAACGATGCAAGTAACGTTTGGGGATTTGAATCCGATCAGTAAGGATAGTAATTATTAAGAAAAGTTTTATACACTGCGGTGCGGTAGGCTTTCTCGTAGTCATTAAATTTTACACCACGACTACCGCGAATGAATATTGAAAGTGCACCTTAACTTGGGAAGTGGCTGCATATTTTCGTACGAGAACGCGAAGGATACCTTATCAGTGTGTGCCTCTATGCTATCTGGAGCTCTTACAGCTTATACATGGCTGGGTGGTTTCTGCATTATACGGAAGAACTACCTAATTATTACGGCTAGGAACGCAACCATAACGAACATCATTGAAACAGTTCTTGGTTAGTGTGAACGACGTCATCGCAGACTAAACACTTTCTTCCTCTACAGCCCGATCGGTTGTAATCTTTAGCAAGCGTTAGGTATCTGGTCTTGGTGTGACAGTGTAACCAGCATGCGGTACTTGAAATCAGTTTGATTCCGGGAGGCCACATAGTAGCTTGCATGTGAAAATCTAAAGTTCTTATGTGCTTTACGCTGTAGATCGGATGGTGACTTCCAGGATGGAAAAAAGAAAATTAAAATTGTTCTTGTCTTCAGTCAGGAGACTGGTTTGATGCAACTCTCCATCATACGCTATCCTGAGCAAGCCTCTAAAACTTCTCATAAGAATGGCAACCCACATCTTTAGTGTGTTTGTCTCTTGGTCTCCTGCGAATTTTACTCCACACCCTTCCTTCCAATACTAAATTCATGATTCCTTGATGTCTATGAATGTGACCTACCAATGGATCCCTTCTTTTAGTTAAGGTGTGCCAGAAATTCCTTTTCTCACCAATTCTGTTGAGTACCTCGTCATTAGTTACACGAACTACCCACGTAACATTAAACATTCTTCTCTAACACCACATTTCAAAAGCCTCTATCCGCTTTCCATCTGAACTATTTATCATCCGTGTATCACTTCCGAACGAGGCAATATTCCTCACAAATGCCTTCAGAAAGGACTTCATTACACTTAAATAATTAATCGATGTTAGTAAATTTGTTTTTCAAAAACGCTCTTCTTCCCATTGCCATTCTGCAATCTATATCCTCTGTACTGCGACAGTCGTATGTTAGTTTACTACCGAGATAACAAAACTCATTTACCGCCTTTATTGATTCCTTACCGAATTTAATTCTGTCAGCATCGCCTGATTTTCTTAGATTTCGAACTATTGGCCTTGTTTTGCTCTTGTTAATGTTCGTCGTATACGCTCCTTTCAAGACACTGTCCATTCCGTTCAGTTGCTCTTGCTGAAAGAATTACGTCATCAGCAAAAAGCAAAATTATTTCACCTTTAGTACCTTCTACAAATTTCTCCTTGCATGCCTTCACTGTCAGGTTTAGCATATAGTCCATTGTAAGATAAACATTTTGTCATGCAGTTATGCGAGCAGTTTTGATGCAGTGGAAGGTAGTTTGTTTTACGAAACCGCAAAGATGTTGTAAGCCCTCGCGGAGGCCACCTCCCGCTCATGAGAAACGACAGCCGCGAGCAGTGCAAGGAAAGCAGTGAAGGGGAAGACAGGGGATCGATGCTCGTGCGTGGCACTTGCCCGCCCCGGTCGCAGCTCCCACTTCCCGGAACTGGCGCGCGTACAGCGGCGAGTGGAGTGGACCCACCAGAAAAGCGTCTGTCATTGCTGTTCTAGCACGTGGCGTGCGGACTAACTAGGGGATCTTACGTACTGGCCCTGTCCGAATTCATACGTAATATTTCAATCACTTACCAATCATCAATTTCCTAGTTTGGCGTAATTTCCCTTCCTCCAGAGAGACAAAAATTGACAGATGATGGCGTGTGCCTGTCAGTGTCGAGAAAAATTGTGTGATCCTTGTAGAAGAGTGTGGAGGGGGTTAGGTACCATTGCGTATCTCACAGATCCAGTCCCACGGGTTCGGCAGGAACGTGGGTTAGTCGTCTTTTGGGTGATGTGATGTACGGAATTCGGAGCCTTCTTATTATCGGTGTTGAAGGTAATTTGAGGGCTCTAAAATTCCGCGACGGGATCACCTTTCCTATTCTCCTGGCAACTTTTCGGTATTGGGTTAGTGTTCAAAGCCGATAATGCTGAAGGGCACAGTGTCCAACTCGTTGACAATTTCATTCCAGAGGCAGGATATGACCAAGCTGAATGGCTTTCCGTATCTGGTTGCATGGACCCGATTGAACTTCTTGCGACCTGTTGAGTCTTGCAGTGTATATATAGTGTAATCTTCCGCCCAAACAATAAATCGCTATTCATGTTCGCATATAAACGATAATAATAGACGGTGAATACTCGGCGGTTTCCGATGTGACAAATTGCGTTAGACAAGGTTGTAAAATGTCACCTCAGCTCTACATCTATGCAGAGTATGTAATCAGGAAAGCGCTGGATGTCTGCGACGAAGGTATTTCAATCGGCAGCAGGACAATCAGCAATTAACGCTTCGCAGATGATGCTACACTCATTGCAGAAAGTGAGGAAGAACTTGATGTCATCTTAAGAGTGAAATGTATTAGTGTAAATTTTGACCTAGAGATAGACACGAAAAAACTAAACCAATGTGTCTAAATTGCCAAGGCGTGGATCAAAGCCAACTTACAGAATGCTTAAAGGTTCTGGAAATAGTGATTGTGTATATCCAGGTTCTCTAATTTCGCAGGAAAGTGTGACAAAGAGATAAGACGAATCGTTCTTGGCCGCGCCGCAGTCGTCAAACTCACCAAGACTTGGCAGAAACCGGAAATATCCAAGACAAAAAATATAGCAGTAATAAAAATTTCGTGTGGCTCAGTGGCCTGGTGCAAGTCTTTCAATTGGACGCCACTTCGACGACTTGCGTGTCCCTAGCCTACCCAGTTATCCAACCGCGGAAAGGGGACCTACAGCTTGACGTGGAATTCAATCACGTATAGTTTCTGGCAACTCATCACATCGAGAGGTGAAGACTTGGTTAAAACGCAGACTGAAAAAAATCCGAGGTCCGACGGGGATTTCGAACCCGCGACCCTTCGGATTCCAATCGAGTACTTTACCCCGAAACCACCGGGACCAATTACAACGATGCACCTGGTGGAAGCGTTGATGTTTCCTACATTTTTATACGGCTGCGAGACCTGGACCGTGAAATGCAGTAATAAGAGCCGCATTAATGCCTTAGAGATGTGGTGTTGGCAGAAGATGCTTCATGTACCATGGACACAGAGAACATCTGCTTCTATAACTGAAGCACTTCACATAACAAGAAGGTTATCTTCTCGTGTCAGCCAAAGATAACTTCAGTTCCTTGGGCACATCTTGAGGAAAGGGGACAATTTAGAGAAGAACGTCTTATTGGGAAAACTCGAAGCCAGATGACCACGAGGGAAAGCAGCAAGCTGATGGTTGGATCTAGCGAAGAAGATCGCCTACCTACCTTTTCACGTCATATTAAGAAAGGTCTTAGATTGCTGTGGATGGAGACGTCTGGAGTTTCAACTATGTAAGAATGAATAAGGACATGAGATCACGACACTCAGCAATGAGTAAAACGACTGACGATGATGATGAATGTCTGACCGTGTAATGGAGATGAAAGTAAACCTAAATTCTCAGTGCAGTCTAGCAATGCATTAACTTGTCACCATACCGGGCGCTGATGACCTAGCTGTTGAGCGCCCTAAAACACCAGCATTATCATCATCACCATCTGTACATTTTTATCTTAGGCCGTACATTATCAGTTTCCAGCACATGAAGTTGGTACTGTATCCCCCCAGCTATCATGCAACTATCTAGATTCGCATTACGAGCGTCAGTATAATACATGGGGGGAAAGGCACACCTGGAGTGTAATGTAGATTATAGGTAGCATTTTTCTTCTCACTGACGAGCAGAGGACTGATGCCTGATGATAGTCGTATGACTATGGAAGTGATCCCATACGTTGGCAGAGGAGAGTAAGTCATTTTTGGTAAGGTATGACGTAGATTCTGGTAAGGATATGGGACGTTTCTCATCGGTATGGATGCCAATTATAGACCTCATCAATATCTGGACGTGATAATTAAACCCATTATGCTGTCCTGTAGTCAACATTACTATGATGAGTTCGCCTTTCAAGACGATAATCCTCGAGAATCCGCCCGTCCCTCTCCAGAGGCCGGAGTCGATCGAATGGAATAAATAGCCTGCTGTAACTACCTACATGAACTCGGTTGAGCGTAGAGCAGCCGTAATTCTTAGTTTCTTTCCATCCTCGCACATTTCAAGACCTCACGTTGGTCCCATGTAGGAATAATATAAGCTTTGACGTCTTGGCCTTGAAAATGTTCAAATGTTTGTTACTCTGTGGGATTTAACTTCTTTGGTTTATTAATGCCTAAGCTTACAAACTCCTTAAACTAAGTTGAACTAACCTAAGGGCGACACACATGCCCGAGGGAGGACTCGAAACTCAGACGGCGAGCAACCGCGCGCTCTGCAGCTAGGCGCCTTACACCGCTCGGCCGTTACGTCACGGCTTCTTGACCATCTTGTGGCTCGAAATACGATGGAAGACTCAGTTTGGAGTAAGAGATTTGATCTTATCCGGCAACAGATTTAGATTTAACGAATGTGTAAAAGGTGCACATTACACCAGACACTTTAGTTTTGTTTTGATTGATTTTTAGTTTTACAAGCTCGCTCATTCGTTCCCAGTTGACCCTGAATTCAAGTTTCCATACATTCTGATTACAATGAAGTGACGAGTCATGGGGTAGCAACATAAAGAAAAAAAAGTTGGTGATATCACGTTCACAAACAATAAAATTGCGGTGTCTAGGCAGAGCTGTCATGTGTACTCAGATGATATATATATATGAAAAGGTTTCCAGTATGATTATGACCGCACCACGGGAATTAAGACTTTGGACATTGAATGGTGGTTCGAGCGAGGTACATGGTACATGGCATTTTGGAAATCGTTAAGAAATTCAGTATTCCCATATCCGCAGTGTCAAGAGTGTGCCGATAATACCAAATTTCAGGCATTACCCCTCACCATGGACAAACATCTGGGTCCATTCGTAGATTCCAGATTACGCTGGAATTTTTATGGATGACAATTCTCCATGTCACCGAGCCATTGTTATTCAAAATTTGCTTGAAGATCATTCTGGACAGTGCCAGCGTATGATTTTTAGCCACTCAGCTCGCCGAACGTGAATCCCATCGAACATTTATGGCACTAATAGATGTCAGTTTTTCACACAATCCTCCACCCGCTACTCTTTAGCATTACTGAATGGTTACAGAGACTTCATTGTTTAATATTCCTGCAGGGGGTTTCAAAGACTTATCTTCTTGCCACATTTCGCTGCGAAAAAGGAGTCGGAAACGATTGTAGGAAGAAGCCCCTGACATGAGTCACCTCTGTGTCTGCAAAAGGTGCAAACGATTTGGAGCAGTTTTTCTGCATCATACACTTAATCTTAAGGGACACACAGGTTGGGAAGGGAGTAAGACAGGGTTGTAGCCTTTCCCCAATGTTGTTCAATCTGTACATTGAGCAAGCAGTGAAAGAATGGAAGAAGAAATTTGGACAGGGAATTAAAGTTCAGAGGGAAGAAATAAAAAGTTTGCGGTTTGGCGCTGATATAGTAATTTTGTCAGAGACAGCAAAGGACCTGGAAGAGAAATTGAATGGAATGGACAGTGTCCTGAAAGGAAGGTATAAGATGAACATTAACAACAGTAAAACTAAGGTAATGGAATGTAATATCAGAAAATCAGGTGATGCTGAAGGAATTAGATTAGGTAATGAGACAAAAGTAGTAGATGGGTTTTGTTATTTGGGTAGCAAGATAACTTCTGATGGCCGAAGTAGAGAAGATATAAAATGCAGAATGGCTATGGGGAGAAAAGCGTTTCTAAAGAAGGGAAACATATTAACATCCAATATTAATGAAGTCCCTTCTGAAAGCATTTGTCTGGAGTGTAGCATTGTATGGGAGTGAAACGTGGACGATAAGGAGTTCAGACAAAAAGATGATAGGTTTCGAAATGAATGATGAAAATTAGATGGGTAGATCACGTAACTAATGAGGTGCTTAACCAAATCGGGGAGAAAAGGAGCCTGTGGCATATCCTGACTAAGGGATAGATTGGTTTGACACATTCTGAGACATCAAGGAATTGTCAACGTAGCATTAGAAGGAAGTGTGTGGAGTAAAAATCGTAGAGCGAGACCGAGGAACGAATACAGTAAGCAGATTCAAAAGGATGTAGATACCCGAACGTATTCTCAGGTGAAGATACTTGCACAGGACAGGGTAACGTGGAGAGCTGCATCAAACCAGTCTGTGGACTGAAGACCACAACAACAACATTTTTATCGTAAGTATCCGGACACCCCTCAAAACATACATTTTTCATATTAGGTTCATTGTGCTGCCACCTGCTGTCAGGTACTCCATATCAGCGACCTCAGTAGTCATTAGACATCGTGAGAGAGTAGAGTGGGGCGCTCCGCAGAACTCAAGGACTTCGAACGTGGTCAGGTGATTGGGTTTCACTTGTGTCAGAAGTCTGTACGCAAGGCTTCCAAACTCTTTAACATACCTAGGTCCACAGTTTCTGATGTGAAGTGGAAACAGGACACGTACAGCACGAAAGCGTACAGGTCGACCTCGTCTGATGGCTGACAGTTGAAGAGAGCCGTGCTGTGATTTAGGCAGGCATCTATCCAGACCATCACACAGGAATTCCAAACTTTATCAGGATCGACTCCAAGTACTTGGATTTAATGCTCGAGCGGTTGCCCATGAGCCACACACCACGCATCTGATGGAACTGAGATACCAACAGCCGTATGTATAATAAAATATTTATTGTATCAAAACCAGTTTCGGCATTCCACTATGCCATCTTCAGGTCCCTACATCGGAGCATATTATCCAAAAGTGGATTCGTGGACTTCTGTCTCTTAGTGCTATTGTTTCCCACTAAGATACAGAAGTCCACGAATCCAGTTTTAGTATCCCTACTTTTGGATATTATGCTCCGATGTAGGGACCTGAAGATGGCATAGTGGAATGCCGAAACTGGTTGTGATACAATAAATATTTAATTATACATACGGCTGTTGGTATCTCAGTTCCTTCAGACACTTGACCAGCTGCTGTCCCGTTTCCGCCACTAATGATAGTTTCAATAAGACATATCACGCAGGGCAATGCCCAACGGCGCATCGCCTGGTGTAAACATTGGACGATTGAACAGTGGAAAAACGTTACGTGGGGAGACGAATTATGCTACATAATGTGGCGATCCTATGGAAGGTAGTGGGTATTGCGAATGCCCGGTGAACGTCATCTGCCAGCTTGTGTAGTGCCAACAATAAAATTCGGAGGCGGTGGTGTTATAGTGTGGTCTTCTTTCATGGAGGTGGCAAGCACCCCTTGTTTTGCGTAGCACTATCACAGCACAGGACTACATTGATGTTTTAAGCATCTTCTTGATTCGCACTGTTGAAAAGCAAATTGGGGACGGCGATTGTATCTTTCAACACGATCGAGCACCTTTCATAAAGCACGTTCTGTGACGGAGTGGTTTCGCGACAATAGCATCCCTGTAATGGATGGCTTGCACAGCCTCCTGACTTGAATCCTGTAAAACGCCTTTGGGGTGTTTTGGAACGCCGACTTCTCGCCGACCTACATCGATACCTCTCCTCAGTGCAGCACTCTGTCAAGAATGGGCTGCTATTCCCAAGAAACCTTCAAGCATGTGACTGAACGTATGCCTGCGAGTGTGGAAGCTGTCATCAGAGCTAAGGGAGGGCCAACACCATACTGAATTCCAGCATTACCGATGGAGGACACCATAAAGTTGTAAGTCATTTTCAACCAGGTGACCGGATACTTTTGATCACATAGTGTATATCAGTATAATATTGCGTTATATAGGGATACGGTCAGTACAAGAAGGAAGGGAGAACGATTTTTCGAAGATTTTCAATTATGACGTCATTAGTAAAGAAGCGCAAGCTCCGGTGTGAAAAAACTAACATTCTCACGGTACGCATCGGTAGTTATAGCTGGCCGTTTGTATACCCTAATCTTCCTTCCTTTCCCTTACATACCTCCGCTTTATAGAGTTGCCTAATGCAGTCTCCCCCCCCCCCCCCCACCCAAAAAAAATAATTTTAAAAAAATGAGAGAGAGAGAGAGAGAGAGAGAGAGAGAGAGAGAGAGAGACGGAACCCATACTGAATCACTTTGTCAGTAAATGCGTTTTTCCTGTCAAAGAATTCAAATATTAATAAAGCCTATCAAAGAAGAAAAGGATTTCGTTAAGTTTGTAATACACTAGCCAGAATCGGTAAACCCTTACATCCTTGCCAAGTAAATTCATTTGAAGTTCCTAAAGATAAGATTGCCGCACTTAATTGTGTCACTGTTGCTTCCTTGTTGTACTACGCCGTGATAATAGTATCACTAAGGTAAATACCCTAAGCTCTATAGACTCCTAGAACTTTGTGTTACGATAACTCCTCTTGTGATTAGATTTTGATTAAAGTAAACTTGTTTGTCTCCCCAGGCTACCTCAGGTTAACCCGGATGAAAATTCGTGTAGTAGTTTTGAAGATAAGGGTGTCCAGACATACACAGTATAGAAATAGAAGATAGGGACGACATTTCAACTGTGATGGAAAATGGTATTTGCCCCACAGTGGAGTGAAAGCTCCCTAAATTTTCTGTTGGGGTGAGAGGGGGGGGGGGGGGGGACAGAGGGGTCCAGTTTTCCATTTAGACCTACTTATCTTTGCTGTTTCCTATTTACAGATAGTTAAGTTCCATTCGCAAGTAACTATCAATATAATGGCATATTTCCTTCATCTATTGTGGGGAAAGCCACAAATAGTTTTAAGCGTTTATACATGATTCGGCTTCGTACAAGATTCACCTGAAAAACAGGAGTCTTTTTGGAATTTGTTTTTCTGAAAGCTTTCATCTCAGTAATACATAAAATATCACACACACACACACACACACACACACACACACACACACACCACACACACACCTAATGAAATCGAACTACCATATTAGCTGAGTCGTAGGAAAAACATAAATCTAGTTTCATAAATTTGAAGGATATTGCCAATATGTGGTAAAGTATTCGAAATTACTGCGTACAAAACTGCTCTAAGGCCTGTTTTAATGGAATGTTTCAGACATATCAGTAACATGTCATGTAGACTTAGTGAAACTTGATCTTTTGAAATTCACATACACAGAAAATTCAAGAAACGAATTTTCAATGCAAGATTAAATGATATTTTCAGAACCCAATTGAAAAATCCTATTCAGTGCACAGAATCATATCCGTCTAAAGAAAGAGAACATTATTTAATAAATGTGTAGTAGAACGAAAGTGGATAGTTGTTTTCGGCGTTAATTCATGTTGGACATTGGTCAGCTGACAAACTTTATGAAGCTTAGCTTACGTCGCCCGCGGAAGATTGTATTGGACCCGGCTAGTGGTTAGCACGCCACTCCTGCGGTCGTTAATGTGGGCTTTCCAATCCGGAACCACTACTGAAAGTGGCTTCTTGATTGCCCCATTAGGCTGAGTGAACTATTCCACTAGCCAAGAGTGAGTAATTGATGGTGCTGGAAATCGAAGTTACAGGCATGCAAATTGCTTTAACTATTCAGGTAATTCTGTAATGTTAAAAATTGATCAGAACCTACCAAATAGCAAGAATTTTGCGAAAATGCCTAGTAATTATAAAATTTTAACTGACCATTGTTTGGATGGACGTTTTTACATAACGTTTGTTTTTGGATCGAGGAAGTTAGTAAATCTGCATTAACAGGCGCGTTTGAACTTCAGCTTTCACGGTCAAATACCAATATAGCAAAATTCTTTCGTATTCTGAGCTTTAATAAAGAAAAACTGAATGATGTTGTAGTCTTTTTGTGCTTAGCAAAGTTCACTACAAAATTTATTTTAGAGTGCATTCATTTACATCCGTTTTTTTTTAAAATATGTTTACACGTGTCTTTTGCCTCTCGCACTGCAATAATGGTTTTGATATTATATTGCAATTGAATGAATCAGTGGCAAAACTACGACTTGGCTCTGGGAGGGGGGGGGGGGGGAATAGATCTGCTTGACGAGCAAAATTTCACTCCCGTTGAAGAAACTAATTCACTCCCATCCAATGAAAGATTAGGTACAACACCCCAAGTTTGCAATCTTTACCTTTCCAAGATTGCTGTTATACGATTTCTTTCTTTTTATTTATTTATTTTTTTTTTTTTTTTTTGAGGGTGGTACTGCGAGGGGGGGTTCTATCCCCCTCATCCCCCCAAAGTTACGCCACTGGAATGAATTAAAACCTCTGACAGACAACCGCAGTGCGAGATTGTAGTAAAAGTTCAAAAAGAGAAATACAGTACGAAAGACACCGAAAAAAATAACAAATGCGAACATAAAAATAATAATAATCACGTTGTGGTTGCGAAGACTTTCCCGGCGTAATAACTGACAATATTCATCTCGGGTGTGCCGCCGGATACCGTCGTCTACTAAACACAATATTTCGGCATACCAACTGGCTGCCATCATCAGGTGAATACTGAGGCGAGTAAGAGTATCAGCGCATTCACCTGAAGGTGGCAGCCAGTTGGTGTGCCGAAATATCGTGGCCGGCCGCGGTGGCCGAGGGGACTGAGACTCTCCAGTCACGGTCTGCACGGCCACTACGGTCGGGGGTTCGAATCCCCCCTCGGGCATGGATATTTGTGCCGTCCTTAGTATAAGGTAGTTTGTAAGTTTAGGGACTGATGACCCCGTAGTTAAGTCCCATAAGCTTAACAAACATTTGAACATTTTTTTGAAATATCGTGTTTAGTTGGCGACGGTATCCGGCTGCACACCCAAGATGAATATTATCTATAATAATCAAGCACTTAAAAATTCAAGTAAATTCTCGAAACATGTTGTTTTGAATATGCAACGATACATAATGGTAGAGTTTCCTATTACTTAAATATTGAGTGACAGTTACAGGCTTAGCGAAAGCAACGTTTATTATGAACGAACTTAAAATTCTTAAGATTGTGGTACGTACAGTTCGGCCTTCAGGCAGCCTAAATCAGCGTGACTGCAAAGTAATTTTGCCTCATCTTGATGAGGTATCACACATATAACAATATTATTAAAAACCATTTTGTTTAACCTGAAGGGCCGCGGTGGAGTAGCCGAGCGGTCTAAAGCGTCTCGCTGCGGAGCGCGCGGTTGCTCGCCGTGGAGGTTCGAGTCCTCCCTGGTGTGTGTGTGTGTGTGTGTGTGTGTGTGTGTGTGTGTGTGTGTTGTCCTTAGGTTAGTTTACCTTAGTTTAAGTAGTTTGTAAGCTACGGACTGATGATCACGCAGTTTGGTCCGATAGATTTACAAACATTTGAACATTTGATTGATCCTGAAGTGGGCGCCCTTTATTAGGCGCAGCAGTCTTACGACTGATTGTTATCGGTATAGGCAATTGAAACTACATTGCTTTGACGAAGTAGTTCATGGGCGAACGATAGATGACTTTATCTGGCAAAATATTTGGTCAAGCGGTCACGTTGCCATTGTCGGCTGCCGTCCAGTCCGCTACCTGACGAGCATTCTTTGTTCAGCACGTGTGCAGGCTAAACATGCAAATGCTATTCCTGCTCTACCTCTTGGTTAAAGTTGCGATGACCCAACTTTATGAATCGTCGTAACGTGTTCTCCTCAGATTGGTTTAGAGAAAACTATTCTCGTAGCAGGTCAGGTCAGCGTGTAGTCAGCCTGTGGTATGCTTGTTGGCCCAGTTCTTGAACGAGCCGGTTGCGGAAAGTTGTTGCCTGACGTAGAAAGCACGAACAGGCATGTGGAATCCGCCCCGCAATAGCAGCATGCCCGTATCTCCGTGCAGCAGGTGAGTAGAGCTTCCTCGATGTGCGTCACCTCGGGACACAGACTCGCCGCACCCGAGTGAAGAACTTTATACTGGCGCGGGGCCAATGAGTAATAGTGGCTAGCCCACGAATGAGTCGTTCACAATGAACGCTTCACTCCTGTCAAGTGACAACTTACCGCTCAGGTCCAATGAACTACTTCAAAGGGCCCCTTTACACGCTCCGACATGTACGCAGACTTGTCTGTACAGACCTTGTTTGCGCAGACATGTCGGAGCATGTAAATTACTCATCGACGGATCATTTTGGTCTGCGCTGCTGGTCGGTGTCCGGTCTGCGCAAAGTCTGGCACGTTTTGAAATCACACAGCTGGCGCTCAGACAAGTCGGAGCGTGTAAACGATATCTCAGACGAATTGCACAGTCAATTGTTGCTATCGCCAGCGTACAGTGTAGTATTGTTGTTGTTGTGACAGTGAGGAGGCTAACGTAACAATGAGTGATGTTTCAGGAGAGAGTCAAGATTCTCGTACGTACTCAAGAGTTTTTAACGGAATTCATTGAACTTTACAAGTCGTTTACAGCCATATGGAAGATTAAAAGCAGGGACTATTCTGACAGAAATAAAAAGCGTGTAGCACACGAAGCATCGCCGCGGTGGAGTAGCCGTGCGGTCTAAGGCGCCTCGTGCGGAGCGCGCGGTTGCTCGCCGTCGGAGGTTAGAGTCCTCCCTGGGGCATGGGTGTATGTATTGTCCTTAGGTTAGTTATGTGGTTTGTAAGCTACGGACAGATGACCACGCAGTTTGGTGCGATAGATTTACAAACATTTGAACATTTTGGTATGAAGCATTAATAGTAAACCTGAAAGTAGTAGAGCCAAATTCAAATAGAGAAATGGTTGTAAATAAATAAATAAATAAATAAATAAATAAATGCATAAGGAATTGTGACTAACTTCAGTTTTCATCTTCAAATATTGCTGCCTTAATGTTGCATATATAGCACGACATGTTTCTGGAATGATGTGAGATAGTGATAACGACACCACAGCAGAAAATTTATGGTCAGCATAACTTTTGCCTGTAGCTAGAAACCGCAATGGCACTAAAAGTCTCTCATGAGCACTTATTAACTTTCTCATTATACTGTCATGTCTCTTTTATGTGTGGTGTTACGTGCCCGAAAACCATAAAAAATGTTCCCTCATCCATTCGTAATTAATTGAACAAGTCATCCTTTTCGAATTTTAGTTCTTTTAAAAAATTGTATGAGAGAGATAAACGTCTTAATAGACAGTCCTTGACCCACTTTTTTCGTTGTGGCGTGTTTCTTTTCTTCTAGTATAATTGCTGTGGACAGCAGTATTGTTTTATAAGCAAATGTACTTAGTTTGCCCATAGCCTTTATACCATGGAAACAACTCAAGACTGAGCAAAGATGTACCAACGGTCGGATCGTGTAATGCAACGTTTTAATGCGGAGGCGGTCGTTGCAAAACTAGTCTGCACAGACATGTTATAGCGTGTCAAGGGGCCCAAACACATCATGCTTCTCACACTTCATATTGTCCACACAATACACTCCTCGCGGTGGCCGCCGTAAAGGCATATCCAGGACCGTCTTTAGCAGGGGGTGCAAGGGGTGCGGGGTACGCGTCGGTACCCAGGAGGTGCCAGGCGGGGTTGCCGCGTGGTCTAAGGCACCTTGTCGTCGCGGAGGGCGCGGCCGCTCCCTCGGACATGAGTGTGTGTGTGTGTGTGTGTGTGTGTGTGTGTGTGTGTGTGTGTGTGTGTCATCTTTAGAATAAGTTAGTGTAAGCTAGTTTATAGTGTGTAAGAGTAGGCACCGATGACCATAGCAGTTAATTTCCATAGTACAGGGTGTCCAGAAAAGGGCTCCCTGATTTCAAAATTAAATATATCGAAAACAAACATCGATAGAGAAATGCAGTAAACGGTATGGCCGGCCGCGGTGGCCGAGGGGACTGAGGCGCTCCAGTCACGGTTTGCAAGGCCACTACGGTCGGGGGTTCGAATCCCCCCTCGGGCATGGATGTTTGTGCCGTCCTTTAGTATAATGTAGCTGATAAGTAGTTTGTAAGTTTAGGGACTAATGACCCCGTAGTTAAGTCCCATAAGTTTAACAAACATTTTTTAAACGGTATGTTTATTGTGAAAACTGTAAGAAGTTTATACAGCAGTTTGAAATAATAGTTACAAAAGCTGCTAACAGATGGCGCTGTACAGCGTACGAATGCTTTTCGCATCGGGTCCTTTTGGAACATTAAATCGTACTTAAACACTTCGCCTTGTTGCCGTTGGACTCTCTTCTAACCTGTGGTACTCTAGCACCAGAAAAACGCGTTGTTCAATGGAGTACATGGTTTTAATCTCTTCCTTCGCTACGCTAACCTCCTTTCACGTTATTTCAATAGTGGAACTGATCGCTATTTATACTAGGCATTACGTATGGCGATTACAGCGCCATTTGTTAGCAGCTTTTGTTACTATTATTTCAAACTGCTGTATAAACTTCTTACAGCTTTCACAATAAACATACGGTTTACTGATTCCTCTATCGATCTTTGTTTTAGAGATATTTAATTTTGAAATCAGGGAGTCCTTTTCTATACACCCTGTACTTACATTTCGTCCGGCGAGCGACATATTCCATGTGCAACCTGCCAGTTTTCGGAATTAGTGAACAAACATTAATTATACCTGTTAAAACGTAGGCATCGATAAGGTAAAGCAGTTAGCAATCCGAATATTGGTTTGAACACCACAGTGCTTTACTAGGCATGGTCCTGTTTGGAGGTGGTATGCCGTTGCCTTCCTCCGACCTTCGAGCTGATTTAACCAGCCAGTTAAAGGGGGACCTACAGTTTAACGTCGGTTCCGAACCACGGTGATTTTTCTCATCAGCAACACTGCCAGAGGCTTATTGTTTACAAATACGCCCGATGGAGCTTTCGACACAGCTTTGACTTAGGGAATCAAATATAAGAGGCACCAGAGAGAGAGAGAGAGAGAGAGAGAGAGAGAGAGAGAGAGAGAGACGGTTTCGAGTAGGAGTGAATGGAATAACTTGACTGCCGTTGTGGAAAGGGAAGGCGTGTGACAGGAAATGTTTACCAAATACACACTCGATGGTACCGACAGAAACTGCTACACTTAAATTAGCCACGCAGTAATAATACTGCAGCTTCTAATCATAGGGTTTGAAATGTTACTGAAACATTAAAGCGGACTTGTATGTTGGTACTTCGTAATCGAGACTTTCTGCAATTGATTGTCATTCGGGAACGAATGATAGAGTAAAACCGTACTTTTTGCTTTTCTACTGTGTGACAGATTACTCATTAGAACAGCCAGGTATTTGAAAACTATTTTACACCACAGAAACACCAGAAACTGAAACAAAAACTGACAACACTACCCTGTTGCTGGAGGGAATTGGTCAGAGAACAAAGAAAAACACAATGTCTCAACTCTGAACAAAAGTTAACACATGAAGATAGTACATTGATGGGGAAGAACTGTTTAATGAGCTGATATTACTTCTTCTTCTTCTGCTTTTTTATGAAGATCACAACTCCACTTGATGTGTTAAATTTTGTTCCAATAATTTAATGTCTGTGTTCTCAGATGTTTTGAAAATCTTTCCACATATATATAACACTTCCTGTGACAGTAGCAGAAGGCAAAAGGTCATTTTCCAAACTGAAAATAGTACAACAATAATTTACGACCTACCGTGACCCAAGATAGACTGACAAATTTGGCCATCATAAGAATCGAATGAAAAGTATATTTCAAAGCAGATGATATCATAAAAAAGTTTGTCGATTTAAAAGACAGTCTCTGAAAATATTGTATTTTATGTAAGTATTAAATAAAAGAGACGGAAAAAAAATTAAAGCGTGTCTGTTGTTACTTATTTTCTTTTTCCTTTTGTTAGCAAGAGGGGGGGGGGGGGTGCTAGCTGATTTTTTGCACCCCGGCGCCCAATATCGTTAACACGATCCTGGGCATACCTCATTTTCGGTTGCTTCCAACAACCACCATGCGTGTGCCCCCTGACTCTGTAACATTCACAAATCATTCCTTAACTAAAAACTTCAGCATCTGAGGACGATGTTGCGGAAAAACGGCTACACAGAGAGACAAAACCGTAGAGCTGTGCGCCTCATTCCGGTTGTACAACCGGCGGAAACGGAAGGCAAACCTCAGCAGGATGCGGCCGTAGCATTTATTCAGTTTTGCGGTGCATTATCTGAAAGAACGGGTTCAATTCTTCGAAAACAACAAGTGAAGACTGTCTTCTGCCAACGAGCGGGCACTGCATGGGTAGTGTCAAGGACGACCGAGGACTACGGAAATCTGGGGTCTTTCAGATCTGCTGCCATTGTTGCAGGTGTATATTGTCCAAAATTACTGCAGAGAAATAGCTCATCAGTCCGTAGTATCCTACGTGTCGGCAGTAGTAGAACGTTCTCAGAATTACACGAGATGTACGGCGACCAGATTAACGTTGTTCCACAGAGGTCTATCTTCTGGGACTGTGCCTAAAGATTCCTCGGAAATCGAGAAAGGTATCGCACCAGGTCTTTCTCAACGCCCATTAAAAACACTTTAAGCCGCGGTGGAGTAGCCGAGCGGTCTAAAGCGCCTCGCTGCGGAGCGCGCGGTTGCTCGCTGTGGAGGTTAGACTCCTCCCTGGGGCATGGGTGTGTGTGTTTGTCCTTAGTGTAGTTTACCTAGGTTTTAGTAGTTCGTAAGCTACAGACCGATGACCACGCAGTTTGGTCCGATAGATCTACAAACATTTGAACATTTTGAAACACTTTAAAATAAATGGGTACCTAAGTCAGGGTGCGAAATTTACGGTCGCCATTGGCGATCCGGGCTTATTTTTTATTTATTTTTTAACAGAATAGTTGGGTTCACAATTGTATAAGTCCGAAGAAGTAAGCCGTAATTTTACTGACGATTAATGCAGGCCTACATTACCAGGTACATGTATCAGTATTTTTAACATACCTCCTCGGTATCAGTGCAAATAACAGATATTGAACACCAGTTTTGCTTTGACATCACGGCTATCGTACCTTCTCCGTACTCTTAAGGTTTGTTCAGGCAGCTGTCAGCGGGTTCTCGCGCATGTCCAGAGCTGATATTGTATATAAGCCTCGTCTGCTCCTGCCCCTTCTTCCTGTTTTAAGCAAAGCAATGATAGCAGGCAACCAGACTAGTAGACTCTACTCGGATTTTTATTTTCTGGCGCTTCCAAGCTGCCAGATACGCGAATGCGCAGACCTGACTTAGCTGTGATTCGTGTTTTTATTTGATGCGTACTGTTACGTCTTGAAAGCTGTTGCAATTCCTGCGTTGGGCTATTTCATATTGTTTCGTAGTCAATTGTAAGGTAAGTATTTTATTTAATCCTATAAAACACCTTTATACATCGTCAGCTGATTCATCCGCGAGAATTCAACCGGAAATTCGGCGAAAAACGTATTAATAGGTCTTGGCTGAAGACACACTGTAGATTTGCTGGTAATACAGGGTGTCCGAAAAGTCTTTCCCTGATTACATAAATTGATAACTCAGACTAGAAGTAAGATACAAATATGAAACTGGTGTCTAATTGTTTACAAACTATCAAAGTTTTTTTCACACATCAGTAAACTTCCACATGAGCACCCTTGATAGCGCGTAGCACATCTACACGATATTAAATTTCCGTCCACACATTAATCAACATCACTGGAGGGATCGATTCAACGACTATGGTTATCCGTTGCCGCAGGACTTCATGATCTGGTACACTTGTCCGGTAGACCTCTTCCTTGACATAACCCCATAAAAAGAAGTCTAATGGGGTTATGTCAGGAGAGTGTGGAGGCCAGACCGTTGGCCCATCACGACCAGTCCATCGTCCAGGAAAGGACATATCGAGATAGGCACGGACGCTCAAACCCCTGAGGCGGTGCACCGTCTTGCTGAAACAAGGCATCGGGGTGATACTGAAGCTGCTGAGGAACAGCATACAGTTGCAACTTGTCCAGATACACTGCAGATGTGATGGTAGCCTCAGCGAAGAAGAATGGCCCGATAATTAGATGGTGCAATAGAGTGCACCAAAGATTCACCTTTGGACTGCCTCTGGTGCAATCCATGACCTCACCGGATGATTGTGAACCCCAAATGCGCAGTTATGGCGATTCACTACTCCACTGAGAAAAAGGTCACTTCGTCGGAAAAGGCAATTGGTCTGAGATTACCATCGTCCTCGATAGGTGATAGCATTTCGACCGCAAACTCATATCGACGTGTACTATCATTGGGCAACAAGGCCTGAACGATTTGCACTTTGTACGCACGAAACAATAAACGTTTGTGTAAAATGTCATGGAGGGAGCTTTTTGGCATCTGTAATTCACGTGAGGCCCTGCACGCCGATTTCTTCGGACTTGGCAGAAAAGACTGCCTCACAGCTTCCACCCTCTCTGCTGAGGTTCTTGGTCGACCAGACCTCGGAAGGTCAGCAACCGATCCTGTGTTCTTGAACTTCTTATAACAGGCTTTAATGCTCTTGACATCAGATGGGTTACTTCCAAATGTTGTCTGGAAGTGTGTCTGCTCTGTGGTTGATGATCGTGTCTCATGGTACTGACTGGTTAACATGGCTTCTTGGGCGTTGCACCTCATCCACTACTTACGTACTGCGAACCTAAAACAAAAAAAGAACTTTGATAGTTTGTAAACAATTCGACACAAGTTTCATATTTGTATCTTACTTCTAGTTTATAAATTTATGTAATCAGGGGAGACCTTTTCGGACACTCTGTATCTGTGAATGCAGCTCCTCTGTATGAGTTTGTTCCAAAGGTGCCACTGATAAGTGGTACTTCTCCGCAGAAAGACAAAGCTACAAAAAATAAAGTGCTAGACTATGGTACTGGTATGTATTTCTCTACTAAACAATTTGATATAGTATTACGTGTAAATATGTTATTAAAACAGTGGCAGGGGGGAAGGGGAATGATTTTATATTCAGATAAAGTTGTTCTGGCGATCAAAGTTGTTGGACTGGCTGGTGACTTCAACTAAATGAAATTTCGCACCCTGACCTAAGTATTTAATCACACGGTAGTGCTTTCAAAATGCGACACTGTAATATCGAGCAGTGCTCTATTTTAAGCGTCGGGAAGTTACATCAGATTATCAAACTGCTTTTCAGCTTGCAAATCGATTACCCAGTTTCACCGATTTCCTGGTAATTTTAACATAATGGAAATTCGGTTGCAGCTAGAACTTGGACTCCTACAGTGGCTAAACTGTAAAGTTTATGTGAGTGTGGAACCAAACTCCAGTGCCCATCGGTCCCTAGGCTAACAAAGTAGTTAAACTAACGTAAGCAATCGTAAGCACACGATAGATCTTGGCATTAAAAAGAAGCAGCAACGTAAGATAGCAATTAACCTTAAAAAAAAAAAAAAATGCAGGAATTCCTTGACAACAGGAAACTTTCTTTAGCTTTAGAAATGTCTAGATTACTGCTAAGCTCTTCGAATTCGAATTCTTGTGGCTTATTAACCCTAGAAAGGACGGGATGGGTCTGAGAGACCCAGGTGGATTTCGTTTTATAAATATCCGCAAGAGTACACTAATTACAAATTAGCGACGTACGGTAGCTTTTCGTTTAGTTGCCCATTTCGTCTACAATCAATGTGTCTTCCGTTTTACATTGTCATTTTACCATCGACTGACACACTATCCACAGTGCACAGTGTGTACTAAATGTAGAGTGCTACTACATTATAAATGGTTTAGTTTTATGGGTGTGAACTCTTCGCTGGGAACAGGGGACTGATAACCCAGCAGTTTAGTCCCCTTTAAACACTCAACAACAAGCAGTCTCTTTAGTAGTTCTGTCACATCTTACAAGCGTCCTGCCAATAAAACGCAGTCTCTGGTTCGCCTTTCGTACGACATTATCTCAGTGTTCTTTCCCGTTTAAATCTGATTTAATAGTAATTTCTAGGTATTTAGTGGAGTTTACGGTCTTCACTTTTATCTTAAAAACAGAGTTTAACGTATTTCTTTTCGTACTCATGAGGACGACTGCACGCTTCTGATTATTTAGGGTCAATTGACAATTTTTACACCATACTGATATCTTATTTAGATAGTTTTGCATTTGGTTTTGATCTTCAGATCATTTTACTGGACGGTAAATGACAGCGTCATCTGCAAACAACCTAAGAGAGCTACTTAGATTTTCTCCCAAATAGTTTATGTAGATAAGGAACAGCATAGGACCAATAACACTACCCTGTAAAACGCCGGATATCACCTCTGTTTTAGTCGATGCTTCACCATCGATTACTACAAACTGTGTCCTCTCTGACAGGAAATGACCTGTTGTTGTTGTTGTGGTCTTCAGTCCGGAGACTGGTTTGATGCAGCTCTCCACAATACCCTATCCTGAGCAAGCCTCTTCATCTCCACATAAGAACGGCAACCTACATCTGTCTGAATCTGCTTACTGTATCCATCTCTTGGTCTTCCCCTGCGATTTTTTCCCCACACACTTCCCTCCAACGCTAAATTAACAATTCCTTGATGTCTAAGAATGTGTCCTACCAATCTATCCCTTCTTTTAGTCAAGGTATGCCAGAAATTCCTTTTCTCCCCAATTCTGTTCAGTACCTCCTCATTAGTTACGCGATCCACCCACCTAATCTTCAGCATTCTTCTGTAGCACCATATTTCAAAAGCCTCAATCCTCTTCCTGTCCGCACTGTTTATCGTCCATGTCTCACTCCCATACAAGGCAACACTCCATACAAATGCCCTCAGAAAGGGCTTCCTTAGGCCTAAATCAATATTCGATGTTAACAAATTTCTCTTTTTCAAGAACGCTTTTCTACCCATTGCCATTCTGCATTTTATATCCTCTGTACTGCGACCATCATTTGTTATTTTACTGCCCAAGTAACAAAACTCATCTACCTCCTTTATTGCTTCGTTTCCCAATCTAATTCCTTCAGCATCACCTGATTTTACACTGCACTCCATTACCCTAGTTTTGCTCTTGTTAATGTTCATCTTATATGCACCTTTCAGCACACTGTCCATTCCATTCAATTGCTCTTCCAGGTCCTTTGCTGTATCTGACAGAATTACTATGTCATCGGCAAAACGTAATGTTTTTATTTCTTCACCCTGAACTTTTATTCCTTCACCAAATTTCTCCTTGCTTTCCTTTATAGCTTGTTCAATGTACAAATTGAATAACATTGGAGAAAGGCTACAACCCTGTCTCACTCCCTTCCCAACCACTGCATCCCTTTCATGCCCTTCAACTCTGACAACCGCTGTCTGGTTTTTGTACAAGTTGTAAATAACCTTACGTTCCCTATATTTTACTCCTGCTTGCTTCAGAACTTGAAAGAGTTTATTCCAATCAACATTGTCAAAAGCCTTCTCCAAATCTACAAAAGCTAGAAATGTAGGTTTGCCTTTTCTTAATCTATCTTCTAGGATAAGCCGTAAAGTGAGTATTGCCTCCCGTGTACCTACATTTCTCCTGAACCCAAACTGATCTTCCCCGAGGTCGGCTTCTACCAGCTTTTCCATCCTTCTGTATATAATTCGCGTTAATATTTTGCAGCCATGACTTATTAAACTGATGGTTCTGTAGTTTTCACACCTGTCTGCACCTGCTTTCTTAGGGATGGGGATTATAACATTTTTCTTAAAGTCTGAGGGTACTTCACCTGTCTCATACATCTTACACACCAGGTGAAACAATTTTGTCATGGCTGGTTCTCCCAGAGACTTCAGTAGCTCTGAGGGAATATCATCTATTCCAGGGGCCTTGTTTCGACTTAGGTCTTTCAGGGCTCTGTCAAATTCTTCTCTCAGTACAGTATCTCCTATTTCATCTTCATCTACATCCTCTTCCCTTCCTACAATATTGTCTCGAAGTTCATTTCCTTTGTAGAGCCCCTCTATATATTCTTTCCACCTTTCAGCTTTCCCTTCTATGCTGAGAACTGGTTTTCCATCAGTGTCCTTGATATTTATAGAGCTGTTTTTCTTATCTCCAAATGTTTCTTTTATTTTCCTGTAGGCTGTATCTATTTTTCCCCTATTTATACATTCTTCTACATCCTTGCATTTGCCTTCTAGCCACTCCTGCTTAGCCATTTTGCACTTCCTGACAATCTCATTTCTTAGTCGTCTGTACTCCATTTTGCCTGTTTCATTTACTGCATTTTTATATTTTCTCCTTTCATCGATTAAATTTAGTATCTCCTGTGATATCCAAGGATTTTTTGTAGGTCTTTCCTTCCTACCTATTTTGTCCTCTGCTACCTTCACTATTTCATCTCTCAATTTTACCCATTCCTCCTCTACTGTTTTATTTCCCCCCGTTTCTGTCAATTGTTCCCTAAAGCTCCCTCTGAAATTTTTAAGAACCTCAGGTTCCTTATATTTATCCAGGTCCCATCTCCTTATTTTCCTACCTTTTTGTAGTTTCTTTAGTTTCAGCCTACAGTACATAACCAACAAGTTATGGTCAGAGTCTATATCTGCCCCTGGGTATGTCTTACACTGTAGAACCCGATTCCGAAATCTATGTCTAACCATTATAAAATCTATCTTATCTTCCGGTGTCTCCTGGTCTCTTCCACGTATACAACCTTCTTTTGTGATTCTTGAACCAGGTGTTTGTTATAACTAAATTATGTTCTGTGCAAAATTCTACCAGGCGGCTTCCTCTTTCATTCCTTTTCCCAGACCATATTCACCTACTATCTTCCCTTCACTTCCTTGTCCTACTACCGAATTCCAGTCTCCCATAACAATTAAGTTTTCCTCTCCCTTAATTGTCTGAATAATTTCCTTTAGCTCCTCATATATTTCTTCGATTTCCTCATCATCGGCAGAGCTAGTTGGCATATAAACCTGTACTACTGTTGTCGGTGTTGGCTTCGTATCTATCTTGACAATGATAATGCGATCACTGTGCTGGTCATAGTAGTTTACCCGCATTCCTATTTTCTTATTCATTATCAATCCTACTCCTGTGATACCCCCAACTGATTTTGTATTTATAATCCTGTACTCACCTGACCAGAAATCCTGTTCATCCTGCCACCGAACTTCACTAATCCCCACTATATCTAACTTCAACCTATCCATTTCCCTTTTTAAATTTTCTAATTTTCCTACTCGATTAAGGGATCTAACATTCCACGCTCCGACCCGTAGAATGCCAGTATTGTCTTTCCTGATGATCACATCCTCCTGAGTAGTCCCCGCCCGGAGATCCGAATGGGGGACTATTTTACCTCCGGAATATTTTACCCGAGAGGATGCCATCATCATATGTTCATACAGTAGAGCTGCATGTCCTCGGGAAAGGTAACGGCTGTAGTTTCCCCTTGCTTTCAGCCGTTCGCAGTAGCTGTGTGGCAAAGCCACTTTAGCTGATGTTACAAGGCCAGCTCAGTCAATCATCCAGACTGTTGCCCCTGTAACTACTGAAGAGGCTGCTGCCCCTCTTCAGGAACCACACGTTTGTCTGGCCTCTCCACAGATACCCCTCCGCTGTGGTTGCACCTACGGTACGGCTATCTGTATCGTTGAGGCACGCAAGCCACCCCACCTCGGCAATGTCTGTGGTTCATGGGAGTGGGGAAATGACCTATCTAGCCACAAAATGACCTATCTAGTCACAAATATGGGGGCGATCTTCCATGTTGTTGTCTACAGTCCGCAGACTGGTTTGATGCAGCTCTCCACGTTACCCTGTCCTGGGGAAGTCTCTTCATCTGAGAATACGTTCGGCAACCTACATCCTTTTGAATCTGCTTACTGTATTCGTCCCTCGGTCTCCCTCTACTATTTTTACCCCACACACTTCCCTGTAATACCAAGTTCACGATTCCTTGATTTCTCAGAATGTGTCAAACCAATCTATCCCTTCTCTTAGTCAGGATATGCCAGAAACTTCTTTTCTCCCCAATTCGGGTAAGCACCTCCTCATTTTTACGTGATCTACCCATCTAATTTTCATCATTCGTCTAGAGCACCACATTTCGAAAGCTTCTATCATATTTTTGTCGGAACTCTTTATCGTCCACATTTCACTCCCATACAATGCTACACTCCAGACAAATGTTTTCTGAAAAGACTTCCTATCATTTAAATTAATATTGGATGTTAACAAGTTTCGCTTCTTTAAAAACGCTTTTCTTCCCATAGCCATTCTCCATTTTATATCTTTTTTTACTTCGGCCATTAGAAGTTATCTTGCTACCCAAATAACAAAACTCATCTACTACGTTTATTGTCTCATTACCTAATCTAATTCCTTCAGCATGGCCTGATTTTCTGACATTACATTCCATTACCCTCGTTTTACTCTTGTTAATGTTAATCTTATATCTTCCTTTCAAGACACTGTCCAGTCCATTTAATTGCTCTTCCAGGTCCTTTGCAGTCTCTTACAAAATGACTATGTCATCGGCAAACCGCAATGTTTTTATTTCTTCTCCCTGAACTTTAATTCCCTCTCCATATTTCTCCTTCCACTCATTCACTGCTTGCTCAGTGTACAGATTGAACAACATTGGGTAAAGGCTACGACCGTGTCTTATTCCCTTCCCAACCTTTGCATCTCTTTCTTGCCCTTCGACTCTAATAACCGCTGTCTGGTTATTGTATAGGTTGAATATAACTCTTCGATCCCTATATTTTAGCCCTGCTACCTTCTGAATTTGAAAGAGTTTATTCCAGTCGACATTGTCAAAAGCTTTCTCCAAATCTACACACGCCAAAAACGTAGGTTTCCCTTTCCTTGGCCTATCTTCTAACATAAGTCTTAATGTATTGCCTCTCGTGTTCCTACATTTCTCCTAAATCCAAACTGATCTTCCCCGAGTTTAGTTTCCACAAGTTTTTCCATTCGTCTGTAAATTAGTCGTGTTAGTATTTTGCAACCATGACTTATTAAACTGATAGTTCTGTAATTTTCACACTTGTCTGCACTTGCTTTCTTTGGAATTGGAATTAAGATATTCTTCTTGAAGTCGGACGATATTTCCCCTGTCTCATGTATCTTGCATACTAGGTGGAACAAATATTTTCATGACTGGCTCTCCTACCGACATCAGCAGTTGGGCCTTGTTTCGACTCAAGTCCTTCAGCGCTCTGTCAAATTCTTCTCGCAGTATCAAATCACCTCTCTCATCTTCCTCCACTTCGTCTTCTATTTCTAGAATACTGCCTTCAAGTTTATTTCCTTTGTATAGGTCCTCTAATATATTCCTTCCATAGTGTCCCCTCTTTGCTTACTATTGGCTTTCCGTCTGAGTTCTTTATATTCATACAGCTGCTTTTCTTGTCTCCTAATATCTCATTTATTTTCCTGTAGACAGTATCTATCTTTCCCCTAGTTATGCATTCTTCTGCGGTTCTGCATTTGTCCTCTAGCCACTCTTGCTTAGCTAGTCTGCACTTCCTCTCAATATCCATAACCACGAAATTTGATTAAAAGCCGTTTGTGAGGTACGGTGTGAAAAGCCTTCTGGAAATGAAGAAATACGGAATTAATTTCACATCCCTTGTCGATAGCACTCATCGCTTCGTATGAGTAAAGAGTTAGTTGTGTTTCTCATAAACGATATTTTCTAAATCCGTGTTGTCCTTGGGTCAGTAGATCATTATGTTAGAGATAATTCATATTATTTGAATACAGGATATGTTCCAAAACCCTGCTGCAAATTTACGTCAATGAAATAGGCCTGTAGTTTAATGGGTTACTCCTACTGCCTTTCTTGAATATAGGTGTGACCTGTGCAACTTTCCAACCTTTTGATACATAACCTTCTTTGAGAGAGCGGTTGTATATGGCTGTTAAGAAGCTATCGCTTCAGCATAATCAGATAGAAATCTAATGGGTGTACATTCCGGACCAGAAGACTTGTTCTTGTCAAGTGATTTAAGTTGCTTCACCACTCCGAGGATCTCTACTTCGTTACTCATTCTGGCCTGTTTGTAATTCGAAATCTGGAATATTGGTTTCGTTTTCTTTGGTGAATGAGTTACTAAAAGCTGTGTTTAGTAACTCTGCTTTAGTAGCGTATCATCGGTAGGATCGCCATTTTTATCACGTAGTGAGGGATTTGTTTGTGTTTTGCCTCTAATCAGATGAAACATTTAATGTTAGCGACATAAGGTAAATTGAGAGAACGTCCCCTGCGGCTGACGTTCCTCGGCATTTGTCAGGCTTCAAAGCCACAATTAATGAACAAAACAAAATCAGTTGCCGCCTCCGTCATTGGTTTATTCCTGCCGGTGCGGTGGGGTGAGGGAAAAAATAAATGGGAAGGCATAATAAGTCAAAAACGAGTATCTGAACACAACTTCTGTTGGACACGAACCGAAATGCATTCTGTCAGATGGTTAGTGGATGCTTTTTGCAGAAGGTAATTACAGAATTAAAACAATTGACTAAAACAAGAGCAGATGTGTTTAGAAAAATGTAGTCTCTACAGGGTCACGTTCAGCCCTGGCCACGGAGGATACAGCTGCACAGCACAAGATGTCTGCTACTGGCCTGTGGTGTGGTAAAACGAAAACAAATACACTTTTGTAAAAGAGAAAAAGAAAAAAGTGATTTCGAGGTATTTGGAGGACCCTTCTAGACAGAGGCCCGGTACGTCGTCCCCCCCCTCCCTCCCCCCCTCTAATACCCACCCATCCCCCCTCCTAATAGTCTGCCGCTGCTTCCTATCCAAGTCGCGTAGTGATGTGCACGATGAAGTGGGCCTCCACCTTTGGTTACAGAAGAACTGGTCACGCGATAGACAAGATCGCTCCTAGCGACTTTCATCTATTCTTACATCTCAAGTCTTTCCTTGGCGGTCATCACTTCACTAATGACGACGAGCAGAAAGAAACTGTTTCCAACTGGTTGAAGACACAGGCGGCAGATTTCTATGAAGAAGGTATACAAAACCTGGTGCCACGCTATGACAAATGCCTGCAAAATTTCGGCAGTTATGTGGAAAATTAGTTTGAGTTGTAGAATTTTGTGCAATAAAAATTTCTTCTGTATCTGTGTACAATTTCATTTTATTACCAAACGGAACTTACTTTCTGGACGCGCCTCGTTATTTGTGCCCAGTGGCAAAACTGTACACGACATTCAAAGTCTAGGCCTTGCAAAGCTTAGTGCATAGAATTGTGGTACGGGTTAAATTTATGATGTAGAATTCTCATTTTGAGATCCCCGATTCTCGCTCAATTTGTCTGCTACTGATGTGCGGATTAGCCGCAACTGCAGCTAAAACACTTACTTGGGCATCATCGTTCACTTTCTACCTCTTTAAATAATGGAACTATCCGACAAAAGGTCCGGACACTTGGATGTCTTCCAGGATAACGATCAACATAGATAGCACAGGCACGTTGGGCATTTTGATAACAATAGCCATACATAAATGCCATATCAACCTTTTGTGCAATTGGTAAACGGTCCATTTTAACACGAGTAATGTATCACGAAGCAAATACCGTCCGCACAGGCGAAATGTTACGCGATACCACTATTACAGCGCCATCTATCACAAAGCGAAAAAGTGTTCCAAATAAAACATTCGTATTGATTTACGTACTGGACGAATATGTAATAAAAAATGGGGTACCTATTTTTTTTTAAATGCAGTTTGTATCCGTTTGACCTTTGGCAGCGCCATCTAGCGGGCTAACCATTGCGTCTCGTTTTCCCCCTTCAAGCTAGAAAAGTTTTGTTCTTTGTAGTTTTTTTCGTTTGATGCTTATTTCGTGAGATATTTGGCCCGGTCACTATCAATGGATCACCCTGTATACTCTGCAAATCACATTTAAATATCTGGCAGAGGGTTTATCGAACTTCTTTCATTATTATTTTTCTAACATTCTTTGTTATAATCGTTTCTCCCTTTATAGGTGGGTACTACTAAATAAAAGAAACGTTTGGAGATAAGAAAAACAGCTCTATGAATATCAAGGACATTGATGGAAAACCAGTTCTCAGCGAAGAAGGGAAAGCTGAAAGGTGGAAAGAGTATATAGAGGAGCTCTACAAAGGAAATGAACTTCGAGACAATATTTTAGGAAGGGAAGAGGATGTAGATGAAGGTGAAATAGGAGATACTGTACTGAGAGAATAATTTGACAGAGCCCTGAAAGACCTATGTCGAAACAAGGCCCCTGGAGTAGATGATATTCCCTCAGAGCTACTAAAGTCTCTGGGAGAACCAGCCATGACAAAATTGTTTCACCTGGTGTGTAAGATGTATGAGACAGGTGAAGTACCCTCAGACTTTAAGAAGAATGTTATAATACCCATTCCTAAGAAAGCAGGTGCAGACAGGTGTGAAAACTACAGAACCATCAGTTTAATAAGTCATGGCTGCAAAATATTAACGCGAATTATATACAGACGGATGGAAAAGCTGGTAGAAGCCGACCTCGGGGAAGATCAGTTTGGGTTCAGGAGAAATGTAGGAACTCGGGAGGCAATACTTACTTTACGGCTTATCCTAGAAGATAGATTAAGAAAAGGCAAACCTACATTTCTAGCTTTTGTAGATTTCGAGAAGGCTTTTGACAATGTTGATTGGAATAAACTCTTTCAAGTTCTGAAGCAAGCAGGAGTAAAATATAGGGAGCGTAAGGTTATTTACAACTTGTACAAAAACCAGAGAGCGGTTGTCAGAGTTGAAGGGCATGAAAGGGATGCAGTGGTTGGGAAGGGAGTGAGACAGGGTTGTAGTCTTTCTCCATTGTCATTCAATTTGTACATTGAGCAAGCTATAAAGGAAAGCAAGGAGAAATTTGGAGAAGGAATTAAAGTTCAGGGGGAAGAATTAAAACAATTGCGTTTTGCCGACGACATAGTAATTCTGTCAGATACAGCAAAGGACCTGGAAGAGCAATTGAACGGAATGGATAGTGTGCTGAAAGGTGCATATAAGGTGAACATTAACAAGAGCAAAACTAGGGTAATGGAGTGCAGTGTAAGAAAATCAGGTGATGCTGAAGGAATTAGATTGGGAAACGAAGCAATAAAGGAGGTAGATGAGTTTTGTTACATGGGCAGTAAAATAACAAATGATGGTCGCAGTACAGAGGATATAAAATGCAGAATGCCAACGGGTAGAAAAGCGTTCTTGAAAAAGAGAAATTTGTTAACATCGAATACTGATTTAAACCTAAGGAAGTCCTTTCTGAAGGCATTTGTATGGAATGTTGCCTTGTATGGGAGTGAGACATGGACGATAAACAGTGCGGACAGGAAGAGGATTGAGACTTTTGAAATATGGTGCTACAGAAGAATGCTGAAGATTAGGTGGGAGGATCGCGTAACTAATGAGGAGATACTGAACAGAATTGGGGAGGAAAGGAATTTCTGGTATTCCTTGACTAAAAGAAGGGATAGATTGGTGGGACACATTCTTAGACATCAAGGAATTGTGAATTTAGCGTTGGAGGGAAGTGTATGGGGAAAAATCGCTGGGGAAGACGAAGAAATGGATACAGTAAGCAGATTCAGACAGATGTAGGTTGTCGTTCTTATGTGGAGATGAAGAGGCTTGCTCAGGGTAGGGTATTGTGGAGAGCTGCATCAAACCAGTCTCCGGACTGAAGACCACAACAACTACTACCAAAATATGTTCTCATTCGGAAAAGTTCATGAGAAGAATTCCGCAAATAGCTCTCGCTGCGACGCATGATGCCTTTCTTTTAATAATTTCCACCCTAACTCTTGCATCATTCCTGTAAGATACACATATTACGAGCTGCCCTTCTCTGAATTTATGCTATGTCCGTCTGTCCCGACTGGTGAAGATCCTATAATGCACGGCAAAGCTTCAAAATCGATATTTTAAATGTGTTCGTAATTAAAATTCCTTATGTGCACTGTTCTGATTTTGAAATTTACGTCCAAAAACTGTTTCTGAGAGATTTTTGAACCGCATCACTTCTACTGTTTATACTTGTACGACTTTTTAAACTTGTACGAATCGATTCGTACTTTGCACCAAGGTAGATACATGGACAAAGTCAAATATTCGTTATCCGTTGCCAAGATACGGTAGTTTATCTAGTTAAATTAGCAAGTGTTGAGACCCGTTGGACGTCCAGAAAGTCGTTGGCTTAAGAGTTGCTAATATTTTGTCAGTCCGTTATCGTTCCTTTGCTTATAATTACAGCAAATAGGCTTACATGGTGGGGTTAAGTTGCGCGCATTGTAGAAGCAACTACACCAAAGAGACTCGTTGTTTCGACAGTGGAGGACAAGAGTAGTCGAGGCAGACCAAGAAGATACTACTTGGATACGGTTAAGAATAATTTTGAAATAAAGGACTTAACATCAGACGAGACATCCTCGTTAGCATTGATTAGGAGATCGTGGAGTTTTTAAGCAGTTTTGCAAAGCGTAATTAGTCTTAGATGATAAAGATTATGCGTTAATTGCCGTAAGCCTTTAAGGAAGTTCAGTAATTAATCGAAAACGATGTTTAATATTTGAACGAAGCTACTTATTTTTTGAACCGTTGAACCTGACGAGAGATGTGATCTCCCAGCTTTCTCAGCTCTGGCAAATCACACCTTGCTGTTATAAGACAAATATTCACAGACGATGATTCTTTGCATAGACTTTTCCAAACCCATGGCGGAACGGGATGTGCTTTTTGGTGTACCACTGCGCAAACATGATGTAAACACAAACTGCTATAGGAAATGACAATAATGGCGGCCGAACTCACTGCTGTCTTGGAAGCCCTCAAGTACTGCCTTACGGTTCCGGAGGAATATATTGTCGTCTTCTCGGACTCTAAATTTGTGCTAATAGTTCTCAAATATTTTAGTCTAGCTCATAAAAACCACCCAATAGCCTAAGAGATAATTGCACACATAAAGCACCTGGAAAGGAATGGACGCGCCGGCCGCGGTGGCCGAGCGGTCTGCGGCGTGCCAGTCACGGTATGCACGCCCGCTGCGGTCGGCGGTTCGAATCCGCCTAGGGCATGGATGTTTGTGCCGTCTTTCGTATAAGTTAGTTCATAAGTAGTTTGTAGGTTTAGAGACTGATGACCCTATAGTTAAGTCTCATAGGCTCTACAAACATTTGAATGAACGCAGTGTCTCCATGTGTTGAATTAAAGCGCACAGGAACTTTCTGGGAAATGAGATCGCTGTCACACTTGCCAAGGAAGCGGGGGTGTCTTGCAATAAAATTAGCTATCGGTCACGAGAAAATTAGTGTTTTTACAGGTGGAGGAGGCAGTTGACTGAAGAGGTGGATTAGTTCGGCAGAAAAACAAAAATGTTCAAATGTTTGTAGATCTATCGGACTAAACTGCGTGCTCATCAGTCCGTAGCTTACAAACTACTTAAACCTAGGTAAACTAACCTAAGGACAAACACACACACACACACACACACACACACACACACACACACCCATGCCCCAGGGAGGACTCGAACCTCCAGGGCGAGCAACCGCGCGCTCGGCAGCGAGACGCTTTAGACCGCTCGGCTACACCACCGCGGCGCAGAAAAACGAGGTGGTGTTTGGTAGAGAGGGGGGAGCTGGAGACGGGTAGAGAGGCGTAGGAGGAGATGAAAACACACACACACACACACACACACACACACACACACACACACACAGAGAGAGAGAGAGAGAGAGAGAGAGAGAGAGAGAGAGAGAGAGAGAGAGAGAGAGATTGAATTACTAGCAACAAAAAGTTCATAGCTGGTCAGCTCTATTGTGCTTCAATGATGTACCCGATGCAGTAAATGTCACCATTATGTCTCTCATCTTTCGAGGAATTAACTCATAATGCAACAGTGGTATGTGATTGACTACTTTTACATGGCAAAGGAGGAACACTAATGTAGACAAACTCACATGTAAGGAGTAACTAAATGCAGCTAACTGCCGAACTGATTCAGTAGCACTCTATTTATAATTTCTAGAACGACCTATTAGCATACATAACACTATGTATACAAGCAGCTACAAATGAATGTGTGGTAAAATTTTGATCAGTTGCCGGCCGTGGTGGCCGAGGGGACTGAGGCGCTCCAGCCACGGTCTGCACGGCCACTACAGTCGGGGGTTCGAATCCCCCATCGGGCATGGATATTTTTACCGTCCTTTAGTAGTTTGTAAGTTTAGGGACTGATGACCCCGTAGTTAAGTCCCATAAGCTTAACTAACATTTGAATTTTTTTTTATCATTTTGAGAGATAATGGGGGGGAAATAAGGAATGTAGCTGATCAGCTACACTATGGATTGAAGGGTTAAGACTGGAATAATTAACATCCGGACGACGCCAAGTTTTCGGCTAGTCTTACAAGTAAATCTGTAAAAATGGGGGGTGGGGTGTGCGTTCGGGATTTTCCCTTGTCAGTACACAGCTACAGCTGCAGCCTCAGCAACAAGTTCTGCGCGAGCTTGATGTAGACGACAGCTGTTGGGAAGAGCGAGCTGGGAATTAGCGGTGGTGTGGGCGTGTGAGCAAATTGATTGTGGCTTCCCGGCCGCGTAATGCAGAAATGTGTCCCGCCGTGCGGGCGCTCCTAATTGGCCGACGCCCCCCCCCCCCCTCCCTGCGCTACCTGACCTTTCTGCAGCCCGGCCACGCGCTGCCCGATCTATAGCCAGGCCCGCGCGGGAGCAGGGCACCGCCCACCCCGTCCCTCACGTCCTAGCCCGGCTGCCCAAATATTGCACCAGTGGCCATTTTGTTCCTACTACATTCCTTCTGCAATTAAGCATCAGCGCCAGAAAGCGGCTTGGTGCTCGATGGTGGGATGATACTGCCAGTCCGAAGGTCGTGGGTTCGATCTCCACTTAAGCCTAGGCTTTTTATCTGTCATTGGCAATCATTTGCCAGTGTTGTGAAAAAGCCCGAGTTGCGCTGTTGCGCTATGCTTCAGAATCCGCGTTAACCTTTCAATGCACGACTTCTGATTTGAAGCTATAAAATACCGCGATTAATTTATAGTGTGTATATACTGAGAAAAAATATTGTGTGTTCCTGAGTTGTAAAGGTTAAGCTTAATTCTTATGCCCAAACAGCTTAATTTGGTAGTTTGGTTTAAATATTTTTGGTTAAAAAGTAAAGGTTAGAGTCGCCTTCAGTTGACCTGCGTTAGTTGAATAAAGCGAACCCCTATTTCTTCTAGTTTAAAGTCAGTCTGTATAATTTACATGTTCTTATTCTCTTAGAATTCTCTTGCAGATTCCGAGAGGATAATGAGGAAGGTTCTACGTAGAGAGTAGAGTCCATATAAAAAGGCTAAAGCTATGTATGCAGTTCGAAAAAAGAGAATATGTTGAAAGAAAGCTTCTACACGATTTGATGTTCCAAAATCAATACCAATGAGGTCTAACAAAATATGGCACACGAGGATGTAGCAAAAAACCAAACAGACCAACTGTTCTAGGTAAAGATCTTGAAGGTGATTTTGTAAACTATTATCTTGCTATGGACTTACACGTAATTACTTTCGCTTAATGACAGTTACGTTAGCAGAGAGAAACAATATTGCACACCCTTTCAAAGACGAAATTGCTGGGGAAATGTGGCTTAGGCCAAGCCTACAGGGGCGTCCTAAACTACGATTGGGCTCAACAAAGAAAACTCAAATTTCTATAACCCACTGGAAAATGTTTCTGCCTTGACATCAGGAGGAGGCGCCCTTACAACGACTGTTGCTTGTTTGAGTGCTAGTGGCTTGTTTGTCTCCCATTTAGTACTTTTCCAAGGAAAATATGAGCGAAAAGTTGAAAAACGTGACTCCACTAGGACCAATCTTTGGAACTCGCTCTTCTGGGTAGATCCAGATTAACTGCTTCACTCACTGGTTTAGACATTTCATGGATTTTACCAATCCTACAGAGGAAAAGCCTGTACTGTTGCTCTTGGATAGCCGCTATTGCCACACAAACATTGACTTGATCGACCATTGTGTCGCTGCCAACTCACTATTCACACAAACAAGAACCCGGAACAGTAATAGTTCCATCTAGTAAGTGAAAAGCACTCGTGGAAAAAATCTATGTTTTGGAAAAACGTCAACTAATCAAACACTGAAGATGAAAGCAGCGTAATCTCTGGAACGCCTGAATATGAGTTTCTTCCAAAAGTTTCCCCATCCAAAGATGATTATGTTTGGTGAAAGGAAGTCCTCGGAGATTCTAAAGGGTAACTATGAGCCATGTGCTCACTGTGCGCCCATATGAATTGTGCTCAGGATAACATATCTGCGAGTTTTGTCGCGAAACATTTCTCATTTGTATTTCCTGTATCTTTATTACTTTTTGGGCCTTTTTTGTAATTGTAGAACCTGTCATTATTGTATTATATTTATATGTTGAAATCAGATTGTTTTCAAGCTTTTTTTAGTGTAACTTTGTTTTTAGAGTGGTCCATTTTTGACAACTTTTTTCAAACACCTTTTTTTTCTGCGGCATAAACAAAATTGGGGCCCACTGTAGGGTTACTTCCCTCTATCACAGACATACATCTGGATGAGAATACCGAATTAGTACTCTCATACGTGCTAAAATTGATTAAAACTCTTAGATCACAAGCAGTTGTACCAATAAGTATATCATGATTTTGAATTACTTCATTCGTCTACACATTGAAACTGACGAAGTGATAAGGCTGTTTTTACATTTCCAACTTCGTGAAACAAGTAAATTACCGTTTTTAAAATTAGTGGACTGATGACCCCGCAAGTTAAGTCCCATAAGCTTTACAAACATTTCAACATTTGAAATTAGCGGTATGCAGAAATGATAGTTGTCTCCTTTGAAGGCAGTGCTTTTCTTAGGCTGACTCGAAAACATTACCACAATAGCAGTAGTATATGCCGTAGATTGTTAGCTATTTTAATTTTAGTTTTCTATTTCGGTTAGCGGCGCAGGTCGTTCGGTTTGCTGCGGGGTTTGTGACAGCCCGGAGCTCGTAGCACGTGATGAATCATGGAGATATGGAGCCCTTGGGGTTGCCCCGGCCGTTGTTTCATTGTGTGTTGCTTCAGTTTCTTTTTTTAGCCGGGTCGGTCACTACCTTATTCATGGACAGCCTCACTCAGCCATCCACTTGAGTCCCCAAAGGGCTCGTAACTTTTGTGTGAGTATGCCCTTGGCGTGCATGGGTCCTCCAGCTTGGTTTCCCGTGCTGCAGTTTTACTCTGTACTTACATATTTTCTTTGACTTTTTTGTCCACTATCGGTTCACATGGACAGCCTAGTTCTCTCGTGGGATGTCAATTTTGCTCCGCCTTTCTTTGTTCCATTGTTTTACGCAACGTATTTGTGTTAGAGCTGCACATATGGGTTTTATGCCCACAGTTCTTTTGCCGAAGTATATGTGCAGTGTAATCCTCCCAATGTCTCTCATTGTAGGCAGTCTATCTTAGGGGTCATCAAGTGATTGTCTCCTATTTGTAGCTCTTATTTAAGGAGAGTATTGGAAACGTATGTGCCATACTCGTTTCCCTTTATAAATTGCGAAATGGTTCTAAGTTAATTATATTGACAAATCATCTGTTGCTTCTAAAAGAACTTACTGATATACCAATTACGTAGCATGAGAATCGAGAAAGCACTTTGTCATATATGTCGTAGCCCGTTGTACAAAAAGATTGACACCCAACACATTCATCCGCGCTTTTGAAGGGGATTCTCTTCAGAAAAGGTCGAAATTATGGTTTGCCTCTGTGATGTGAAGCCGTATTTCTCACCCCCGATGAATTCTTCAAACGTTGGTTGTCATATGTCTTGAGTACATGCGACCCAATTTGTGGACACTGGCCAGAAGTCCCATAAGCTCTTACAAACATTTGAACTCTGAAGAGAGAGAGAGAGAGAGAAAAAAAGTAGTTGATATCGACTTTTGCCATAACTGACAGTATCTGGCATATTAATCCTTCGATATTGATCTCCGGTTGTCGCACAAATAGCTGTACCATGGTTGCAATAGGCTTTCTTCTGTCTTTGCTCCGATAACATGATCTTTGGAAACCAGCCTTGCACCCTGCCAGAGAAGCAGGGTCTACCTTCGGCGCCTGCTGGTGCCAGAGCTCCCAAAAAAAAAAAAACTGTTGTTCCTGTCGAAGACGGTAAGGATGTGTCAGTAATAGTAACCATTATCAGCGATCTGTGATCATTGCATAATTTCATGAAATTGCAGAAGGAAAAGAAAACTGGTAACCGCTATACGTAAACAGATAATAATGTTGAAAGTAAACGCAGAGCAGGGTGCTACAGGAAAGTCGCAGAAAAGGAAGTGATAGAAATTGATGACGAGCATGAGCGAATTAATAGTTATGGACTTGAAATGTTTTGTACATAATTCTTTTGTTTATTACAATTTTCCCAATAAAATATGCTTACAAATATTGATATGGTGTCTATTTTTTCTTTTTTTTTCCGGACATGCCCAAAAGAACAGAAACCATTGGTTGACTATTAGCCGTAATTTTTGCTAATTTCGAAATTTCCGCTTCCGGGCGTTAAAAATTTGTGCTAGACCGGGATTCGAATCCGGATTATCCGCGGTCGTCATAACCAAGTGGGCTGTCTAGACCCCCCCCCCCCCCCCGTCAATTAGTTCCACTTGTTTGCAGCCTGTCTTGTATTCCCGCAAGGATTCGAGCGTAGGTGTGCGTCCGCCTTTTGTGGCATATATACAATTCTTCATGTTGGACATGTCCGAAAGAACAGACACCATCTCCCACTCTGTTTTAATTCGCTAGTTTTTATCCCAGTAGTCGTTTTTGCATTAAAATAGGTTAATCTCTGTTTCTCCCCTTCCCCGCTGGGCCTCACAAAGTTCGGTGCTTTTACTCTTCCTCGTCGTCAGTGGGCTAGACATTTCAGACAAGTTGTCACCCCCGCAATGTACTCCGACGACTTAGTGTAGTTGTCACATGTAATCTTGGCCGAACACCAGTTCAAATGAGACATCCGAAGCAGCTCCGCTTGGACCTTTTTCCGCGGCTTCCGATTCACCGATATCACTGTAGAGTTTTATTGTTCTACATCTACATGGGATACTCTGCAAATCACATTTAAGTACCTGGCAGAGGGTTCATCGAACCACCTTTATGCTATTTATCTGCCATTCCAATCTCGAATAGCGCGCGGGAAGAAAGAATACCTGAATCTCTCCGTTCGAGCTCTGATTTCTCGTATTTTATTCTGATGATCATTTCTACCTATGTAAGTGGGAGTCAACAAAATATTTTCTCATTGGGAGTATAATGTTGGCGATTGGAGTTTCGTAAGTAGCCCAAGTAAAGTAGCCGAAGTAAAGAAGATGTAAAATGCAGAATGGCTATGGGAAGAAAAGCGTTTCTAAAGAAGCGAAACTTGTTAACATCCAATATTAATTTAAATGTTAGGAAGTCCTTTCTGAAAGCATTTGTCTGGAGTGTAGCTTTGTATGGGAGTGAAACATGGACGATAAGGAGTTCAGATAAAAAGATGATAAAACCTTTTGAAATGAGGTGCTACAGACGAATGATGAAAATTAGATGGGTAGATCACGTAACTAATTAGGTGCTAAACTGAACCGGGGAGAAAAGGAGTTTCTGGCATATCCTGACTAAGAGAAGGGATAGATTGGTTGGACGCATTCTGAGACATCAAGGAATTGTCAACTTAGCATTAGAGGGAAGTGTGTGGGGTAAAAATCGTAGAGGGAGACCGAGGGACGAATACAGTAAGCAGATTCAAAAGGATGTAGGTTGCCGAACGTATTTTCAGATGAAGAGACTTGTACAGGACAGGGTAGCGTGGAGAGCTGCATCAAACCAGTCTGCGGATGAAGACTGCAACAACACAAGTAGCTCATGCCGCAGCGGTAAGCGCCGTTGTAATGATTCCCATCCCAGGTCCTGTATCATTTCCGTGACGCTGTCTGCCCTGTATCGTCACAATACGAAACGAGCTGCCCTTCTTTGAACTCTTTCAATGTCCTCCGTCAAACCCGCCTGATATGGATCCCACACTGGGCAGCAATACTCCAAAAAAGGACGGACAAGTTTAGTGTATGCAGTCTCTTTAGTTCTCGACGGCGAGTGTTCATCAGAGACGAGTGTATCGTCAGGCGTGCCCCAGGGGAGTGTGATAGGACCGCTATTATTTTCTATCTATATAAATGATCTGATGGACAGAGTAAGTTGTAATTTGCGGCTGTTTGCTGATGATGCTGTGGTGTATGGGAGGGTGTCGTCTGTAACTGACTGTAATAGCATACAGGTTGACTTAGACAAAATTTCTAGTTGGTGCGAAGAATGGCAGCTAGCTCTCAATGTAGAAAAATGTAAGGTGATGCGCATGAGTAGAAAAAACAATCCTATAATGTTCGAATACAGCATCAGTAGTGAGCTTCTTGATGCGGTCGCGTCGTTCAAATATCTAGGCGTAACATTGCAGAGCGATATGAAATGGAACGAGCATGTAAGGACAGTTGTGATTAAGGCAGACAGCCGACTTCGGTTTATTGGGAGAATTTTGGGAAGATGTACTTCAGCTGTAAAGGAGACCGCGTATAAAAAGCTTGTACGACCACGTCTTGAGTATTGCTCAAGTATTTGGGACCCGCAGCAGATCGGTTTGAAGGAAGACATAGAGGCGGTTCAGAGGCGAGCAGCTAGATTTGTTACCGGTAGGTTTGATCAATGCGCGAGTGTCACGGAAATGCTCCGGCAACTCAATTGGGGATCGCTGGAAGAAAGACGACGTTCTTTTCGTGAAATTCTGTTAAGTAAATTTAGAGGGCCGGAATTTGAAGCTGAGTGTAGTACGATTTTGCTGCCGCCTACTTACATTTCGCGTAAAGATCACAAAGACAAGATAAGAGAAATTAGGGCTCGTACGGAGGCATATAGGCATTCTTTTTTTCCTCGTTCAATTTGGGAGTGGAATAGGAAAGGAAATGCCTAGTAGTGGTACAGTGTACCCTCCGCCACGCACCTTACGGTGAATTGCGGAGTATGTATGTAGATGTAGATGTAGTTCTGTCGCATCTTTTAAGGGTTCTGCTAATAAAACCGAAGGCATTAAGTTTCGCTTGCTGCATCTTCAGTCCACCGCAAGGTCCATAGAAGTGTATACCGCCTTGGTTCAGTGGACAGCGTTTGTTGACATTCCACATGGGAGTTAGTTCTATTCCCTGCAAGGGACCTGGTAGTGTGTGCCATTATTTTCATCATCGTCGGCCCACGTGGTGACAAAGACTGGCATTAGGCAGCCGAACAACCCCGGTTAGGGTCTCCCGGCCAATAATGCTTTACGATTATTTCACTTTGTTCCACAAAATAAATAAATAAAACTAAAACATTAAACGTAATTTATTGTTGGAGTTTAAAATATACGTATCGTTGCTTCCATTCCAAAATTCACAAGTACATCCTAATAAGGTTACTGTAAAACATCAGTTGTTAAAATGTTCAAATGTTTGTAAATTCTATGGGACTTAACTACGGGGTCATAAGTCCCTAAACTGACAAACTACTTATGAACTACTTACGAACTAGGACGGCACAAATATCCATGCCCGAGGGGGGATTCTAACCCCCGACCGTAGTGGCCGTGCAGACCGTGACTGGAGCGCCTTAGTCCCCTCGGCCATGTGAAACGTCCTGGTCATTGTAATAGCATCTCATTACAGCCTTTTTCTTAAATATCAGCAATTCGTCGAAATATATTTGTGGTGAAAATGTCAAATGCATCTTATTGTGTACATGTGCCGGCTGTGGAGCACTTAAAAGCCATTATTTTGTATTGTCATTGATAACGACAGGAGCCTCCCACGATCTGGTCTTTTGCAGTTTGTCCTTGACCTCGTCCCGGAGAGCTGACGCACGTGCTTGGTCTGTAACGACCACACTGTTGACAAATCATTAGACTGAAGAATAAACAGAGCACCAGCGCACTTTGGTTTCGTATAGCACTCTTCAGGTCTCTCTTGTTTGTATTTACCGGAGCATTGCAGTAACGAGGTCACTAGATTTCCTGTTCTTTTAACATCGCAGTAACGAGGTCATCATCCACTTTAAATCTTCCGTCCTTAAGAGTTCACCTCTTCCTTCCTTCTTTACTTCCCGGACTGCATTTCCTTTCCCCCTCGCCTACTTTCCTATCTTCACTCCTTCCCCTCCCCACCGGGGGACTGATAACCTTAACAGTTAGTCCCCCTATCCCAATCAAACAACCCCTCAAACCAAGCCCAAAGAGTTAACCAGATTTCATACCTTATTTTACATGTTATGTGTATTGTTATTTTGGCAGAGAGCGGCATAAAATGTGCAAGGTAACTGAAAGTTAATGGAGCTCTTCGCAGCGATTGATATTAAGATAATAGCAGTTATTATTATAGTAAATTTTGCACATTGTCATCTGTATTAAGCCACAGTTATCAGTTCTGTGGATACTTTTTACCTGCTATTCTCACCAACATTCTTTTTCGTATGGTGGCACAATTGCTACTATTGCATTTTTTTGTTATTCCGCTTGATTGTCTATTTTGTGCCGCTTTCAAGTTTTTAGAATTATCTCGATAATCTGAACAAAAATGGAGAGAATACTGGAGAAAAACCGAAGTAAACTGATGTTACATCAAATGTAAAATGACACTCGATTACATGTCTACTAGTTATGAATGTATTTTACTTTTCTTCAATCATTTCTTATAGCAAATTTTGATTTACAAAAGAAAACATTGGGCAGAACTTTACACTGCTGCCTGCAACTCTTATGTGACGTTTAGATTTCATAGGATCGAGCACAATAATAGGTCATAACTGAGTGACATTTTGTTCAACCATGACCTTTAATTATTGGTCACTTCGACAACGTATAAACAGATACATTTTGTTTTGCTCACCCCAATGTTAAAAAATGCTACGTATCCAGGTCAAGTAACGCCGCTATCTGACGTTGAGAACCTTTTTATTGTTCGGACGTGACTCCTATTGAAGCACAGTTTGTGTGTCAGAAAATTGTAATAAATTAATATTATTGTCTGTGAAGCGACCTGCGCACGACAGTCATAAGACGAGTAAATTCACAGGTGGCTGTAAAGACAAAAAATAAACAACGAAGGAATAGGTTAACATGTAAACCTATTATTCTGAAGAATGACAACTTGGTTACCTATATGTACGAATTAGTTCAACTAATTTAATTTCGTCCATTGCTGTCAGTGATTCTTCTGTAAAATACAACGTCCTCGCCTTCAGTCACAAAAATTGTTTTATTTGTACACAATGCATTTCGAGCCCTGAGGGCTCATCAGATGCCTCTATGATTCTTTGCACATATTTAAAGTCCTGGGCTTATTAAACAATGGTGGAGTATGAGAATTATCTGCCCTGCAGCACATTTGCAGGTATAAAACACTCCCCTTCTTGAAGCATATTGTGGAAAACAGTAGTTATTCCACAGTATGCTTCAAGATGGGAAGAACTTGTTATGATGGTTATTTATATCCGCAAATGTGCTCCAGCACAGACAATTCTCATACTGCACCAGACTTGTTTGTGCATCACTATGTAATAAGCCCAGGACTGTAAATAAGTGCAAAGAATCATAGAGGCATCTGATGATGAGCCCTCAGGTCTCGAAACGCATTGTTTACAAATGAAACACGGTATTTGTGACTGAAGGCGAGGACGTTTTATTTTATAGAATTTAACGTATGTCCGATTTATGAAGATGACAAAATTAATTCTGTCAAAACCTAGGTAAAGGTTTTAATTAAACCTATTTTAACGCAACTGGTTGGCTGCTATTTGTTGTAAAAATATAATAAAATCCTATTATGCCCCGCAAAATGGCTTTCGAGGAGTGGAAAATACTAAAGAGCAAAGCCACAACATATAAAAAATGCCAAATAAAGGTTTCCGATTTCTGGTCATGCCCGATCACCACCATGCCATGCTCGGGCAGTGGCGTCGTCGGCTTACGTATGGAGGGACATGGAGTCAGCACGCCTTGCTTTTCTTGACATGGTTTCTTTATGAGGAGTATAAACTTGGTCCAGTAAACTTCCAGCTATTTCATCCTATCGAACTCTGTCGAACTATACAAAATACTCGTTGACTGCATGTATGACTATTTCTTCCCATCAAGTCAATTGCAAGTTAGTGAACTGGAATAAGCCATTTCGGCGTAATAGGGTGGGTGAGAGACCAATTCAGACCCCAATCCATGCACTTTATCCGTTTTTATCGATGTTGTGTGGGATTGTGGATTATCCTGGTGAAAGAGCACTTTGTGTCAGCCTTTTCCTTTTTCAGTCAACACAACTTTCAAATCTATCAAACGACGAATTATAATAGATTACAATTGTCTTTCTGAGTTTAAATCGTGTTTTGCAGGAGGATTATTCCTTGAGAAACTCCCTTCCCCAAAAATAAAGCGACCGTCACATTATCTGCCAAATGGTCTTCACCTTCCTCGGTGTACTTCCGCCAGCCTTCGTCCATACTTTTGACTTCGATGTGTAATGTTGTATCCAGGTTTCATGAACACCCAAAATCCTTGATTGCGATTGAACATCACCAGATGTTGCCTTGAAATGTCGCGCCGAGTGCTCTTTTTGTAGCATGTGGGCAGTCACGGTACCCACTTTGTACACGGCTTCTTCATGGGTAATTCTCCGAGCAAGATACGGGGTGTCCAGAAAAGGACTCCCTGATTTCAAAATTAAATATCTCGAAAGCAAAGATCGATAGAGGAATGCAGTAAACGGTATATTATAGTGAAAGCTGTAGGAAGTTTATACAGCAGTTTGCAATAATAGTTACAAAAACTGCTAACAGATGGCGCTGTAATCGCCTAGTATAAATAGTGATCCGAAGCCTACACATGTTTCCATTTAAAATTCAAACGCACCAGGCCATGCCCGTACGAGCTGTGTAACAAAGGGTTGCCTTTGCTAATCAGATGCTCACAGTGATTGATAGTGAAGGATTTGATTTTGGCTGCATCTGGTTTACAGCTGAAGCACATTTCCACCTGAATGGATACGTGAATAAGCAGAACTGACGATTTTGGCTTTCCGAAAAGCCATATTGATGTGAAGCGAAACCCCTGTATTCTCCTAAAGTTACTATGTGGGCTGCAGTATGCAGCAGAGGCATTATTGGCCCTTTTTCATTCGAGAAACGGTGCACGTTACGTTGCAATTTTGGAACAATTTGTCGCCACACAGCAAGCATTAGAGTATCGACCAGGTACTGAATGGTTTATGCAAGATGGAGCCCGACCACATCGGACCGAACAAGTGTTTCGCTTTCTTGAGGAATACTTCGGGAATCGAGTCATTGCTTTGGAATATCCCAAATTTACTGGTGCAGGCATGGATTGGACTCCATATTCGCCGGATTTGACTCCCAGTGACCTTTTTTTAAAAATTTTGTGTGTGTGTGTGGGGGGGGGGGGGGGGGCACAGTGAAAGACATGGTCTACCCGAAGCATCCCGCCACGCTGGACGAGCTTGAATCGGCGATCTCTGTGGCATGTGAATCCATTTCGGTTGAGACACTACGAAATGTGATGGCGAACTTCATTCTTCGTTTGCACCACCTCTGTAGTGCCAATGGTGAACATTTTGAAAACATTGTGATGTGATTGGTTGCAAAGAGTGTTTTCATACGATTATTTCACTTATGTATGCTGATATAGAAAATATTGTGGGGAAGGCGAACCAAAGGTTACGTTTCATTGGCAGAATGCTTAGACGATGCACCAGCTCCACCAAAGAGACTGCCTACATCACACTTGTGCGTCCTCTCTTGGAGTACTGTTGCCCCTTGTGGGACCCTCACCAGGTGGGACTGACGGAAGATATTGAGAAGGTTCAGAGAAGGGCAGCTCGTTTTGTTTTATCACGTTACGGGGGGGAAAGCGTCACGGAAATGTTGCACGAATTGGGGTGGAAATCATTAAAAGAAAGACGTTATTCATTGCGGCGTGATCTGTTTGCGAAGTTTCAATCACCGACTTTTAGTTCTGAATGTGAAAATATTTTGCTAGCACCCACCTACTTAGGGAGACATGACCATCCCAATAAAATAAATCAGATCGAAAACGGAACGATTTAGGTGTTCTTTCTTCCCGCGCGCTATTAGAGAATGGAACGGTAGAGAAAAGTTATGAAGGTGGTTAATGAACCCTCTGCCAGGCACTTAAATGTGATTTGCAGAGTATCTATGTAGATGTAGATGTAGATATGAGCTGTACAGCGTACAGCGCCATCTGTTAGCAGCTTTTGTAAATATTATTTCAAACTGCTGTATAAACTTCTTACAGCTTTCACAATAAACATACCGTTTACTGCATTCCTTTATCGATCTTTGTTTTCGAGATATTTAATTTTTAAATCAGGGAGCCCTTTTCTGGACACCTTGTATGTTAGAGAGATGCCTTAGGAGTTTTATTCGGCAGGCTTGCATTACAATATCCTGGATTGTCAGTGTTTCCAATGTGATGAACTCAATTAGGCGACTGGAGCGCACATCGTCTTCGTTGCTTGTACGGCCAAAAGTAAATGGCCTTCAATGATAGTGCAGAGCCCACTCGAGTATCAACAGCACGATATTCCTCACCCTCCTTTTTTTTTTCCATTCTTAGTCGTCACAGTTAATAAATCCCCCAAGGACGAATATCCCTGTAGTCAACATTTCTGTCGAAAAATTGTCTCGTAAATCTGAATTTTTCAGGTACATGGTCGTCAAGCACGTGTAGTTTTGCGCGCTGGCCTTTATCCCTTTTCTGTGCCTTGAGACGTAAATATCGCAGATGAGTGTGTCTTGCACCAAAAGATAACGTTTTACTTTATTGAAGCTTAATCTTTTAGTATTCCCATATTCGTGGAACGTAAATAATCTTCTTTGCCTTTCCAAAAGCTGTACCATCTCTTATCTTCAGTGAGCTTACCAGATAAGCAAACGATTAGCTTTGATCACTTCTTACAGTTCTTTTTCACTTTCAGGTTCTGCATAATCCATAATTTCTTTTTAATCCGTCAAGTCTTCGGTGCATTCACATTTTTCAAATTTTTTTTTAGTATTGGTCTAATCTATTGTATTTTCGTGGTTGTAACCACTGGTTGCCACAGATTCACGTATCACATTATAAATGTTGCTGGCTTTCTTTTCTTCTCTGGTATTCCTGTGTCTTCTTTTGTATTTGTAATGGCTCAAAATTATGCTCACTATGTATTATCACAGGATTACATAGACAGTGAGAGTAATGTGACTTCGCTACGGATTTGGCAACCGCATCAAACGGATGGATTTACTGTCGATGTTGATGCAGCACAGACGGGGCTCACTGTTTATACTGGTGCTCTTGCTCTTATGCGTAATATCTGGCTGGTTCCTTTATATGTCGTTCGGACATTTCGTCACTTGACCATTGGAACGGCACGGCGTTTGTCGATTATAGCTTGCACTGCTAGTACCAGCATTAGAGAAAAATCAGATTACGATGAACGAAGGTCGTGAAGTTCAGAACCGTAAAAACATTCAAATTGCTAATAAAATCGTCGATATTAACTATGGAGTTGTATGCCATTCATCAAACTGTTAGTTATGTAGTCGACTCGTGTCGAAAACCTACTATATCTCGACTCAGAGTACTCTGCAGAGTTACGGGGAGCAGCCGAAAAATTATGTGAATTCAGCGGCACAAGATATAGTAAGACGCCTCAATCGAGCAAAGAAACTGCGTCAAGCTAATTTATCTACAGTGGTGTAACGGGCTAGTTTGGTATGCCAAAATACTTGATATTGGAAACATCACAAATTGTTGTATTTAAACTTGTCATTCTACACAACTGTGAATGTTATTTAAATAGCTGTTCCCGTGTTTTTGTATTTTTTAAGCCCCGATGAAACGCGACAATATATTTAAGTTTATTTTCTTGTTGGAACGGGATGATTTGGTGTGGCACTTTTGGCCTTTAGATCACAGATGGGATCGTGTTCGGCCTGCCTGGTGCAAGTCGTTAGGTGACGCCACTTCGTAGAATTGCGCGTCGATGATGATGAAATGATTATGAGGACACGACAGCAGCCAGTACCCGAATGGAGAAAATCTCCGGCCTGACCGGGAATCAGATTCGGACCCCCTGTGTGACAATCTACCGACGCTGGCCACTGGACTACGGGGACGGACATGAAATGTGAATAGAGAATGCTACGGAATACCAGCTGCGATAATGTGAAATGAACGAAGTTTCGGACAAAACTCGTAACGTCAAATGTACATAGTATGGAACGATTCGTCCTTAGATTTACGAGTTTATAATTAACAAATTTAGAAGTGGTCAAATAAATACTAATAAAACGAAGCATTTAATGAAATTCGCTCTCCCAGTTGTGACTCCTGTCTCATTGACGAGGATGTTGAACGTATGCGGGTAGAATGTATTAAATATGGTCATCCAAGAACAATTACGTATTACGATATATAAAACATTCTCTTACAAGGAGACCACGTGGATACCGGATTTTAGAATTTCTTTATATTTATGGTACGTGATGTTCAGAACTTAAATAACAATCAGCCAAAGCCATTCGACGCAACTCTCAAAAATTCTCGAGAAAATCGACTTGGAAGTTTTGCAAGTACACATAAGTACCAATAATTAAAACATTTGCATCAATTGTAGGTGCAGTGCAGGCGGCAGCATTCTGGCTTCACAACCATAAGGTCAAAGGTTCGAATCCCACTGCGACAGTTCTTTTTCCTAATTCAGTTACATAAAACATTTTGGTATCTCTAATTGCACTTGTCAGTTTTTATGTGTATGTAGATGAGCTGAACACCTTGTCATCATTTAAAACTATGATTGAATGGGTCAGCTGCTTGGAAAGCCATTACTAACTATGGAGATGACTTTCCAAAAAAACAGCTTCGTAGCACTTCACAAACTGAACAATCAAAGATCACTGTCGTCTACTAATAGTAAACCAAATACTGAAAAAAGTAACTTTTTTTATTGAAACAATCATTATTAACATCGTATTACAAACTACGATATAGAAAATTACGAATATACAAAAACACGTCCAATTTTCGTAAAAATTAGCATTAGATATTAAAATTGTGTAAGTATTCGAACACAACGAGAAAAACTGAAGAAAAAAAAACTGCCACAGCAGGATTTGAATCACTGACCTCCTGGCTGTGAGACCAGACCGCTACCACCTGAGCTATACCGGCAGATGCTAAATGTCACTTAAATACTGGAACTTACGTGTACTTGCAAAACTTCAAAGTTGATTTTCTCGAGAATTTTTGAGTGTTGCGTCGAATGGCTTTGGCTGATTGTTATTTGAGTTTCTACCTTAATGTGCCGTAAGTATAAAAAAAAAAAAACAACTAAAATCCGATACCCATGTGGTCTGGTTAGAGCAGCGCCCAGTTACAGAGCGAGGTGGCGTAGTGTAACACACCGGACTCGTATTCGGAAGAATGGTGGTTCAAATCAATCTTCAGCCATTCTGATTTAGGTTTTCCGTGATTTTCGTAAATCACTCCAGGCAAATGCCGGAATGGTTCCTTTCAAAGGGCACGGCCGCTTCCCTTCCCGTCCTCATCCTTTCCCAAAAATCTTAGCGTGAGCTCCGTCTCTAATGACCACGCTGTCGACGGGACGTTAAACCCAAAGCTAGCTTCCTTCGGCACTCAGTTCCATTCATACATACACTTTTGCAATTTCATCCGCCTTTGTGAAAGTGAATTATAAACTTTAAGATTCTTTTATGTTTCAATACGATTACATGTGAATTTTATCTTGAAATTTCGTTACCTTCATAGTAATAGTGCAGTTACGTACATTATGATCATATTTCATAGCGTTTGGTTTTGTATTGTGTAGTTCAGTCCAACGGCTTGTTACTATCGTATGAAAAAAAAAAAAAAAATTATCTTGCGAAATGGGCTACGCCTGAAACCAAATAAAACGGGAAAAAGTCAGTTTATCCTGTTAGCTATGGCCCACTGTTAGCGAAATACCGTATATTTATAGCTTACACTGTAACTGGTAATGGCATTTGGGATATACATGTAAGTCAGTAACTCCAACATATTCAAACAAAGCACAACGCGACTGCAATATAGCGATCGGAATTTGCGCTATCTCCCTTGTAGGCACTGCAGGTGTAGCGCTTTTACATCAAATACGACGACCTACATCACATACACTCCTCGCCATTCAATTTACAAACAGGCAATGTATATAATGGAACATTGATTTGCGAACATTCTCATAGTCGAGAAGTATTCGTTTGATATTCATCTACGAATGGACCCCCGCAGTTTATTTAAATTAATAGGATATCGCAGTAAAAGAATCCTATTTCAATAATTTTGTGCGATGAAATTCGAAACATGAAATAACGTGCAGGTTAAAGTCATATTGATTGTTACAATCAGCGATTGGTATTTTTTACCATTTAGCGTAACAAATTAAAATATACTATTCGCTGTCGTTACGTTAGCTACCTTTGTGTAATTGCTCGTTGCACTGATACGCTGTAAACATAACAAAAAAAAAAAAAAAACTGTAATGGTATGTCTTTTGGGAATGTTGTCAACACATTCCCAGTCTGAATCTTCTCATTAATTCTTCTGCCCCTTCAATTATAATATCCTCTCAGCCATTTTCGTCTTCTTCTTCTTCTTCTTCTTCTACTACTTGTTTTGCTTCCTCCTTCGGCCTCCCTTTCTCCCTTTCCTTTTGATTTGTCTGTAGAAAAATATAAGGTAATGCGCACGAATAGAAAAACAATCCAATAATGTTCGAATACAGCATTAGTAGTGAGCTTCTCGATGCAGTCGCGTCGTTCAAATATTTGGCGTAACATTGCAGAGTGATATGAAATGGAATGAACATGTAAGGACAGTTGTGAGTAAGGCGGACCCGACTTCGGTTTATTGGGAGAATTTTGGGAAGATGTACTTCATCTGTAAGAGATTCCGCGTATAAAATGCTTGTACGACCACGTCTTGAGTATTGCTCAAGTATTTGGGACCCGCAGCAGATCAGTTTAAAAGAAGACATAGAAGCAATTCAGAGGCTAGCAGCTAGGTTCGTTGCGAAGGATCGACGAACGCGCGAGTGTCACGGAAATGCTCCGGTAACTCAAATGGGGATCGCTGGAGGAAAGACGACGTTCTTATCGAGAAATTCTGTTGAGGTAATTTAGATGGCCGGAATATGAAGCTGAGTGTGGAACGATCTTCCTGCCGCCTACTTACATTTCGCGTAAAGATCACAAAGGCAAGTTCAGAGAAATTAGGGCTCGTACGGAGGCACATAGGCATTCTTTTTTTTCCTCGTTCTATTTGGGAGTGGAATAGGAAAGGAAATGCCGAGTAGTGGTACCCTCTGCCACGCACTTTACGGTGGATTGCGGAGTATATATGTAGATTTATCGTATGACAAAGGATTGCGGGCGCAAGGAAAATTCGCCAGCTGGCACTACATGTCTGACCGTTAGTTCACCACGACACTTTACAGGCCTTTCCCTGTGGAACTGAGGCGCACGCGCGTGACGCAAGTAACGCCGCGTCCCTTATTTGGGAACCGCGAGCTTGACACTTGCGGCCGCGAGATGTCTGTGGAGAGACGCAAGACGAAGTTATTGATCAAACAGGTTGGCCGCTCCGCGCCGGCGGCGTGCTCTGCTGGTCTGAATCTCCGCTCCTCGCGCCGTCTGTCGGTAGCAGGCCGCCCGCAACCGTTCCTACTAGCTGCTGCAGCGGGGGGAAAGGTCACTAGAGGCGGAGCACGCGCTCGGATAGTACGAGTGCTATTTCACCTGCTGTGTAAGATGTATGAGACAGGCGAAATACCCCCAGACTTTAAGAAAAATGTAATAATCCCCATTCCAAAGAAAGCAGGCGCAGACAGGTGTGAAACCTACAGAACTATCAGTTTAATAAGTCATGGTTGCAAAATATCATGAATTATATACAGGAGTAAGGAAAAGCTGGTAGAAGCTGACCTCGGGGAAGATCAGTTTGGATTCAGGAGGAACGTAGGAACCCGGGAGGCAATACTCACTTTACGACTTATCTTAGAAGATAGATTAAGGAAAGGCAAACCTACATTTCTAGCTTTTGTAGATTTGGAGAGAGCTTTTGACAATGTTGAGTGGAATACACTTTCAAATTCTGAGCCGGCCGCGGTGGCCGAGGGGACTGAGGCGCTCCAGTCACGGTCTGCACGGCCGCTACGGTCGGGGGTTCGAATCCCCCCTCGGGCATGGATATTTGTGCCGTCCTTAGTATAAGGTAGTTCGTAAGTAGTTTGTAAGTTTAGGGACTCATGACCCCGTAGTTAAGTCCCATAAGCTAAACAAACATTTGAAACATTTGATCAAATTCTGAAGTCAACAGGGGTAAAATACAGAGAAAGGAGAGTAACTTACAACTCGTACAAAAGCCAGACCGCAATTATTAGACTCAAAGGGCATGAAAGGGAAGCAATAGTTGGTAAGGGAGTAAGACAGCGTTGTAGCCTTTCTCCGATGTTATTCAATTTGTACATCGAGCAGGCGGTGAAGGAAGGCAACGAAAAATTTGGAATAGGGATTAAAGTCCAGGGGGAAGAAATAAAAACATTGCGTTTTGCTGATGACATTATAATTCTGTCAGAGACAAAGGACCTGGAAGAGAAGGCGAAAGGAATGGACGGTGTGTTGAAGATAGCGTATAAAATGAACATTAACATGTTCAAAACAAAGATAATGGAATGCAGTCTTAGAAAATCAGGCGATGGTGAATGAATTAGATGATGTAATGAAATAATGAAGGTGGTACATGAGTTTTGTTACTTGCGTTGTAAAAAAACATATGACGGTCGCAATACAGAGGATGTAAAATGCAGATTGGCAATGGGGGCAAAAGCATTTTTGAAAAAGAGAAATTTGCCAACATCGAATATTAATTGTAACGAAGTCTTTTCTGAAGGCATTTGTGTGGAGTGTTGCCTTGTACGGGAGTGAAACATGGACGATAAACAGTGCGGACAGGAAAAGAATAGAGGCTTTTGAAATTTGGTGCTACAGAAGAATGTTGAAGGTTAGGTGGGTAGATCGCATAACTAATGAAGAGGTACTGAACAGAATTAGTGAGAAAATGAATTTTTGGCATGCCTTGGCTAAAAGAAGGGATCGCTTGGAAGGACACATTCTTAAACATCATGGAATCGTAAATTTAGCATTGGAGGGAAGTGTGTGGGGGTAAAAATCGCAGAGAGAGACACAAAGAGACCCATACAGTAAGAAGATTCAAATGGATGTGGGTTGCCGTTCTTACGAGGAGATGAAAAGGCTTGCTCAGAATAAAGTAGGGTGGAGAGCTGCATCAAACCAGTCTCCGGACTGAAGACCATAACAACAATGTTTCGCGTTAAAATTTAATCTTTTGATATTCTGTTAGCTTGTTGTGAAACAATCAAACTGTAGTCGTTTCATTGTTAGGATTCCCAGTTCCCGCCTGTTAGAGGCTTGCAAGTTCCAACGTCAAATTTGACGGAATTTCAAGTTGTATGACGGATGTTTTGACGGATATTATTAGAAATTTACTTTTTTGATGGATATTGTTGGTTTAATACAATTATGAAAAAAAATAACATTTTATTTGAAAAATTTATTACAGATGCAAATATTTATGTGCCTACAAGACAGTAGCTCAGTATATTAATGAATTGTTGCACTAAAATACAATAACAAACATGTCAGATGACAGGAAAACTGCGTAAGATAAATATTACGGTGGCATATATGGCTCTGATTTGTCTGAATGCAATTAAAGAGTTGTCAACACTGACAGTATCTCCTACCGGTGCAATGGTGCCTATGTAGCGTCGCAGCAGCACGTTAACAATGTGTTTTCCTTTACGAGTTAGTTTGGAGAATTCAGAACAGCGAGTTCAGTGCATTGCCTTAGTTTCACGCATTTTTAAATGCTTGTCCGACTCATAAACAAAGTAACAATTATTATGTTTAGTATTAATTTTAATTTTATCTTTATATTTGCAAGTAAACGAGGAATGTCTAACTTTGACGGATTTTAAAATATTTTGCTCCCGCGTATACGAAGTAACGGATCCCAAGCTTTAAAATATATTTTTTCTTTATTTTGCAAGAAAATACGGAGGTATCTAATTCTGACGGATTTTTTGGGTGTGGGTCTGACGGAAAAAAATATCATGAGTTGTCAACACTAGCAGTATCTCCTACCGGTGCAATGGAGGTAACAGGCTTGGAACAATACGCGTCTTTGAAATTGTTTTCGTCTCAAAACATAGTCATCCGAGGCCTATGCAATGTTGCAGGAGGCATGTGAAGAGTCTGTTCTTTCCCCACAGCACAGCTCGGATGGTTTAAAATGTTTGACGCTCAGTTACTATCGTGGTGTCATATTGGCCCCAATAAGCATCTTATTTATATCTGGAATGGTGCCACTCTTGCGCCAAAGATTTTATGCATTCTCTTAGAATTCAGTTCTCTTACAGAAAACGTGTTAGTATAAATTATGACATTGCTTGTTAAGGAGTAATTGGACTTAGGGTTCACTGAAGATCACGGGATAGCATTTAACGAGCACATTATTTCTCAATATTCCTTTGTGTTTGCTTAGTTGCGTCTGTAACGTTACAATGAGTAGTGAATTTATTCGCATCGACGGACATCTTATAACGGCGGAAGAGCTTATGTACTATTTGAGTGACCTTGGAGACGCAGGGATGCGCGTTATCATGGAGCAGAATCACTCCCTCCGTGAGCAGCCCAGGTCGTTTGCTGTTGATGGACTTGCGTAGGCTACGGTGTGTTAATGTTTTTTCCGTACTCGAGGAATTCGATGAGTATCGAACCTCGAACGTCGAAAAAGACTGAGCACCACCTTGCCTGCTGAAGGCACAGCCTAGATTGTTTTAGGGGAAAGTGACGATGCATGCTCAGAGTGCCTAGTTGTCGCACTACGCTGTCCCAAAGCGGCGTGTTCGAATTTCAACCGGTTTCATTAAGAATTCAGTACATTTTCACTTGAACACCACTCGTACATACATACATACATACTTACTCTGCAAGCCAATAAAGCGTCCGTGGCAGATGTTATCTCGTTCCATTACTAATCATTTCCCTTCCTGTTCTCATCGCAAATTGAAGGAGGGGAAAGCGAATGTTACGGGCTTCCGGAAGAGCCCGAAGTAAGTTGACGACAGTAGAACCGTTCTGCAGTCAGCTTCAAATGCCGTCCCTCTAAATTACTTCAATAGTTTTCCTCACAAGGTACGTAGTGTTCTCATCTGGAAGCACTATTCGAATTCACGAACCGTTTCCGTAAAACTAGCATGGTGATCGAACCTACCCGTAAGAAATCTAGCAGCCTGCGTGGAAACGTGCCGCATCATACGACTATAACGCGTAAATAACCGGACGTTATTCATCCACTATTTGAGAATGAGAGCACTCGCAGCTTGCAACGAATTTAACACTTGTTTCAAACCTTATAGAAACTATTTCGCTGATAACCCCAATAAAATGATGAAAGGAGAGAAAGTTGCTTGCATACTATTTTTCTGCTGTTCATGCAGTAAACTTACTGCATTTGGAGTGCCGTTTAAAGTGTACTTCCGTACCACTAATTGTATTCGCGAGGCGTTTTGCAAATGGTATTCACATATACCACTGAATGTACCTTCGAAATTACATCATACACACAGTTCCAGAGATGTTAGTCATGAACAATGAGATGAACAATGAACAATGAGATATTACGTCTTTGATGTACCTCTGTTCCTAAGGCGTTTCGCAGAGGGTTTCCTAATGTTTCGCTGTACATATATGGAGATACATTTTCAGTGTGACACGTGTTTTCAAAAGATATGATGTCCCAGTTTCTTGAAAAGTAAGCTACAGGCTAAATTTCGCTGCAGTTAGATGTGAAGTGAGCAGTTTGTGGGGAAGAAAGCGATGGACGGAGGGGAAGAAGTAGATGGACCAACACAAGAATTGAATAATTACCGGTACATCGCGGCCAACACGGTTTCTGAGGCTCGTTGGCGTATAGAAGTTGCAAAACTTGTTAGAAAACGCGAAGATGAGTAAAACATACTTGTATTTAGTGGGACGCGAATCCACGTTACTTAACGATCCCGTATCACTTATCGTCAATCTACAGCGACCACTTGGTAGGACTGTTCATACTATGCATGTTACCATGATATGGAAGCTTTAATCACAGACTTAACTGAAATTTATTTACTACAAATCGAACCGAGAGTAATAAGTTTTTGGTGGATTTTCAGTATCCCGTTACCATGAACCTGCCTACTTTCGTAAAGCGCTGCCTACAATACGAAAATTCTTTTCACTAATATGGTCTTTCTCGGTACTTTATGGCAGTAAATCGTACATATAACGGCGGTTTTCGCGAGCTCTTCAATTTGGTGGTGCCGTGCAACAGTATATATTCAGAGGCCACATTGATTTATCGGAGACCGTTGCATAACGCCTGGGCGAACACCGCCCGCCAGGCTGCCTCTCCGAAGGCAGCACGCCGTTCTGCTATATTCTCGTGTACCTGAGGTGAGTGATTTGCAGGTGATGGTGTTAAACTAGTATTGCTGATGATTTGCAATCATTACAGGGCGCATCATTGTTTTTCTATCACGATACCAGATGAATGTTCGAATGATGTCGCTGTGATGTACGTCAGTTCACATGTCGAACAAAATGGTATAGAATAGTGTTCACATTCTTTCGTATTCAAGTAGTCAAATATCGAAAGCCATTCCAATTGATGATATGGGTACATAGGAGCGTTTGAAAAGTCCGTGCAAAATCCGAGAGATGGCACCACCGGTGCGTATCGAGGCCATGTTTACTTAGTAGCATCTTTGATTTCGGCGATTGACTTGGCATTATCAATGCATACCTTTTATGTATCAGTATGCATGTGCATTGTTTAACTCCCATAAAGTTATGTAATAGACTTTTCGCAGCTCAGTTAATAATGAGGAGGGCGCAACAGGTGTCGTTTATGGGGCTAAACCATGCATAGCATATTGATTTATAAAAAATGCATGCACTGAGAATGGAAAGTCTCTTGCCGAAACCTAGATATGCAAAATAAAGCAGTTTTTTTACCAAATGAAAAACTAATTACTGTAAATCACGTAGTTGGACGTGATTTATGTCTTGTTCCCTTTCTTAGTTCTCCATTCTCGGCTGCAGCACGTTCGCATTGTAATTTTAAATTAGTGCGGGAAATGAGTGGAAGTTACACTGTTCATTGCCTGGTATACCATCGTAACCTTAGTCAAATTAACATGAATTCTTTGTGTTTTTTTCCTTATTTTTGTGCAAATTGTTGCTTAATGTAATTTCATAGATATCAGAGTTCTACAGTAATGCAGCCGGGGGAGTCTGCTGAGATGATGATGTCGCCGTGAATACAGTTTGCGACGTATACAGGTACCTCTAAAATGTCTGCTGTTAGGTCTGGCATCAAGATAGTCGTCTCCACTCGTAATTTATAGCGAGCCTAGCTTGTGACGTCTGGTTTATGAATGTACTTTTTGCATTTTTGCACCCGTCCTTGTTCAGTACTTTGTAGTGATGCATTTGCGTTGTAGCATATACGAGGGCACTGAAGAATGTCAACTACTGCCGAAATTAGCTCGTCTGTGTGCTCATCCTTCGGTGTTGTGTGCGCTCAGCAGGCTGTTGACAGAATAATCACGAGTTGCGCAACAGGTGTGTACATCCTTCCCGTTTGCAGAACGCGAAAGCAAAAATCGCCAAAACATTTGCTCAGATAACGTTCACAGTTTGGCGATAATAGACTGCTGTTTACTTCTGGTCCTGAGGAGAGCATTCGCTGGGTAGCTTTCCAGCTATGGAGAGAACAAAAAGAAATGGGGGAAAAATCCGTGTTTATCATAAATGCTCCCAGGGAATTTTATGTAAAGCAGATGTTAGAACTATTGCTTGATGTTGCGGAAAACTAATAATCATGTTCTTCCTAGCGTTTCTTTTTTGAAAGCGCTGTACTTATTGCATCGCGCTCCATTGTATTTCCAGTGCCTACTTTGTCATTTTCGCTATCAGAATACGATACAGGAGTGAAGGGAGTAAATTCGTAATATACTGCTACACCCATGTTTCAATTTCTCAACATATTCAATTTTAATGTCCAGCTCTACTAAACAAACTATTGTTCACCGAACGATGTGAGGTACGCAGATAAGTCACCCATTTTTCTGTAAAGGCGGACCGATTCGGACTAAAAGACTGCTGCATGCGAGAGACAACGAGGAGCGATCTATGATAGTGGTGCATGTGATCAGCATGCGCCAATCCCTCCAGTCGCTGTCAAAATACGAATCTGATTATGCCACTGTTTTCTTTTAATGGGGCAGTTATTCATTTGGCTGAGTGAAGACCCCCCTACCTCAGGAAAATCCGATGAAAGTGAGGCACTTATTTCTATGACCCTCCAGGGAGCTCACGATTCATTCCTGAGTATGTGCGTGGCGAGCACGGATCCCCAAGCTAAAGCAGTCTTTCTCCCTTCTTTTCTCCATGAACTTCATTTTCTTTCCCTTTCCCTTCCCCTCCTTTCCTAACCTCACTTCTTCCTCTCCCGACCGGGGGAACTGATGACGTTGGTAGTTAGGCCTCCTGTCCTCAAAAACCCATTCTCAAATTTTTAATAAAATTGCTATATGAAATTCGTTTGCAATATCGTGTCCGCACATAGTAGTCCAAAATATTAAACACGCTCTATTCCACTTACAAAGGCTGGGAAGGAGGTTTCTTTATATTGGGTGCCAGGGCACACGGCTATTAGGGGGCAACGAAAGGAGTGTTTGGTTAAAGATTGGGAAGGAAGTCGGCCGTGCCGATTTAAAGGAATCATCCCGGCATTTGCCTGAAGTGATTTAGGGAACCCACGGAAATTCTAAATCTGGATGGACCGAGTTGTAATTGAAGCATCGTTCTCAAGACTGCGAGCCCAGTGTGTTACCGTAGACTATTGGAAAGATTACGGAGAGCTACCATTTAATTGAGCTTGTTATTGAAGGTGAAAGTGCAGGGAATGACCGAGATTTTCTGCCAGATTTTATTTTATAACATTTCTAGAATTTACTCATTTAACCCTAATTCGTTTCCAGTAGTTTCGAGAGGGCGCTGAGAAGTTCATCGTTGAGCGCCTCTGAGACCGGTCAACCAACTAGTGATAATGCCGAGAATGTCCTACAGACCTATTCTTATGTCGCAAGTCGCTCAATAAATATTGCCTCACATTATACTGGGTTATTCAAAAAGAAAGATTTGAAATTTTTATTTCTTCCAAACTACAAAAGATAGAATTCCAACGTTATTGGATTAAGAGAAGTTTACAATTCAAACAGCACGGGTAAAAGTTCCAATCACGGTCGCATTGGCGTTGTTGCTGGTTGTCTGTAATGCAGCGACAACACAGGAGAAGTCATTTTGTTTGCTGCAATAGGAGAAGTCACTTCGTGTGCTGCAATTGGCATTGAAGATGATTCAGATGACTTCGTTTTCATGCAAGATGGTGCCCCGCCTCATATCTCTAAACACTTTCGACGTTACACTAATAACATCATTCCAGGACGTTGGATTGGAAGAGGAGGAGCAGAAGATCAACTTTATCGCCTCCCAGGTCTTCAGATCTTACTCTGTGTGACTTTTATCTATCTTTACGTGAAAGACCGTGTTTTTATCGCACCTATGACTGACACTCTTGAAGGTCCACGACATCGAATTATTGAAGCTTTGAATTCGGTAACTAGAGACCAGCTGATTCGTGTGTGGTAAGAAATGAGCCACCGTTTTGACATTTGTCGTATAACACACGATGTTCATATTGAATGCATACCATAATTACTAATAAAAAAAGTGTAAACTTTTCTGTTTTCATTATTGTTGGAACTTGTTTATATCTTATAAATGTTTGAAATCTATTCTTTTTTTTTAATAACCCTGTTGTGTGAGAACGTCCTTTTATGTTTTTTAATTCGATGTCTCTTCCATGTGTGTGCAAACGTTCGAAGAATTAGAAAGGGAAGGAACATCAGGTTTTAACCTTCGTCGACAGTGTGTTCAATAGAGACGAAACACATGTTCGGATTGTTTGCTTAAATCGACCGTGCCCTACTGAATGAATCATCCCGGAATTTGCCTGCTCCGATTTAAGGAAATCACGGAAAAACCATATCTGGGTGCCGGGATAGGTTGGAATTTCAGGAAACGAGGAAACCGATCGGGCCGCCAAAGAGGCCTGTCGAGACAGCGTAGTGGCACGGTGCCGTATTCCTCTGCAAGATGCCACTTCCATGTTGTTGTGGGAGGAGGAATGTCTGTCAGTAACGGATAACAAGCTGCGGTCGCTGAAGCCCACTACCCGTCCGTGGCGATCCTCCTGCCGGCCCCTCAGGAGGCATGAGGTCGCCATTACCCGCCTGCGAATCGGACACTGTCCGTTTACTCACGGATTCCTCCTGCGACCAGAGAAGCCCCGATATGTGATGCCTGTGGCGTACAGATAACCGTCCGCCACATATTAATAGAGTGTACCTTATACCGGGCACAGAGAACAGAAGCAGATCTAGGTGCAGATTTGCCACATTTTTATTTTGACGAGGTGAGTGTGTTCAAACTTATACATTTTTGTGAAATTTCTGGACTCTGGCCTAAGCTTTTAGGCTGGAGGTTTTAGTGTATTGTAGATTGGCAGGCCGATATCTTTTCTTCCTGCAGGCAGTCAGCTTTCATCCTGTCATTTTAACTACTTCTTCCACGTTCTACATTTTAGACAAAGTACGATGGTGGCTCTTGAGTTACCTACCTCGAATCATGCTGCACCCAGGTTTTATCTCCACTTGTTGAATTCTGCATTTTATATTGTGTTTTTCTCATCTTGAAAAGAACATTCCTGACACTCGCCTCAACTACATTATGTCCGTGCGCTGAAAACCTCGTTGTTGAGCGCCCTCCATTCATCTTCATGATCATCATCATCATCCATAACTGGGTGGCAGGAGGCGGATTTGAACCACCGTCATCCCGAACGATTCAAGCCGTAGTGAATCATCTAAATGGTGTCGATGCAAGCCACTCGCTACAAACTACTTGCTGTAGTTTTAATTCTTGATTGCGGCAAAAGAAATTGGACTAAACATACATAGTTGTTTGTGTGCTGGGTATGGTGGTGTTGGTGAATGGGTAAAGATAGTACAAAACGTCAGGAAGTACAGAAACTTTCGGGACAGCCATTGCGTCCTTATTCGTACAAAACGACGCATCACAGCTCCACAGGCTACGACCACGCTAGATCCGCCCCGCTAATCGCGTAGGTGCCTCGTGACTCGCCGTAATAAACAAACAGTTGTGGCTTAGACGCTTGGCGTGTCTCATACCGGCTTTGAAGATTATATTACGCGGTAAACGCTGTATATCATGTAATATCGTTTGTTTCTTCTCTACCATCACAGACGAATCATTAATATCGTTATTTCCGAAAGGGAATGTTAGCGAAAGCCAGCGCATAGTTGCATTCGAATCTGACAGCTCGGGTAATTTTTAGTTTTTAGTCTTGATAGGAACTACAGACTAATTAACGTCTGTCCTGGTGTGTGTATATTATTTTATTCCAAATTGTTCCCTCTCGACCCATCGCTTTCTGCCCTACTCTTTATTCTGTTAATTAGTTGTCATGCAGTTTAGTTTTCAGATTTCGTTTCAATCCGTAAGACCTTATATCTCCTGGACTATGTAAGGTAAAGCAGTCAACAATCCGAAGATTGGTTTGAACATCATAGTGCTTTACTAGTCCGTTACCTTCCTCCTACCTTCGACCTGGCTTACCCAGTAATATAGGGGGAGACCTACAGTTTAACGTGGTTCCGTACCACGGTGCTACTCGATATTTTTTCACATCAGCAACATTGACAGAGACGAGGGAAGTGGAAAGTCATAGATAAAAATCCTAGGACCTAGCTGGGATCGAAACCGCTACATTGAGATTCATAGTCTGGCACTACCACTGTACTACCGAGCCACACCCCTGAACTAAGAGTCCCACAATAATATAGTATTCAAAGTTCATAGACTTGGGAAATATGTTCCGAGGAGAGTTGGTGGTACAAAAGTGATAACATCATACGTATTGGGGCGCATTTTCATGTATTTCATTTCTTTGCCGTATCTCCTGAATTGTGCGTCTTCCTACGATATAATTTCGAAGGTACATTCAGTGCTAAATGTGCATATTATTTGCAAAATACATCGCTAATAGTGTCGTCTGGGAATGGCCGTACAGTTGAAATGTAACACATATTTAAGACATGGGGCGAAGAGACGAATAAAATGAAATATATATCTCTATGGACTGCACGCAAAAGAAAGCTGTAGTTAAAACAAAAATTGTAGTTAAATTTATGCATGGCAGTACCCAAAATTAAATCCCCCCACCCTCTAAGGGTTACATTACTTACGTGGTGTCGCTGCAGTTAAAGTAATTTTAAAATAAGTGCCAGCGCAAATGCAATCAAGTATTCAATCCAAAAAAGTTATTCTGATACTAAATAAAGCTAGCAGTGCACAATAATTCTAAATATGGTAATATATTAGCTCTCGCGGAAGAAACCAATTGTTGGAGTACAGAATGTCTGTTTATTGAACATTAACAACGGCTAGCTCAAGGTCAAAATCCAACAAAATTAAATAAAGCGGTACATCTCAGGGACGCGTATAATAAATTAAATAAATTTCTCTATATTCCGTGAATGGAATCGCTGCTAGCGCCGTACGAATCTCCAACAATTGCCTTCTTTCCGCGCCAAGATGGAGGTCGGTGTATAGCTGAAATGAAACGCATCGCATTATATTAAGAAATTGCTGAAATACGCGGAGGCCAAGTGGTTATTTAAAGCATATAACGTATCGAATTTTCTGTTGAATAATCATTACATTTAACCCATCTGATCCAACAGACACTACATTAACATAAATCCTCCAGAATGTTCCCTACATAAAGTCGAATACAGCCTGGAGAAGATATTAAAAACGTCGTATGACGACAGCGACCTAAACAAGAGAATCATTGTCCGCGCTTCTAGCGCTAGTTCAGACAATCGACGACTAAGTCCCATTAATGTTTTTATCACGGTTCTTTATTTCTCTTAACCCTTCTTTTTAATGAAAATAGGTATTTGCCACTGGCGTAATGAAGTTAATTAAATACAGGAAAATTTACAGTTTTTGACTAAGTTTTCGCATCAACGTTTTGTATAAAATATCATCGCTCACTTCCCGTAACATTAAATAGTCTAAGGCACCTTGCTACGGATTGCGCGGGAGCTCACCGTCGGAGGTTCGAATCCTCCCCCGGGCATACATGTGCGTTCGTGCATGCGCGCGCACTTTGTGTGTGGGGGGGGGGGGAGGGGGGAGAGGGTGTTGTTGTTGTTAGCAGCATAAGATAGTTTAGTTAAAGCAGATTGTAAGCCTAGGGAGCGATGGTCTCAGCTGATTGGTCCTATAAGTTTACAAACATTTGAACATTTCTGTAAAACATCTTCCACTTCATCAGGCCCTCTGACACAGCAACTTTGAACGTTCTTTGTTTCAAGAATAGTTTAATAGTAATGACGTAATAAATGTAAGCCTACTTCGTGTTGGCGCTGTTTTTTTATAAACAAAATAGTTCATGAGATGAGGTCATAAACAATGTGTCGATGATACATCTAGTGGTATATGTGTGTACTGTACTGCCTGTAAAATTCTTGCGAATGCAATTAGAAATATAGAGGTAATCAATTGTAACGTCATGTATAATGCCCTAGATTAACTGTATGAACGGCGGAAAAGTAGCAAGCGATATGCTTTTTTATTTTCATCTTTTATTGGTGTTATCAGCTAGAAAAAGTTTCGTAAAGTTTTGAAATTGTGTGTAAAGTTTGTTGCAAGTTGCCAAATGCTCTAACTTCAATAGTGAATGAAGTCTCGTTACTCAGACGTCGCATGATAGTTTAATTTCAGTTGCTTATGTCGTCATATCTCCTGAATTATGCCGTAGTTCGTTCTCACCCTCCCCCCCCCCACACACACACACAGTGATTTTTACATGATAGTCGTGAAGATGTGCACAAAGTTCGGTTGAAATCAGTCCATTTGTTCAGGAAGAGATGTCGACTCTGTCACATTTAGACATGGAACTCAAACCCCGGCTTTAAACTATCTTAATTCCTTTCAGGACAAAAAAATTTATTTTGAATATTGCACGTGATTATTGATCTAATTTAAAATGCTGTCATATTCAACTCATTAAGATGCAATGCAATGCAGGTATTACAATTAGCAACGTTGTTTTTTTCTTCAGGTTGTGAGACTGAGGGCGCAAAAAATATGCGTAATTTTTGATCAAAATTGTGAGAATTAGTGCACTTAGAGACTTCCAACGAACTATAAAACCTTTGCGTAACTTTATCCTATAAAATGATGCAGGCGAAAAAAATTAATCGCTCACTACATTGTCGCTGTTGTACTTCAGTACTAGCCTTTGCGTTTTGATTTTTTAGTTCTTTACTATCAACTCTATGCGCAACATAGTTTGCAGATGGTATCTAATCATTAAATAAACCTGCAAAAAGTATCACCACTGTACAACTCATTAAGCAGGAGGTTTCGCGCCACAAACATTGAGATGCATGGGAAACTTACTTTTGCTTTTCATGGATTGCAGATAACACGGACTTCATTCATCCAATGTTGAAAGTAATCACAAGTTTGGATGTTTGTGGTTTTTTTTTTCTACGTAGGAATTTGATTTATTTAAAATCTCGTGTATACTTCTCTGCTCCTAAATGGCGCGTTTCCAGCTTTACTATGTAAGTCGCACGGATTAAAAGTATCGCAAAAACCTTCTATAAGCAGGAACGGCAGTGCGGGTTATGTCGCAACTAAAGGGCAAGGGCTGTCACTTTTCGACTTGTTTGAAATGTACCTTTCATTGATAATAGGTAGTAAAACTATGAAATTGGCACTGGTAACAGCACGTACGACCTCCCTTAGTGATAATTTTCAGATACGGACTGACTCGTGGACAAACGACTTCTCACGGCTGTTTCCTGTGATAATTGTTAAACTGTCGTTCTGTGCCGTCCGCGTAGTCGCTTGCATACTTACGTAAGAGTTACTTCTGGGTCATAGCCAATAATCGTAATGGAATATTTGAGAGGAAATGCCAGCCTCGCATTTGAAATTAGCTCTTCTTACTCTCTACTTGCTGAAAACCCGGCGTCAACCGGGTTCCAATCTTAAGTCTCTCTTTCCCTTTGCTCTCTCGGTCCACCTTTCCTTTTCTTCTCTCTTGGTCCACACTCTCTCTACACTCTCTCTCTCTCTCTCTCTCTCTCTCTCTCTCTCTCTCTCTCTCTCTTTCTCTCTGTTCATCTCGTCTTACCCCTCTCTCTGCCCATCTCCACCTCCCCTCTCTCTGCCAGTCACTTCATTTTCTTTGTCCACCTCCTCAATCCATTGCCTCCTCCATCAGTGATAAATTACGTAACTAATTTAACTTTCATGGTACTTACTGAAGTGGTGTCTAAAAGTTTATTGCACCGTATGAAATCTTAAATAGACGGCGATGTTCCTCCTTGCTTTGAAGGTAAAGGGTGCAAAATTTCATTAAGTCCGGACTAAAATCATAGGTTTAGCAAATTATTGTTAACGGCGGGGAAGGAAGAAGGATAGGAAAGAAAGTAATGACAGTGGCTGCATTAGGGCATTGAAATGAAATAATGACGGCAAGTGAAAATGTGGGCCGGGTCTCCCGCTTCGGGCCAACGGTCGGCTTAACCACTTGGCTACCGGTGCTCGCTTCTCGTCCGTCTCCAACTTCAGCAGTTGCACGCTACGGCTGTAGCGCCCCTATCGTCCATGCCCTCTTACACTCACCATTACGGATTCCCGTGCGAGGTCGAACGTGAAGTAATTGAAGTCAGCGTTGTCTTCGCGTGTAGATACTAAACACATTGGTGTGGTGCTCGTTCTTTCGGTCATGTCCGAAGACGGCGTTGGCTTCAATTACTTCACTGCAGATGCGGTCATACGTTCGACCTCGCACGGGAATCCGTAATGGCGAGTGTAAGAGATCATGGACGGTAGGGGCTTGCGACTTGTGGAAGTTAGAGACGGACGGGAGGCGAACACGGGTAGCCAATATAATAATCATAGATTCTGTCGAAGTTCGTAGGTAAAGTACTCTATGCCACGCACTATACAAAGCCGCGCGGAAATAGCATGTGATCTGTTCAAATGTTCGTATAGTCTATGGGACTTAACTACGGGGTCATCAGTCCCTAAAGTTATGAACTACTTACGAACTAGGACGGCACAAATATCCATGCCCAAGGGAGGATTCGAACCCCCCGACCGTAGTGGCCGTGCAGACCGTCACTGAAGCGCCTCAGTCCCCTCGGCCACCGCGGCCGGCCATGTGATCTGGAACGCCACGTTACGGATAGCGCTGGTTCTCATGTCGGAGATTTTATCCCTCCCTCGGGTGATTTTCTTTGTGTGTGTGTGTGTGTGTGTGTGTGTGTGTGGTCTTTAGGCTAGTTGAACTTAAGTAGTTTATAAGTCTAGGGACTGATGGTCACTGTCGTTTGGTCCCATATAATTACAAACATTTGACGCCATGCGAAATGTAGATAGTGATTTTCGTCTTCTTTTGAAGATGAAGTACTGAAAGTTTCATCGCACTCGGATGAACGGTACGGCAGCTTATAAAATATGAACAGACATATAAGGAAATTCCATAATCTTTGCACTTAGCGTTGATTCCACTACTAGCATGTATATTTATTAAGCAAAGTACAAAAATAGACCAGAAGAAGGACACTCAAGCGCCCGAAACCGGTCGTTAAAGTTAAAAATAAATAACCACAAGCAACTGGTTGCTGCATTTCATTAATTTATAACGAAACAAAAGTTAACTTTCATATATTAGAAGATATCGTCGCTTGTGCGAAATGGGTCACGAGTCTCTATGGTAATAGAGAGTAGGAAAAGGCAATTCATCTGTCTTCTCTGTTGGTTTCAGAAGAAAACAGTGATCATGAATTTTGTAATTTCTTGTGAACTTTTTGTCTAGTTTTGTGAAAAAAGTCACAAAAACAATGGGACACAGGTTCCATTGTCGGTAAAATTTGACTTCCTATCCGTTTTGATAGGAAGTTTCCCACACTATAACGCGAAAGAAACACAATTGGTAAGGCAAGTTATCTGTAAAGCGCCCTACACACGATGCGATTTATTTGACCAATTCGTTGGTCACCCGATAAATTGGCTGGTTTTAGGCTCTACCCGACCAAATTTCCTTGTTGGTCGGTTGGATGTGCCTGACCATCCGATCTCAGATTCCCCCACCACTTCACCAGACAAATTGTCCCGTGTGTAGCGCTTCCCGACCAACTTCCATGCCTGAGGTCGTCTGCACAGCAAACACTCGGAAACAAAAACAGTTCGACAAATAGACACCAGAACAGGGTGGCGCTGCGTGCAGTTGGTCGGAACATGTATAGGATGCTACCAATTGGTTGGTTCGTTGGACATCTTGTTGGTCGTACGATAAATCGGAGCGTGTGTAGGTGCCTTAACATCTTCTGTTTAATTACGTAATATTCTCAGAATACAATACTTTTTTTGCTTTTTTTTATCTTTCCTGAGTGTTTTATCATGGAAGAAGGTGGCGAGCAGAATTATTTTTATAGTCAAATGACGTTAGTGCGGCGTCAGTCATAACTGGTGAGCGCTTAATACAGTACAGCAGTACAGCACTGGTATAGAAAAATATTTTTCATAAGAACCCTGGGTTTTGTAATATTCCTTTCATGAGCAGCTTTAAAATTTGCACTCTTGACTGGAATGAACTTGGCTAAAAGCTTAGGAGAAGTAAATGAAAAGCGTTTGGCTTGTCTGCGCCAAATGCGAGCCGAGGTTATTCCTCTATAGGGAAAGCAGTCGTTATCGCTGATGTGTGTGCTGCGTTCGAGTCTTAAGTTACGCTGTAGCAGCATGACGAAATGGTGTCCTTGAAAGTGTTTCAAACATTGTCGAATTTGAAGCTGTGGCGTGGATCAAACTAGTGATTTATCACATATTGAAATTTTTTTTTGATGGCCAGAATTATTGACTGTGATGTATTCTTGGACGCAGCATTTAATTTTCCTTCCTTTGTATGACAAAGAAAATATTCATCGCACGAATTCATTGTGGACGTCATAGTTACTAATACCATAGTCTCCTGTTGTAACTTTAGAGTGGAAAATAGTGTTTTGTACAGGATGGGGCAGATGGAAGTGTCCTGGTTAACAGTTCCAGGATACAAAGAAACACTGCGTGGGAAGGGAAATACAGTACTACTTTGACTATAGCAAAAGTTGAAAGAGACTGCCATTCATCTCTTGGGCACTGATGAGCAAGTTGCTGAAGACGAAGCTACCATACTATCCGCAATGTTCTACTGCATTTGTCGAAGATTGAGAATTGTGGCGATAAACCTTAGACTTTAGGACTCGCATCACAAAGTAATCGCTAAGCGACAAATCACGTGACCTTGACGGTCCCGAACGGTCGTGGTCAGTCTGACCTCTGCTAAGTGAAAATGTACTGAGCGGTTCGGTCGGCTGCATGGCCAGTTGCTCTACCCTGTTGGAAGTAACTGTAGGTCCTTTCCTCCTCCGTTAATGTTACAACAACTTTTTTTTTTTTTCAAAATCGTATCCATTCGTCGGGACCACTTTTACTTGCCCCAATCTACATACATTTTATATGCGTGAGCAGACTGCTCCAGATGTGTTAGTATTTAACCGGTGTACTCAAGTAGCCTACAGACACCTGAATAATTTTTCCGCCTTTGAGATCAGCCTCCTTAGCAGCGATAGTTACCATTGATGTTAACAGAAGTGTGTGGAAACAGTTAAAATAAGTGAAATATTATTACCGTATTTGTCTTAACGCAAAACGTGAACCAACTGACTAGGGAAACATCAAGTCTGGTACAAACGAATTTTGATGGGTCGCAGGTATGTCGTGCGGCAATTCCTCCAGACCACCAAGCTAAAAGGATTTGTTCCAGTGAGCCTTGGTTTCTACGAAAATCGAGATTAAAGTCCAGCGCGTAGCACCTATACCTGTACAAAGTCGCCAACGGTACGTTGAGTCAGCATGGTGTAATTAGCAAACGCTTGACTGTCACACAGACGACCAGCATTCAAATCCTGCTCGAAACTAATTTTTATTTACTCTTGTCCGACGATTGATTGTGCATAATTATACGCTTTCATGGCCACTATTACGTTAATACTTGAGTAATTGGTCAGGATAATAACTTATGTTAATTGCTCAATATGTTATGTATTGCGCGAAGATTATTTAATTAGTTATTTCGAATGATTCTTTTACGCCGATTGAAAGATATTTCTAAACCAGTAAACCGTCTGTAGTTATCAGCTGTAACATTTGTGCAGCATTTCCTATTTGCGTTTACAGTCCCCGGCCTCACTGTTGTTATACCGTCGAATGCAGTGTGTGCCCACTTGACGCGTCCCAGCGGCTTATTATACCGCGGACAGGCGGCTAGTCATTCGTAGCTTATCGTTGACATGTAACTGTAATTACCTGAAATAACTTTATCTTTGCAATAAGAAGTGATAAAGTGGGAAAAGGAATATAATTATACATAATCAATCGTTGGACAAGGGTAAAATAATAATAATAATAATCCGAGCAGGATTTGAACTCGGGTCGTCGGTGTGACAGTCGAGCGCCTTGCTAATTACACCACGCTGACTCACTACGGGCGCTGACGTAGTACAGGAATAGGTGTTAACGCGCTATACTTTGATCTCGCTTTTCGTGGAAACCAAGGCGCATTGGAACAAATCCTTTTAGCTCGGTGGTCTGGAGGAGTTCCCGCACAACATACCTGCGACCCATCAAAATTAGTTTGTACCATACTTGGTTTTCCCCTTGTGAATTGTTAGATTCAGTTACAGTTTGTTGGTGACATGCGCAGTATTGTGTTCACTCCTGTTGCATTAGCATTCATTCAGTTCCGTGACAAGAGCTACCTAGTATGCCCTCAAATACATTGTCTCCTCACGCGTTTTGTAGAGTTTCGAAATAATGATGATGATGATGAATGGAAATACTACCTTCACGACAGGTGGGTTTTACCGGAACAAGCCACGGTCAATTCCTTTCCGTATTCTTACCCAACCTGAGTTACAATTTTTTTTCCCCCATCAAAGACCTCGGCGCCTATAAGACAGCAGACTCTCTGACCTTCCTTTAAATTTCGTCACTGTTGCACCTTGAATAAAAAAACAATGGCTGCTCGTCGCCTGGCAACAAATTAGTGCAGCTCTAACCTACCCGCTGATAACCTCGATGCTGAGCGTCCCTCAAACTCCCCCCCCCCCCTCTCTAACTTACACTCCGTCTCATCCAATCACTGAAGCAAGTCATTTTCGTCGTTAATAAATCATTATTTTTTACTTCTTCTTCGTGCAGAGCTAGATCCGCCAACAAAGTATTTGGACAAAAACACTGTAAAAACACAGAACATAACCTCGACGGTGTAGACCGATGGTTGTCAACCATCGACGACTAAAACCTCGAAATGGGACCTGGTTCTGTACCACTGGCCGGCCGCGGTGGCCGAGGAGACTGAGGCGCTTCAGTCACGGTCTGTACGGCCACTACGATCGGGGGTTCGAATCCCCCCTCGGGGATGGATATTTGTGCCGTCCTTAGGATAAGCTAGTTAAGTAGTTTGTAAGTTTAGGGACTGATGACGCCGCAGTTAAGTCCCTTAAGCTTAACAAACATTTGAACATTTTTTTCCGGAACCACTGATTTTACTCAAACTATAAATAGCTTATCCATTACCTTTATCACTTTGTGTTATTTTAAAATTTCGCTAGTCTAACAGTTTCTGTGAAAACACAAGAATTCGAATTAACAAAAGAGGTGGCTGACCTGCCGTAGCGCACAAAACAGGTTCGATCACTCTTGCAAAAGCAAACAAAAAAGCATGCCAAATTTAAACGGACACAAAATCCCGAAGAATGGCAATCTTTTACAGAAAATCGAAATTTAGTTAGCTCTTCAATGCTAGAAACTGATAATTACACTATGAAACCCTATCACGTAATTTCGTGGAACGTCCGAAAAAAATTCTGTTCATATGTATACTAGCGGCAAAACACAATACCTTCACTACGCGATAGCAATGGTGATGCTTCTGATAGCAGTGCTGCTAAATCAAAATAGCTAAACATAGCTTTCCGAAATTCCTTCACGGAAGAAGACGAAGCAAATACTGCAGCATTCTAATCAAGAACGACTGCATGGAGTATTAAAGCAACTGAAATCACTTAACAAAAGAAAGTCACCAGGTCTGGATTGTCTAACAATTAGGTTCCTTTCACAGTATACTGATGCAATATCTCCATACCTATCATATACAGCCGCTCATTCAGCGAAAGACCCGAAAAAAAAAGATTGGAGAGTTGCACAGGTCATTTCAATATTAAAAAAGGCAATAGGAGCGATCCCTAAAGTTACTGGCGTATGTCATTGAAGGCAGTTTGCTGCAGTATATTAGAACATATATTTTTCTCAAATATTGTGAACAACCTCGAAGTTTATGACCTATTGACCCATAACCAACATTGATTAGAAGGTATCGTTCTTTACCCACGTCATGTGATTCTATCGGCAAGGGATCTGAAATCGATGCCATATTTTTAGATTTCCGGAAGGGTCTTGATACTGCTCCTCACAAACGCCTTCTAATCAAACTGCGTGCTTATGGAATATCGCCACAGCTGTGCTATTGGATTCGCGATTTCCTGTCGGAAAGAAACAATACGTCGTAATTGACGGAAAGTCATAGAGTAAAACAGAAGTGACATCTGGCGTTCGCCGGGGAAGTGTTACAGAGCCCCTATTGTTTCTTATCTTTATAAACGATTTGTGAGCATCACGGTGCAAAAATTGGCAATTGTAACCGTAAATAATAAAAAGTGTTTAGTCATCGATATGAGCACTAAAAGGAATCCGATAAACTTTATTTACAACATCTGGCCGCAGATTCTTTAGTTCAAATCTAACTTGATATTACGGATATTCTATACGTGCTATACACAAGCTTTGTTTCTAAAATCAACAGAATAGCCGCGGCGGAATAGTCGTGCGTAATGAGGCGTCTTGCTGTGGTGCGCGTTAACTTTCGCCATCGGAGGTTAGAGTCCTCCCTAGTGTGTGTGTGTGTGTGTGTGTGTGTGTGTGTGTGTGTGTGTGTGTGTGTGTGTGTACTTCTTGGGATAAGTTAAGGCGGGTTGTAACTTTAGGGACCGATGACCACTACAGTTAGGTCCCACAAGTTTACAAACATTTCAGAATTCAAGAGAATATTGTCAACTTTTTGCTGACACTGTAGATACCAAGCAAATATTAAGAAATCTTCAGATCCATCTAAGAATCTATCTTTACAATGTTGAAGCCAGATAAATCCAATAGCCTTTTTTTTTCCTACAGTACACTAAGAATCTGTAATAATACCACGATAGGATGTGTCATGGAGGACCTACTCTTATGTCTTATTATAAAATTTATCACATGTGGGCAAAGGAATTAGTTATGGAATATAAAAAGCCGATTAATCGAACTTTCCAAATATGTAGGTCGTCCAAGTGACGTTAGAGCGCAAGAAACACCCACAAGGGGGTCGCAAACATATCAGATGAATTAATATTGACAAAATGTTAAAATGTACTAATCTCAATATTTTGTTCGAATTAGAGTAAAAGTTTCAAATACGTTTTCCAAAACGTGGTATGAAAATTTGTACCTACGTTGGGATTCGAAACTGGGTCTCCTGCTCACGACGCAGTTGCGCCAACCGTACGAATTTACCCTGGCATGTCTTCATCCTCTGTCAGAATTTTCGTCTCTGCCTCAACATGGTGTTCCCACTTGAACTGGAACTGTATCGTAATTAGACTACATCAGCAGTTCTAAGAGAATCACGAACATTGATGTTAATCATGTTTGGTAGGCTAAGAGCAGCATCACAGAAGGCAAGCTTCATTATGAATGACTGTGGGAAACTGCCTAAATATCACCTTCATTATATAGGAAAAAGAGGTCACTTCGCCGCAAGTTGGATTGTCCACGTTAATGAAGAAGGACTTATTACATTAGAATCGCTTTGATGGACGCAGTATGACGTTGGAGACTTAATTTCGTTTTAAGTCAAATACACACACATTAGAAATAACGTTCAAATGTATGTTAAGCTTATTGGACTTAACTGCGGGGTCATCAGTCCCTAAAGTTACAAACTACTTATAAACTAACGTATACTAAAGACAACACAAACATCCATGTCCGAGGGAGGATTCGAACCCCCGACAGGGAATGGCCATGCGCATCGGAGCATACGCTCGACCATTCCGCCGCGGCAAGTAACCTTCCTTTTGTTCTCTTGTTAACAATTATTTAAAAAGTTCGTCAGCTGTTTTTATTTCTAGTTACTTATTGAATTCACAACGCTATTAGACTTGTCATGCATCGACATTCAGGCGTCATTCCAATTTATCAGGATAACGGCCCTCTGGTAGAAATGCTCCATCATGCAACGATCGCTAGTTACAAAAGCGGACCCAGAAGGTTATGATTGCGCTATGAAGTATGTATGGGTTAAGCTCAACGACGAAAAACGCCATTAGCTTGGCTATGAAAAAACTTACTGTTTTGCATCAGTCCGATGAAAAAATGTAAAGATACTAACAACTTACAAAGTGAAGTGCTGTTTAAATTGCGAGTTTACGACCTATAAATTTGAAGCCGCGAGGTAACTTCGCTTGGAAAAAGGTGAATTGGCGAACGACAGATACTCCGGTCTGCGCCAGCCACTGCAAAGGCGTAATTGCATTAACCGGATATACGGAAGACAAATTTAATTTTGTGGATTGGCTCTTTTAACTCTTCAAATATTAGGCGATCTATGGGACTTAACTACTCTGGTCGTTAGTCCCTGGGCTTACAAACTACTAACTTGTGCTAAGGACAACAAACACATACGCATGCCTGAGGGAGGACTTGAACCTCCGACGGCGTCTTTTAACTCTCATAGATAATACAAGCCTGTATGATGAGTATGTGTATATGAAACTGAGGGGGGAAAAAAACCCGAAAGATATAGCACCACCAGCACCTAATGACTGGCTGAAAATTTCACATTGTGATGCGAACAACGTATCTTACACCATTTTTTTAATTGTTATTATAATTTCTTCTGTTTTCCTGGAACTAACATCTGTACTAAAGAAGTGTTTTCTGATACATACGATTTACGTATAAATGAAAAGAACGCTATTGCGTACAGTCTTCTAAAGCTGTGATTTAATGAGGTGAAGTTTAATCACACTTTTGCAATTTTTTTAAAGTGATGTGTGGTAAAGAGGCGCTACTGAAGAAGATCGATGCATTCGCAAAATACCAACAAAGAATGACCCCTGTGTATAATCATTCTACATGATTGTTTCGGGTGGTGTAAATTCATAATTATACAAGTAAGTTGCACGTTATTATTAATTGCCTAACTTTCGTATTTTTTGAGTTCACACTTTTACGTACTCAATTTTGTTCCTTGTTTCATTGGGATAAAATTAAAATGTTTAGTTTCCTTGTTTCAAAATTATGTTCACCCTAGTATAGTTTCAAGGAGACTCGGGAAAAAAAACCAGACTATTACAGTATTTTATTAAGTTTGGAAAGGAGACAATCGAAAACAAATTTATTTCAGTGCTAACCATCGAAGTTGGTCAGAAGGTTGCTAGTACCTCCTGGGGTTGCAGTGCTCAAACCCTACGATCAACTGTTTTGGCACTGTCATACTCTGTCGCTGAATACTGTTGTCCAACTTGGATGAATAGTGTTCACACTAAGAAAATAGATGTGCAACTCAACCCGACATTGCGACTTATGACGGGTTGCATACATTGTACTCAAACTGCTTGGCTACCTGTTTTAAGTAACATCCAACCTCCAGCCCTACGTAGATCAGATGCTCTCCTGAAGATCTGGAGGAACATTCAGAAGTACCCCCAGCTACCCATACACAGCGATACATCAACAGCGTTTGAAGTCAAGAAAAGCATCTTGTAAAACTGCACATCTTGATGTCACCAACTCTGACATCAATGAAGCATGGAAAAGCTACTGGGAGGAATCGTCAGTGGTCAACGATCATCTGGTTGAGAACCCTTCAATGCGAGTTCCAGGTTTCACACTCCCCAGACGCCAGTGGAGAATCATAAACCGCATCCGAACAGGATGAGGTAATTGCGGATATCTACAGCACAAATGGGGCTGGGTAACATCTCCCGAGTGAGACTGTGGAGCTGCCCTAGAAACAATAAACCATATCGTAGGTGAATGTCCGAAACGAGCCTTTGGGGGATCAATAAATGACATCCACCAGGCATTACCTTAAGGGCTCAAGTGAATCACCTGTTTGGACTTAGAATTCTAAAAACTTGGTTAATGTATACATTATTTTAACACTGTACATATGATCGTGTACATACATTATCCTTGTCATACCTATCTTACAATGTATAAAATTACAACTATGTACTCGAACCAAGCTCTGTATCGTCATTCGATAAATAATAAATTCGAAGTTGGTGTTAGTTATGAATGGTAGTTAGGATCGTATTATTCTTGAAGTGCAGGGACCCGGACGACTGTGACAACAATGTCTATGAAGCGGAGACCGCGTAATCTGTCTGATACTGCATTTAACCAGCAAACTGATCGACAACAGATCACTGTGCGAGTCGACTGTGGTACACAGTTGGCGGGAGTCTCGAATCTCGAAGCTGGCCCATGGGTTCGGAGAGGACGAACGAAGCCGAGCGAAGCCGAGAGCAGCCGAAGCTGTCGGCGGCTGGGCGGGGTCGCGGCGCGCTTCGATTTCCGAAGTCGGCTTACGCTTGCATGAGTTCGCTCCAGTTGTTTCCTTTTAATGTGAGCGCGCCAGGCACTTGCTTCCCCCGCCCCACCAGTGCTTTCCGCAAGTGCTCTCTGCAGATGAATTTTTCTATCGCCTGGCGGTGTTTCCCGCCCATTGGACAGGACCGAAATAACCGGCGCCACCTCACTCCACTGCTGTTCCTACGGGCGTTATGTAATCAAAGTATAAATTTTACATCATTATCAGTATCAGAGAACACAAACTTGTTTCCCGTCCGTCACACACACAAACTGAATGTGGTGTTTTAAACAATATAAACTACAAGACGATAATATAAATGTCTCATTCAGTTCCTTTGTACTTGATTTGAAGGTCAGTGCCCATACATAAATAACTCGATATCAGAACGCTGTATTCGCAAAAATTGACCCTTAAGTTTCTGCCTTGCTAAACAGGGCGTCCTGAAAAGTAAAGTCTCAGAATTTCTTTATTCTGCTCTCATTATTATACGAAATCTGCAAATTCCGAAACATTTCCCGCCTACAGTGTGTTGGAGATAAATGCGGTTGGCATCCCTGAGCACGCACGTATTGATTGTGTAACTGCTGGAAATATCATTACTGTATGTCTGTTAGTTACTGTGAGTTGTGATATTGAGTAGAACGCTGTGCTACACAGTTTGCGAATTCCGAGATGGTATAGTTACAGGAGCAACGCGTTTGATTTAAAACCTCCTCACACACACACACACACACACACACACACACACACCAAATTAAGCTGGAAGTCAACTGTGATGAGTACTTTAAGCCGTAATCATTTTTATGAATGGTTCATGCGGTTTAAAAACGGTCTAATGGAATTTAAAGGTAAACTTTGTTCAGGACGTCCTTCTACGAACACAGACGACACTCAAGTCATCTACGTTAACGAAATTGTGCCTGCCAATCGAAGAGTGCCTGACGGAGATATTAGAGAAGAATGTAAAAATTTCCGTTGGATCATGTTATGAAATGTAATACATCGTGTTGCCGCTAATTTCTTCTCGCGGATTATGAGTCAACCCCAGAAAGGTTGCTCCACAGTTCCTTCAAATTCAAATTTTTGTAAAGCTGTGGTACCTAACAGCAGTGGCCATCGGTCCCTTAACTTACAAACCACTTGAACTAAGTAATGCTAAGGACGACAAACACATACGCATCCCCGAGGGAGGACTCGAACCTCGGACGGGGAACGGCCGCACACTCCGCTGAAATGCGCCTTAGCACGCACGGCTATTCCCGCGCGGCTTTCGGTTTCTGAAGAGCTTTTAGATCGCGCAAATGTGAGATATTCCGTAAGAAAATCATAATTAGTTGGGAGACGTGTTGAAAAAAAAATATTGATATTGAACTCCACAGTAGCAATATCTTCGTGCACTCATCGATAATCAGTTCCGTGCGCTCATATTCATCAACATGATAAAGCATGCCTGGTAGAAAGCTACATTTCCAGTTGCATGTGATGCTTTCGAGGGTCCTGACAGTGTTGTTTGAAATGCGGAAGAATCAAGTTTCTCTACACCCAACTGCAGATCTGCGAATTTATCTAGTGCTCATGTCAGTTGCATTAGTGTTTAACACGTTTGTGTACCAAAACACACAAATCTGCTTCATAATAGGTACATATAGATAAATGGAATAAGTAAATAATTTAATTATGATAATAATTCTCACACAGGAAAGAAAAATCGTTAGGAAAATTATTGGACCAAAAATTACAGACGAAGGCTATAGACTTCACTCCAAGGATACGACAGAGAAGTTCTAACATCGCAGCAGACATTAGAAAGAGGCGACTAAAATTTTTATGGACACATCAGCAGACTTCCACAGACCAGACTCACCGACAGAATCCTCAGTTACATCCATGGTCTCAAGACCACTACACCCTGCATGATAAAAGTCAAAATTGATCTGGAAAGGGCACTTATAGATTCAGAAGACATCATAGACAGTCATCTTTAGACACAAGGTGTACAAGTGGGAAGCGATGTCAGAGAAAACAGCACCTAAAGTCCAATGGCCAAAGTGGTCTCAAGATAGGAAGAGAGGCCTTTAGTGAAAAGAATGAAGGAATACTGGAAGAACAGGCAGAACAAGTAGTCATGAATGTCTCGCGTGGTCTGATAAAAGGCCTCTAACGTGTTTATTTAATAATAATGATGATGATGATGATGATGATGATGATGATGATGATGATGATGATGATTCCAAAATTCCTCTGGCTGTGACAAGAGCCAGTTCTATGTTGTGTTCTTCACTTCGTCGTCAGAGTTGAAGCGCTTCCCTTTGAGGTGCTTTTTTAGCGGACCAAACAGATGGAAGCCAGATGTCCGAGCTGTACGGCGGATGCTCAACCTGCTCCCACTTGAACTTGTCCAGTACACTTTGTGTGACCCTGGAGACGTGTGGACGCGCGTTATCATGCAGCAGAATAACTTCCTGCGTTAGCAGCCCTGGCCGTTTGCTATATATAGCCTTCCGTAGACTACGGGGTGTCTCTCAGTACACGCCCATGTTAATGGTATATCCCTACTCGAGGAATTCGCTGAGTGTCGGACCTCGGACTTCGGAATAGACGGAGAGCATCACCTTGCCTGTTCAGGGCAGAGCCTTGAATCACTTAGGGGGAAGTGACGACGCATGCTTCGTGTCTCTAGATGTCGCACTAGGTTATCCCAAAGCGGCAACTTCAACCGGTTTGGTTGTCAAGACGTTTCGCACGTTTTTATTTGAACACCCCTGGCACCCTGCGTCCTTCTCGTTGGCCTCGAACTTCACCCAATAACAGAGCGATTCTATTATGCGACCAAATATAAAAATTTAATGACTTTATAATCATTTATTAAACAAAAGTATCAAACGTTTTGAGAAAATTGCGGACCAAATTTTAACATGGGAAAATAGTCGATTGTAAAATCTAGTCTTTTTCAGACGACCTGTAAACTTCGATCTCTTATATTTCAAAGATGTAAATATAAGGAACGGCATTGAATTAAAATTTGTGCTGTGGCCGGGATTCGAACCCTGGACCTTACACTTACTAGGTAGGCGCTTTAGACCACTTTTTTGCGTTGCAGCCAAAGCGACTACACGGACTGTCTTAAAGCACGTCTCCCTCCGCACTACATACTTTAATTCTGCCTCAATGTTCCCGGCCACAGCACAAATTTCAATTCAATGCCTCTCCTTATCTTTAATACCTTTGGTATAACGAGACAATGTTGTATCAAGGAAAATGTATTATGATACCTTATATTTCAGTTAAGAGGTTAGCAAAATGATCCTTGTAGCCTTGGAGACTGTCTGTTGAAATATGAGTAGCACCCGAGAGAGGCTGGCTCGCAGCTGACGGAAGTGTGCGCACAAAGTGTGTCCCTGAGCGTACAGAGACGCCCGTGCTCTGTGCCAGAGTCTGCTGCTATCGCCGCTGCTACTGTTCTCTCGATATCTTGCGATAACAACTGCTTCATCTCAGAGTGACGCATTCTTTGCTGTCACTGACCTTCGTGTCGATACGATGTGCAAACACGAACACGTATTTTCATTATATGACTTATTATTTATTCGTGTTTGACCCCCAGAGGGCTCATTGTTCTTTCGCGAGTACGTACATGGCGAGCACGGGGCCCCGAGCTAATGCAGTCTTCCTTCCTTCTTTTCTCCCTGGACTGCATTTGCTTCCCCTCCTCTCCTTTCCTATCCTCACTCCTTCCCCTCCCCACCGGTGGACTGATAACCTTAGTAGTTTAGTCCTCCTATCCCAAACAAACAAAAATGTTCAAATGTTTAAGCTTAAGGGATTTAACTACGGGGTCATCAGTCCCTAAACTTACAAACCACTTATGAACTAGCTAATACTAAGGACGACACAAATATCCATGCCATAGGGGGGGATTCGAACCCCCGACCGTAGTGGCCCTGCAGACCGTGACTGAAGCGCCTCAGTCCCCTCGGCCACCGCGGCCGGCCCAAACAAACAAACAACCCAACCCTCCCTATTCGTGTTTGACATGACCTGGTGGGCTGAAGCGCGCGGAAACCTTACGGGATGAAATGTACTAGGTCTGTTCTCACCGATTAATGTACACTGTAAACACGTAAGACGATGTACAGAGTTGTTTCAGCATTAATAGGGTCTCGAAATTTCTAGTTTAATAGGTGCGTCTGAAAAATTTGGTGAATGGTCTCAGGAAATTTAGTATACAGTAGTTACAAACAAAATACCTTTAGTTGCCTTCAGAGTAATCTCCATTGACTACAGTACACTGCTGACATCTGTTGTACAGCTATGGAAACAGTCAGCAAATGCTTCTTGTGGAATGAAAAAAAAAAAAGACAACTCTCCGGAGTCATCAGTCCCTAAACTTAAAAGCTACTTATGAACTAATTTATACTAAAGACAACACAAACATCAAAGTCCGAAGGAGGATACGAACCCCCGACGGGGAACGGCCTCTCCGCTGCGGCCGCAGCCTCTGACACACACTTTTACCCACTGCTTCAACACCATACACTTGCACTAATATCCCATGCCTCTCCGTCGCCGCTTTGCCTAATTTGAAGCAAAAATTTGCTGTTAACGCGTTGATCCATTTCCAAATGACACGTGTTCTTACACTGACCCTATTAGCTGGGTCGCAGCGTGTGCCTCTGCTTCACTGAAGTGCTTTGCCCGTTTGGGGGCGTTTGTTGACATGTCCCTCAATGTGTATGCGCAGGCACCTCATCCCCGCTATCGCCGTTTTTAAAATATGGGACCATTGACGGAACTTTCCAGACGCACCTTGTACACAGGTCTTAATAATAAGCAGATAAGAAATTCAGGAACACCTTCATTGTTTCGTTACCTAATCTAATTCCTTCAGCATCGCCTGATTTTCTAAGACCGCATTCCATTATTTTTGTTTTGCTCTTGTTAATGTTCATTTTATACGCTTTCTTCAACACACTGTCCATTCCATTCAACTGCTCTTCCAGGTCCTTTGCTGTCTCTGACAGAATTACAATGTCATCAGCAAAACGCAATGTTTTTATTTCTTCCCCCTGAACTTTAATCCCTATTCCAAATTTTTCCTTGCTTTCGTATAAGTCTCAAAATGTAACAAGAAAAGTCAAGAAATCCGCGCTAAACGGAGATTCATTGCGGCGTGATCTGTTGGCGAAGTTTCAATCACCGACGTTTACTTCTGAATGTGAAAATATTTTGCTAGCATCCACCTACTTAGGGAGACATGACCATCCCAATAAAATAAGAGAAATCAGATCGAATACGGAAACATTTAGGTGTTCTTTCTTCCCGCGCGCTATTGGAGAATGGAACGGTAGAGAAAAATTATGAAAGTGGTTAATAACCCTCTGCCAGGCACTTAAATGTGATTTGCAGAGTATCTATGTAGATGTAGATTTACCACCAGACTTACTTCTCCTGCGCCAGTCGTGAGTGGAACAGTGTGTGGTGGCTTCAGATGGCGATGCCAGTAGTATTCTCCCCTACACACCGTTGGTTGGCTTGTGGAGTATGGATGTAGATGAATCGCGGCGCGCTTTTTATGTACAGTGTAAAGTGCCATGTTACTCCCTAGACACAGTAATGGCCAATATAGTGCAAGGTATAACATTTTGTGGTACCCCCACATTTAGTCAGAAACTGGCGATAAACATTTGTAATAGTCTTCACTTGACTGTGCACATAGTTGCATGTGTAAACGAAACATAAATAAATTCAACGAGAAAGTTGAAAATTTGTGCTGGACCGGGATTCGAACCCGGATTTCCCACTTCGGGCCAGCGGTCGCCTTAAGCAATTAGGCTATCCAGGGAAGCTTCCCTTCCAACCCAAATTCTCACCTTCTAGCCCCCCTGCCCATTAATCCCTCTTGCTCGCAGCCTATACTGGATTCCCGCCAGGGCTCGAGCGTTTGAATGCGTCCGCATTGAAATAGTCAATTACCTGTTGGTGGCATTCATGTCCGAAAGAAGACACCATATCAGTAATTGTGAAATATGTCACCAACAGGTAATTTTGCTGGCAAATATTTTTCTTGCTTATATTTCAGAACTTCTGCGACATGTTATAAACAGCCCCTCCTGAATGGAAAATATAAAATTTGATATTTTTTACATAAATGTGAAACACAGCAACGAATGAAGTAATATTTTTATATAGAATGTGTTGTAAGTCGCTGTTTATTTGTAACTAACTTCGGCATCCTGTTATCGACCCAAAGGAAATTTTTAAAAGTATTTGGAGGCCCTCATTTACCTTCAACGTTTCGACATCACCGGCTAATTTAGCGCCCATTATCGCCAGACCCTGAAACACGTATCTGACTCTGCCAGCAGCTCTGTCTCCACGTACGGTATTTCAACGTAACACCAAAAATGTTGTTGTTGTTAGGTTGTTTAAGGGGGACTAAACTACAATGCTCATCAGTCCCCCTACACCAAAAATATTACAATGTATACAGAGTTGTAAATAGTCTGCACGGAGAAAGAGTAGTACGTAATTGCAAAAACTGAAGTGTGCTCTTGATCATGTACTGCAAAGAAACCCCGTGTGTTTCTTTGACATTGCGTCTCACTTGTACAGAATCACTCGAAAACTGACAAACGTAATAAAACTAAAAAGACGCATCCAAAAGTTCTGATTTTCCGAGAAACGTATTTTAAGAACTATCCCGTTGAAAATTCACTGAAAACTGTTGCACTTCATATCTTCGAGTTTAGAAAAGACTGGCAATTCTGTTCGAGAATCAGTTAAGTTCACAGCGACATTACAAAGCACGTGATAATGTGCACGAAATCCAAATCGTTGGCGAAAATTATCAGCTCATACGTTGTTTAGTATATTTAATTTTTCCCTCAGAGGTATAGACCAAAACACATTCCCTAACACAGTAAAAGATAGTGGGTAAAAATAAGTTAAATTTTCCACTAAATAAATGAGAAAAATAACTGCAAACGTAATACACGATCTTGATAAATGTTGTACTGCCTTTTTTTGTCTTAAATAATAAATAATTTTACATATAAGCATTGTTCTTAATACTAATAGCTAAAATTACGGCTACTCACTCATAAGTAATGTTGCTTTTGAATGAATGATTGCTAATGAACAAAATTGAAATAAAAATGTACTTCTCCTTTCGCATATCTAAGTTAATACACAGCCATTATTGGTGGTTTAAGGTTCTTTTCTTTGTGCGAGGCACTCTGAAAATGAAGAGCAATATTGGATACATGTTCACGTCATGTTAGGTCCCAAAAGTGAAAAGAAGAATGTATTGGAGTGACCGTCATGCACGTTTTTATTAGGATGCTAGAGCCAACTGTTAGAGGGCAGCAGTATTGAAAGCATCGCCGCGGACGTTAGTGGCAGCTAATCTGCTTGTCACGTGCCCTACGTCGTTCTATAGCGTCAGCACGTCCGTCTAAACAAGCGACCCGCCAAGCTGGGTTTTTAACCTGCGCAGAAACGCTAATAATAGGCCACCACATATTAATAAAAGAATTTTAAAAAATTAAAAAAAAAATGCCACGTCCAACTGCTACAAAATATTTAATAACATCCTGTTTTGACTTCTAACTAGCCCCGTCACTGTTATATTCACAACGTAAGTTTGCAGACTTTGGCGGAGTCCGAGCTCAGGTAGGGCACAGCACACATAGAAAACGTATCAGTCGTCTTAAATATGCAAAAATATTTAATCCTGGTTAGTACGGAAAAACAAACTTCATCATGTTAGCACGACACAAAACGCACTATAAATATTATTGTAACCTCACATGTTGTAACTAACGTACTTAGTTAATACCTAGTATTGGTTTAGAATTGCTTGCGAATACACAGAAGAATAGAATACGTGGAAGCTTCTGTTATAGAACAAAACCATTTAAAAATAAAACAATTCTTTACTAATTGAGAAAGTTTTGTGAATTGTCAAATATGATCCACTCAGAGAACTTAAGACTTTCAGAGTTGCAAAAAGGCTACGTCTCGGCATGGAAATAAACTAACATTACATCTGTCGCCGTGAAAGAAATGTGTTTTGGCACTTCATTATCGAAAGATTTCCTTCACTAGTAACGACTTACTGAAATACCTTCTGAAGGTAAAAAGAAACGGGGAGAGACTAGTTTAGTGTTTGAAAGAACTAACGGTTTCTCCCAAACATCGAAATGAAATTGTGCCACAGCTAGCATAGTGTGACCAGATACCCAAACTTAAAATACGGCGCACACATACGGGAACCGAAGATTGTGAAACCATATGTTGCCTTTACTTGCGGCGTCGTCAGCGTGATTGTTGTCCCTCCAAGCGAATACAATATAAAGGCCTTGATGTCGCTCATTAACGCAGATATGCACACACTAATGCACACGTGCAGTATAGTAAGAAAAAAAACAACAGTTGTTCCTTTCTCTCTCTCCCTTCCTCCCCGCAACCCGAAGTTAACGTGTCGTGTTTGGTGGATCTCGTATTTACATTTCCTTCTTTCTTTTCTAGTATTATATATTGTGTGTAGAAAGTATGACTTTTGAATATAAAAACCAAATAAGGTGGCGCAGTAAAAACAGATTGGAGTCGCATTAGGGAGAAAGGCGCTTCAAATCCATCTCCGGCCATCCAGATTTTGGTTTTCCGTGATTTCGGTAAAACATTTCAGGCCAATTCCGGGATGGTTCCTTTGAAAGGCCATTGCCGATTCCTTCCCCATCCTTACTTTTAAAAATCCGAGCTTGAGCTCCTTCTCTAATGACCATGCTACATTTTTCACACGTTTCACTACCTAAAAAAGTTCATCCTCACATCTTTCGTACAATTTTTTTTCATCAAACTCCGCTAAACATTTAAGGTTTTACTGAAGAGACTTCAAATGATGATATTTGAGCTAATCCCAGTTAAATGCTTTCAGGACGTAGAATGGGTAATTGACAGATTTTTTTTACAGTTGGAAAAGCTGCACGTGTCACCTGAAGGCGTTATGTCATAGCAACCAAAAAAATTCAAAAATCGTGCCTTATTCACATTGTATTATATCTTTTTTGTTGTTGTTGTTTATGGCCACATTTGTTCTCCATTTGGTTACGCCGCGGCGGAGCGGCCGAGGGCATTGAGGCGCTATGCTACGATACGCGAGGCCGTTTCCCGTCGGGGGTTCGAATTCCCCCCGGGCAGGGATGTTTGTGCCGTCTGTAGTATAAACTAGTCATAAGCAGTTTGTAAGTTTAGGGACTGATGACCCAGTAAAGTTCCATAAGCTCTACAAACATTTGAATTTAGTTACGCTGTACGTTGCATTAAAAAATAGTTCTTTCAAAATATGTGGGACGGTTAGTAAGGAACGGGACAACATACGTCCCGTATTTATTTTGTCGGGACAACAGGACACTTGTGCTAAATAAGGGACGATCCTGTGAAATACGGAACGTATGGTCACCTAAGCTAGCGTATCTGTTTGGTGAAACTCGGCAGGAAGGGGCAACAGCAAAGGCGATAACCGGTAACCGCAGCTGCCAAGGGCAGTAGCCTGTCGCCTGTCCTTCGGCCAACGGGAGCGTCCAGCTGTTTGCGGAAAGCGGCCTGCATTCATAGCCTACTGACACAGTCTCTAGCCTCGTCACATACAAGTAACACTATGCCTACCAGCACTAGTACACAGCCAATTGGTAGCACTTCATAACGTAACTAAATTCTGCGCGCCAAGTATGTTGCTGTAATAGGGGGCGTTACTGATTGTACGACGAGAGATGACGCACTACGTAGTTGGGTTTTAACGGTCAAAGATCATTTCAGAAACGGTAACATTTCCTAGAGATTACGATCACCTGAAGTTACACCACCAAATTAGAATACACGCTCCTGCCAAATATAAACTCGTAAAGAACTTACAAATTGGGTATTAATATACACAAATACAGTCATGAAAAACTTTGTGTCCATTCACATTCATGTAGAAGACGTGAGCTCCACTCTTCACACAAAACAATTTCTAAGACTGCTGAAATTGCTGCCACGAAAGTTGACAAATAAATGATAAGGTACAGGTAACAACCGACACATAATTTGCTTCCCCATTTGACAGAAAGATTCCAGCCGACATCCTGGTTCCGTGTGGTACCTCTGTCATTATGATACTATGCGTCATTAGTCTTAACAGAGCTCCAATAATAAAAGTGAACGCCTCGTGTCTTATGTGATTTCATTTGAAAATCCGAAGTAAGCCAGGTATGATAATTAAAAGTAGTTGTTGTGTTGTTATGCGGGTTATCCAGACAAATAACCTTTTTAGTTTGTGTGATGGATCGCAGTAGGGAATATAGAAAAATAACTCCAGGGACTGATGCAGGTGATTAGTACGTTTAGAGCTGTGGACTTGCGCACAATAGTTCGCGATCGGGAGCTCTCACTTCAGTTCGCGACTCTGCCGCCAACTAGTTCGCTCTTTTAGTAAACAGTTTGCGGATAATTTCTCGCGTTTAAGTTTAGAGTTATCTCTATATCTTGGCGTTATGGAATTTATTAGTCAGATATTGCAGAGTGTAGAATACTTCAAAACAGAAATTTTGTAGCACTGAACTATGTAATCTGGCAGGCAGACGCTCACCTCGAAATGGCTCATCAGAAGGAGGCAAACACGTGATTTTTAATTCTGCTGCGCGCCCTCTCGCTATTGACCGTCGGTCTTCGGAAAAGAATCCAACGAACTAAGAAGCCAGATACGTTTGGCATAATAGTTCGCGACCGATCGCGCATATTTTAGTTCGCAGCTCGGCCGCGAAGTAGGTCGCTCTTTTTAGTTCGTCCGCTCTTTTTGGCTTTTACTACCGCTACTAAAAGAGCTCTTTCTTTTGTTATGACAGCTTTTTTATATAATGATCAGTGTTGCCGAAGCGTGTGCTATTACCCGTATTTTTGGGCAATTTCTATGAAATTACACTGAGCTGCATGTCAGCTCGACGGTAACTGGTAGAAGCGAATCACGTGATTCTGCGCGCTCTCGCGTCCTGTCGCTGTTTCCCACCAGTCTTCGAAAAAGGAGCGGACGAACTAAGAGGCGAGGGATCTGCGAACTAGTTCCCGTAGTTCGCCTGTGGGAGCGCTCTCCCTAACTAGTTCATTCGCGAACTACACATGACTGATTCAGAACGTCGTTCTGTCTTGTAAACTAACGCAGGTAAGCAACATATGCTGTGCAGGCAATGACTTTGTCCACAATATTGTTCGGGAAATAAGGGTTGTTATTTCAATGAATCCACGCTGCAAAAACACATCACCTCCTGTTTCCCAAATGTGAGTGCCTTTCTGTAATACGTTTTTAGTGTATGATAAATATTAAACATGTTGACATTCGTTAGGAATTGTGACGAACGGGTGGAGAAGTTGTGCGTCATTAGTGATCATAACGGTGGACGGATGTTTTTGATGATTATTGTGATCTAAATTACATGGATACTCTGCAAGTCACATTGATGTGGATGGTAGAGGGTTTCTCGAACCACTTTCATATTTCTCTGTTGTTCCATTCTCTAATAGCTCGCGGGAAGAAGGAACACGTAAAACTTTCGGTTTTCTGTCTGATTTCTCTTATTATGATGATCATGTCTTCCTATGTAGGTGGGTGCTAATGATATATGTTCGCATTATGAAGAGAAAGTTAGTGAAATTCCGCAAATAGATGTCGCCGCAACACACAACGCCTTTCTTTTAATGGTCTCCACCCCAACTCGTGCATCATTTCCGTGACATTCTCTCCCCTATTTCGCGGTAGTAAAAAACGAGCTGCCCTTCTCTGAATTTTCTCTAAATCGTCCATCAGTCCCACCTGGTGTGGATCCCACGATGCGCAGCAATACTCCAAAACAGGACGCACATGTGTAGTGTAGGCAGTTTCTTTGGTAGAACTGTTGCATCTTCTAAGTGTTCTGCCAATGAAACGTAGTTTTTGGTTCGCCTTCCCTGCAATATTTTCTGTGTGTTCTTTCCAATTTAAGTAGTTCGTAATTGTTACTCCTAGGTATTTGTAGAGCTGATGGCCTGTAGGTTTGATTTATCGTGTAACTGAAATTTAACGGATTTCTTTTAGTGCTCATATGGATGAGATCATACTTATCATTATTAAGGGTCACTGCACCATGCAGATGTCTGAATCATTTTGCAGTTGCTTTTGATCTTCTGGTGCCATTACTAACCTATAAATGACAGCATCATCCGCGAACAGTCTTAAGAGAGCTGCTCAGATTGTCTGATGATGATGATGATGATGATGATGATGATGATGATATAACATTTATGCAATGATCGGACATACAAAATTGTCGAAAAAAATCGTGAAAATAAAATTTTAATATCATCTTAAGTCTGTGAAAATTTTCGCTGATTTCTCACAATATTTTAATGACTTTGCCGATAACGGGAGGGTTTCCGTAAGATCTGTATCGTGAGATTCATAACTTCTTTCTAAGAACCATAAAACTCGAGGAATAGTAGCTTTTATGGACTATTTATTAATTACGTTGCGGAAGAAATGGTACTGGATAGATTTGTCACTTCTTACGATAACCTAGACACAACCAGCAGCGCATGGTGTGTAGTTCTAATCGCCGGGCCCAATATTCCGAAAATAAAAGAATGCACTATACTGTCAAGCATGATTGTGACTGTCGTTTTGAACGCTAGATTAATCCTATATCTGTTACAGAGCGCGGAAACAAATTCCAGCGCCTACCGCGAGAAATTAATAAAACTTAAAAAACAAGGGACGCGGTGCGTTGACTACCGGCGTCGTTTTGCCGGGCAGAGCTTGGCCATCCTCTGCCCTACAGATACAAGGGCTGTTGTCTCAGGTACATCTAAGTCTATATGGGATACTCTGCAAATCACATTTAAGTGCCATCTTTGAACACTCGTTCTACAAATACTTAAAACCGATCTTGATTCTTCGTGTCTTTTCAGTCATCCAGCGGATTTTAGGATATAGAGCAGAGTGCGAAATTTCAGATATGAAACCACTAGCCCTTCTAACACCTTTGGTCGCCACTACCCCTTTATTTGAATATGATAAAGTATTCCCCCCCCCTTCCCCTCCTCGCTATTCCTCCCTGTCTCTCTCTTTGTGGAGTACGGAGTTAGTTTGACAGACAAACTGTTTGGTAATATATTTATACCTAACGCCATATCAAATTGTTTAATAGAATACTAAGGTTCGACATAAGCACAGGAAATATAAGGAGATATCAGTACCATAGTCCAGTACACCTTTCATTTATAATATGTATGGATGTAAAAAGGGATGTACTGTATTAGAAGGCCACATAAGTTGAAAGAATGCTTGTCTAATATACAAAAACTCAGTTTATTACAGATATTTTACCTTGTGTAAACAGAAAGAAAACTATAAACTCTTCGCAAATGTGCAGGTTTGACTTTTGGAGCAAGTTTGTTGAACACTTTGAAGTCAGTCAGAGAAAGGTTTGACGACAATCTGCTTTCTTAAACAAACGATTTCAAACTATCAACTCCGCCTCTCGAACACCTCATTGGTCAGTCAGATCTCGTCAGAAAGAATCAGAAGAGCCACTCGAATGCCTCAAACTGTTTCTGATCGTTTGGAGTGCCACTCGAACGACCCTAATGGCGAGCTGGCGACCGTAAATTCCGCACCCTGATACACTACGTTTACATGCAACACATCTTCCGGAAGACGAAAACTGATTTTCGCTGTTGTGTTTACATGGATGGCATAGCCTGAATCGGATTTCCTAGGTCACTTAACATGGCGGCTGGAAAACAGCTGATTCAGTTCTTTATTTAGTCTGCACAATCGCTATTTTTCTTTATTTAAATACACAGATTTATGTTCACTCTAATATTTATACTTTTATTTCACATTAGAAAACATCACTCTTTCCATATGTGCAGAAAATTTCTAACAAGTAAATACGATCTGACAAGCCAAGAACGCTTCAAAATCGGTTGCGTTTACATGGGCCCGAAAATTGATTGTGGAGCTGGAAAACCGCTTTAGAGACAGCGGATTTCCAGAATCGATTTTGGAGTGTTTACATCACCCCGTTTACAAGGGCTCCCAAAACCGGATTTCGTAAACCGATTTTCCAATTCCGCTTTTGGTTAGTCATGTAAACACTCCAAAATCGATTCTGGAAATCCGCTTCCCTAAAGCGGTTTTCCAATTCCACAATCGATTTTCGTGCCCATGTAAACGCTACCGTTTTTGAAGCGTTCTTGGCTTGTCAGATTGTGTTTTTTTGGTAAGAATTTTCGGCACATATGGACAGTGATATTTTCTAATGTGAAGTAAAAGTATAATATTAGAGTGAGCATGAATCTGTGTATTTAAAGGTAAAACAGTCAACAATCCGAAGATTGGTTTGAACACCACAGTGCTTTACTAGGCATGGTCCTGTTTGGGGGTGGTATGCCGTTGCCTTCCTCCGACCTTCGAACTGACTTACCCAGCCAGTTATAGGGGGACCTACAGTTTAACGTGGGTTCCGAACCACGGTGCTACTCGGTATTTTTCAGATGAGCAATACTGCCAGAGGTGAAAGAAGTGGAAAGTCACAGATAAAAATCCTGGGACCTGGCGGGGATCGAACCCGCGACCTTAGGATTTGTAGTCTGGCACTGTACCACTGTGCAACCGAGGCGAAGAAAAATATCGATTATGCTGACTAAATCGGGGACTGAATCAGCTGTTTTTCAGCCGCCATCTTAAGTGGATTAGGAAATCCGATTCAGGCTGTGCCATGTAAACACGACAGCGAAAAACGGTTTACGAAAATCGGTTTTCGTCTTCCGGAAGATGTGCTACATGTAAACGTAGTGCATGACCAACCAAAAGCGGAATTGGGAAATCGGTTTACGAAATCCGGTTTTGGGAGCCCATGTAAACGGGGTGATATAGAGGCTATGTCGATTAACTGCAGCAGTGACGTACGTTGTTGTTGTTGTGGTCTTCAGTCCGGAGACTGGTTTGATGCAGCTCTCCACAATACCCTATCCTGAGCAAGCCTCTTCACCTCCACATAAGAACGGCAACCTACATCTGTCTGAATCTGCTTACTGTATCCATCTCTTGGTCTTCCTCTGCGATTTTTACCCCACACACTTCCCTCTAATGCTAAATTCACAATTCCTTGATGTCTAAGAATGTGTCCCACAAATCTATCCCTTCTTTTAGTCAAGGTATGCCAGAAATTTCTTTTCTCCCCAATTCTGTTCAGTACCTCCTCATTAGTTACGCGATCCACCCACCTAATCTTCAGCATTCTTCTGTAGCACCATATTTCAAAAGCCTCAATCCTCTTCCTGCCCGCACTGTTTATCGTCCATGTCTCACTCCCATACAACGCAACACTCCATACAAATGCCCTCAGAAAGGACTTCCTTAGGCTTAAATCAATATTCGATGTTAACAAATTTCTCTTTTTCAAAAACGCTTTTCTACCCATTGCCATTCTGCATTTTATATCCTCTGTACTGCGACCATCATTTGTTATTTTACTGCCCATGTAACAAAACTCATCTACCTCCTTTATTGCTTCGTTACCTAATCTAATTCCTTCAGCATCACCTGATTTTCTTACACTGCACTCCATTACCCTAGTTTTGCTCTTGTTAATCTTCATCTTATATGCACCTTTCAGCACACTGTCCACTCCGTTCAATTGCTCTTCCAGGTCCTTTGCTGTATCTGACAGGACTACTATGTCGTCAGCAAAACGCAATGTTTTTAATTGTTCCCCCTGAACTTTTATTCCTTCTCCAAATTTCTCCTTGCTTTTCTTTATAGCTTGTTCAATGTACAAATTGAATAACATTGGAGAAAGGCTACAACCCTGTCTCACTCCCTTCCCAACCACTGCATCCCTTTCATGCCCTTCAACTCTGACAACCGCTGTCTGGTTTTTGTACAAGTTGTAAATAACCTTGCGCTCCCTATATTTTACTCCTGCTTGCTTCAGAACTTGAAAGAGTTTATTCCAATCAACATTGTCAAAAGCCTTCTCCAAATCTACAAAAGCTAGAAATGTAGGTTTGCCTTTTCTTAATCTATCTTCTAGGATAAGCCGTAAAGTGAGTATTGCCTCCCGAGTTCCTACATTTCTCCTGAACCCAAACTGATCTTCCCCGAGGTCGGCTTCTACCAGTTTTTCCATCCTTCTGTATATAATTCGTGTTAATATTTTGCAACCATGACTTATTAAACTGATGGTTCTGTAGTTTTCACACCTGTCTGCACCTGCTTTCTTTGGAATGGGGATTATAACATTTTTCTTAAAGTCTGAGGGTACTTCGCCTGTCTCATACATCTTACACACCAGGTGAAACAGGTTTGTCATGGCTGGTTCTCCCAGAGACTTCAGTAGCTCTGAGGGAATATCATCTACTCCAGGGGCCTTGTTTCGACTTAGGTCTTTCAGGGCTCTGTCAAATTCTTCTCTCAGTACAGTATCTCCTATTTCATCTTCATCTACATCCTCTTCCCTTCCTACAATATTGTCTCGAAGTTCATTTCCTTTGTAGAGCCCCTCTATATACTCTTTCCACCTTTCAGCTTTCCCTTCTTTGCTGAGAACTGGTTTTCCAATAGTGTCCTTGATATTCATAGAGCTGTTTTTCTTATCTCCAAATGTTTCTTTTATTTTCCTGTAGGCTGCATCTATTTTTCCCCTATTTATACATTCCTCTACATCCTTGCATTTGCCTTCTAGCCACTCCTGCTTAGCCATTTTGCACTTCCTGTCAATCTCATTTCTTAGTCGTCTGTACTCCATTTTGCCTGTTTCATTAACTGCATTTTTATATTTTCTCCTTTCATCGATTAAATTTAGTATCTCCTGTGATATCCAAGGATTTTTCGTAGGTCTTGCCTTCCTACCTATTTTGTCCTCTGCTACTTTCACTATTTCATCTCTCAATTTTACCCATTCCTCCTCTACTGTTTTATTTCCCCCCGTTTCTGTCAATTGTTGCCTAAAGCTCCCTCTGAAATTCTTAAGAACCTCAGGTTCCTTCAATTTATCCAGGTCCCATCTCCTTGTTTTCCTACCTTTTTGTAGTTTCTTCAGTTTCAGCCTACAGTTCATAACCAACAAGTTATGGTCGGAGTCTATATCTGCCCCTGGGTACGTCTTACACTGTAAAACCTGGTTCCGAAATCTATGTCTTACCATTATAAAATCTATCTGGTATCTCCCGGTGTCTCCTGGTCTCTTCCACGTATACAACCTTCCTTTGTGATTCTTGAACCAGGTGTTTGTTATAACTAAATTATGTTCCGTGCAAAATTCTACCAGGCGGCTTCCTCTTTCATTCCTTTTGCCCAGACCATATACACCTACTATCTTCCCTTCCCTTCCTTGTCCCACTACCGAATTCCAGTCTCCCATAACAATTAAGTTTTCCTCTCCCTTAATTGTCTGAATAATTTCCTTTAGCTCCTCATATATTTCTTCGATTTCCTCATCATCGGCAGAGCTAGTTGGCATATAAACCTGTACTACTGTTGTCGGTGTTGGCTTCGTATCTATCTTGACAATGATAATGCGATCACTGTGCTGACGTACGTAAGGTGTTACATTTCGGAATGAAGCGTCGTTGCGAGAGTTTGCGCGATCGGTATCTGCTGAAAGTGCAGCCGTCTGTCGGCGGCGGCAGTGGGCGGCCGCTGGCACTGTGCGTTCTGAATGACGCGGCTGGCGCGTGTGTAGCAGAGGCTTGGCGCGCGCCGTTCAGCCAGCAGACGAGCACGTGTCGCGCGAACTCCCGCCTGGCCGGATCCGCCGGCCCTCGAATAACGCTGGAACGCCGTCAAGTATTCCTGGCGCGCATGAGCCTGCAGCGCGGTATAAGCGGCCGATGTGACGCCCGTAGCCCCAGACGGCGCCCCCTCCCCTCCCCCCCGCCAGTGACGGCGTCGCAGCCGGAACTCACCGGCCAGCCAGTCTGGCGTGCCCAGCCAGCACTCCCTATAGAAGAAAGCCTGCGCACGACGTCACAACATGGCAGCGGTGAGAGGCTTAGAGTCCGCTGAAGGATTGTAAACATTAGCAGTGCACGCTGTTTATAGTGCATTCTTTCGTTCAAGAGTGTATTTATTACTTAAGTTTGTGTTGTGTACGGTGTGGCCGCTACGCTGGACGATTTGTGTATGAGAGAATAACGTGTGATCTGTTTTACTGACAAAATACCGTTTCGCTGTTCTGTGCCGAAATGCAGAGGAAATTACGACTGTGGCCCAAAAGTTACCGTCTTTAAACGTCCGGAGAAGAATACGCTAATGGGAGTGGTTACGTAAATAAAATGAATCCCATTATCCAACCGTAAACAGTCATGACTTAAATCTCTCTTATAAGGTTAAACAAAAAGGAAAACTTACTCATTAACTTGAAGAAGGACCCAAGTTATCCCGGGAATTCTTGATAACCATTTCTTCTTCTCCGGACGTTTAAAAACGGTAACTTTTGGGCCACAGTGGTAATTTCCTCTACATTTCGGCACAGAACAACGAAACGGCATTTTGTCAGTAAAAAGAGATCACACTTTGTTCTCTCTCACACAAATCGTCCAGCGTAGCGGCCACACCGTACACAAAACCAATTTACGTAATAAATACACTCCTGAACGGAAGAATGCACTATAAAGAGCGTGCACTGATAATATTTACAACCTTTCAGAGGACTCTAAGCCTCTCACCGCCGCCATGTTGTGACGTCGTGAGCAGGCTTTTTTCTATAGGGGGTGCTGGCCCAGCGCCCGTCTCATTCGCCGCCTCTCCCACACAAGTAGAGCACTTACTGGTGCACACGACATTACTATTATGAAACTTCTTGGCAGATTAAAATTGTGTGCCGGAACCGGGACTCGAACCTGGGACCTTTGCCTTTGGTGGGCAAGCGCTCTAACTACTGAGCTATCCCGACACGACTCACGCCTCTTTACTTCCGCCTGTACCACGCCTCCTACTTTCCAAACGTCACAGAAGCTCTCCTGCGAACCATGCAAGACTAGCACTCCTGGAAGAAAAGATGTGGTGGAGACGTGGCTTAACCACAGCCTATAGGGTGTATCGGGATTGCTCAGTCGGTAGAGCGCATGCCCGCGAAAGGCAAAGGTCCCAGGTTCGAGTCACGGTTGCGGCACACAATTTTAATCTTCCACGAAGTTTCATATCAGCGCACACTCCGCTGCAGAGTGAAAAGTCTCATTCTAGACATTACTGTTATCTTTCCCGCCAAGTCCTGCATCCGAAACGCTTTTTATTCCCATCTGCAGACATTAAAATTCTGAGGTTCCCGATCCATGGGCCGCATGGTACTTGCGAGCCATCGGCAGTATGGATCGGAGCCGCAAATGATCGCCGAGAGTGGAAGATAGGGTAAAAACTACCGGTTACTATTGTTAATAATAAATGATCTAAATGTTCAAATGTTTGTAAATCTATCGGACCAAACTGCGTCGTCATCAGTCCGTAGCTTACAAACTACTTAAACCTAGGTAAACTAACCTAAGGACAACAGACACACACACACACCCATGCCCCAGGGAGGACTCGAACCTCCACGGCGAGCAACCGCGCGCTCCGCAGTGAGACGCTTTAGACCGCTCGGCTACTCCACCGCGGCAATAAATGATGTACTCTCTTCTGCAAGAAGGAAGTAAGTACCAAGACTAAGTTAGCAGTGCACCGCTCTATCTTTCGACCAACTTTGTTGTATGGGAGTGAAAGTTGGGTGGATACAGGTTACCTTATTCATAAGGTAGAGGTTACAGACATGCAAGAATGACTGCAGGTACTAATAGATGGGAACAATGGCGGGAGGGTGTTCAAAAATGTTTGTAGAGCTTATGGGATTTAATTGCGGGGTCATCAGCCGCTAAGCTTACAAACTACTTATGAACTAGCTAATACTAAGGACGGCACAAATATCTATGCCCGAGGGGGGATTCGAACCCCCGACCGTAGTGGCCGTGCAGACCGTGACTGGAGCCACAGACAAATATCTGTGCTCCCGGCGACACCCGCTGACAAAAGACAGCTCCTGCCCAGGTAAAACCTTTTTTTCTGGTCTGTCTCAGCGGTTTGCGGCTTTCTTCCGCGGTGGACGCGAGCCAAACGACACAGTTGTGTATCCATCATGTTTTCCTCCATCCGCGTTCGACTCCACGCCGCTGCAATTTCGGGCACCGAGTCATCGCCACCCTTGTGCCGTCGTCACTATTACGTTTGTACCAAAGCGGTTCTACCGCGCTGAGCCGTTTTAAGGACTTATTGTTTGCGTAACCTAAGTGATGTTTAGGTCTTATTACGTTAACATGCAAAAAAAATGTTCAAATGTTTGTTAAGCTTATGGGACTTAACTACGGGGTCATCAGTCCCTAAACTTACAAACTACTTATGAACTACTTACGAACTAGGACGCCACAAATATCCATGCCCGAGGGGGATTCGAACCCCCGACCGTAGTGGCTGTGCTGACCGTGACTGGAGCGCCTCAGCCACCTCGGCCACCGCGGCCGGCGTTAACATGCATTCTTCTAGTGTTGTTAACTTGACGGTATTACTGATAGTTGATATATACGTAAACGCTGATTTGTTGTTACGTTTCTTTTATAAAAGACTTTTTATACATTATCAGTGGAGGTTAAATAGGGATGTTGTTTCCATGTTTTCGTGCATTAATACATTAATTGCGTATGATAAGTTCCATCACATTATATCAAGTTTGTAACCATTCAAATCATAGAGCGCCCAGGATAAACAAATAATATTCTAGCAGAGTAAAAGCTGCACTTTCTAATGATGTAATTTAAACTAAATTCAGAGGTGCCGTATTTGGAGATATTTGCCGCCAAACTTGGTCAAAGTTTGGGTTCTGTTTTTGGAGGCAACTTTCTGGATCATTATCTCGACAACTATGGAAACACAATGTTACCATTGTTACACTCGCTTGCCAGGCAGAACCTGTATATAAGGGCGGAATATCAAGGTGTACAACGGATAGTAAGGGACTGCCGAAGTCGGCCTTAAATCGGGTCACGAAATTTTCGACTGCCTTTGGGGGGAAAAAAAAAGAAAAAAATTAAAAATGAACTACGATGATATATTTTCAATTCTCTGCACAAAAATGATCTAGAAACTCCGATTTGAAAATGCGAAGTAAGTTAGCTGCTGAGAAATGAAAGGACAAACTTAGCCAAAAGTTCCTCAGGCACACGCGCGACGCATGACACCCTTCCACAAAAACGGCCCTGAAGCCTCTACCACTTCAGATATCGGCCTAAAATTTTGTATAACATCCTTAAGACTTTCAACGACATTCTGGTAAAATTTGAAGAAAAAAAATTACAGTTGGTCGAGCTTCAACATTTTAAAAAATTTGGTCAGTTGACGTGGAATGACCTGATTGTATTTTAAGCTTTATTTTTAATTCAATTTTATATAAATATAGTAAATGGGTGCGCTTCGGTTGCACAGTGGTAGAGTGCCAGACTACAAATCCAGAGGTCGCGGGTTCGATCCCCGCTAGGTCCTAGGATTTTTATCTGACACTTTCCACTTCTTTCATCTCTGGCAGTATCGCTCATGTGAAAAATACCGAGTAGCACCGTGGTTCGGAACCCACGTTAAACTGTAGGTCCCCCTATAACTGGCTGGGTAAATCAGTTCGAAGGTCGGAGGAAGGCAACGGCATACCACCTCCAAACAGGACCATGCCTAGTAAAGCACTGTGGTGTTCAAACCAATCTTCGGATTGCTGACTGCTTTACCTTATAGTAAATGGCTGCAATTAACATAATACCTGTACTTATAAAACAGTGTATATGACTGTATAACCTGTTTAGAGTTTCGAGGTAACAGGTCTAAATATTGTGACCAATGGAAAATTGAAGAAGGTAGAGAGAGTGAGAGAGAGAGAGAACCCTTCAGGAATATAATTCGTCAACGTCAGCGAGCACAGAATGAAGTAAGATTTGAAATCCCCACCTCTATTCTTTAATATCAGTCAAAGGAAACTGGTGGAATCTCTTAGTCGAAACCTTTTTTTTAATGTTAAAAATTTCCAATGCAGTGTGCCATCATGTGTAGGTGTAAATCCCTACAGACTGTGATACAGGCAGACTGCTCATGGTGTAAACGCCTAATATGCGACATCCTGATCGCAGTTTATCATATTGGTAGTTTCTTGAACACTGTAATTCACAAGGACAACGACGTCGTTCTTGCTAGTTTCTAGGTGAGTGCTAGGTGTTGGCGACAGAGATGGAGGATTTAATGAATTTACTGTTAACGGTGTATATATTTCAATCCGTGGTGGAAGTTGGAAGTTTGCTGAATGCAGTAAATGTGTGTGTCCACCCTTGACCTTTATTAGTTTCAACTCTTCGAGAGAGCCATTAAATGAGGTGTCTGAGCATTTGCGGAAGAATGGCAGCCCATTATTTAAGAGCCGAAGAATGTTAGAGAAGCTAGTGTTATGCAGATGCTCCTTTCCTTACAGTACCTTTCCTGTGTGCAGTACACAATGTTGTGAAGTGTGTTAGTATCGTTTCGCATTGAGCGTTTTCTTAAGCGCAATAATGTCACTAGAAACCAACCACGAAAATCACTCTCTAATTATGTCACTTCACCTCCTCTTTAAATGTCTTTTAGCTACTCATGTTTGCAGGTAAAGTGTTGTCCAGGCTTTCATCTAACCGATATTCTTCTTTCGCAATGCGAAGCACTACAGCGTGATTTATCATATCTCAAAATAAAGGCCAATGCCGTCGCAGTTTAACTGTTTGAAATGTCGTTAAGCATTAGGAATAGAAATATCTGGCTTATAATGTGATGCTTGGGCACTTTACTCCATTGCTTTTTCTGGTAGCGTTTTCGAGCCTAATGTTTCATGCTTTTTACAACCACCTTTACAGTGGACGGTGGCCTCCGTGCGTTAGTTAATTAGGTCTGCCAGGACTTTTAGCTGCGGCCGTTCCTTCGCGTTTCCGCTCTATAGTGGCGTCTTCAATGAGGGAGGGGAAGGGCGGACAGGGGTCCAACCCCCGTGAGGCATGTCTACGAAGCTGCTGTCGCCCCCCTCTCATTTGGTTACTAACAATGCAACCAGTGTTAAAACTATGCTACGTTAAAACTGCTTGAAAGTTCAGTTGAAAATATTTTGGAGGACTTAAGCTACCAACCACCCAGCAGAATAATTTATATACACCCCTGCCACTCCACGATTACATCACGAACAGTCGACTTGGGCAGCTTTACAAAGGTTGAAATCTTACATCTTATAAAATAGGCTGTATGTGTGTTTGTATGTATGTATGTTCCACATCTCCTAAACTACTGGACCGATTTCAACCAAACTTGGTACACATGTTCGTTAATATCAGGCAACAATCGCTGTTGGGGTAAGAATCACCTACGACACATACGTAAAGAGATATAACGTCATAAACAATGAGATGCGCGAAAAACAGCTGCATCAAACGACAATGTTGCATATTCTACCAAATTTGGTACACATATTTCGTATATGAGGTAACAATTGCTGTAGGAGTATGAACCGCGAAAGACACATGGTTCAGGAGATGTAACGTCATGAACAATAGGAATCGCAAAAAAACTGCTACATAATGCGATGAGACTTCACAAATACACTACACGAGAATGACAGTACTTGGCGACTTTCAACAAACTTTTTCCGCTGTTAATGGAGCAAAACTATGGCAATCGGTATAACGTTACAATTTATAAGTTCTACACTACCAATTGCACTCGCAGGAAATTTTGCTGTCAGAATACACACTTCAAGCTGAATGTACGTTCGAAATTGTATCACAATACGACACGTAGTTCATGAGATATGAGGACGTAAAGATTAACGTTCATAGAAAACCGCCCTATCATGCATCACGTTTTAATCTATTACTTCTTTACTACTAATTATATTCCCAAGAGATTTTACAGACATATAGCCCTTATATAAATGAATATATACATGAAATTGGCATGAATAAATACATAAATACCCGGACAACGCCGGGTTTTCAGCTAGTATTCTGATAAATCTGTTTCTCAAGCAGTATTCAGTGAAATCCTGGTCGAACCTTTCTGCTTTTACTGACTACATGCACTCTCTGCCCTTTTACAGTGACGAACGTGATTCTCGTGGCACCTAATGGCCAATTACGGACTACACAGGGATTGATCGGATACTGTATAATACTGTATCGGGGATCAAAGCGAACCTGGTGACCCTTGTTTTAGTATGCGTGTAATAGCGTAGTGGCGCAGAAAATTAAGTTATTTCGGACAGAAATAGTTTGTTGTTAAATTTTCGGATTATAAGATTATGTAATTTGTCGTGAGTGCCGCAATCATTACAAGCGCTTTGATCCCGATCGCGCCCGCGACAGAGATTTCACACAACATTGCGACCTCTCCCAGGACGAAACAAAGAAGCGTTTCTTATACTCGAGTGAGAGGTGGACTACGAGGTCCTCATAATTGTCACTTAAAATACTGCACGGTAAATACATAGAATAAAAGAGAAGAGTAAATCTGCAATACTACAGTAGATATCGATATGAAAAGAGAAACAGGAAACGAGCTAGATATCGCCCACCTTAACTTGCACTGATAACTGAAGATAAATCCTCATGATTGGTATAATTCATGTAAGTTTAATGGAGTAACATGATTGAACAACATACCCCTTTTTGTCAACTTTGATGGAGCAGCAGGTTATAATACAGAGAGAAGCATAACGCCACGAAAAAGGCTGGCAGGTTTATTGAAATTTCTCGTGAACGAAAGAGTCACTGAAGATATACTGATTTATGCACACCTACATTAGGCGGAAGGGAGGAGTTTAGTGTCCCTTCGACAACTCCATCGTTAATGTAGACGCAGCGCAGTACGAGATAGGTGTTTCTTTGTGACAAGGGTGTTTTGTATTTTTAAAAGTATTATAGTAACTGGTAAAGTTTTTCGAAAGAAGATTAAGCATGAAGGTGCTGCCTATCGCCTTTCGTCTCAGACAGGAATTTTCACTCACCTGCTGATCTGCTGTCCTTGGACCGTAAAGCCGTCGGACTTCTTCTCTTGGCAGGTGTTTCGTCGCCTTATTGAACATTCATTAATTGAAAAGAGGACACTAGGAAACTTACAGAACAAATAGGCAGATTTGTGGTGAAATTTGTATTCACAAAGATATGACGAAATTGAGGTAGCCTGTTGCATGTTTAATATTGTAACAATTACGACCATTTTGCCACGAAACCACCTTGCTGTAAGACATTATTAACAATAGTCAAGAAATAAGCACATTTTATACAAATACATTTGCAGTCCCTAGAGATAGCGGAGAGTGGTTGAATCAGAGAGAAATGTTGCTAGCCACGCAGTCTTAGTACTATAACCAGAGCAGGGGCCAAACGGCCAAGCTTACCTCACTGTAAACTGAATGGTAAGTGTACCGGATGCATATAGGTGCATATATTTTAGAGATTTACATCTCCTCAGTTACATGGTAGCAAGAACAGCAGAAGATATTTGCATAGCTGCGGATTTATCGACATATTTACGGAGTTACGGGAAGTTCGTGAAAAATTACGGAAACTAGACATTGTACGACCTGATGTGTTTTAAGAAAATCGGAGTAGTTACTATCTAAATTTTGGTAATAGCCGATAAAAGTTTTATATAAATAATTTATTTCATTCCTGAGTACGTAGCAAAGCTGTAGGAAATGTTAAAGATAGCATTTCCGTTGGAACAAATCTGGATCAAATCCCGCCTATAATCACCTACACACCTACCAAATGCACGCTCACACACCCAAGATCTATGTAAATTCTATGGTCTGTAATGAGTATAATGTCTTTGGTTCAAGCTGAACAGCCCACGTGTTTTACCGGGTGGCGGAAGTTAGCCAGTTAGTTTCCGAAGAGAAAAGCTTTTACTGGCTTTTCTCGCGGGTACTTGTTTTCATAGCAGTCTTGTGCAGCTATAATGAAATATGAGTGATGAGCCATTTGTGACACCTCTGTTCAGTGGTTTCATTCGTCGTTTAAAATCCAAAACCATTCTGTGTATCCTTAGCTGCTAAGGATTTTATATTTAAAAAATGCAAGGAATTTCACCCTTTTCTGTTCCTTCGGCAACTGTTAACTTTCCGTAAAGACAGTTAATTGAAACTTACAGGAATATTTCTAAGCCACTCGCGGTATTTATACAAATGTTAGGTTCTTCCACCTAACCTCAGTCTTTTGAAACAGAATAGTTTTTATACGGTTCGTGGCAGATATTTAGGAATACAGTGTCAGACATAAATTTTTAAAATATTGTTGGGACACGGCTGTAGCTCCACGTCCTCTTTGGTCTTGGGCATCATTACGGACAGCCAATTGTAAAGGTTGGCAGTTATGTATTTGAAGTGACTGTCGACGCCAAATATCGACTAATCGGTACTAGTTTTGACCGCCGTCTTGTTTAGTATGTATTGATGTGTACTGTTTTTTAAAGACAGTACAGTGAAATACACAGTATTCAGCTGCTGCTCAAATGGCCACTACAAGCAACGTCTCTTGTTTAGTGTGTGAGCCTTGTGATGACAGTGATATTATGTCGAAAAGTGATGTGTGGTGGGACTAGTAAGCCCACGAATATAAGTGCTATACGTTCAGTCAAACGATGAAAAGAGCTACTCAACACGAATGTAATAAAACAAACACCTTTTTAAAGAGACTTTATCTGAGCCCACAAAGAGACATGACTTTATATAGGTTATCTTTCTGCTTTCACAGGTTCATTGCCACAAACATCGAGATATTGTCAATTTAGATCCATGTATACCTTCAGCAATATATTTTGTATGCCTATAGCCTGATGATAATGCACAGCATCGAAACACGTCGCTAATAAATATTTTTCAACACTTAAATCGTATTTGTGACTGGTACCTGAAATTTGAAACAACCTTTCATTTAGATACAGTCACGGTCGACACAGTCAACATGGCTTTAACCCATTTCTTCCCAGTGTTGAGTACACGCAACACAAAATTTAGCCTTACAAAATGCAGTCGAAATGGACTTACTATACGAAACTCACCTCACATGTGTTAAAAGGCCTTCACTGCTCTCTCTGTACATGTGTTAAAGTTTCACAATTACCTTAACACTTCCTAAAAAGATGCAAGATGTACAAACGTCAGACGATCTACATACACAAAAAATGTCAAGTTCAGCTTCATACAGTGTGTTTTTCAATATTTCATGAGTGTACCATCAATGTAAGTCAGAGTTATCATTTAATAGACAATATTGCTCAGTTTGAACAAATAGAATGTGATACAAAACCAAATTTTTCTATTTTTTACTAGGAAACAGCGCAACATTATGGGTGGTGCAAATTACAACACATACTGCTAGTTTGTAATATTTGTAATGTTATTTCAATTATTTTAAAGAGAACCTGATCACTAAATATAACACTTTGTCACAATTTCTATATTTGGGAAGAAATTGGTTAAAAAGAAGAAAGATTTTTTCGTGGAATATGATTTTGTATCATATCGTTACGAATAATGCATGACTAAATTCCGATAAAGCCGCTGGCCACGCCAAGATTGCAGAGTCGAAGGCGGCAAGGTGTGTTGTAACAAATTTGTTGGTGGTGCACTCTTATCAGGTTTGCACTTCGCTGTGTGACGGTCGTCAAGGGACGGAAAAAAAATGCAAAGTGTGCGGAAAGACGTCGGGTCGGAGATAGGGGAGATCGGAAAGGTGGCACATTTCTCTTTCTACTTCCGCCGATAAAAGATCTGCCGTTGCAGCGAGGTGTGGGGAGGGGCCGTTAGCGACACCCCGGCAGGCGGCGGCAGATAACAGCATTACGTCGCGGAGCTGATGCTCGACACCTCGCTCCACCCAGTAACACGCCGCCGAGGCCAAGTCGTCCGACCTTCCCACCAGAGGCGCTGCCTGCCACTGCCGGGACTCGCAGTGGCAATAACTCCATTTTATTTCACAATGATACACGCCACAAAAAATTGATGCGCAGGCGTGATATCTGGCCTTTTCCGGGGTAGCGGTATTAGTCATCTAAGTTTCTTACATACAGGGTGTTACAAAAAGGTACGGCCAAACTTTCAGGAATCATTCCTCACACACAAAGAAAGAAAATGTCATGTGGACACGTGTCCGGAAACGCTTAATTTCCATGTTAGAGCATATTTTAATATTTCTCTTTAAATGTAAATTGAAATTATTCGTGCAGACAATTGAAAACCTAACATTCTAAATGTGCTAAGGATGAAAAATAAAGTTCTGAGATATAGCAAAAAAACTGTATTGTTTATCGTACGAAGTTAACACCCACATTTTATTAACATCCAGTTAATACAAACTATACAGCAAGTCGCGAGGAAATTGCACTGAATTGGCGAGAAGAAGAAAATTAAAAACGTAAAATCAGAAGGCGTCTTACAAATTGCGTTATTCAGACTTAATGGGCTAAGTCCAACAAGGGTATCAAGCTGTAGCGCTTGACGAAGTATATCTAAAAATAGGAAATGAAACAATGTTAAATATCTTCAGTTTGCAGCATCATTACACAAATTAGTAAAAAACTGACGATGGCGATGTGGTACAAAAGGTAACGTAGCAAGAAAGGTTATTTTTTTTCTCCAGCCGACAATCGTGGAACACGTGGCAACAAAAAGTTGTGTATGAATGAAATCGTCCACAGTTTTGCCTTTCCTCAGGATGTTTGCTATTCCAGGTGACGTGATTTTAATTTGGGCAGCAGAATTGATGTGTAGCTTCGTTGTGTTGATCACATTATCAGCAGCAGCCTGGAACTCAATAGTGTCCTTTTCTTCCATTCTGAGTGTTTTGAATGGGAGAGAAGGACGTGTTGAAGTAATTACTTCTTGTAAATCATCAAGTACGTAAACTGTAACTACCTTCTTGCACTTTTCTATTAAGGCAAACTTTATGTCACAAGATAGGAAACTGTGACCTGAAACCAGATACTTATAGACCAAATAGACCACAAGCCACTGCGAACATGTACATATATATAAGTACACGGTATTTTTGTCCACAGCAGTTGTCACTCCAAATCACAAGTTTCTCTTTATTACCAGTTACACTGACAGTACTTTAATTGCACTAAAAGACATGGAACACACCAACATGCCATAAACATTATTGCTTCACTGTTGTCATGAGCATGAACACTGAAGCTGATTATCGAGCACATTTAGAACGAAGAAGGCTGTGCAGCCAACACCAATGCTATCTGTCGGTGACTGTAAGAACCTCTTACATTTGTCATATGAATAAGCGCTTTTAGTGTAATATACTTGCATTGATGTAGCACCTTTAGAGCGAAAAAAAAAACACACACACACACAATTGGAAAGAAAAAAAATGGTACTTAGCAAATTTAGAATGTTAGGTCTTCAATTGTGATCAAATTGTAAATTTTCACAGTGAACATGTGTGGGCTGACGAGAATCCGCACGCAATTCTGCTATCACGTCATCAAAACTGATTTTCTGTGAACGTTTGGGCAGGAATTGTTGCTGATATCCTGATTGGGCATCATGTTCTTCTACCTACGCTCACTGGAGAACGTTATCATGATTTCATACGGGATACTCTACCTGTGCTGCTAGAACACGTGCCTTTACAAGTACGACACAACATGTGGTTCATGCACGATGGAGCTCCTGCACATTTCAGTCGACGTGTTCGTACGCTTCTCAACAACAGATTCGGTGACCGATGGATTGGTAGATGCGGACCAATTCCATGGCCTCCACGCTCTCCTGACCTTTTCATTTATGGGGGGCATTTGAAAGCTCTTGTCTACGCAACCCCGGTACCAAATGTACTCTTCGTGCTCGTATTGTGGACGGCTGTGATACAATACGCCATTCTCCAGGGCTGCATCAGCGCATTAGGGATTCCATGCGACGGAGGGTGGATGCATGTATTCTCGCTAACGGAGGACATTTTGAACATTTCCTGTAACAAAGTGTTTGAAGTCACGCTGGTACGTTCTGTTGCTGTGTGTTTCCATTCCATGATTAATGTGATTTGAAAAGTAATAAAATGAGCTCTGACAGGGAAATTAATCGTTTCCGGACACATGTCCACATAACATATTTTCTTTCTTTGTGTGTGACGAATGTTTCCTGAAAGTTGGCCGTACCTTTTTGAAACACTCTGTATACAGGGTGTGACCTTTTCAGTCCAGATATCTCTCGAGTAACAATAAATATTGAATAACGACTTCCACGGGTATGAACTTAACCGCAGGGGCTTATGAAAATAATTTCTATGAAACAGTCTAAAACGCCGCGCGGTCTAAGGCGTCATGCTATGGACTGGGCGGCCGTTCCCGCCGGAGGTTAGAGTCCTCCCTTTGCCATGGCTGTGTGTAGTCCTTACAAGGAGACGACGCCTGCTCGTCATCGCCAAATTCGTGGTGAGACTAAATAGTGAAGTTTTACTCACAAAGATAAAGCAAGAAGGATTGCTGCCTATCGCATTTCCTCTCAGACATGAAGTTACACTCACCTGCTGATCTGCTGTCCTTGGATCGTAAAGGTGTCGGACTTCTTCTCTTGGCCGGTGTTTCGTCGCCTTATTTAAGATTCATTAATTGAAAAGATGACAGTATGAAAGTTACAGAACAAATAGGCAGAAGTGTCGTGAAATCTGTGTTCATAAAGATATGACGAATTTGAGGTAGTCCTGTTGCGTGTTTAATATTGTGTCACAAATAAGACTTCGTTGCCACGAAACCACCTTGCTGTAGGACAAGGAATTATTAACAATGGCCAAGAAATAAGCAAATTTTATACAAATACATTTGCAGTCCCTAGAGAGAGCGGAGAGTGGTTGAATCAGAGAGAAATTTTGCTAGCCACGAAGTCGTAATACTACAACTAGAGCAGGGGCCAAACGGCCAAGCTTACCTCACTATAAACGGAATGGTAAGTGTACCGGATGCTTCCACTCGCCCACTATTGTAACAGACACGGACGGTCCTCAAAGTTACACTTGACTAATACGGCGGTAACTTCCGTCCTACACTGTCCGCTAGGTGGATACCTTGAAGCTCTGCAACCGAATGGCGGTGCGTGGCCATTCGCCGGGCACGGCACCGCAGTGTGCTTCCGCTGTTCAAAAGTAGTCCCTGTAGCCAACCTTACATGTAGGTTAGAGAAACCATTGGGGAAGCTTAGCCGGCCGCGGTGGCCGAGGGGACTGAGGCGCTTTATTCACGGTCTGCACGACCACTACGGTCGGGTGTTCAAATCCCCCCTCGGGCATGGATATTTGTGCCGTCCTAGTTCGTAAGTAGTTTGTAAGTTTAGGGACTGATGACCCCGTAGTTAAGTCCCATAAGCTGTACAAACATTTGAACATTTGGGGAAGCTTAGCTCTTGCGGGCGGCACTGTGTCTCGGACACTCAAGTTGGGACACCTGTTAGGAGCGCGGGACAAAGCTGGTATGCCTCTGCCACGGCGTCGCTTCCGGTAGCTTTTAAATTTAACGGCTATAGGAAATTCTCCATTTTGATCAATTTCTAGATTAACCAAACGGGTAATGTAGAAATTACTCTGTTCCTTCCATTCGATTGTCCTCTAAGCAAGCAATCATTCTGTGATGCTCCTTGGTTGGTGAAAATTAATAAACCGTCATAAATTGTTTTAATTTTGCTAATTTTTAATTAAGGTCCCGTACGGTCTGTTATTGGAATCGGGAGTTTGTAATTTTACTGGCAACTCGAATCCGTGGTCGAAATAACATATTTTATTTTGCTCCGATTTCTTTCTTGCATTGTGTGCCTTCAAAAAATCTGTGAGTTACAAGTCACGAAAGTGCCCCAAGTGGGAACTCCAGATGGCCAAGCGTGGAAAACTGCCTAAAAACCACATCCAGGCTGGCCGGCACTCCGACCCCCTTCGTTAATCCGCCGGGTGGATTCGAACCGGGGCGGTACGCCTCCCCGTCTCGGAAAGCAGTACATTAGACCACACGGCTAACCAAGCGTCCAATTCGCTTCGCAATTTCACGGGATGTAATTTACGTATTGCGATGATACCAACGCCATTCTTTTTGTTATTTTTCATGCTATTGATTGCATAAGAAATAGTATCGGGTTTCCATTAAACTAATGTAAGTTTATGTTGAAAAAAGATATTGGTTTACGTTTTATATTGTCTCATTGCACTTATTTTCATAAACCCCTACCGTAAATTCATTCCCGTCAAAGTCGTTTTCAATATCTAGTGTTGTTCCAGAGATAATAATTTGGGTGAAAAGTTTGTGGTACACCCTGTATAAAAAAAATTTAGGAGAATATCGAAACCCTCTTAAACGGTTTGCAGATAATGATGTACTTTAGCGTCTAGTAAAGTCATCAGAGGATCAAAACCAATTGCACGACGACTTTGATATATCTATGATGCACAAATTGGCATCTGACCCTAAATAATCAAAGCCGTAAGTATTCAAATAAGTATTAACAGAAATCCATTAAGCTTCATGTACAAGAGAAATCAAATTTGAAGGCCATAAATTCAACTAAATATGTAGAAATTACTATTACGATAAATTTAATTTCGAAAGAACCTACAGAAAATATGGATAAAGTGAAAGAGTACTTGAGAGCAAGAAAATTTCTAGACTGCCTACACTACGCGCATCCGTTCTCTTTTGGCGCCCTTATCAGATCGGATGGACTGAAGACATCGAAAGAGTACAAAGAAGGGCAGCACGTTTATTCTGATACAAGAGAGGTGGTGTCACAGAAACGATGCAGAAGTTGGAGTGCGAATCATTAATACGAAGGTGTTTATCGCTGCGACGAGATCTTCTTACGAAATTTCTATCACCGAATTTCTCCTCTGAATACGATAATATATTGTTGACTCCCACGTACGTGGAGAGAAATGATCATCGAAGCAAGAGAGATCGGGGTCCGAACGGAGAGATTTAGGTGCTCTTTATTCGCGCGTGCTATTTGAGAATGGTAGATAAATAGCATGAAGGTGATTCATTGACTCCTCTGCGAGGCAGAGTAAATATGTAGATGTAGAAGATAGAGATTAGATTTCACACAGGCCAGTGTGCTATCGGCCAACATGGTTTTATGCGGCGCGAGCAGATTGAAGTGGCGTCGGAATCGTAATTTTCTCCGCAAGTATTGCGTGCGGCACGGAAGTAGAGGTAGGTGTCCGTTTATTTCGCACCGCATGATGTGCGTGCACTGTCCGCCGCAGAAAAGAACCGCAACACGAATTTTAAAAAAATGACGGCGAATCAGGGCTGCGTCGTTTTGAATACGTCTCCGTGAGTACATTGTATTAAGATGTAACTCTGATAATCTTGTAAGATTCATGCGTCATTAATAAACACGGAGACCCACTTAAACGTTTCACCCAAAATATCTCTTGGATAACAATAGGCATTGAAAACATATTGTCACAGGCAAGAAAGTATGGCCGGAGCGTATGAAATGAATTACTAAGAGATATTCTGAGACGTAAACAAATGTTATTTTCAAGAAAAACTACTTCGTTTTTATTACACATTATATTTTTTATGCAATCAACAGCATGAAGAATAACAAAAAGAATAGCCTTGGTAAATTAAATAGTTGTGTGTGTGGTGTCTGCTGAGTAGGGAAAGGGATTTCCGTTTCGAAAGAAATAGATTGCAATAATATCAAATTTTTATTGAGATGTGGTTCAACAGCCGTAAGATATTTGAGGAAATGCATACTGTAAACCATCAGCTGTTTATTATTTTTCAATCTTCTACCGGTTTTGGTTATAAAGCATCTTCACGGAAGAATATTAAATAAAAATACAAAAACAGAGTTGTACACAAGCTGAAGTAAAATACGTAATATAAATCAGTTTTTTCATATAGTAAGTACTTACGAACTGCATAGACTGATCAAACAGGTGCATTGTATGCCTCTTTATGCATACTGGCATGCATGTCACACAATAAAAATAAATAAGACGTCACTAGGCATAAAGTCTTGGTTAAAAACATAAAAGCAATGCCAGGCAGTGTGATAGTGAACCACGGTCTATTGTAAGAGAACCTAACACAACTATTGTTGTCAGTCAAATGAGTTAAAATTAGCGATGATCAATGTATACATGGTGTGAAAATGATATATCATAGGCAACCATCATAGATTATATCTTTGACAAGGTGTCATGGCGATATGTTAAAGAAAGAAGTATGTAAACATTATGAAAATAACAGGATGGATTATGAAAACAATAAAAGAGTGTAAACAGCTGATGGTTTACAGTATGCATTTCCTGCAATAATATCGTATTTACTTTTTATCTCAGTTTTTGTTCAGCTTTAATGAACGAACTACGCAGTTTCCATTTATTTTGATTTCTGTTATTGGATAATAATTCGATGAAGAGGAATTGCGAACAAGTAGAAAGGAACGGTTCCCAAAAAAAAAAGGAACTGGTTTGTCCATCTCTCGTCAGAACTCTTCTAACATTTTCTGGGCTCTATCGTAACAATTTTCATTAAGCTGTAGCTTGTTCGGTAATCCGTGCGACATTCTAATAACGCAATATGTTCTCATTTCGCGAATATGTTTACATTTGGGACACTAGGTTAAATAAATTCAGCACGGTATCAGTAGCTGCTGTAGCAGTAGCTTAATTTTACAGATATCTGAAATGCAACTACTGTAATCCTTTTTCCGTTATGTACACGTTTTTGTTTCATTCTGTTAAAACGTCGCTAACGGTAGCATTTTTCGTTCGTTTATTGCTTAAATGGGAATTTGATATACACTTGCACATTTCATGAGAATATCCCTTATGCTGCAGCTTAAAAAATTGAAATGGTGGACCAGGCAATGAACTGTACTGGCTAGGCAATATTGTACCGCACAGAAAATAACTACCGCAAGACAACATGGAGATCTGACCCCTGGCACACATCGTTCGGAGCTAGAGAGCGCGCACGCAAACTGCCGTGGCACCAACGCAGACACACCTCTCGCAATTAGGACTGGCCGATTTGATTCCACGTTTCGAAAGAGCGCCAGCGTCACTAGATTGCCCCATCTGACCTGCACCTTACAGCGTCTCATTCCTACATAGCGTGCCCCTGCAGTCTTCTCACCAGAGAAAGTTCATCGACAAGCGCTTGTTATTATTATGCAATGCCATTCGTAGAAACTATGTGTTACATAGCATTCTTACTGGATATTTTAAAAGGAGTCGTAAAGTGGGATGGCCATTTAAAAGAAAGTTGAGTCTAAATCTATACATAAGATTGCTGACTTTTCTCCTACAGGTCAAATGGTGTTTTTTACTTCTCTATAAAACACAGATTAAAGCTACATTAGTCTACATGTACATAGATACTCTGCAAATCACATTTCAGAGCTTGGCAGAGGGTTCATTAACCACGTAAATAAACTTTCTCTACCCTTCCATTCTCTAATAGCGCGCGGGAAGAAAGAACACCTAAATCGTTCAGTTTTCGATCTGATTTCTCTTATGTTGTTGGGATGCTAATGTCTCCCGCTGTAGGTGGGTGCTAGCAAAATATTTTCATATTCAAAAGTACAAGTTGGCGATTGAAATTTCGCAAATAGAACTCGCCGCAACGAATATCGACGTTATTTTAATGATTTTCACCTCAAATTGCGCAACATTTCCATGACGCTTTCCCCCCTGTAACGTGATAAAACGAGCTGCCCTTTTCTGAACCTTCTCAATGTCTTCCGTCAGCCGTCAGTCCCACCTGGTGAGGGTCCCACACTGGGCAACAGTACTCCAGGAGAGGACGCACAACTGTGATGTAGCCAGTCTCTTTGGTGGAGAGCTGGTGCATCTTCGAAGCGTTCTGTCAATGAAACGCAATCGTTAGTTCGCCTTCCCCACAATATTTTCTATTTGTTCTCTCCAGTGTACGTTGTTCGTAATTGTAACTCCTAGGAATTTGGTAGAATTTACGGCCTTAAGATTTGACTGATTTATCGTGTAATTGAAGTTCAGCGGATTTCTTTTAGTGGTCATGTGTAATTACTTCACACTTTTCATTATTTAGTGGTAATTGCCAATTTTCGCACCATGTAGAAATTTTGTCTAAATCGCCTTGCAGTTGCTTTAGATCCTCTATGGACTTCACTAACCGATAAACGACAGCATCATCTGCGAACAGTCTAAGGGAGCTATTCAGATTGTCTCCTAAATCGTTTATAAACACAAGGAAGAATAGGGGACCTATAAATCTTCTGTTTTACTCGATGAACTACCGTTCAATTTTTTGTTCGCTCAGCGATTCTGTAGAAGCTGATCATCCTTTTGATGAGATTGTAAGACTCCCATGTTGAAGTTGCATTGAGATACTCTTAAATAGGAACCCCTCACAGTTTTTCTCCCATTCCTTCCTTCATTTGTTCATGCAGAATCTTGTCATTTATACTGGTAGTACCATCATCATTTTTATCACCATCCGTATTGTTCAGCCCTCCAGGTCAAAAAAATTTCTGCTCATCTGCAAATCTACTATTTATTCATTTTTAAAACTCTCTCTTCTTGATAAAACTGTCTACGTGCCTTAAATATGTGGATGGGCAAGAACTGCATTGCTTTACAAATTTTCACACACGTTGTGTGTTAAAAGTTGAAGAGGTTTCAGGGTTATATGGAGATATGCTTTGATGCCACTAAATTCCAGTGACCATTAGAAATGAACAATAGAAAATTGTATTCCTTGTTGTTACTAAATATCTCTGAAGGATTAAAAATTGTATTTGAAGCATTAGTATTGCCTAATGAATGTTTATTAGACGTTATTTGCTAATGAACCATACTCGGACACTAGCCTTCGTTTTCTTCAACAAAGATACTTCAACGTAAATTCAGTTGTTGATGTAAATGCACAAGCTCCAGACGACTGGAGCATCAAACAGCCCGCTTTGTTGGACAGTGGATTGTGCTTATAAAGCATATCTACCAAATGGCGAACGATACATGGACTCTCTGGAGAACATATTCTCACTAGTTATATTGTGGTTGTAACCATTGAGGAGTGACCACATAGTCAAACTGTATTGGATCTTTTTCTGTTCTCTTCATTACATTGTTCGAATACGTCAAGTGTTGACAGTTTTTGTGTAAGAACTAGTCGTAGCAGTTTGAGTGTCGCGATTTCTTTCTTGCAGTGCCCATACCCAATTATCATAAAAATAATGACCTTGAACACATTAAATTTCTTGGCTGTGGAGGATAGTGTATAGAATAATGTATAATTAATTTTCTTTTGTATGTTATTGAGTGGTTTTGTAATTACGTTTTCTTTTCTTTCTTTCAGGTTCGTTGTTTTTCCTAGATATAGAAGATTACTCCAAACATCCTAAGGTAATTTCTTCAGCAAAATAAATACTACCCATAGTTGTAATAGGGCTCTTGTATTGTAATTTATGAAACGATTTATAACATTTCAACTCAAAGGTACTTTAAAACAGATTTCGTATATCGTTGTCAGTTCTACAAGATTATGGAATAGGAGGCAAACCTTTGCAGGCAATCAAAGGTTATTACGTAGATTGTCAGCATGCAGTTAGAGTTGGTAAATTGAGTTAATGGTTCAGGGTAGTTTCAGGGGTAAGAAAAGGCAGTAGTAACCTGTCATCACTGTTTATGCGATTTATGGTTCATATGGTGAAAATAGACAGGGTGAGATTAAAATAGGTGAAAGTAAAATAAGCAGTGCCGAATATGCAGAGGATTTAGTAGTGACTGAAAATTCGATTGAAAGGTTGCAGTCTAATATCTCAGACTTATGATATGATCAGCCTCTTCAAAACGAAACTGTCTGAGGGGAAAGAGATTTAAGTGGATTGGGTGCCACGTAGGAGGAACAAAATTAGAACAAGTGGACATTTAAAGTACTTATGATGTATTTTCTCAGAGGATGGCAACACAGTGAAAGAACTTGAATCAAGCTAATGCAGAAAGTGCTCAGATAAGATCTACTCTCTTCTGCAAGAAGGAAGTCAATACCAAGACGAACATAGCAGTGTATCGCTCTATCTTTCGACCAACTTTGTTGCATGGGAGCGAAACCTGGTTGAATACAGGTTACCTTATAAATAAGACCGAGGTTACAGATATGAAAATAGCAAGGATGATTGCAGTTACTAATAGACGAGAACAATGGCAGGAGGGTGTCCATAACGAGGAAATCAAAGAAAAACTGGGAATGAACACCATAAATGAAACAGCTAGAGCGAACAGACTCACATGTGGTGGAATCAAGTTAGACGCATGGAAGAAGCAAGGTTAGTAAGAAAGTAAGATGAGTCGAGTTAGAGCAAGGAGAAAGTACTTGGATTTAGTCAAGAATGATTTTGAAGTAACAGGCTTACGTAAGACGAGGCATCAATGTTAGCACTGAATAGGGGGTACGGTCGGGGGGTTCGAATTCCCCCTCGGGCATGGACATTTGTGCCTTCTTTAGTATAAGCTAGTTCGTAAGTAGTTTGTAAGTTTAGGGACTGATGACCATGTAGTTAAGTCCCATAAGCTCTACAAACATCTGAACATCTGAATCTGAATAGGGGGTCATGAAGATGTTTTATTGGGGTTACTATGCTCCACACTGAACGCTGGTCGGCATAATCAGTCTCTGCTGCTGCTGCTGCTGCTGCTGATGATGATGATTTCGTAAATCATGCAGATGTGTTCTGTATTTTATCTCACGACTTGACTTACTTTTACACCGGTGTGGAGCATAGGGCACACATTAGAGCTCTCCATCTGACCCTATTCGTTGCAGTCTTCTTCATGTTTCTGCAAGAGCGACCAGCGGCGACAGGTTGACCTTGGTCTGCCGCTCTTCCTTGCTTATCGTGGGTTCCATTCTAAAGCCTTCTTTGGAATATGTTGCGGATCTATGTCATATCCATCTCCATTTCCTTTAATTTACGGTTACCTCAGCTTTCTGTTGCTCTGTGCGTTGCCATAGTTCTTGATTTGAGATAACATTTGACCAGCGTACCCCCAGTAAAATCCTCACACATTTATTGATGAAGTTTTGTATTTTTTCTTTAATTTGTGCTGTCGCCTTCCACGTCTCTCGCCCGTAAATGAAAACAGATTTCAAATTTGATTCGCCGCGGTGGAGTAGCCGAGTGGTCTAAAGCGTCTCGCTGCGGAGCGCGCTGTTGCTCGCCGTGGAGGTTCGAGTCCTCCCTGGGGCATGGGTGTGTGTGTTGTTCTTAGGTTAGTTTACCTCTAGTTTGTAAGCTACGGACTGATGACCACGCAGTTTAGTCTGATAGATTTACAGACATTTGAACATTTTTACATTTGATTCAACAATATTTCACGAGATGTCCAAACTGGTCACAGCTGGGCAAAGGCCCTTTTGCCTTTTTGATCCTACTGTAGCCCCTCCATTTTTGGAAATAATACTTCGCAGAGAAAAGTGCTCCACCTGCTCAATCTCCTCTTCTTTCACGGCTAGCGGGTTCTTCTTCTTACTGTTAATCCTAGTCTTCGCAGTGTTTCAAAAAAAAAAAAAAAAAAAAAAAAAAAAAAAAATGTTTGTACATCTATGGTATTCAACACTGTGGTTATTAGTCCCCAGCTTACAAACTGCTTAACCTAAAGTAAACTAAACTAAGGACAACACAAACACCCATGCCCGAGGGGGGAATCGAACCCCCTACGGCGGACGCCCGCGCACACCGCAACACGGCGCACCAGTACGCGCGGCTAATCCGCCGCGGCTTTTGCGGTGTTTATTTTTAATCCAACTCTCTGAGCTTCTGTTTGGAATTCCTCGAGCTTCTCGCTCATATCCTTGAAAGTGTTGGATAGAAGGCAGATGTCGCCTGCAAAGTGCAGGTCCTCCAGGTTGAAATATTCCTTCCTTATCTCATGAAGTATGGCAATAAGATGGGACTATCAGACATTTGGAAACTTCAGCTTTGTAGTGAGACTCCTAGAGACTGTTTCTACAGCCCCTCATCAGTCAGCGCGAACATGGTACCGTCCCTGCACTTTTTCTCCCTTCTTTTTTTCTCAGACACTCCAAGAACCATTCGGCGCATGCACTAAGAGTATGCTTGAGACAAAGCTCTTGATATATCAGATTTAAGGCCTTTGATGTAAGTAAAAGACTTTTTGTATGCGCTGCCTTTGCCTGCGCAGTTCTTGATGCAATGGGAAACGAGGTCTCGCAATATTCCGTTCAAAACAAACCTGACAGCTAGGCGGCGTAGTGACGCACACACTGGACTCTGATTCAGGACGACAGCAGCTCAATTTCACGCCCTGCCATCCAAAATTAGTTAGGCAACTGCAACACAGCGTCCTACCTTGCGTCGATTGGTTTCGGAGTGTCGCCAATCTTGGCGCGGCATCTAATGCGGTGTAAGCTGGTATTACTGTCGTCGTAAGGGCTATCCTCGCTGTTATGTTCGTTTCGTGTGTCGTTGACTCCGCGTGTCACGTCTGCTACCGTATACAACAGAAGGCGATATGCTGAACTCTGCGCTGGTTTACCAACGAAGTCAGTCGGGTTGGCAGCGAGACAAAACAATCGGCTCCAGACGAGCACAATACATTTGTCAGCTAGCTCCGTCAGCCATCACATTGCGCGTTATCGAGTAATTTGCATATAGTCCGGTGGAGAAATTGTTCACATGTCGTGAGCGTTAAGTACTGGAATAAGATAGCTAGTTCCTAAACAGTACTGCCGTAACATCCGCAGCAAGGTGCCTTAGATCGCTCGGCCACTCTACCGCGGCCCTTTCAAAGTGCACGGCAGATTTAATTTTTCATCCCTGCCAAAACTATCCGAGCTTGTTCTCTAATGACCACGATGTCGACGGCGTTTTATACCTCAGTGTTCCTTCTGTTATTTAACCTCCGGTCGGATTTAGTTCATTCTGTGTTCTTGTACATGTATCACAAGGCCGAGTTTAAACTCGAGTCGTTAATCAATGTCTTATTACGCCGATACGTTACAATAGAAGACCTCTGGGGTAAGTAATGATTATCCTCAACTTACGTATTTGATGATAACAATCATATCAGACAGAATGTTTAATTTTCTTCAAGTAGTACATGGCTAATATAAACATTAAAACAAATATTAAAACATGTAATAGAAACTATTTATCAAACATGCAAGTCGTCATATTTCAGCACTTTATAAATGAGGGTTATCATTATTTTCCCCTGAGGTCTTCATTACATTGCATTATCATTAATTATAAATGTGTGGGATTTGTGCAAAAACTGTGGCTGATGCGATGATTAGAGTATCATTTTCGAAATCACAAAGCCGATATACATTCAGAAAGCCAGCACTTAAAAAAAAGTTCTTTCAGTTCATAGTGTGAAAATTATTCGTAGTGGAAAACAAAACGGATGTTAAATGTTTCACACTGCCGACGTATTTCGTCCTCTGTTGCACAATTGAAGAGCTCAGCTCGTGGAAGCGAGCGAGAAGTTTGTTGGTGCGCAACACCGTCTACGACTCTGTATAATGAGGCGAATGCTTTTGTTTGTGCAGTGGAGAATTCGCGCAGCAGGGCGCGGCGGTGGCCGGGAACCGCATTTAGGAGCAAATGGGAAGCTGTCGAGAAGAAATTGCGCCACGGCAGCGTTATGAAAGGGCGGCGTTAAAAGGGTTCGCGCCGCGTGTCTAAATGCCCCGCCATAATGGCGCGAAATGCTGGCGACAGCCGTGGCCGCGCGCCATCGCTTTCCATCGCCCGCCAGTTAATACTGCACTCAGACGGCACACTCGCGAAGTGCCTCACCGGTACTGAAATAATGTTAATTACAGTCGAAGCGTATGATGTAATTATTCATTACTGTGCCAATTTCAGCTGCCCATAGCGGTAATGCTACACGTCGGTCAGCCATAAAGCCCTTTCTATATATGGGACGTGCGTCACGCACAAGAAGGTCGTTGTCGTCTGCAGCGCTCGTTGCGATAGACCGTCGAACTACAAAGAAGCGTTTACACGGTACGCGTTTCTCGAGTCGTCTGCTTCGTTTGTTGTCAACTTAGAGCAAATGAATCGCCAAGTTACGATCACTTTTCGAGACTATCAGATATGATTATTGTAATGATAAAACATTTGTGTTTTAGACTGCCACTGTGAAAGTGTATTTATTTTCGTTAAGTTCATGCGAAACACTAAACTACAGGCCTATTTCATTGACGCCCATTTGAAGCAGGGTTTTGGAACATATCCTGTATTCAAATATTATGAATTATCTCGAACAGAACGATCTATTGACCCAAGGTCAACACGGATTTAGAAAATATCGTTCATGCGAAACACAACTAGCTCTTTATTCACACGAAGGGATGGGTGCTATCGACAAAAAAGGTTCGCAAATCGATTCCGTATTTCTTGATTTCCAGAAAGCTTTTGACGCCGTACCTCACAAACGACTTTTAATCAAATTGCGTGGTTATGGTATATCGCCCCAAATTTGCGATTGGATAGGGGATTTCTTGTCAGAGAGGACACAGTTCGTAGTAATCGATGGTAAGGCATCGACTAAAACCGAGGTGATATCGCCGGCCGCGGTGGCCGAGGGGACTAAGGCGCTCCAGTCACGGTCTGCGCGGCCACTACGGTCGGGGGCTTGAATCTCCCCTCGGGCATGGATATTTGTGCCGTCCTAGTTCGTAAGTAGTTCATAAGTAGTTTGTAAGTTTAGGGACTGATGACCCCGTAGATAAGTCCCATAAGCTCTACAAACATTTGAACATTTTTGAACAGAATCGTGAAAAAGGCAGGTATTATTGTCCATTCGATAAAACAGGTTGTGCTGAATATAATCCTACCCTTCGAAGCGTCTGACCTTGTGCTTTATTTATGGTCATAGCGAAGACTACTGTTATTGGGAATTGTCTTCTTATCATTTGGAAAGACGTGGTTGGTGTGAGGTAAATGCGGGGTATTAGCACAGCTTTATCGGAGTCATTGAATTTAGCAGTGATGATGTAGTCGCCTAAGTGAGTCACCACTAATCTTGCACCATTAATTAATCCCTGAATAGCGTTAAGATTTCTAATTAACATAATTATAGCATTTTTCTGGGAGCAACCTTAAATACATTTCCCGTTTACGATCGATCGCCGGGTATCAACTTAGATTGTACGAACAGTACACTTTGTTTCAAAATAAAGTTTTATTTTATTATTTATTTTATTCTCTTTGAAAACCACTTTAAACTATCACATTATTTTTCGTCAGTAGTGGAGAACGAAACCTTGAAAATTATTCCTTAGTCATTAAATTTTGGATAATTAATACGGGAGATATGGCGTAACCAGAAAAAAAGAAAAAAACGACGAGAAATAATATATCTGTGATGCCTTGCAACGTGCTGTTCAGAAGGGATCTCCACCCCCTCGCACGCTTACGGATTTTTAGACAGGCCTGTAGTATACACGGCGTCAGTTCCCTCCAGCGCTACATTAGTCGAGTCCTTGGCACGTCGTGTTGCCGCACTTGTGTGTGCTATTGTGCTTTCGGGGGCCTTAATCGATATTAGATTCGTGTACCAGTTTCTTTGTCTCTTACGTGTAGTGGTGCTATAGTACAGGAAACACAGGTATCCGTATAACATAATTATTTTTACTATTTCATTCAGCTGTATGCACCTATTAGGAAATATGTATAAATAACAGGACAGTTGTACGGTTATCGTGAGTCATTGCACACCAAATACTGCGAATTAGATTATTACAAAACTTGAACTTCTACGCCCAAAGCAAATTGACGACCACGAATAGCCTCCATGTGGAATCCAAAGTGTACAATCCTGGCTGTCTGGAGGACGTGTAAGGGTTATCCAGCGAAACCTCCTGCTGAGTAGTCGAATCAAACTTTGCAACGTTTTGGCGGAAGTTATCCTGCAAAATATTGGTGCAGTTCCTACTATGCTGCTGAACTTTAGGCAGGAATCCCTTAAACGTCTTTAGTGGCATTGATGAACGTAATTTTCGCCCGAGGCACAAATTTTTGTACTGCATGTCCCGGTCTCTCTCTCTCTCTGGAACATATACAGTAGTACAATACTCAACATTTACTCGTAAATGGGAGCAGGCTTGACTTCGAAGACAACTGAACACAGCACTTATACTGAAAGCTGGTTTATTACGAACTCATCATACACGCAGCACTAACTGCCTCTCGGGCAGAGTGCTCTATTTATACACAGACAGAATGTACCAGAAATTAGAAGAACAGTTAACATAAGAAACGTGTAGAAATTACAAGTGAACATAAGAAATATGTAGAACATTCTGGAATTGTTAATTAGAAAGAAAGAAATTTTTGGCGGTGGGCGGGATTGAATCGGTGACCTTCAGCACCGCAGTCAGTGACGCTACGCCTGCGCCACGCCGGCAGTCGTTGTACGTGGTCTCTCGCGGCAATATAATACAAATATTAACAGAATGTGGGATGTACCTTCAAATATCTATAATGCAGGTTGGGGCAAGTAAAAGTGGCCTGGAGAACAGAGGTCCTGGGTACAAAGAAACACAGCAAAGGAAAGGAAATATACAGTAATGATTTAAGTATAGCAAGGAAGTGGTCAGCAAGTTGCCGACGGCAGTGTTGCGATACACTTTAGACGTGAGCGCTTCCCACAGAAAGTGATTGCAAATGGGCGGATCAGATGACCCTGGGTGGCCAGGCTGACCTCTGTTAACAACTGTCAGGCGTGAGGATTGTGTAAATGCGTTACGGCGTTCGGTCGGTTGTACGGGCAGTTGGAAGTATCTGGCAGCAAGGAAATTCACTGTTTACAGTGTTCTTGTAGTGAAACAAGACAACAGGTCACATACGTAGACATTAGAGTGATTTATTGCAATTATTATGTAATAGCAAAAGTTCGTGCCATTTCTCCAGAAGTTAAACACAATGATACACACACCGGAGATTTTAATCGTCAGAACTAATTTATTCATCATGATTTGGAACTAGTCTTGAAAACAGCAGCCGTAACAACAAGTTGATTTCTAATTAAATACAATTTACCCAGAGAGTCTTGATGCCGCTCCTAACGGCTGGCCACATTGTTTATAACTTTTATAAAGCTGCTCGGTGCCATTCGTCTCTAAAGGAAACCGCATGTAAAGCGCTTATAAGACCCCGAATTGAACATTGCCCAAGTTTTTGGGATACCCAATTGATCGGTTTAAAGGACGACGTAGAGGCAGTTCAGAGGCGGGTGGCGAGGTTTGTAAGTGGCAGATTCGATCAATGCGCTAGTCTTGTCGAATTGCTTCGGGAACTCAACTGGAAGTCGCTGGAGGGTAGGTGACGTTCGTTTCGAGAAGCACTGTTGAAGAAATTTAGAGGGCCGGAATTTGAGGCGGACTGCAGAACGGTTCTACTGCCGCCAACCTACATTTCGCGTAAAAACCAAAAGAATAAGATCAGAGTGATTAGGGCTCGTACGGATGTATTCAGTCATTCGTTTTCCCTCGTTCTATAAACAAATGGAACGGGAAAGCTATAACTAGCAGTGGAACTGAGTACCCTCCGCTACACACCTTTGGGAGGATTGCAGAGTATGTATGTAGATGTAGTATTTACCTGGCATGTTTGTTTTATCCCGGACAAATTTTGATGTTATTTTATGCGACTTTAGCAAAGCGTGCTCTAATTTTATACTTCTCATGTCAATTTTATACTTGTGATGAAGACATTCTTAGATGGTGTCGAAATACGGGTAAAGTGCATTTAATACAAAGCAACTTGTTTGCCGCTTATTTACATTTACAGTAAAAAAAATCTTCATGTTTAAAACAGTCCGCTAACGCTGGGGTAACTTTTTGATTCGGAGATTGTAGAAATCACCTAGTTTCGCGGCGAAGAACTCATTGAGCTATGTTCGAAGAGCATGCTTATCCCCAAAAGGTAGTTTCTTGAAAGTCATTGGGTGGAGAGCGGAAAAGATTAATATATGAGGTTGCAGTTTGAGTTGAATGCGGTGGGTGCGGAGTGTATTCTTAACCCATTTGCCGTATAGTGTTCTTTGTCGGTCAGCTTACGGAACTTTCCACATTTTTTTTTCTACGCATACCTTTTACTTACTGTGCATGGTCTCCTTCGAAATAGTTTGCAGTTGATACACCGTCCTCAAAGCCGTGTCTACTACTTTCGGCAGCACTTTTGCTTCGCCTCTTTCTTGCGAATTTTGTTTTATCTCGTGTATCGTTGCAGATCTGTCCTTTCAACGGGGTTTTCAACTTTGGAACTAAAAAAGTCTGCATGGACCAGGTGTGGAGAGTCGAGTTTGGCAAGCAGTATGCATATGCCTTGATACCGTCATGATATTGCACTAACATTTCGATTATTTTAATGAATTGGGAAATGAAGTGTTTCGCGGCTGGTATCAAAACGATCTCGACTTCATCGGAAGTTCTAGTCCGAGGATTTGAATGCTTTACGCAGTAACTCGTCAGAAGGATGCGTACAGTACTTCGGTGCTATTGTTCAGTTGCACTTCCACCGAAGTACTGTACACAGCCTTTTGTCGAGTCACTGTGCAACGTACCGTATTCAAACCTTCTTCTGATATCCTTTGTGGAATTAAAACCATATTACTATACCATTTGTGATACCCAGAGTTTGTAAAGTACAACCGAATAAATTTGTTAACCTTCATTCCTTTTTATTTTTAATGTTCTTGTTCTTAGTCTTCTGACGGGGGGAATTGGGAAGGCGAGGTAACAGATCTGAAATTAGGGGCCGAGTCATGATCTCGGAACAGCTTCGTTGGTGCAAAGGTAACATTCCGACTTTCCTTTTCTCACATTGATTTTCCCAGAAAAATAAAAGTCAGAACAGTGCCACTTCGCTGCAGAGTGTTAAATTCATTCCAAAATTATTCGACATTGCACAAATGTCTGCAGTGAGAATTACAAAAGCGCTTTAGCTAGTAGTAAAAAAACTGTCCGAGGAGGCAAGTTTTTCTGTGTTCAAAGATTACTTTTTCAACAGAAAACTCTCTGCATTATTTGCCGTGGTGGACGCCAGAGTGTTCTAAAGGCACCTTGCTGCGGAGCGCAACGGTTGCTCGCCAGGTGGTTGGTACCCTCTCTCAGGGATGCGCGCGCGTTTATATATTAGCCATTAGCTGTTATTTAATCAAGTATACATGATTGTACACAAGGAATACACGCATTTTCTGTTTGATAACGCTGTTCATGTTTAAAGCACTCTGAGAAACCTCCGATCGTTTTTCGGAAATGCATTTGAGATGCTGAATAATCTTGTCTATTTTGAAAGCTGGTACGTGTCGCTGTACAGTGTAATGTGTGCGATTTGTTTTATGAGTAACGCTGAAAATGAGATACATTATACAGCAATCTGTTTTTTAATATGAGACTAAGTGCAATGATTTGAGGTTATTCATTTCGAAGAGGAGTACCAGTAAGTGCATGAACAGGTTGCTTTTTAATCTAGAGGTGTTAATAGACTTGTATTATAGATACGCGGAAGAATGCAAAAATAGTTTCCTCTGGCCATCGCTTTCTCAAAGTTTAAGGGATTTGAACAAATATTGAATTTTTAAAGATGTCTTTGTCGTGGTTGTTAACTCCTGGAGCAAAAGCAGTCAGTTTATGTTTGTAATACTGCTTGGTACTTCCCAGTCTAGAGAAACAAAATTGCGTTCCTAATAAACGGCTTGTGTTGTTGTTATGGTCTTCAGTCCGGAGACTGGTTTGATGCAGCTCTCCACCCTACTCTATCCTGAGCAAGCCTTTTCATCTAAATTTACGATTGCTCGATGTCTAAGAATGTGTCCTACCAAGCGATCCCTTCTTTTAGTCAAGATATGCCAAAAATTCCTTTTCTCACCAATTCTGTTCAGTACCTCTTCATTAGTTACGTGATCTACCCACCTAATCTTCAGCATTCTTCTTCTGTAGCACCACATTTCAAAAGCCTCTATTCTCTTCCTGTCTGCACTGCTTATCGTCCATGTTTCACTCCCGTACAAGGCAACACTCCACACAAATGCCTTCAGAAAAGACTTCCTTACACTTAAATTAATATTCGATGTTAGCAATTTTCTCTTTTTCAAAAATGCTTTTCTTCACATTGCCATTCTGCATTTTATATCCTCTGTGCTGCGACCATCGCATGTTATTTTACTAACCAAGTAACAAAACTCATCTACCACCTTCATTGTTTCGTTACCTAATCTAATTCCTTCAGCATCGCCTGATTTTCTAAGACCGCATTCCATTATTTTTGTTTTGCTCTTGTTAATGTTCATTTTATACGCTCTCTTCAACACACTGTACATTCCATTTAACTGCTCTTCCAGGTCCTGTGCTGTCTCTGATAGAATTACAATGTCATCAGCAAAACGCAATGTTTTTATTTCTTCCCCCTGAACTTTAATCCCTATTCCAAATTTTTCCTTGCTTTCCTTCACCGCCTGCTCGATGTACAGGAGAAAGGCTACAACCCCGTCTTACTCCCTTCCCAACTGATGCTCCCCTTTCATGCCCTTCGAGTCTAATAACTGCGGTCTGGCTTTTGTACAAGTTGTAAATAACTCTCCTTTCCCTATATTTTACTCCTGCTGACTTCATAATTTGAAAGAGTGTATTCCAGACGAGTTTTGAGTACCTCTATGATCATAACATGTGCTGAACATGGTTACCTGTGGCGATCCTGATATATAGTACTTCTAGATGCCGCGCGCGCCTATACTTGAAAGATTCTGATGTTTTCATCCAAATTTTCACGACCATCACGAGGCTATGATATATTTTAATACTGAACTTGAACTGAACCACAGATCATGCATGTCACGGCTTTCCAATCGTGCACAATGCGGTGTTGTGGATTGTTCATTGATATTTGTTCACTGGTATTAAATATGCACATTTTGTAGAAGAGTTCCTCTTCGTTACCGTGTAGTGATGGCACAGATACGCCTGTGATGCAGACAACCCGCAGAGCACTGGGTAGACTGTAATCACCTTCACTCTGTACCACTTGACCGCGATGTTACATCAGGCTGAAGCGTGCGCGCTTGCAAAATGTCATTACGTGTGGGATTTGCCAAATCGGTGTTTCCTCCAGTTCACCCGCGGTCAAAGTGATGCCAGATACACTATAAAATGAGTCTGCAGGGAATACTTACGCTTTCTCTGAAACGATTCAACGTGCGTCGTCACTCTTGCAGGCATCGTCTTAGGTAGGTTCTCTCTCTCTCTCTCTCTCACACACACACACACACACACACACACACACACACACACACAAGCTCGCGCGCGTGCTGCTGTGATTTTATAATTTTTATTTGTGTGAATTACTACGAAGAGCTGGGATGATTAATGCATCTATTTTGTGTACAGTTCACAAATATACTTGACGTGACGTGCACATATAATGAGAATAAGACTGTTGAGACATAGTCATTACTTACGCTTCCGTGCTGAAATTGAAGGGTAAGTATAACGAGTAATATTTAGACAGATGTTCGTCTTAAAATACGCTAACACCAGCTTACTCTAAAATGTTTAATGCATATATCCGCTAAATTAAGAAGTAAACATGAGATTTAAAAAAAATATATGGGTATTATTCTTTTGCTGCTGCTTACAAACGCGAGGTCGCTGTATATGACTTTAATGGCGTCGTTAGGGGTTCCTCAGTGGCTAGGAACCTTGTTGGAAGATCCACCCCTGCTTTCACCGGTAGTGACTTGCGGAAAACGTGTGGCAGGATGGCCGGATTCATTCCTAACAAGATTCCGCTATGCTATCTGGCCGAGCATCAGCTCACTGGCAGCGCTAGAAACGGCATTCCCAGTGCTGATTCATTTACATACACTGCAGAGGGTCCTTACACGAGAGCCTCTGCGTAATAGTTGAGTGGCACCTAAGACCGCGCGGCTATATATATCTGCCATTCAAATGAATATTTACTATCAGCATTTTAATATCACTGCGTGAGTTGACTTCCGTGGTAGATGCATATCTACGAAGCTCCAGAACGCAGAATTTACAGTGTTGTATATACTTGACATTTTTCAAACAAGGGGCGCCGGCCGCGGTGGCCGAGGTGACTGAGGCGCTCCAGTCGCGGTCAGCACGGCCACTACGGTCGGGGTTCGAATCCCCCCTCGGGCATGGATATTTGTGCCGTCCTAGTTAGTAAGTAGTTCATAAGTAGTTTGTAAGTTTAGGGACTGATGACCCCGTAGTTAAGTCCCATAAGCTTAACAAACATTTGAACATTTGAAACAAGGGACAATCTAATTACTTATTGAGAAAAAAATGCCAAGATCGCTTGTTGAATATTTTATTTTACACAACAGGTTTCGACAACTCCGTTATCATCTTCCGATCTCTACTTCTTAAAAAATCGCACCTCATATGAGATAGTGTTTCATATCTGTTTTATAACCCTTTCAGACCAAATTTTTAGGTGATGTGAAATTAATATAGAGAGGGATGTTTAAGATACAAAATACATACAGTAATTCATAACAAAAAGCAAATAAATTTATTTTCATAGAATGTGTACCCAAAACAATTGTCTGTTTTGGGCCTTCACTACAATTTTTTTTTTTTTTATCTGCGTCATCTTACAGTAACGTGCCTTTGAAAGAAATGACATAATACCATCACAGAATCACATAAAATCAACTGGCTGGCAGGTGTGATAGCTTCACTTGTCAAAACAAGGATATCGACACCTTGTCAACAAGTCTTTCTTGCCGCCATTGTAAGAGTACTGGAAGTTTGCCGACTGCTTTTGTCTCACTGTATAGAGACATTGAACTAAAACAAGTCGTCCACTTTACCACAGCCCATCCACGACTGTGTGATGCAAGCCCGATCTCCCTAGCGTTAATCTATATCTATAAATGTGTTCGGTGTACGCTTATCACGTCCGAACGACAAGACGCAAATATTTGTACAGTTACTAATTTATACCCGAGTAAGGTTTTAGGCACGGTTTTATAGCGATCTGATAGATATTTAGTAATTTGAAGAATATCACGCGAAATGCGGAACAATATTTACTCTTTGAAAATTATATTTACTCTTTGAAAATGGTTTTATTGGTTGCATTGTTGCTTGAGGGTTGATAATGATGAAAGGGTGGAGTGTATTGGGATGGAAAGTTATTGGTGTATATAAAATTCTACGTGTATGTGCGTTAATATTTCGCTCTGCAGCGAAAACTACAGAATGCAAACGAATGATCTGTGTGTCATTGTTGTCCGAAGTCTCCCGTTGTACACCATAGCAGTTCTATGCCGATACCTATAAGGGGTGGAAGATATGGTGGTTGAAAGTCGTCAAATTAAAATTCGGACTAAAGGCCATTGATGACGTTTGCGACTCTATAGCAAGGAGGTTGCATACAGCGAAATGTGATGCCACAGACCATATCTTTGGTCTATGCGTGTTTACAATGTCTTCAGCTATTTCTCGGAAAGGATAAGCATACGAATAAGGAAATATAAGAGTGGGTAAATAAATAAAGCAGTAAAAAAGAAATTTCTTTTAATACATCTCTTTAAAAAAATCGATTTGACGTTTCGCGCATTACATCAAGTGATTGATCTGTGATATTATTACAATTGTTGTTCAATTTCGTGATTGGATTCCTTGAAACGAGTGCATTTTTACGTGTGATTTGATCTAGACTACTTACTTTCCTGATAAACGGTAAGTGCATAGACTTCTGCAATCTGATAGGAATAGTTTTCAATTGTTGTTTGTTTCTAAAGAAGGTAGTGTATTTCACTTCATCCTTCAAAACCAGTCTCATAGCACACTACTGAAAGATAGCTTATCTATCATAATCAACCAACACGCGAGCGGAGCCGCGGGTTTAAGCTAGTCACAAATAAATAAAGCCAGCAAAACCAGAACCGCACATTGTACGTGCAGGGCCTGAAAGGATACCAATGTATGTCATATGACATTTCAAAAAGTACAGATCAGAAGAAAACAAAGTTGTCGAAATCGGTTGTCTAAAACAAAATATTCAACAAGCTATCTTGGCACATACATTCTCAACAAATAATTTCGACTGCATTTTGCATTAGAAAGTGTCTGATGATTCATCAGTAACCAGATACAGCAAGTAATTTCACCAGTCACCCTACGACGTTGTTGCGAATGCCTGAGAAGTGATGACTGCCGTAAATTATCTGCGCTGCTTCGAAGACAACACTGTTTAAAGACATGGTGTGTGTGTGTGTGTGTGTGTCTGCAGATAGTTTGTAAAAGTGCAAAACACCAAATCTCGCCATGGTTCGGTGTCTACATTGCTACATTGTCGTGTATAGCTTGACTTGAGGAACGCAAGGACACTACACCTTCTTTAGGACCGAACCCAAATAAGCGCTGCTATGTCGAAAGCACGGTAACGCGTATCAGCAGGGACAGTGAGCCAGTCCATCTTCAAGTGTAACACACACGAGGGCACGCTGCCGAGTGCTGTTACATGTAAGCAGGAAATTACACTTAGCTGACCGACACCAGTTCCACAGGTGTATCCTATGTGATAAAAAGATAAGCGCAAAAAGCTATTCACTTAACGACTTCCGTTTGACACAATACTAACCATCTCATTCTTTATGCTTACTTGTTGTTTCCAATCGTTTTTTGACCAAGTAACATTTTGATTTTTTTTGTTGGTTGCCGGGACCTCAAGATTCACGAAAAAATAAGCAGTTTAAACTAAAAGTAATCAAAACTATTAACGTATTCGTTAAACTCAATAGTAGTATACATTGACATAACTATTGCAATAGAAAATTAATAAACTAAGTAGAAAACTAAATTGAAGGGGTTTGGCGCAAGAAGGAGGCAACTTCTTTTTGTATGTATTGAGTTGAATATTCTATCACTAACAAAAAAAAAGGAAAAAAAGTAGCCCCTCCGTTTGGTGCAAGAAAGAGGCAGCACTACCCACTAGTTTTAGACAAATCAAACAGATCGTTCATCGATTCCCAGAACCGGGCCACAGCTTTATGCCATGTGACAGACCGTTCGGTAATATGCAAAAGTGTTTTGAGGTAGATGGGTATAGTTGGCTTAACCCGTAGCAAGGGAGTCATAATTTAAAAGGAATAAAAGTTTATTTTCAATTCTTTGCGGGACACGCCGTCGGAGGTTAGAGTCCTTCCTGGGGCATGGGTGCCTGTGTTGTCCTTAGGTTAGTTTACCTTAGTTTAAGTAGTTCGTAAGCTACGGACTGATGACCACGCAGTTTCGTCCGATAGATTTACAAACATTTGAACATATTTTTTGCGGGATATATTGTAGATCCTATAGACGACTGGTTGGAACCAATGGCCTTACCGAATTATGTTTTCCTTTTGTAGATGATGTGTAGATATACCACTTTGCACCGTGTTTTCCTTGAATGTTAATTTCACGCCGTATGATTTCTTAAAGTCTGATGATGGGAGATTACCGTCTGCTTTTTCTCGTGCAGAATTGTTTTCCAAAAAAAGGCATTACTTTTTCAATGACACTATCTTGCGAATACTTTGTTGATTGTTCAGAAATAGACGCTGAATTTTACCTTCACTAACATTAAGATTTCTGTTGAATATTCGTATGTGTCAATGTCCGTATATCTCGCTTAAGTCTGTCTTACGATCATTTGTCATTGACGTTCGTGTTGCCATATTGTCCTTTCAAGGAGTGATTCAGTTAAATGATTCGGTTGGAGTGTTCGGCCGAAACTTCCTCAGTAATGGAACACGGTGTTACCGAAACCGAAATATGAATTGCGAAATCTGTGCTATTGCATTTGAAACGAACTAATGCTCTGCCGATACCGTATATAAAACAGCAGTCTAAAGAGAGGTAGCATCAGTGTTCAATCTGACGAGCTGGCACACTCTTGACGCCCTTTTCAAAATGTTCAAATGTTTGTTAAGCTTATGGGACTTAACTACGGGGTCATCAGTCCCTAAACTTACAAACTACTTATCTACGACCGTATACTAAGGACGGCACAAATATCCATGCCCGAGGGGGGATTCGAACCCCCGACCGTAGTGGCCTTGCAGACCGTGACTGGAGCGCCTCAGTCCCCTCGGCCACCGCGACCGGCGTTCATGCCTCTCACTCTTCATATTTTTAGAGATTTCAATAGTACCTCGGAGACTGTAAAATATCTACCCTTAATTTTAATCAGAACCAAAACAGCGTTAATTTAATCTATTTGAATTTGAAAACGTATTGTTTATTCTAGTGAGTTACCAACATTTCAACAACGAATTTTCCAAAACTGGTGATCGCATTGCGTTTCATCTCATTAAACTTATTTTTACAATTCTCCTCGTTTTTTACGTATTGAGAAAAACTAAAAATACTGACTTTCGCATAGCGTATCGTGCTGTGTGTAAGCGTCTCAAAATTTATTCTTTGTATTAATTCCAGACGGAGTAATATTTTGTTTGGAATTGGCGAAAACTTTCGCACATCTAAAGCCCTTCCCGAACACGACACCAAGGAGGTTAGAATAAAGGGAGATGGCATTATCTATGCCAAACACATACGTCAGTTGAAGCCTATCCGCCATCTTGGGTAGTTTTGGATTGATGTTTCTCCGTTAAAACTATGCGTTAAGTCGGCCATCTTACTGTTAATGCATTGAACTGACAGTCACTGCAGAGTTCGTACTTTCAAACAATATACTCTCTTTAATAAATAGTAATAAATATTGATCATAATAGATTTGAAAACTTAATTTTAACGGCTAATTTGCACTCTTTTAACACATTGTACATCACGGCAAAACCGTTGGGCGTTTTATTCCTGTTTTAAGTGACAAAAAACATGGCTATACAATACGAACACTTCTCCGGAACTTAGCAATATGGCGGAAGCAGGCTTCACTTTTTCAGCGTAAGAGCCGCTCCCTGTATTCTAACCTCCTTGCACGACACGATATCGCCCTCGCGTCAATGTGTCGTACTTCTGTGCACTTCATTGTTCGTGCACTGCCTCCCCTACGATTCGTGCTGGTTTGTCAGGGGAAACAGTCAGCTTTGCAAAAGGAGCATATCCGTTTGGCTACTAACAGTGCCTCCAGGCATTAAATACACTGACTTGCAAATGTCACGGTTCAGGCATCTGCGGGGGATATTCAAATGAAAAGGTACGCGACACTGCGGATGTAATGGAAGTCTGTATTCTAAACTTGTCATCAGAAGCCTGAGCGTAACTATTTAACGAGCTGAAGAATTCCCTGTACACAAAATTCCCGTGGCTGTGAGAGAGCCAGTCCTCCGCTGTCTCCTTCAGTTCGGAGTCGGAGTTGTAGCACTTTCCCTCTGAGAAGGAAAGTCCTCGGGCTCGAACAAATAGAAATATACCAAAATAGTGTGAGAGATAATGTAGAGGTCCCTTATTGCACTAGTGATACTCTCGCATCTGCATAACTCTGCGTGTGCCCATTAGAGGTCTCTGCGTGTGCCACGCCGCACTGCACATGAGCTGCCTGTACGCCAGTCGGGGAGCACAAGGGACAGTGCGGTCTGCCTCTGAAGTTGTGTTTTGTGACGTTATTTGTGTAGTGAAGCGCCATATGCGTCGGCGATTGGTAATCAATCCTGCGAATGTATTGCGATTGGTTGAGATGAAATTCCGAAGAGCCCTTCTTCGTGAATACGGTCTTTTCATAGATGAATCATACACATGTTTTATGGTATCTATTATAGGGAGGAAATATGAGCATAGATTAGAAACACTATAATAGATAACAGGTAACATGCGGATGATTCATCTTCTACACCAATACCATCTTCACGAAGAAGGGTTGTTCGTAACTACATCTAAACCAGTCACACTCTATTAGCAGGATTGATTACCAATCGCCAACCCATCCGACGCTTCACTACACAAATAATGTCACAAAATGCAACTTCAGAGGTACACTGCACCGTCACTACTGGCGTGCAATGTGCAATGCGGCAAGGCACACGCAGAGGCCTCTAATGGGCGACTGCAGAGTTTTGAAGATGCGGAAGTATCACTAGTGCAACAAGGGACGTTTACATTAGCTATCATACGATTATGGTGTATTTCTGTTTGTTCGAGCCTAAGTACTTTCCTTATGAGATGTCTTCTTAGCGGACCAAACAGATTGAAGTGACAGGGTGACTTGTCCGGGATGTAGGGCAAAGGCTCAAGCCGCTCACCTTGAACTTGGCCAGTCTGAAGACGTGTGGACGCGCGTTATCATGGAGCAGAATCACTCCCATGAGCAGCGCAGGCAGTTTGCTCTTGATGGATTTATGTCGACTACAGTGTGTCTCACAGTACCCGTCACTGTTGATGATTTTCCATGCTCGAGGAATTTGAAGGGTATCGAACCTCGGACGTCGGAAAAGTCCGTGTGCATGACCTTGTCTACTGAGGACACAACCAGGAATATTTTTAGGAGGAGGTAACGACACATACCGCATGCTTCGCGTCCGTGGACGTCGCACTACGTTATCCCAAACCGGAATAATCTAATTTCAACTGGTTTGGTCGTTAACCCTTTCCAGCCCAAATTTTACTAATTTGTGAACAAAAGTATTTCTTTGCATATTTCTATTCATAACGATTGGAACAATGTTTATTTATTTTTTTATTTTTGAAATTTTTTGTAGTTTTTGGATGGGAAATGTTCAAATGTATGTTAAGCTTATGGGACTTAACTGCGGGGTCATCAGTCCATAAACTTACAAACTGCTTATGCACTAACTTATACTAAAGACAATACAAACATACATGCCCGAGGGGGGATTCGAACTCCCGACGGGGAGCGGCCTCGCGCATCAGAGCATAGCGCCTTATTAGGCTTCTTTCCAGTGATGCATTCCTACCGCGGTAAGAAAAAGTGGTACTCATTTTTCAATAGTCTGCAAGGATCTGGAAAAGGCTGGAAACAGTTCCTACCGTTGAAAGCTGGTAGCAATTTTATAGTTCATATATGTACTCCAGGAAAATAAAACATTATGGCGTATGAGCTTGTACAACAAGATGTAAAGTTTTTTCGCGTTGATAGTAATTTTGGTTAAGTGTGACATAGGGATGTTTTCATTTTCATTCTACCTCTATATAAATACTCTACAAATCACATTGAAGTACATGGCAGAACGTTCGTCGAACCGCTTTTGTGATATTTCTCTACAGTTACATTCTCTAATAGTTCGCGGGAAAAAGGAACACTTAAACCTTTCTGTTTTCGATCTGATTCCTCTTCTTTTATTATGATCATAATGTCTCCGTATGTAGGTGCGTGATAACAAAATATGATCGCATTCTGAAGAGAAAGTTGGTGAAAGAAATTTCGCAAATAGATCTCGCCGCAACAAGTAACTCCTTTCTTTAAATGATTTCCACTCCAACTCGTGCATCATTTCCGCGACTCTCCCCTACATCACGATTATACAAAATGAGCTCCCATTCTGTGATCCTTTTCTAAATCGTCTTCCAGTCTAATGTGGTGTGAATCCCACAATGCGCAGCAATACTCCAAAATAGGAGGCACAGCTGTAGTGTAGGCAGTTTCTTTAGTAGAACTGGAACTGTTGCATCTTCTAAGTCATCTGCCAATGAAACGTAGTCTTTGGTTCGCTTTCCCTACAATATTTTCTGAGTGTTCTTTCTAAGTGGTTTTTAATTGTTACTTCTAGGTATTTAGTAGAATTGACGGCCTGTAGGTTTGACATATCGTATAACTTAACGGATTTATTTTAGTGGTCGTATAGATGACGTCACACTTATCATTATTAAGGGTCAATTGCCAATTTTTACACCATGCAGATATCTAAATCATTTTGCTGTTGCTATGATCTTCTTGTGTCTTTAATAACCGGAAAATGACAGCACCATCCGCGAAGAGTCTAAGAGAGCTACTCACATTGTCTCCTAAATCGTTTAGAAAAATAAGGAACAGTAGGGACCCCATAACACTTCCCTGGGGATCGCCAGAAGTCACTTCTGTTCTACTCAATAACTTACCGTCAATTACCACGGTCTGTGTTCTGACAGGAAATCACGAATCCAATCGCACAACTGTGGCGAATTCCATAAGCACGTAGTTTGAATAAAAGACGCTTGTGGGGTACAGTGTCAAAAGCCTTCCGCAAATCTAGAAAAACGGAATCTATTTGATACCACTCTTCGATAGCATTCATAACATCATGTGAGTAAAGAGCTAGCTAGCTAGAGCTTCGTTTCACAAGAACGATACTTTCTGAATCGGTGTTATGGGTCAATAGGTCGTTCTCTTCGAGGTGAGACCCGTTACAATTAAAGTTCCCTTACACCGTAACAAGTCGGTAAAACCCTGGATATAAACAACACAACGGCAATGAAAGACACAAATTTTGAAGGCTTTTCTCCTAGGAATTGCTAGACGTAATAAAAGATTGAGATAGGAAAGTGCAGAAATCACCAAGATAATCTTAGACATCTTGTGATAGCTTACTGGAAGTGGACGTCGGAGAATATTATATACTTTTCGGTACAGAAGTCAGGGAGGTGTGATCAAAGTGCATACTGAATTTCTGTCTAGTATTAATCAAAGCGCTACCATAAGCATACGAAATGGTTCCCACGCTAAAACTATGTTATCGTCCTGTTTACTTAAAGAGATGTACAAAAATCTACATTTATATCCTCATATGTATATGTAGATTTAAAACACCTATATTTTTTTCTCTGAAATTCCTGCTTTTGATATTGTGGGAAACAGCTTGCACATAGCTTTGAAATTTGACACTTACTGTACCATAATTTTAAATCTGGAAATTCCTTTCCTTTTTCTTCATTGTTCATGAATTTACTGCGGTTTTGCAGTGGACCTGAATTTATCACCACATGAAATCTGTAACTGTCGGGATTGCAAGAGTAGAACTCATTTGCTGCGGAAGCTTTCGAAAGCATTGGTCGTTCATCACTATCTATTGTAGCTTAGTTCTGCGCAAGTAAGTGTAAGAGAAAGTATATTTTCTTTATATGTTTCCACTAGGTAATCACAAAAATATTCATTTTTTATTTTCCGCTAATATGAAATATTAAATATACTAACCATATAAGAATCTAATTTCGACAAATCAAATATGTACGGCAACAACCTTTCAATTTTATTACTTACGTAATAGTCATATACAAGCCCCAATGTTTGTATTTTTCGCCATCACCTCTAAGTTATATGAAATTTGCATTGTTGGAGTCTTATCAGGCTAGAGTGCACTTTCAGGTGTCATTGTGATGTCTTCAGTGTCTGAATACATGGTTCATATTTTTTATCGATAACTGTTTGAAAGACATACTGACACCATCATTAAATAAAAAGAAATTATTGTAATAATTGGAATACACTGTCCAGTAAATAGCCCAAGGTTGGTGAACACCTGACAAAAAACTTTATGTAGCACTCAGATGTTCCATCCACATGTACTGTGTCATACTAAGAATATTGCTTTCACATTCATAAAATATTTAACCTTTTTTCTCGGCATTATCGTCTAGCAATGCCTTTTCCTGTCTGTAATTTCCACATTATGCTCGTCGAGAACTTCATGAAACGCTTCAAAACTCGTCGATAATTTCAGCAGAACTTTCCTCCTATCTTTGTTCATAGATTTACTGTTATTTATTACGATGTATATTTTCTCACTTTTTTTTCGCGTGATTGTGCTCATCTTGAATCCCCACAATATCCAGATCCTCAACAGAAATAAACCTATGAAGTTCCTGGAACCCTCAGTGTTGCACGTCCAACGCAATACACCCCTTTAAACACAAAAGTGTTACCTTTCAGAAACGACATTTTCCTTCCCATTGTTCTTATTGAAAGTGCAAAGGGCGTCACTCTAAAATGCGACCGAGCGAGGTGGCGCAGTGGTAACGCACTGGATTTGCATTCGGGAGGATGGTGGTTCAAATCCACCTCCGGCCATCCAGATTTAGGTTTTCCGTGATTTTCCTAAATCACTCCAGGCAAATGCCGGGATGGTTCCTTTCAAAGGGCACCGTCGATTTCCTTCCCCATCCTTACCCAAAACTCCGAACGTTAGCTCCGTCTCTAATGACGTTAAACCCGAAGTTTCCTTCCTTCCTTCCTCTAAAATGTGCCGTAGGCAGATACACGAACCCTCGAACTGCTAAGAGGTATCCGTGCTATCACAGTCTATCACAGACAGTCGCGAAACTCTCTAGGAAAAAAATTGCAGCTGAAGCGATACTAGCGCTCCTAGCGGCCAGTAGGCAATAACAGTGGAATGGCGTGATGCAAACTGAGAAGTTGCCGTTTTTAATGCTGTTACTTTCATATTTCCTGATCACTGAACGTTGCTGCGAACTTTCTAATACAATTACGAAAACATCATTAAAGTAATATCACTGCTTCTGTTAATGGCAGTCTATAATTTAAGAAACTGTCGGTTCAGTGTAATTCATACATTTCACAATACCCGAGTCATATTAATATCGTCTGAAACCTTTTGAAAGCAGAAATGAAATGCAACCTGATGTGCTGAAGTATATAAAAGGATCTGATTATGATTAAGTTTGCATTCTCGATGCGTATTGACATGTTGCACGAGTTTTGTTTTAGCGGATTTCGGACATTGTAATGTTTTGAAAAGTACACACGATTTTCACATTGTAGGGGACTAGATCCTACATCCTCGTTTAAACCATCTTTTCACCTCGCCCTTGCTTCTGTGCCTTTCGTGTACGTATCATAATTTTTTAGCTACTTTGCAGGTATCAAACTGAATATCTTCAAAAAGTGACGTGCTAACATTAACAGTTTATATATCGACGTATTATTTATTTGTAGCAACGTACTCACTTTATCAAACTAGTAGGTAACCGACAAAATTTGTTAGTATAAAGGGTTATCATTTTTGTGAAGCTGAGGTACGAACCTAATGCAGTCATTCATACATTACTTTTATTCAGCAGTAATTATTATGAAATAGTGGTCAAGTATTTGCGATTCTCATTAACAGTAGAACTTCGGACGTCAATGAATTGTTAAAGATTTACTTCTATGCCTAAAAGTATAACTAACCACAGTAACCGAACACCTGTTATTCATAACATTATTCTGCTACTTCTGAGCATGCTTTGCAAATGAGAGATTTCCGAATTATAGTGCCCCTCAGTTGCACAGTGGTAGAGTGCCAGACTACAAATCCAAAGGTCGCGGGTTCGATCCCCGCCAGGTCCTAGGATTTTTATGTCACTTTCCACTTCTTTCACCTCTGGCAGTATTGCTCATGTGAAAAATACCGAGTAGCACCGTGGTTCGGAACCCACGTTAAACTGTAGGTCCCCCTATAACTGGCTGGGTAAGTCAGTTCGAAGGTCGGAGGAAGGCAACGGCATACCACCTCCAAACAGGACCATGCCTGGTAAAGCACTGTTGTGTTCAAACCAATCTTCGGATTGTTGACTGCTTTACATGTTTTACTTATTTTTGACAGTTGCTAAAATTAATAGCGCCACAAAAACTCGTAAATACGACGTAATTTTGAAAATGCTGCTTCAGTCCAAATACACATTCCTTACTCAATCGCTTCGCGGTGTGATTTTACGACCCAGCCGCTTGGCAGCGATGCAGTCGCGAAGTAGCAGAAAATCAGTGCGAGTTACGCCACTCTATATGTTCGACTCTGGTGCTATGTTGCCTGCAGGCCATTAGGTTAGCAACCCTTACTCTGGTAGCAGTGTGTCCCGTTACCCGCTAGCCTGCTTATTGTTTGTTTCGGGAGAACGGGACCTGTTCTGCTTTCCGTGCCCCTCCCTCTCCTTTTTCCCCAAAGCTCTGTATAGGCACTCTTTTCATCCCCTCTCCCTCCTCCTGCCTCGAACGGGTTCGTGGCAAACCTCTTGCGGGCATATATGCTTGGGCTGCGTCACTGACCACTACAGCGTTCCGGTCGCTACGGAATTTTTATCATAGTTTGCGAAAACTGATCAATGCAAAATAATAATAATAATAATAAGTTTTTGCACGTTGCATACTGTAATAAAATCGATTGATAATTACCTATCTTTTTCTTATTTTTTTCGCTTTTCTTTTTCACTGCATTACATCAAATTAGACTACTTCACAAAATTTTAGTGTGTTTGGAGACGTAAAAACGCATTTCGTTGGCCTTGCATATGATTGAATATAGCACGTGCAAAACTGCGGATGAAATATTAGATATCGGAATTTTATTTAAAATACACTGATGAAAACAATGCGGGGATCAGGTCAGATACCATACACAATATACGTACGGTAATGTATTTCATACAGATTTTGGTTACCATTGTAATTTGTATGTAATACAGTACGATATTTGGTTGTCTCAAGTATTTACTTGAGGTTTTCATGGCGTTTTCTTAGAGCGAAGCACCATGGAGGTACTTTAATAGTGAAAAAGTCATTCTCGTTGTCCTCTTATTTGGTGCGGTGCGATATCACCTCGGACGGCGAATACACTTGCATATATGCATGGCATGGACATTGTGAGGTTATCAATCAGCCATTCTTCCATGAGTGAATTATCCAGCTCTGCAACCGTTGTAGGAGGTGCTGGTCAGGCTGCAATGCGTCTGTCAAGTGCATCCGGACGTGCTCAATCGGGTTTCAGCCCGGTGAAGAATCTGGCCACTCCATTCGTTCAATTTCCTCCCCTTAAAGCCTGTCGTCTATCAGGGTAGCTCTTCGGGGACGAGCGTCATCGTCCACCAGAAGGAACCTATATCCTTTAGCACCAGCGTAGGGTACATCAAAAGGGCGAAGGATCTTTTCTCCATACTTTTGAGCAATCAGAGCGCCATTCTGAACTATGTAGAGATCCGTACGTCCGCCGATAGTGACTCCTGCCCACACCATTCGTCCACCACCATATGGTGATGTTTCCTGCTCATAAAGCAGGATTGTTCAGAGTTCCACTTTCTCTCCATATGACGGAATGACGATTGTCGAGATGAACACAAAATCTTGACTTATCTGCGAACAGAACCGGGCGTCAGTCGTTAAGATTCCAATCTTGTTGTTCCTCCGTCCAGTTTCTGCGGGCTAAACGGTGTCGTGTCGATATTGTGCGTCCTTCTGCTGCCTGGAGGATGCGTTGCAGCTGTTAACCGGAGATAACGGTCATCCTTTGCTAATTTTACTCCGTGGACGACCTTGGTCTTGCCTTCTTTTAACGGTTCCTGTTGTCTGAAATCGCGTCCAGGTCCTTGGAAGTACATTTCGGGAGACTCCAATAACTGCAGCCACCTCCTTCTGTCTGGCCCGCTTCCTACGGCTCTCAGGCCATAGCTTGGCGTAAGACACGTTATTGCATTGCACTGCTCTCCACAGCATCTGAACCCAACTGTTTGTGGAATTAGTTTGGTAAACACATGTCAACACCAACGCCCTTTGCAGCAACTTTCTGTCATTACCACTATCTCGGTTGCTGTAATGTTGTCTTCACTTCGGAAAACCGACAGAAAGACGTCGTTCAGGTTTAGTTAATTCTATCGATGTTAGTACTTGAAAACCTAGATGTCTCAACTGATCCCCTATTTGTTTTGACCTGTGTATATCGTAGAAGGATAAACATCGCGTGCAACATCCGACGTACAAACGAGGGAAGTGCGCCCAGTTCTTTCCATGCCGACTTGGCGACTCTACGAGATGCTCGGTTTGTGGCTCCAGATCAAAATAGTTCACCTATACTTCAGATTGACCTGTAGCGTAGTATGAATATTCAAACACACTACGCCGTATTTACTGAACATTTCGTGATTCGGAGCAAGCTATAAATTCAAAAAACAATTTTTGTAACCGACACATCTATTATATATTATACGAACTATGTAAAATCCAAGGGGATAATCACTACATGACTTTTCCAGAAACAGAGAAATAAAAAAAACCGCTGTCACGATTCCAATTGCAATGAACAAACGAATGGGGAAAGGATGTTTCAGGAACTGTTGCGCCGTACGAGACTTGCGCAAATAGTTCAAACAGATAGCTCATAAAGCTCTATACGGTATTATTAGATGCCATTCGTGGTTAGTAAATACACGTAAGAAGCGACCCAAGATTATTTTGTGTGGCGCAGGTTTGCTAGATTGTGTACTGAAATAGAAGTGTAATGTAAAAATAAAACATAGATACTAAAGTAGAGCTGCAAATATCTTACCTATGTAGTAACGCTGATGAAAATAAAACATTAATATGATGCGAATCTGTAATATAAAAAAGATAGTTACCACTAAAGCTAATCATGCGATCGGGTGCGCTAAAATAAGGAATACATTTTAATCCTACACTGTAATTGGCTAGCGGAAACTAATACTTCCGTAATTAAAATGTAACAGAGCCCATACCGAGAAATAAAACATCGGAAAAGTCCGTTACTAAAAAATGTTTCAAATGTTTGTTAAGCTTATGGGACTTAACTACGGGGTCATCAGTCCCTAAACTTACAAACTACTTATGAACTACTTACGAACTAGGACGGCACAAATATCCATGCCCGAGGGGGGATTCGAACCCCCGACCGTAGTGGCCGTGCAGACCGTGACTGGAGCGCCTCAGTCTCCTCGACCACCGCGGCCGGCAGTCTGTTACTCCAGCACTACTTCACGCTTAACCATATTCTGAAAAAATGTCTTACTAGTACTACCACCATCTCCACTATAGCAGCAAGATTGCTGATGCAGTTTATAGTCGACTGAAATACGCTGTGATCTAGCAGATTCGAGATTAGGAAAATAATTGTTTCATTTATTGGCTTAAAGCATCATCGCCGTATAAATACACGAACGCCAAAATTGAAGTACTGATGTTTAATAATTATTATATGAGGCGCCAAGAGAAACTTGTATAATTGGAAAGGGGCTTTGCGCTAAATCGCATATTAGGCTGAAAAATTAACTTGTGATCACCTTCTGTTGCCATCAGAGAATTCAAGTAAGTTCCTTATTTTTAACTACTTCCTTTTGAATAGCAATGAATTCCTGCTTTTTTTATTATATGACAATTCATAGTTCAGGTATCCTGAACTAAGTCTGGGTATTCCAGTAACATTAAGAAAATTGAGTTTCCTTACTTTCTAAACACAATTCGTTGAAATTTGACCACAGGTAATATTAGTTAACAGTAGTAATAGATTTTTACACCAAATTTAGTACCATCTTTGTTGCATAGCGTTTCAGTTACCCTACTATAATATATATAAATGTAACCTGAGCATTGTTTATTTTTATTGTCAAAGAACTTCAAATTGTAGCAGAGGATAACTACTAAGATACACGAATGACCGAATTCGTTCATAAATGTTTCATGCAGCTCTAACACAATGGCGCGGGGGTGAGGGGGGGGGCAAAAGTTAGGCCTATCCGGAGTTTGTTTCTTTCTTCTATTTCTTCTGCCTTTTTTTCTTTTTTAATCGTTACTATACAGGGACTTCATAACTCCTCTCTCGATAAATTTCTGGATTTTGCGACCCTCCCTATCCGTCGCACCCCCTGCAGGGAACCCGGAGCGGTCTGGAGCGCCACGTTGCGGATCGCGCGGCCTCCCGCGTCGGAGGTTCGAATCTTCCCTCTGGCATCGATGTTAGTGTTGTCTTTAGTATAAGTTAGTTCATAAGTAGTTCGTAATTTTAGGGTCTGATGATCTCGCAGTTAAGTCTCATAAGCTTTACAAACATTTGAACATTTTCGACGTGTGAAACTACTACTGCGATTTTCTCTGCATCGTTTAAGTATTACGCCTTAGTCCTTGCTCTTCATGTTGTCATAATGGTCTGCTTAACGGGTACAAAGTTTGAAGAAAATCCGTGATGCAAACGTTGTGGCCACCCCTTGTATGTTCGAAATAGTTAATTTTTACCACAAAAAGCAATATTCGAGAAATGCGAGCAGAAGTTCTTCACCAACCTGAGACGTTCTAGAAATGTTCCAAAGTAGCCATTGCGGCACTGTTTCAGATAGCTTACAAAGGCTAATAGATCACTTAGACTGTGTTTCTCTGCGTGACCCATCGGAAAACATAAAGGACCTTGTGACAATCATTTTGAGTGTGTGCGTATATATATATATGCTTGATGCATGTGAAGGAGGAAGAAACTTCTGGTGTATTACCAAACTATTAAGAGATGGTGAGGTAAAGGAACAACACAAGGAAATTATGAGAACAGTGTTGAAAAACAGTTGTTATTTTACTTACCCTGAAAATATCGTTCTTTCTATGTTGACAGATCCAAGGAAGCAGTGTAAAGGCAATTCAGCCAATGACTCATTCAGGAGTTTGGTGACTGATGCCACCCAGTCCAGAGTACGCTGTTTAAATGTTCAGGAATAAAGGAATGCACATCCATCATTTGACGGGAAGGGGCAGTGGTGTTTATGCATAAAGTGTTTGGTGCATTTTCTTAATACTATCAGTTCGATCATACATTGAACCAGATCATAATCTTACTTGCATTTATGTACTTAGATAGGGACCGAGGTATTATACAATTCCATTATAACCAATAAAATCGCAAACAATTTGGCTCCGTTTAATGTTATACAAACGTATGTATTGTGTAATATTTTTCCCAGTTAATACATCACACGTCATCAGATGGAATGTTATGGACAAAATATTACGTTGGTAACAATGTAAGACATGTATAAGTTATGGTCTTCTGCCCTTCATACATAGCACTGCAGAATGCCGTGACAGAAAAGGGCAAGCTGGGTTTCGCGTGATCGATGCTTCCCAAACTCGTGCACGGACAGAAGCCCGACGCCGGATCAAATTTTAATGTAATATTCACGGAATATATGACATCAACTGCGATTGGGCAAAGCTGAAAATGTGTACCCAGCCGGGATTCGAACCCGGGTCTCCTGCTTTCTAGGACACAGTGATACCGCACCCGCAAGGACTACCTAAGCACGCCTTCCGTCAGATACAAATTCCCAGCTTCGCCCTGCCCACAGTAGTCAAACTCTTAGTTCTGAAACTAATTCCCGTAAGAGTAAGGTCTTCAAACTTGCCCACCCCTCCCCACTAACGATAGGATCACTGCCCGTCACCGGCATATAGATATATCTTACTCTTACGGGAATTAGTTTCATAACTACGAGTTTGAGTACTGTGGGCAGGGCGAAGCTGGGAATTTGTATCTGACGGGAGGCGTACTTAGGTAGTCACTGTGTCCCCAGTGGTGTAGGGGTCAGCGCAACTGCCTAGAAAGCAGGAGACCCGGGTTCGAATCCCGGCTGGGTACACATTTTCAGCTTTGTCCAATCGCAGTTGATGTCATATATTCTGTGAATATTAAATAATAACTACAGGATCAGAAGTGACGTCTGTTCTTGCGGAACAGACGCCACATTATATATAAACTTTAATTTGTCCGTGTTGTACGAGCAGAACAGCTAGTAGGAAGTGAGAGAAAAGTGTCGCAGCTAAATGTCAGTTTCGGCGCGCCTCTATTGTGCGGGCGCTGTAGTGTCGGGGCAGTGAGGGGCAGGACGCGAGCGCTGGCGGGTTTGGCAGCCTGCGCGGCGCGTCGCGGAATGCAGGTAACGGTGCTGCCTGCTGCCGGTGCCGGCCAGTGGAGCGGCGAGGCGGTGCCGCGGCCTCCTTGCGGCCGTCTGCCCTGCCCTGTCCTGCCCTGCCGCCGTCACTACGCGAAAGCTGCCAACTCATAAATAACACCGACACACAAATATTCCATGCAACTCCTCTATTCAATTTTAAGAGACGTGTTGCGGCGTTCTTCTAAACACTCCCTAGATTAAACACAAGGAGAGGCACTGAATTAAAATTTGTGCTGTGGCCGGGATTCGAACCCGGGACCTCCTACTTACTAGGTAGGTGCTTTAGACCACTCAGCGAACACAGAGTTGCAGCCAAAGCGACTACACGGAATGTCTTAAAGGACGTCTCCCTACACACCACATACTTTAACTCTAATCCCGGGGCCACTACGGTCGGGGGTTCGAATCCCCCCTCGGGCATGGATATTTGTGCCGTCCTAGTTCGTAAATAGTTCGTAAGTAGTTTGTAAGTTTAGGGACTGATGACCCCGTAGTTAAGTCCCATAGACTATACAAACATTTCAAACATTTTTTCTAATCCCGGCCACAGCACAAATTTTAATTCAATTCCTCTCCTTATGTTTGATACCTTTGGTATAGCGAGACACTGTTGTCTCAATGAATTGTTTTATTTGTTGATACGCCCGAGACATACAGGGTGTTACAAAAAGGTACGGCCAAACTTCCAGGAAACAGTCCTCACTCACAAAGAAAGAAAATATGTTGTAAAAAGGTATAAAAAAGCCAAGATCGCTGATCATCAATTTTTATTTACGACAACCTGTTTCGCTGAACTATGTCAGCATCATCTGGTCAAATCTTGTAATGTCAATCAGTTGTTAACTGATCAGTTGTTAACTGATTGACATTACAAGATTATGGCCTTGTAAAATATTTTTTGTGACCAGATGATGCTGACATAGTTCAGCGAAACAGGTCGTCGTAAATAAAAATTGATGATCAGCGATCTTGGCTTTTTTATACCTTTTTACAATATTATAAGTGGATCGCCTCATAGAACGTAAACCAACTCAAGAAAATATGTTATGCGGACATGTGTCCGGAAAGGCTTAATTTCCATGTTAGAGCTCATTTTATTACTTCTCTTCAACTGACATCATGGAATGGAAACACACAGCAACAGAACGTACCAGCGTTACTTCAAACACTTTGTTACAGGAAATGTTAAAAATGTCCTCCGTTAGCGATGATACATGCATCCACCCTCCGTCGCATGGAATCTCTGATGCGATGATGCAGCCCTGGAGAATGGCGTATTGTATCACAGCCGTCCACAATTCGAGCACGAAGAGTCTCTACATTTGGTACCGGAGTTGCGTAGACAAGAGCTTTCAAATGCCCACATAAATGAAACTCGAGAGGGTTGAGGTCAGGAAAGCGTGGAGGCCATGGAATTGGTCCGCCTCTACCAATCCATCGGTCACCGAATCTGTTGTTGAGAAGCGTACGAACACGTCGACTGAAATGTGCAGAAGCTTCATCGTGCATGAACCACATGTTGTGTCGTACTTGTAAAGGCATATGTTCTAGCAGCACAGGTAGAGTATCCCGTATGAAATCGTGATAACGTGCTCCAGTGAGTGGAGATGGAAGAACATCAGGCCCAATCAAGACATCACCAACAATTCCTGCCCAAACGGTCACAGAAAATCTGTGTTGATGGCGTGAATGCACAACTGCGTGCGGATTCTCATCAGCCCACACATGTTGATTGTGAAAATTTACAATTTGACCACGTTCCAATGAAGCCTCATCCGTCGCATGTCAACACAAGCACGGAAATCAACATTACCTTCCTTCAATTGGGTCAACTGGCGGTGAATCGAGGACGTACAGTACATATTAACGAAACAATTGGGTATTTTGACAGTTGTCTGCACGAATTATTTCAATTTACATTTAAACAGAAATATTAAAATGAGCTCTAACATGGAAAGTAAGCCTTTCCGGACACATGTCCACATAACATATTTTCTTTCTTCGTGTCTGAGAAATGTTTCCTCAAAGTTTCGCCGTACCTTTTTGTAACCCTCTGTAAAACCAAGGACAAAGTTAATAATGGACATGCGTATTTTCAGTTCACTAAGTCATAAGAACACCTGAAAGACGATCCACAGTTAATAATGTTAGCGTTTAGTTTGTAAAATAGCAGCAAGTAGTTGCACTAAAATTGCTGTTAGTGGTCGGTACCTCTATATGTTCAATCAGGCTGAAATGGACGAAATAAAACTGCCAGTTCTTAACGTTTTCGTGCATACTGTAGCTTGGATAACCGTTAAACGTAACGGCTACTGTCGCTGGTAGGGTTTTGAAATATCGCTCAGGGTGGTAAACGACCAAGCTGGATGGTCGCTGATTCAAACCTTGGTCGTGGTAATGTTCCAGTAGAAACTTTTTTCGGTGAATCTAGTAGTATTCTGATGTATCGAAACAGTAATGTGCCTTTTTGTGAAGTAAAGCATCGGGGCTCATGAATAAAAACGTCAAATACGTATTAACTTATTTACAGTTATTTTCATCGCGATTCTTCAACTTCAACGTAGATTTTTTTTAACTAGCGTCTAACAAAAAGCCGAAAATGTCTCTTTATTTTCATTATAGAACGTATAATTGAACCAAATTGGGGACCCACATTGACAGGCATGTTTCGCCACTATGCCCTCTTCGGATTCTGTAAAGTAAGGCGAAAACTGTTTTCTTTTTATGTTATAACTAGCTTAATCCTCGCTGCTTCGCACGCGTAGGACGGATTGTCTGCATTGGTTGTTTCTACTTCTAAATATAAATTTTGATAGATTTAGCTTAAAAAATGCTTTCCTATTCAAGTATTTTGATACAACTTACCACCCCCTTATTGCACCATTGATGGCAGAATTCAAAACATCCGAAACGCATTTTATTATTATTATTATTATTATTATTATTCTAACCATGGTTCCAAATCCAAAATTTCGCATTTCTAGCATCAAAATAGTCTTAGTATCACCCTTAAAAGATTTGTCCCTTATTTCACTCGTTTAATGGTTCAATTTAAAAAATATGAAAATGCGTGTTTTTAAAATTCCTATAAAAACCTAAATTCTATATTTTATATTTCTTGCATCAAAATTGCCTTAATAGCATTTTTTTTTAAGAAAAAAAGTGCGCCCCCCCATTTCACCTCATTAGGGATGGGAAGAACGAAAAATTACTGATGCCTACAGTGTATGATAAACAACGTCTACAAATTTAAAGTTTCTATCGTCTGTAAATTCATTTTTCATAGCAGTTTTCTGTCTTTTAGAAACGTTTTTTCATCTCTCTTGGGAGTTTTACTTTTCAAACTGCAATATGCGCTTATTTTTCTTCATTTGTACCAAGTATACCAAGTACGCTTGTTGCAGAAAAATAACTGAAGAATGTGCATCACGTAAGGAGGTTAGAATACATCCTAACCTCCTTGCTATTATAGTGTCAAGTCGTCACTGGTCTTCAGTCCGATTTTCTGTAAGCTGACGACTTTCATCCAGTATATCTTGCACCCTCTTATAGCTATCGACACGGAACTGCTATGGTATACAACGGGAGACACAGAGAGACCGTTCGTCTCCATTGTGTTGTTTTTGCTGAAGAGCTAAATATTGACACCCACACGTACAATTTAAGTCGGTAACGTCCAACTCCCATCTTCCACCCCCTTATCGTTATCAACCCTCTACCACCATAGTGCACAATGGGGGACTGATACCCACTACCACATACAAACAATATTTGTTTGCGATGTGTAGTTTTGGCTGCAGAATAAAATATAGGCACAAAGACCTCAATTTTTATATACATTATTAAGATAAGACGTATACCAATACAATAATAACGGTAGTTCGTATCAGTTGTTGAACTAGATGTCGTTCTTATTGAGTCTCTGATGTAGAGTGAGAACTAGGTGGAAGGCAGACTGAAATAATTCCTTAGTTCGACCTTGATTTGATTTCCTGTTTTACAGACTCGCATTCGAACAGTAAAGCAACGTGCCCAAATTGTCTCACTCGCTCTTTAGGCTGTAAAATATTGAAATGTTTGTAAATCTATCGGACCAAACTACGTGGTCATCAGTTCGTAGCTTACAAACTAGTTAAACTAAGGTAAACTAACCTAAGGACCCCCCCCCCCCACACACACACACACACACACACACACGCACGCGCGCGCGCGCGCGCGCGCGCGCGCGCTCATCCCAGGGAGGAGTCGAACCTCCGACGGCGAGTAACCGCGCGCTACGCAGCGAGGCGCCTTAGACCGCTCGGCTACTCCACCGCGGCTTTCGACTGTACTTTCAGGTTGGAGCTAAAAGTACGAGACGATTTTTTAACATGTTATTACTCCCGCTTAAATGTACTGTGGTTTGTCTACGTCTCTGATTCTGCAGAGAATGGTCTCTCTCAAAGCGGGACGTCTCCTCCACCTGCTCGAACAAAGCGTAAGGTTTCCCAGGTAACAGCCTACCAGCTCCTAGGGATACTGGACCGGTTGACATGTTCGGTTACAGATATTTTTCTTAAGCACTTAGACATAGGAGAAAGATTTTGTTACGAGCTTAGAAAATGAAATGAAATCTAGTCTTTGACGATATAGTAATTAGTAGAAATCCATTACAATGGCTGTGGTAACACTGAATTTAACAACTAATTAGGTTAAATGAATGTATTACTTCAGTTTTTCTTCACATAATCGGTGGTCTGTGACTAGGTAGCATACTCAGAGCATCCTTTATTGTAGCGGCTCATAATTAAGGTGACCTAGTTTAAAGAAAGACTATATGTATTTCAACTTTTTCCTGGCTTTGAAACTTAAATGTCTTACAGAGATCGACGGACTAGTTATTCTTCCTCCGTTTGCTTGCTGCCAGTTTTTCTAGCAGTTGGTGATACATTTCTAGAGTTTCCTTGAGTTGAAATCCCGCAAAAGTAGTTGACATTTAACATCCGAGTTTTCCCTATAATTAATTGGCTGAGCAGGTTTCCAGTTACGAGGAATGCCCATCCAGAGGAAACTTATGTTGGTTGCTGTATTTGACATATTACTTACTGCTGCAAATTGTGCTGTTTTTACCACGGTTACTTCCACAATATACCATATCTAATTAAGGGAAGTGAAAGTTGTGTTCCTAATAAGGACAAACTAACTTCATCTTCTTCTTTAGTTGTTTATGTACGAAACTTTTTCTTCTCTTCACTATGTTGTAATATGATATTTTGTTTGTAAAAATCATCTGAACTAATACACGAAAAAAAAAGCCAATTTTCTCAAGTAACAAGCCGTTCTAGGTCTCACGTAGGGCTTAAAAAGAACCTGCTCTGTCGCGCATCGCTGTTTACCGTGTTACAGCATCGTACTAACAGTTTAAGACACTGTTGCCGAGATAAGCGTAATGTATAATTTTGTTGATGCGGTGTTAAATTCATAAACAACCGTGAAGGATGCGCTAGGTTTTTGCGTATAATAATGTCGGAATGTATTTTTCTGTGATCTCGCGTCATGTAGAGTGAACTATAGAAGTATGGAAGAGGTTACAGTTGAATGTACTGTGCATTAGTCTGCAGTAAGAACTGCAAAACGAAATCTGTTAGCCAAGTACCTAGACCGTACCCGTAACTAAAAATCCAGGATTTCTTTTGTTAACGATGGTTACCCGGTTGAGTGGAAATGAACTTTCTTAGGATTTTCCTCTCTTCTTTATCATATTTTCAGAAGTTTATCCGACCGACGTCGAAGCCAGAAAATTAGGGTAAACATTCAGCTCTCATTACTGAAACACAATGTAACAACTCTTTCTCCAGGTGGGAGATCATTTGAATTTTCGTTGCTATGAGTTTGTTAGCCTCTCCGTCACGGCCGTTTTTTCTGTGTTACTTGACCGCAACATTTAAATTTACCGAGTCTTAATTCTTCTGTCATACGTCGTTAGTGATGTAACTGGATGGCTCTGTGGTAAAAGTGCCAGACTATAAACACAAAGGTCGTGGATTCGATTCCCGGTAAATACTAAGTTTCTTTCTGTTCCGTATCATTCCTTTCTCCCCTGGCAATCTTGTTGATGTGACAAATACCGAATTGCAGCTTGTTTCGGAATCCATGTTAAACTGAAGGTCCCTTTATAAATGTTTAAGTCAGTTGATAAATCGGAGAAAGACAACGGAGCATCACATCTAATGAGACCATGTCTAGCTAAGCACTACGGTGTTAAATTTGACTGTGTGTTTATCATCTTTGGATCCATCTTCTTGTTTACAACCCCTGCTCGTGCCACGAAAACTTAAGATTGTAATGTAATAAGGTTCACTACATGTCTCACGCTCGAAGCAAGATAATCAAATTATTTATTTATGGGGTATTAACTTCTTTTATGCTAGAAACTGCCCAGGGAACTCTGGGGTTCCGGGCAGTCACATCGTGTTTGAGCTGCTACATCTAAGCAGCTCTAGGACGCACAGAACAACTTATACCTAGAAGCTCCATGGCGAAAAAAAAGGAGGTATTATTTAAGCTATGTGTTCTGTAAGAGTAATTCTGTATTATTACTTTTACATTTGTCTTCATAGTGGAAAGTCAGTAAATTTTCCATACTTAGTGATGTAATGAATTCAAAATATAAGAAGAGATAATCTGTGATGTAAGTTGGAATTAATAATATGATACAATAACTGTATCTTCGGAAGAGTGCAGCCTCATAATATGTCGTAGAAATATTGTTACGGAAACAGACTAGCTGGTTCCGTCATAAATAAAAACATTTGGGCTGCTAACTTTGGATTAGGGGTAAGCATCACCTTGTTTAATTCTCAAGCAGAATCAATACTGTATATATATATATAAAATACGTTTTTCAGGTCCTCTTTTATGGGCATTAAAGAACGTAGTACTCGATAAATAAGTGATTTATCTTGATTCGAGCTTGAGACATGTGGTGAACGTTGTTACACTACAAGATGTTAGATGTCTTTAATTGTTCGTTGGATTACCCTTGTTATTTTGTGATCCACACCTGCCTGATGCAGTATTTGAAACAAGTTTTCTGTCGACAGTGTTTTATGCCTTTTTGTGTCAGCTGTCATCGCTGCAGAGATTACAGCTTTAAGGTCCAGGATTTGCTCCGCACGTCATCTTCCCTTCCTAAATGCTTTGCTATTCCAGATCTTATCGCCTACCTGATTCTGTGCCCACTCAAGGGGTTTTGCCACTCTAGAGGCCGGAAAAATCGAATTTTTGTGGATTCATTGTCAAAAAAGCAGCAAAATAATTGAGAGTACAAAAAGGGGTAGGCCTGTGTATCATACATATCAGTGACTGCGTTGAAGCGTTTAATTCCAAATTGGCGGCCGTGCAGATTTTTTCGATGACGTCTACATCTACATATAGCCTGTCGCGGTGGCCGAGGGGACTGAGGCGCTCCAGTCACGGTCTGCACGGCCACTACGGTCGGCGGCTCGAATCCCCCCTCGGGCATGGATATGTGTGCCGTCCTTAGTCTTAGTTAGTTCATAAGTAGTTTGTAAGTTTAGGGACTGATAACCCCGTAGTTAAGTCCCATAGACTATACAAACAAAACATCTACATATATACTCTGCAAATACATTAAAGTGCCTGATAGAGCGGATCATTAACCACTTTCATAACATTTCTCTACCGTGCCATTTTCTAATAGCGCGCGGGAAGAAAGAACACCTAAATCGTTCCGTTTTCGATCTGATTTCTCTTATTTTATTGGTATGGTCATGTCTCCCTATGTAGGTGGGCGCTAGCAAAATATTTTCACATTCACATTTCACAGATAGATCTCGCCGCAACGAATGATCACTCCGTTTTTCCAGGGTCAACGGCTTGTAAGTTTGGAAATCTAATAAGCCAATGAATGTCGTTCGATTATATATAGATGTACGTAGGACGTATTCATTGTATTGTTTTTTGGGCTCAAGGCGAACATCTAAAGTGGAATTTGAAAAGGTTGCTGCAAACCAATCAGATACGAATTACACTGTAGGAAACAAGAATCATACGTATTCTCCTAAAGAATTTGTTCAAGAATTATTCGCAATTTCATGTGAATCGATATAAAATTGTTTGAGATAGGTTTCCGGTCCACTTGAAAAATGTCGTTTCGAGATACACGCGTTTGAGGTTGAGTAAAAGAAAATCACGAATAAATGTAGAATACCTCTAATCTGCGATGCCTGCACCATAAAACTGTCCTTCCAGATTATCGTCCTCTTGTATTTCTTTTCTGCTTGGAGGGGTCTCCCCCTCAGCTGAGGTTCATACTTTAAACATTCCGTACTGTCAGACAACAGTCGCTGTGGGGATAAGAACACAGAGACACAGTTCCGGAGATTTGAAACTTTCGATGAACTGCCACATCATGCGGCCTTGTTCAAAATCTCCCGCTGAACTTACGGACAGATGTCAACGAAACTTCAGTATTCTTAAACATCAGGAAATAATCACTGTTGGGTTGAAAATCATCTACGGCACATAGTAAAGGAGGTTGACGTCACAAACAATTAGCGTCACCAAAAATTGTTGCATCATGCGACGAATGAGTAACGAGATTTTTTTTTTTTACTCACTGTCTGAGGACGAGAGCACTTGGCGACTTGCAACGAACTGTGAAGAGTTGATTCTAAGAAACAGACACGTCGAAAATATACAAAACTAGCTTCGTTTGCGTCGAATGAAAGAAGTTAATATTCGCTTTGTAGTAGCTGCTCTATAACAGCTTTCCTTTGCACATTAAAAAACATGTAATGTAATACGACAGCTGAGAAAATATGAAAAAACATTTGGACTTGTCTGGTTTTTACGGATATTGTAATAAAATGAAACATTAAAACAGTATTCAATCCACTCATGATATTATTGATTACGCAATTACTTACAAAATAAAAGTTATTACGGAAAGCACACGAGTAATCAAACATCTTCCTAATCAGCAAAATTGTCATAATTGTCAATATCAACATTTTCTTGTGTGTGCAGGTGCATGTCTCCTATAAAGACTCGCATTAATTGCGATATACAGGGTCTTCAAGGTACTGAATGAGTGTCAGTATGTCCCTTTTCTTAGCAGGATGCAATCCAGAAGGTGACTCGGAAGAGTAAGATTAAGTATGTTAATGTCTACGGTAGGTTTTGCTTCTAAAAGTCTTTCCCAAGGCCAATAGTATGTTCTCTGTAGGTAAATGTGTGGATAGTCTCTTTTGAGTAGCATTATGCTATTTGTAGTATAGGAGGTTATGCTTTAATCAAGAACAAAGGTACTGATAATCATTTGTACCCAGGGTGTTAGTCTTCCAAAATATTTTGCCGTTTGCGATCATCGATATTCTTAAAGCACTGGAACTTTTTGACAGTGTAGGGTACGACTACTGAAGAATATACATATTAACAATAGATATTAATTAATAACTTACCTGCGGTCTTCACCAACTATCGTTATGGGACAAAATTTCCAACGTGGTTTCATTGTTCTTCACCTCGTACTTCTGCATATCTTATAATACACTCACGTTTTCTCTATTTCTGTTGCCTATTTGGCTACGCACTAGAGTTCAGAGCTCCACTGTCGAACGTTACTCAGACAGCGCCTTGTAGCAATATAAACAGTACGTTAAATGGTACTGTTAGTAGGGAATGCACAGTACCGTACTTAAGGTTACGTCCCCCAAATAGCATAGTTTGGAATTTGGTGGGATGTTATGGGACTTGTTTTCGTAGAATCCCCAACATATTAGTTAGTGGTATATAATGATATCGTAACCTGTCTGCCATTTGTAGACAGAAATAATATCTTTACATACAACTGGTTAGAGTATATGAAGACATTTATGTTAAGATTAATTTTTGGACTTACTTACTTTTTTGGACTCAACTGTGACGTCGATTCCAAATCTTTATGAAGCTTTTTCTCGCTGACAGCCTCAACAAGTTAATCGCTTACTACTTTTCCGCTGTTTACCGAGCAAGGTGGCGCATGGCTAACACACTGTGCTCGCATTCGGGACAACGGTTGAAACCGCCTTCGACCATCCTGATTTAGGTTTTCCGTGATTTCCCTAAATCACACCAGGCAAATGATGTGAATTTTCCTTTCAAAGTGCATGGCCGGTTTCCTTTTCAATCCCTGACGAAAACTAGGAGTATGTCCTTCGTCTCCAATGACCACGATGTCCACGGCACGTTAAACCCTAATGTCCCTTCCTTCTTTTGTTTCTTCTTTCCGCTGTTCATGCAGTAAAACTAGATCATTTACAATTTATTATTTCTGCAGTACTAATTACATTCGCGAGTCATTTTTTACAGACAGCATACCTTTAATACCGCTCGTAATGATATCTAACTGTGATACATAGTTTAGGAGATATGAGGTCACTATAAATGAAATTTATGGAAAACCGCCCGATTAGGTTGTAATTTATTACATCTTTACTACCAACTTCTTCCGTAGTATATTTACAGAAAGTTTCCTATCTTTTACTCAAAGTTTCTGCAAAATAATATTACTGTATGGCTCATTCTTCAGGAGATATTAGTTAATAAGGACAGTCATAATGTTTCGTGGAAAAATTGTGTGCGTGCGTGCGTGTGCAAATTGCCAGCATTATCTAAGACGGAGACAGTATTTGTTCGTCAAGATTTCCCGCTCGCATCGTTATAGAATCTGCCTTTAAGTGCCACCAAGGGTGTTACCTTGTGCCACACAATTCTGACCTCCAATACATTACATAATGACTGAACCGAAACGAGTCACTCATTAGTCATGCTAGTCGATAGCGCTGAATAGTCCTGGAAAATTCCCATTACCGTCTCTGTTTGCAGTCCCTGTGTGTGTGTGTGTGTGTGTGTGTGTGTGTGTGTGGAGGGGGGGGGGTGATTGCAGGTACCGACATTGAAGCAGATATTCAATGTTTGGGTCTCCCGCGATAGCCGTTGAATGTTGGAAGGACAGCGCTGGCTGCGACCCTTCTTGCATAGCAAAGTGACGCTGTGTGCGAGGAAGTGGGTTCCTGTTTAGAAAAATCTCTGCTTGTCCGACGGGTAAGTAAACATATTTTTTTTACATGTAAACACAGTGATTCTATGCAGTTAATATCAATCACAATCAAAGGTGTCAGACACGTTTTAGCTGTTTTTGCCTGGGCATTGAATTAAAAGCAATGAGGCAGTTGAAAATTCGTGTCTAGACCTGAGATCGGACACGGATCTTATGCTTACTATGTAGGTGCTCAATCTACTGAGCCACCTGGACAAGGTGGATATCGGATCTGCAAGAACCATCCTGCACGCTCTAAAATTCTCAACTTATTTGTACACTATTATCATTTATTCTTTGTCCATTATTCTCATAAACTCGTGACTATGGGTAGCATAGTCCGTTAAAGAGATGTAGTCTTGTATCCATCCGCAGTGAAATGTAAGGATCTTCATTACTGTCGCCGCATTAATTATAAACGTATATGCGGTGTATTCTTTCTGACACGTCCGAAAGATTCAGAATATACTGACACGTCGTTTATACTTTCTCAGTGACATTTGCTTCTAAGGAGCTCTTATCCAGCTCTACTTACAGTTTTCCAAAGAACATGCCCAGTTTTAGAACAACGTCGAAAGTAATATTGCACTTCAGGATAGTTATTCTCAGGGTCCTAACACTGTTCCAGGATTCCAGTGCAAATCAGGTTCGCGACAACCTGTTTGATCTCGTGCCAGATTTCCACAAAGAAATTGAGGGCGAAATAAAACATGGTTGATCAGGGGTTGTTTCCTGCCCCATCTTGCCGTGGTGGAGTAGCCGAGCGGTCTAAGGCGCCTCGCTGCGGAGAGCGCGGTAGCTCGCCGTCGGAGGTTCGACTCCTCTCTGGGACGTGTGTGTGTGTGTGTGTGTGTGTGTGTGTGTTGTCGTTAGGTTAGTTTACCTAGGTTTAAGTAGTTTGTAAGCTACGGATTGATGACTACGCAGTTTGGTCCGATAGATCTACAAACATCTGAACATCTACCCCATCTTAAGATCACTAACTGTAGCGCTTTGTAGTTGATTGCACGTTTAGAGGTCTTTCCTTCTGATATATGTCAATTTTTACGCCAAAATTGGAGGCAGTAGCGAACCTGGTGTATGTTCACTTCAACCGGCAGCAGTTACTGATTTATTGCGAAACGAAGAATGCTGTGCTGGAATCAACGCAAGTTTTACAGAAGAAAGAGTACTGTTAATGTTTCGAGACATATACAGCGTCAAGTCGTAAATTTGAAAACACTCGTCTAGGTACCAAAATAATGTCATTTTACTGCCACAGTTGCTAAATTTGTGGTATATGGTTACAGAGATTTGAAACTTCGCACGCTCAGTACGCTATTAGTCCGTAATGAACCTCTTCATGTGTATAATACTATTTTGATTACAAAAATTTAACATATGTTGGCGTTACTGATTGCTCTACATTAATAATTTCTTCATTCCGCTAGAATTTTTCAATGTCTTTATGCTACAATAAGAATATTTTTCTCGCGAAATTACGCAATGTAGCAAGCGCAAGGTCCCTGTTAAGTTTCATCAATGAACCATACACAAAAAAAAGCCCTACAGCTGAAGTACGTCAATAAAACGGTAGAACAGTCCCGGTGGGTTTCGTTTTCTTATGTAATCAATGATTCTTGTAGTGACAACCAGGTAAATCATGAATACTTTAAAGGAGCGCATGGTTCAGAGCTCAGAATATCCCCTCACTGCCTGAATGCCGAAGAGAAAAGTCAAATATGCCTTGTGTGTAATTCCACATGATGCAGATTTGCATAATTTTATTTTAAATACCGGCCTGGTTAGTCGCAAGGTTTTAATCTCTTCTTTGTGGAATAGGACGGCATACTGCTCCGGTTCGAATCCGCCTGGCGTATTAACGACATCGACTGGTGTGCCGGACAGTCGGGATGTGGTTTTTTAGGTTTCGTTTATTCCACCACGTGAATATCGGGCTGGTACCCAGGCTACGCTTCAGTTACAGGATTGTTGTTGTGTTTGTAAACATATTGACCAAACTCTGTGGTTATCAATCCGGAGATCTACAGACTGCTTTAACTTACTCTTAGGACAAAACACACACACACACACACACACACACACACACACACACACACACACACGTGATGGAGGACTCGAACGTCCGACAGGGGCGACCGCCCAGTCCGTAGCATGATGCCTTAGACCACGAAGCCATTTCGCACAGCAGTTACAGGATTGCCAAACACTTAGAAAAAATTCTTCATTTGTGTGGCCCTGATGTCTGTATTAGTTTTACAATTATAATGGTCGTATTTGTCCGTCTTTGTAACTACAGTAAGATGCTCTTTTTTTTTTTTTTTCTTTTGACGAGGCATGTTTCGTTTTATTAACTATAGAACGTCCTCAGTGGTTTGTAAGGACAGATATCTACAATTTCATTTGTTTTCGTGGAAAGAAAAAATAAATAGCGCCATGAACTGTGCAACGCGTAGGCGGTTCATGATATTTGGTGAAAATCTAGGATGAAATTTCCGGTAAGTAACAAAATGAATATAAAAAATTAACGACCTCTTTTTCGTTATATGAAAACAAATCAGATAATAGGTATCTGACATTGCAGGCCTCTGAATTCGTTTTATATGCAATAAAACGAAACGCGGCTGGTGTAAAAAAGATCGCATCTTGTTGTTGTTGCATATTCAGATAATTAATGCTCTTCATATTTTGGGGGAGAAAAGTCGGCTCTTTTCACATGTATAATACAACTTCATCTAGTCGCAGACTGTTGTACACGCATTTCCTACCGATTGAATAATGGGATGGCGGCCGGAAGGCCATGTGGCCTCCTTAACTAAACTGCCAAATGTGAAACAACCACGCCGACCCTGCGAATGCGAGACAAAGAGGGGAAAAAATAGTAGCAACATTGGGTTTTATGTTAATAAAATTCACTGATGCATCAAAACTCGTATAAATGTCAAGTAAATATCACTGAAAATAAAGGCGTTATTGTTTTCGAAGTACAGAATGTAATTCTCACTCGAGTGTTAAACCATGAGTCAGTGGCGCTTAGAGTGCTTTTCGTCAGCAGGTTTTAAGCTCATTCACTTCAGTTATCACTTAATATCATCGAGCTCCCGCCGCCGTTTCCTCTCTGAATGCGGACGCTTATCTCGGGAACTACTGCAGGGATGCTTATACGGTTTCCGTTGATAGGCAAACTGCTCCGCGAGGAAAAGTTTGTGTGTGAGATTGCTTATCTCTACGCCGGGCAAGCTGCCATACGGCAGGTACTTACAATTAGAGGTGCTCGCCCGAAGCTGAAGCAGGTAGCTGGTCAAGCATAAACCGAATGACAAGCTGGTTGAATTCTGCTGACTACTAGACAGCTCGGAATAAATAATACTCCTTGCTTTTTAGCACGCAGCAGCAACTCCTCAATTGCCAACATTTGAGGAAACAGCTTTGTCATGAACAATCTTAATTGTTTCGTCTCTCTCATTGTATATATAGCAAATGAACTCTCAGTAAATAAATATATACATAAATTAATTTTTTTATGGGACTTAAATACGAGGTCATCAGTCCCTAAACTTACAAACTACTTATGAACTACTTACGAACTAGGACGGCACAAATATCCATGCCCGAGGGGGGGATTCGAACCCCCGACCGTAGTGGCCGTGCAGACCGTGACTGGAGCGCCTCAGTCCCCTCGGCCACCGCGGCCGGCAAATTAATCTTGTACTACTTTGAGTATAAACATTAAAATGATTGTATTGCATAAGTTAAAATTTTGCGCAGGCGAGTAACTGTAGACACGTAACGTACATCCTAAAAATCGAATTGATATAAAGAGTTCGGAAAATATTTTCCCTCTTTGGAAAAACAGCGAAATGATAATATTTTGTTATGAATGAAAGTCAGTCTAGTTCGCACAAATTTTAAAATTTAGTTCGTAAAGTGACCGGTTTCGATCTTCGAATAGATCACCACCAGCCAGTTTGTGTGGAAAACAAAAGACTTTCCCTTGAGGAGAAGAGGTACTCCAGAAATTCTAGATACTCCATTTTACAGAAATGGATTACAATATTTTGAAGAAAACAGTATACATCGTGTTGGTTCCGAAACTGTGAGCGGGTTGCACACGTGCGTGACTGCTAAACAGCGAGAGACATTGCGCGTTATAAAGTACATAACCCGGCCATCGCCTGCAGCATGAGCTCATCGGGAACCAGTGAGGTTTGTCCTACAGTAGTTACGTACAATGGGGGACAAAATAATTTAAAGTCCAAGAACAGAGCATTGCGCATGTCCAAGCTCATAAGCGCGAGTGTTGCCAACTCCAGCAGTCTGTGCAGCTTCAGCTTGCTGTTCACATCGTCAAAGAGAAGCAATGCGATAGTTAATGTATAGGTCGAGATTCATTGCACTCCGTTTCTCTCTAAGGAAAATTGTCTTCAGTTTTCCAGAGAGACGGTCTAATAATCTAATCTCGCCGGCCGTGGTGGCCGAGGGGACTGAGGCGCTCCAGGCACGGTCTGCACGGCCACTACGGTCGGGGGTTCGAATCCCCCCTCGGGCATGGATATTTGTGCCGTCGTAGTTCGTAAGTAGTTTGTAAGTTTAGGGACTGATGATCCCGTAGTTAAGTCCCATAGACCAAAAAAAAAAAAAAAAATCTAATCTAAGATCGAAACCGGTCACCTTACAAAATAAATTTTAAAATTTGTGCCAGCTACAGCGATTTTTATTCATAATATAATTGTAATAAGATAAAATTGATCACTCTAATTACAAGATTAGGTATTTATAAGCTAAAATGTCATACGCTGAAGTAGTGGGGCAAAGAGATGTGTTGTGTGGATACAATGGTAAATGTGGGCAAGAGTTCAGAAATTGGAGTGGGTGGCAGAAGAAAGGAGGCGTCTGTGGAATGTGGCTATGGACAGTTGTAACGAATGGTGAAAGGGTGACTAATGTGATTGCATACCTGCCAAGTTTTCCGGTTTTCCCGGAAGATTTCCAGATTTGGGGACGGTCTTCCGGTTTTCCGGATGAACGTAGTTTTTTTCTGGATTTTGAACTCGCGGGCTCGTTCCCGCCATCTGCATTCATATAGCATTTAAGTTTCGACTTTCGATAATAGCTGCTATTCTGAGATGCGAGTGTTTGGAATTCGACTGAAAGGCGATCAATAATATCGATAAGCCCTTCTCTCAAAGGTTTCCATCATTTATGCCAAGGAAGGAAAGTGAGTCAGTTGAGGGTACAATGAATGTACTTTAGACCCATTTTGTGGCCCAGCAGATTGATGACTCTGCTACTGTGAAAGCGAGAACTTAACAGATGATACTAAATGGTCTCACTTGATGAGCATTCGTGGATCTGATGGTGTTCCTAAGTATGATAAGTTACCCAGGCTAATGCTTCCTGTTTTGACTCTACCACACAGCAATTCTGAGTGTGAGCGTGTGTTCAGCTTGGTGAAGAAGAATCACAATCAGTTTAGGTCCCCCATGTCAGATGAAACTCTGGGTTCAATTTCTGTTTGGAAAACACGAAACAGTGGTCCATGTTACATGAAAAGTTTTCCTTCTGAATTTCTGAAAAAAGCAAAGAAAGCTACTCATCTTCATCTCTCCTCGGCAACTGGTGATGGAATATAGGCAGTGTTCTATGAACTTCAGTAAATTTTGTAAATAAATGTTTAGTATTTTTGACAGTGTCAGTGATATTGTGGCATGCAAGATAAAGTGCATAAAAGATTTGAGGGTAGATTGTGAACTGTTCCCAATGTTAAGTGACAAGAAATGAACACTCATCAACAAGTAGCTTGTGTAACTACCTAACTTAAGAGTTTTAATTCGAAAATAGTGATCTTAAAATGTACCCTACATTATAATATGAGTTAGGCTAACAATATTTGCAGTCACTTTCTGTGTAATCTTTTCTTGCAAAATTTGAAGACCTTGCGGTGCATGCGCGCGTTAATTTTTTGCAATTTCGGATCTTCTGGTTTTCTGTTTCTGAAAGTTGGCAGGTATGTGATTGTGTTTGATCTTTAAAGACTAGCTGAGGGTTCTGGTCTCTTATTGATATCTTCGTTGACAGGAAGGTAAATTTAATCCTCCTCCCATTTAACACAACTAATGAAAACTCGGCGTTGCCCGGGTATTTATTTAGTTATTCCTTCCTTGAGTTAATACTTTTCCTGTCCCTTCTCTCTCTGTTCTTTCTAAACACAGGTAATATGTACCGGGGACTATACAACAAATAAGGCTGTGTTGCATTATTTACAAAATTATAAGCGCAGTATCCAAACAAAGAAAGATAGTAATCAAAATATAAATGTCATAAAATTCGTACGATATCATATTTATTGAGTTATATGTTGTACAGCTGTATAATTTTTGAGGTATACATTCATTTGTACAAGTGCAGTAGGTGTTTAATATCTGTTGCTAGTACAATTAGTTGTAAAGAAGTAATAGATTAAAATTTGGTGCGTAATGGGGCGGTTTTCCATGAAGGTTACTGCTATTGTCCTTATATCTCATGAAATCTTGAAAGGTACATTCAGCTATATGTGTGTATACTGTATGTAAAATTTCCTGCGGCTACAATTTGTAGTGTAGAAATTATAAATTGTAACGTCATACCGAATGCCGTAGTTCATAAACAGCGCAAAAGTAGTAAGCGATAAACTTTTTTTCTTTCATTATTTTGATGTTTGTCATCGAGAAAAAGTATAATAAAGGTCTGAAATTACGCTTAAAGTTCGTTGTAAGTCGCTAAGCAAGCTCGTTCTCATACACTGTCACATTATGTGGCAGTTTCTTGCAGCTCCTATCGTTTATGACGTTATATCTCCTGAACCATGTGTCGTATGTGGTTCTTACAATTGCATAATTGGTACCTCACGGTAAGGAATATGTGTACCAAATCTGGTTGAAACCGGTCCAGTGGTTTAGGAGGAAATGTGCCATATTGCTGTTTGGTGCAGCAGTTTTTCGCGCATCTCATTGTTTATGACGTCGTATCTCGTGAACAATGTGTTGTACGTGATCCTTACACTTACGGCTACGTTCTTCATGGATTGAAGCTTACGTGTGCAAAATTTTATAAAGACTGGAACAAAACTGAAGATTTGTATGCAATACGTACACACAAACACAGGGACACTCTGTGTTATAAAGATGTTTACCATGGGTCAGCCTGCTATATTGTCCACTGGGATTGACGGTATTCTTTTTTAAATAAGAAGTAAAAAGTTGGTTACCACAATCAAGAGTCACAAGTGTCTTCTTCCCCGTTAATGATAAATTGAATCATTCCTGCCGTTGCAGTAGTGTGTAAGTTCATTTTCTCTTTAAAGTGCTGGCTGAATGTATGAAAAAGGTACAGTATGTGGTGTTTAGAGAACCATAGTAATTTTCACATGGTATGAAGCATAGAGCTCTCATAATTTCACAATATTTTATATATATATATATACTGAAGAGCTGTATTATTTTCATTATCACTCCACTAGAATGCAATTGCTCGTAGACTTGGATTAATTAATCATAACTTTGTTAACCAGTGCCACAAGGAAGATACCTAAATCTGAGAAACCTCCTCGAGGTGTTGCATCCACTAGATACGTTCATCAGTGTAGCTCTAGACTGTGTTGTTAATTGCGTTATTAGACATTTACAGAGCTACGAAACACCGAAAGCACTGGCGGGAGTAGCAAGCCGTCGCTTTAAAACGTAAGAGGCAGGAGAAGGGTCAGCCTTAAGAGTTCTTCATTTAGTGGAGTCGTGGTTATAAATAGCCGCTGCCATTTCGATGCAACTCGTGCTGAAATGTGCCACTTACTTCGGATACAATTAGATCGCAAATTAGGTTTTTACGCTTATCTAAAATAATTCCGTTTCCTCTGCTATATAACGTCATTATTTATACTATAATACTAGCTGAACCCCGCTGCTTCGCATGCGTAGGCTGGTTGGTCTGCACCAGTTGTTTCTTTTTAATCCTGATGAAGAATCCATATCTTAAGTTTCGTAGTTATAGCTTGAAATTTGAGTTAACAGCACCATATTTTTGAAAATCAATTTTTGCATCTCGTATTTCACCCCTTATTGGTCACCGAGACACACATTTTTAAATTTTAACGAACAATACAAATACCGATTTTTGTAGCTATAGCTTCAAAATTGTCTTGACAACAATGTGTTTTCGAAAATAATTTTTGATCCCTCTTTTACCCACTTAGTTGTTAAATTTCCAAAAATACCAAAACACGTGTCTTTTTAATCCTGATCAAGAGTCCATATCCTAAGTTTCGTAGTTATAGCTTGAAATTTGAGTTAACAACAACATATTTTTGAAAATCAATTTCTTGGGTCACCTATTTTACCCCCTTATTTGTCGAATTTCAAAAAATGCTGAAACACGTGTCTTTTAAATTCGAACCCCGAATCCAAATCCGAAATTTTGTAGTTTTAGCTTCAAAATTGTCTAAAGAGCTACGTATTTTCAAAAAACGTTTCATACCGTATTTCACCCTCTTACGGATGGAATATCGAAAAATCGTTTCTTAAATGACGCCTACAGAGTAAGATCAACACCCTCCACAAATTTAAAGTTTCTATGTTCAGTAGTTTGGACTGGGCGATGATGAGTCAGTCAGTCAGTCAATCGGGACACTTCCTTTTATATATAGAGAAGATAACTAGCTGCTAAACCCGCTATTGCCCGGGTATATGTGTATTTTTCCAGACTTATAATAGAAGCGAAAATAAAAATTCAGAAAACTTGTCATCTTCATGTAATCATGTAAACAGCTTATAAATTAAGAAACAGTAAAACAAATAAATATCGTAATGTACAAAATTATAAATGCAGTATCTAAAGAAAGAAAAATAGTAATAAAATATTATGTATATCATTAAATCAAAATTAGACTATAAACAATATGTAGTCCATCTCGATCTTCCCTTCCTGTCCATCAGCTGCTACCTTACCATCTGTCAATTTAAGTTTAGTTTTCATGCAGTTCAATAATGACGCGTCGCGTGATGGGAAAGTTTTTGTGACTCATTGTTTACGACGCCATATCTCACGAACTAGTATCGTAGGTAGTTTTCAACCGCACAACTATTGTTGTCTGATAGTAAGCAATATGTGTGCCATGTTTAGTTGTAATCGGTCCATTATTTTGGGAGGAGATGTATAAAAACAGCGCATGATGTAGCAGAAACATTATGACGTCATAACCCCTGAAATAGGTTTCGTATTATGATGTAAATTCAAAGGTACATTCAGTGGTATATGTGCCTAATGCCTAAAAACTGAGTGGTGGATGGTGTTTGTATAAAGACGCAATAAATAGAAACCTCACGTGTGATGATGCGACTTTTTATGAACTAAATTATTTATGACTTCGTACCTCGAACTGTGATATAATATCGAAGGAATATTCAGTGGTATGTATGTTGTACTGTCAAATGTCTCGCGAATACGATGTACAGTGTGGAAGTACTAACTTGTAACGTCATGCCAAATGTCGTAGATATACATCATGAACATCGGCAAAGTATTAAGCTATAAACTTGGTTCCTTTCATCACTTTGTTGGGGGTTTTCAGCGAGAAGAAGTTGCGTAAAGATTTGAAATTATGTTCAAAGTTTATTGCAAGTCGCTAAGTGCTCTCATTGTCAAATAGTTCACGAAAAACCACGCTATCACGCGACTCAGGATGGGGCAGTTTTCATTGCTTATGACGTGATATCGTATGAACTAGGTGGTTTTTACAACCGTAGCAAATGATTCGTGACATTGAAGAATATTTGTACCAAATTTGGCCTGAAATCTGTCCATTAGGTTATGAGCAGATGTAGAATATCGCATGATGGGGCCGTTTTCCACGAGTCATTGTTCATGACATATCTCTTGACGTATGTGTCGTGTAGGTGCTTCTTACCCCGACAGCGACTCTTGCCTGATAGGAAAGAATATATGTACCAAGTTTGGTTGAAATAAGTCCAGTAGTTTAGGAGGAGATGTGGCACATACATAACCACAGACATACATACCCAAAACAGTCTATTTTATAACATAAATAACTTCTGTTTGCGGCTCAACAGGCGATAGACAATTTCAGTTTGGCTGCAGACCCCTTGTGGGAATTGAAACGTGGCTGAGAACGAAGGAGTAGCATGGACGGGGACGCTACATCAGGAGTGTGCGGAAATTGAGAATTTAGCTCGGACGGAAGCGTAGCCAGATAGCCGAAGCGGTTGAGGCGACCGCTCGCGTAAAATGGGATATCCAGGTTTAAGTCCCAGACTGGCCCAAATTTTCGTCGCTCTGTTTACTGAACGACATAGAGCAGTTTATCTCATAACTTCTTCTTTCGTTATTATTGTTTTTCCACTAGTTGAAGAATAACGCTAGGAAGTTGTCAAACTATCAGCTCATACCGGCAAGTACTCCGATGTACAATTTGTGTCTAAGATTTTGTTCCTGACGTGCAGGCGGTCATTTCGCCTTTATTATAACTCCCAGTTTCTGTTTCGACCATCATCAAGTTATTTTATACATACATACGTACAAAGTGCGCTGTTCCTTATAATGTTTGCGCATATTTTACTAGATTAAATATTGGTCGCCTTTTTTTCTTGACGGTTTTCTCCTTTGGACCAGTTAGTCTCTTCCGAAATGCCGTGTTGTATCAGTATTCCTCTCCTGGTGGCAGTTTTTAGGCTGTGAAATAGAGCTGCAAGAAAATTCCTCTTCTTCTACCTACTAAATGAAATTCCGTGTTTATTAAAAGTGTGTAATTACGTAAGTGTTGTACATAAACACACAGTATATCGAGCTCACAATCATTAGTCTTCCATATACCTTTTTCAAATATATTCGATTCAACCGTTTTTTAAAGAAATCTAGAGTGTTCTGGTGACTGTCATTCCATGGATGCAGTACATCTCCGGGATGAAGCTTCTGTGAGTAGACTGCCGACTTCCAAACTTCTGCCCCGCTAATATGCTGCGCCCATGAAACTCGTGATAGCTATACATAAAAAATACACGATTTCCGCGCCGTGGGCTGTTCTTAGTTTAACTCTGATAAAAAAATTGTATACCTTCACGACTATCTGGTCTGTGAAGACAGAAGGTGTGATTTAATTTTCCTGAAATGGCCTGTCTCACCTCAAAAGGATGAAACGAATAAAAATACTGATATGATGGAAGGGATCTCCCTTGAGCGAAACACTTTTTCTGTTATTACCGAGATATGTTTCCCTGCAGTTTCAGATTCATCAGTGGACTTATATTTTCCTTTATTAAAGAGAATTTATTTTTAGAATCTTTGTTGTTGTTGTTGTTGTTGTGATGGTGGTCTTCAATCCGCAGACTGGTTTGATGCAGCTCGCCACGCTATCCTGTCCTGTGCAAGCCTCTTCATGTGAGAATACGAACTGCAACCTACATACTTTTGAATCTGCTTACTGTATTCGTTTCTCGGTCTCCTACGATTTTTACCCCCACACACTTCCTTCTATTAGTCAGGATATGCCAGAAACTCCTATTCTCCCCAATTCTGTTGAGCACATTCTCGTTAGTTATGTGATCCACGCAAATAACTTCATCATTTGCCTTTAGCACCACATTTCAAAAGCTTCTATAATGTTTTTGTCTGAACTCTTTATCGTCCACATTTCATTCCCATATCATGCTACACTCGAGACAAATATTTTCAGAATGGAATTCCTAACATTTTAAACTAATATTTGATGTAAAGAAATTTCGCTTATTCAGAAACGCGTTTCTTCCCATAGCCATTCTGCATTTTATGTTTTACTTCGACAATCTTAAATGTATAAAATCGATTTTTTGAGGTTGTAGTACAAATTATGTAAGGACAGGAGAGCATCAGAAATGAGAGTGATTTCTGGCATGCCCCAAGGATATGCTATAGGACCGTAGCTTTGCACAATATATGTAAATGACGTTGTTATCAGAAGTTCAGTGAGGCTTTTGCGAAAGATACTGTAGTACAGCAAGAAGTCGCAAAACTGGAAAAGAGTAGCGAAATGCAGGAGGATCTGCATCATGTAAGACTTGTGAGTCAGGGAACAGAAATTGATCCTCAATATAAAAAAGTGTGAAGTGCTGAGTTTACGTAGAAAGATACTTTAGTATATAACTACACAGTATCAGGACAAACACTGGAAGCAGTTACCCCCATAAAATATGTGGCAGTTGGTACAAGGGGCGATTTGAAATGGAACGACCATAGAGGACCAATCGTGGGCAAAGCAGATGTCAGACTGAGATTCATTCGAAGAATCATCACCAAAACAGAATATTACAAAACACTCGTTCGGCCAACGCAAGAGAGAGAATATATATGAAATAAGGCTGGTTTCAATAATATTCAAAATTTTAAGTACGGTATCCAGACAAAGAAAGATAGTAATCAAAATACAAATAATATGTAACATTCATTTAATTCATAACTTTACTATAAACAATATTTCTTGTTACTTGTTATGGCTCTAATATGAACAATTTCTTTTGTGAGGTCACCCCTGAGCAAGTGACATAACGTTGTCCGTGTGACAAACAGAGCATATCTAATCCCCTCCACGGTATTGAATTGATTGCCTTGTGGTTTATTAATCGTAATAGAAAATGCAAGACTGCACTGCACTGGAAACTGCAGTCTCTTGAAGTTAAAAACCGGATCTCTCGTAAATAATGTTGTACAATTGTATAATTTTGCACTATATATTCATTTGTATAAGTTTATATGTCGGTGAAATTCGTTGCGAACATAGATGTCAGGAAGTAATAGATTAAAATATGATGCGTGATGGGGCGGTTTTCCATGAATGTTACTGTTATTGTTCTTGTATCTCATGAACTACTGTGATAAAATTTGTAAAGTACATTTATCTGTATGTGTGTATACTATCTGTAAAATTTCCGGCGACTACAATTTGTAGTGTAGAAATTATGAATTGTAACGTCATACCGAATGCCGTAGTTTTGTTCCGTGAACAGCGAAAGAGTAGTAAGCAAGAAACGTTTTTCATTATTTTGATGTGGTTGTCAGCGAGAAAAAGTTTAATAATGTCCGAAATTATGTTTAACGTAGGTTGCAAGTCCCTAAGTACAGTCATTCTCATACAGTGTGTGAATAAAGTCTTGTCGCCTTATGTGGCAATTTGTTGCAACTCCTTTTGTTTATGACGTTATATCTCCTAAACCATGTGTTGCATGTGGTTCTTATCCCGACAGCATTGGTACCTCGCGGTAAGGAATATATGTACCGAATTTGGTTGTAATCGGTCCTGTGGTTTAAGAGGAAATGTGCAATATTGCCGTTTGCTGCAGCAGTTTTTCGCGCATCTCAATGTTTGACTCATTTCGTGAACAATGTGCTGTACGTGATCCTTACACTTACGGCGACCGTCCTCCTGTATTGAAGCTTACGTGTGCAAAATTTCATAAAGATTGGAACAAAACTGTAGATTTTTAAGTAACATGTACACTCACACTCGGATACTCTGCTGTATATACAAAGGTTAGATGTATACCGATACCGTGATGATACTACAAACTGGCAGTAATTAAGAAAAGACTAAAAGCAGAGTGACAGGCATAAAAAAGAGCTTTTGGAAATTGTTTTAAAAAAAGTGGGTGTAAAACCTGTTTAAAAGTAGTAGCACAAACTAAAACATCGCCCAGTGTGAGTCAACTGTAATAAAATACATTGTCAAAGCACTGGCAGCTGTGCACACAAACAACATCGCCTCAACGTGCATTCAAGTGCTAGTTTTATTACCTCTTCGCGATTGCCGTTGCTATGTGAGTGTGTTTTATTGCAGTTCTGTTGCACTAGTTGTATTTTAGTTCGTGCTTGTGTTTTTATACGGGGTGCTCAAAAAGTGTCTCCGCAGTGCCGTATGATTGTTATCCGCGCTTGCCGTATAATTGTTCGCCAGTCTGGGTTACTTCCCTTCATGTGGACTCTCCCGGCCAACATTCCACTGTTTTATGTTAACCAGCGTTAGTAGTATAGTTGGTGTGTGTCATTACGTGTCGGCGTGAACGTTATAGTTCCTTTGTTATGTTTTTGACACTAACCATTGAAGAACGAGTGTTTCTAGTCGAAAAAGTGTTGAAAGCTGGCGATAAATACAGGGTTTCAGTTTTCCCGCAGACAACAGTCCCACATCGCGATACTGTGCGACATTTAATTAACAAACTTCGAAGTCCGGTTTCCGTGGTAGATTGACAGAGATGTGGTCGTTCTAGCGTTTTATCTGGGGATGAACTACTCGATATTTCCGATAAAATGTCCACAAATCCGAACAATCAGTAAGAAAACTCGCTCAGGAAATCTATGCTAGTGTCGAAATGGCCCACACAGTTGTAAGGAAAAAAATTGGAACTTGTCCCATACCAAGTGGTAATGATACAATAATTGAAAAATAATGATCACGGCAAGAAACTGCATTATTGTCAATAGTTCAAAACTTTCGTTCAAAAAATGGAATGGTTAGTCTTAAAGAAACGTTTTTCACTGATGCGGCGTGGTTTCATTTATCCGCGTGCATGAACTCGGAAAATTCTTGTATGTGGAGTACTGCAAATCCATTTTGTATTCATGAGGAATCACTAGGAGTTTGGATTGCAATTTTTAGACGTCTGATTGTGAGTCTCATATTTTTCAACGAAACAAGAAACGCACAACGATAGTGCAGTGATATTCTGTACCCATTAATAGGAGAACTTAATGCAATAATAAACGGTTATTTTCAACAAAATGATGCAACCGCACATACAGCTCGCTTTTCAATGTCACTGCTTGTTAATGTTTGATCGCCTAATTTCACAGGAACTGTAGCCTTCATGATCGCTTTCCCTAACACCTCTGGGGTGTAGTGAAAGCAACTGTCTATAAAAACCGTCCAGAATCCAGGAATTGTAAACTGCTGGAATATCAACTTTCACTTCTCCTGTTACAGAAAAAATGTTAATGCTGTGTTTGGAGACAGGATTAGGCGATTTGATTTGTGTATTCAACAACAGGCAGGACACTTTCTACGTCTACATCTACTTTGAACATTTCATGTGAAAAAACTTGTAGGAAAAATGAATATTTAATAAATTAGTAACTTGTGTTTCACTAAGTTTCATTTTAGTATATTCACTGCGACATACGGCACTGCGGAGAGACTTATACCCCGTACCTTTTGTACCAGGACGCGTATGTGGGGAACTGTTAAGAGTAACACTTATGAAACCGGGAAGGGAAAATGCTTACCTCATAGGGCAAATAGGAAACGCTGACAAACTCCTAAACTACTCCGACATGCCATTGAGTACAGAAATTGAAACATAGGCGTCAAAAAGCATTGGTTCGCATTGCAAGTTTCGAGAAATGGCGAATCAGAAAAATGGAATAAAGATACAACCGTCCGTGACTCAATTGTCATTGTGACAAAAATCTGCCGGCTGGTGTATATTTCGTTTCAATTGTAAAGGATGGTGACCAGTGAGTTGGTTACAGATTGGCTCCGCACAGTCTGCAGAAAGAGACCAGGTGCCACTCTAAAAGAGTCAGATGGTGATCCTTGGTGCTTTGAGGGAGCGAAAGACAGCGGCAGTGAAAGTGGAGATCCTGAAATCAAACAGAGATGATGTCGTCCTTGCTGGAGGCATGACTTCGCAGCTACAAAATGTCACATGCGGAGGTGAATAGGCCATTTGAAGACCATCTGAAGCAGCTGTACAACACTTACTTACTTCAATATGTGCGATCTCTGACTCCAACCAGGAAGCTAATTAAGCTATTGATATTTTTAACTGCGGAATTGATCCAGACTGCGCGGACGCCTTTCCATTAAATCATTTAGAACGGCTGTAAGAAATACATTAGATTACAGAGAACTATGGTAAGAAATTCCAAGTTACCATGACAGTGACAGTGGCAGTGACAAAGCAGATACTGTGGACCATTCGAGTGACGATCAAGCGGCATCAGTATCTGAAAATGGCATGTCTCTATCAGATTTTATTTCTGTTTTAAGTTTTAGAAATACCTAGTTGTGTATACATGTTTTTCTGTATTTATGCACGTTTTCTATAGTCTCTCGTTCAGCATTGGGATGTAGTCTTGCACTCGGATCATTTTGTATCTATACATATTATAAAATAGGCTGTATGTAGGTATGTATGTTCCACATCTCCACCTAAACTGGTGCTGTGCTACGATGCGCAAGGTCGCTCCCCGTCGGGGGTTCGAATCCCCCCTCGGGCATGGATGTTTGTGTCGTCTTTAGTATAAGGTAGTTCATAAGTAGTTTGTAAGTTTAGGGACTGATGACCCCGCAGTTAAGTCCCTTAAGCTTAACAAACATTTGAACATCCTCCTAAACTACTGGACCGATTTTAACCAAACTTGGTACGCATGTTCCTTACTATCAGGCAACAATAACCGTAAGGGTAAGATCCATCTACCACGCACGTTATCAGGAGATATAACGTCATGAACAATGACAATCTTGAAAAACGGCTGTATCAAATATTCTACATGTTCTCGTAAACCAAATTTAGTACAAATATTCTTTGTCAGGAATCATTTACTATGGTCGCAAAAACCACCTACGATACATAGTTCATACGATATTACGTCATAAACCAAGAAAACTGCCCCATTTTGCGGCGTGTGATGGCGTGATTTAATTCGCCAACTATTTGACAATGAGAGCACTTAGCGACTTTGAACATAATTTCAAATCTTCACGAAATTTTTCTCGCTGACAACCCCAATAAAATGAAAGGAATAAAGTTAATCGCTTACTACTTTTCCGATGTTAATGATGCACATCTACGGCATTTGGCATAACGTTAAAAGTTATTACTTCTCACTCTAAATTGTATTCACGAGACAATTCAGACAGTACAGATACAGACCATTGAATGTTCCTTCGATACCATATCACAGTTTGACATATAGTTCATGAGATATGGAGTCATAAACAATGTGTTCAATGAAAAACATCATCATGTATGAGGTTTCGATTTATTACGTCTTCACTAATAAAACTATTCGCGACATCGGTTGCATGAGTCACTACATCTTCTATGAAATGAAGACTGCTTAGTTGCTGAGATTGGAAGACATAAAAATATGATTACACCTTTTATGTCGAACATATATCTTAATAATAGCATACTGCGATGTAAACAGCGGAACCCGATGAAAGAAAATTTCTCGTTTGTATGTAAATACTAAAATATATGTTAATAACTTTACAAATATGTATATGGCTTGAAGCACAATGTCACATGCAGCTCTATTTTGAAAAAAAAAAAAAAAATTGAGTTGCAGATCTGAAGTTGACAACTAAGATTGTTGAAACTGGTCATATGTATATTCAACAAGCGATCTTTTACAAACGCGCTTTGATCGCAAAGCTAGCGAATCAGCGCGTTTAGGTCTAACCTTGTCACGTGAGCGCACGGAGTCTTTTTCGTTGACCATGGTAAACAGCAGATACTTGTTAACAACAGCAGAGACCTTCAACATTATCTTTTGGAACGCCAGATATCACTTCGGTTCTATTCGCGGTCTTTGTCAGTTTCTACGAACAATAAGCCTTTCCACAAGAAAGCACGAATTCGACAGTACACTTGATAAGATTCTCAATAGACATGCATATTGTTAGAGCACAATTGCGAGATATTTTCTCTGACAATTTTACTCATTACTAGAGCTGTGAAAGTAACAAAGTGTATCCATATATACTCGTCTCGTTACCGATGTTATCATAAACTCGTATGGAATGCAATTGTACTATTACATCTTCGTACTTTGATGCATTACTTCTTCTGTATGAACGGGGTTCAATAATGAACAATTGTTAGGAGGAAGATATACCACATATGAGTTTTAAATAACTGGTGAGCGAAATAAAAAGAATATTCTGGATTTTTCCTTCACCCAAACAAGCAAAACAAAAGAAAGCTTTTCAGAGTATGATCCCAATTTAGAACTCCAGAAAAATATTTTAATTGTATGCATGATGGTTTATATCTGGCCGGCAACTTGGAATGGACCCAGCGGTGTGGCGCATTGGGAACACACTGTAGACCCATTGATCTCCGGTCATGCAGATTTACGTTTTCCGTGATTTGCCGAAATTACTCCAAGCAAATGCCGAGATTTTTCCTTTCAAAGGGCACGGCCGATTTCCTTCCACATACAATACGAGCGTGACCTCCGTCTCTAAGGAGTACTGTCAACTGGAAGTTAAACTCTAAATCTTCCTTCCTATCTTGGAAGAAAGCGGTATGGCGAAATTATGTGTCCTCAATTTACACGACAACACAATAAATATTCTATAAATAGGAACTACTACACCGATGTTTGTGCAGCCTTAAATCTTCCGGAAAGCGAGCCGAGCAGAAAGAAAAGTACGGTAAGGAGCCCATCCCGCATGCCGAGTGAACTGGCAGTGCCATTTATTTTGTTTTCTTACCACTTGTACCGAATCAGCCGTAACTGAATTCAATTTTTTATTTTCGTTATCATAATACATAATAATTCTGTGTAGCCCAGTGGCCTAGTGCAAGTCTTTAGATTAGACCATTTTGACTGATTCTTCCGTCGCTTCTTGGTAGAACATAATCAAATAAATTAAAAACACAATTTTGTGTGTGTTCTACAAGTTTATTTTTGCTTACTTAACCGGTTTTCGGCTTATTAGGCCATCTTCAGAGTAGATGGTGGCCTAATAAGCCGAAAACCGGTTAAGTAAGCAAAACTAAACTTGTAGAGCCGGCCGCGGTGGCCGGGTGACTGAGGCGCTCCAGTCACGGTCAGCACGGCCACTACGGTCGGGGGTTCGAATCCCCCCTCGGGCATGGATATTTGTGCCGTCCTAGTTCGTAAGTAGTTCATAAGTAGTTTGTAAGTTTAGGGACTGATGACCCCGTAGTTAAGTCCCATAAGCTTAACAAACATTTACATTTACAAACTTGTAGAACACACACAAAATTGTGTTTTTAATTTATTTAGATTAGACGCCCCATCGGTGACTTACGTGTCCCCACCGTACCCCAGTGATCCAACCGTGGAAAAGAGACCTACAGTTTAATGTGGAATTCGAAACAAGTGTCGGGTTTCGATCGCTTTACTCAGAGACCACCAGGTCATACATAAATAGATAACAGTAATGAAATATAGTTACAGGTAACGACTCAGTACTTGCGCAAAGTATTCGTTAATTAGTACCGAATACGTATTTGCTATAGCTTTTCTCATAACTTTGTTTCACAAGTGCTATACTTTCTGAACGTGTGCTGAATATTTACTGTATCTATGCATGTACGGTACATCGTTTCTACAAGGTAGTTCAGAATGTCGACCACAAGTTACTGTAAAATCTTCCTGAGAGTTAGTGATAAGCGTGTATAATTCAACGGATTAATTATATTTCTTTTCTTGAGTATTCGTGTGATTTATACAACTTTACGATTTTTAGGTAGGGATCTTCTGTCGCGCAAGCTGTTGTATGTGATTGCTGGGTATGGAGCTATGTACTGAGAAGTCTTCGACGAAAGTGGTGAGAGCCGGAAGACTTCCCTTTATTGAGTAGAAGGTATTTTGTACGTCTATGCTATTTGCACAAAGGAAAGTAATTTACGTCGTTAATTGTGGTAAGGGTAACTTCAGATGTATCATAACGGTGAGTACACCCCGGGAATACCTGGAAATCTGGGAAATATCCGCGAATTTTGTAGAATTCCAGAAATTTTTAATTGTTTTAGTTACCAGTTAATTCCTTGTAATTTTGACTGGTGAGAATTGCGCCATTTACATAATCAAAACAGTGTACGTAAAATCGTCCGGCGATATTGAAGACAGTACAGTACTTTGTAACAATGAACTTTTTTGATTTGTCACCTGTTCGCGTTTCTAAAAAGTTCTGGGTATGAAAGTGCGAATAGTGGTTTGAGAGGTCTTACTGTCGAAGTAAATAGCCTTCTCCCCCCTCCAAGATGAATTATGTCAATAGTGAAAATGTGCTATGAATTTCTGAAATCACGAAGAACTAAATTCTTTGAGGACCAGCCACTTAGAAAAATTTAGGGCTCAGAAGACCAGACATTTATCCCATTACCAAAATTATAGGTACATTTATGTTTGATGTAACACACGCTAAAGAAGACTAACTCTCTTGATGTTATTGTATTAATTTTAGTGCTTTCATTGATTTACGCAGTAACAATGACACAAAGTAAGATTATTATCCTTTAAAATTTATGAGAAGAAATATTTTTGACAAGCAATAGTGTACATGTGATGGTGTAATTAAAGCTCTTCTGTTACAGTCTAACAACATAAAATCGTAACACATTCGTACAAAACAGCAAAGTACTTTACAGAAAGAAATGGTTAATGACCTTGTCATAAAAACATAAGAAGTGAAATATAACCTTCTGAGTGTTTACACCTGACTCATGATTGGCCGTTATTATCTCTTATAAATTGTCGCGCCGTTACCAACATGTACACGTTACGAAATGAACGCCGACCCATGGGCTGTATGAATAAAATTGAGAATGTTCTTTATTCTTGGAATTACGGATATCATTCTCGGATTCTCATGAATAAAGCGAGTCGGGGAATATGCTTCACCTGAGAATGTACTCAACTTGAATGAAAGGGTGGGTGTAAGTTGCTAAACGAAGCTCTGATTCCGAATGAATTGAGCTAGAGACGTTTCTCACAAGCGGAGAACATTCTGCATTTTCTGAAGTGAGCTCTGTAGCAGTCTTCGAGCTGAATAACCTTTTTGAGGTTAACTTCTACCATGGTTTATTATAAAAATGGCAGAATTGGTGCAACTATAAAGTCAACAAAAGATACTTATTAAAGGTATCAGAAGAAATACGAGAGGAATTAAAGTAGTTTATACAACTAAAACAATGAAAACATTACTTGGCTGACGAGTAGCTCCCTTCACAACAATCATTACAGTGACACTTCACGCGTTTTATATAGTGACGAGTATGATGTCAGTGGAGTCCTTTCGCTATCAACGTAGAAATGAAACACAAGTGGCATCAGCTGCGTGTTTAGAGTTCATGTTTTGAAATGGTGTATTAATTCGGCCTTATCATTAGCTAATTACAAATGACGTACATCTCAGGACTTCAGTCTTTCTTACACAAAATAAATATTGCTGCAATACTGAAGAAATTGGTCTTTATACTGCTCTTGTTCATTCTACCAAAAACGGTTGGACTATTTAAAATACTTTTTCTAACAACATAAATCTTAATATTTGTTATATTAGAAGTAGACGCGACAGAAAAATTAATAAATAAATGTTTACAAACCTACCGAATTGTTCCTCGTAACAAAACCGGGCGCGTTGTCGGTTAATAGTTAATTCACATAGCGTCACATTTAACGAAAAGTATCTGTTGTAAGAAACCTCTGAAAGTGTTCGAGATTGGAACAGATGAAAATGTCAGGTGTTCCTTAAATTTCGTTTTCATATCGTGTTAACTTAAATTCAGTACCAAAGAAGTTTCTCGCATATCGAAAATTCGGTAAGATCGTCAGAAAGTTTATTTCATAAACTGTCAATTTTTAGTCTTAATAATGTGCTGCTGGACATGAAACTAAAATCTAAACATAGTACTACTGTTCCTGAACAAATGAATGTATGTTTCATATTTGTAAATTATGTATTGTTCTTGGTGGAGGGTGTTGAAAGAAATATGATTAAACAGCGTTCTGTGATGGACATAACGCAGTGTACAACTTGCTACAGGAGAAGTAGCGAGAAAGAACTTTCGGCTCAGAGCATTTGCTTCCAATTTTTTATTCATGTGAAATTGAGAATGCTCTTTTGCTCTGAGAATCTTCAAAAAAAGTTCAAATATTTGTAAATCTATAGGACTTAACTACTGAAATTATTAGACCGCGCGCACGCACGCACACACACACACACACACACACACACCACACCACCGCGCGTCGTAGCAAGGCGCCTTAAAGCGCTCGGCCATTCTACCGCGGCTCAGAATTTTCTCTGTGGCATGTATTTTTTCTTATTCATACGGCCCCCTAAATTTAAATTCATTTTAAACCTCTGAAGTTTTACTTACGCGAGTGTAGATAACGTGTACCTTTTAAAGGATTGATAAATTTTACTGTTCCAAAGGAAGGTATATTCCCTGTCGAGGAAAAAGTATTTTGTAACTTAAAACGGAAAAAAAAATTAGCAGAGAAGTAGTATATTTCAGCCGAGAGTAGCATACGTCACCTGAGAAAAATATATTGCAGTCTGAGAGAAGTGTATTTTCAAGCGGATAAAAGTGAATTTTGAACCTGGAAATCCTGGAAAATCGTTGAAGAAAATTTCAAAATATCCATGTTGGACACGATCTGCAGCTGTAGCGTAAATTGAAGGTTTATTTTCGTGAAATGAATTGCAACCAGCTGCCTTTTTGGATGTTTTTTATTTACTCCAGAACTAGTTTTCGAGCCACTGCAGGCTCATCTTCAGTGGATAACTTTACAGGAACATTTTCGCTAAGTGTAGGTTATGCTGTAATGTTGTGTGTAACAAAGTTGTGCATTGGCTCTTACGTTTTTAACACATGAGAACATTTTTGCTACACTTAGCGTTACATATTACAAAATATAAACACTTTCACGAAAATAAACCTTCAACGTTGAAGAAAATTTATTTTTCGTTGTCTGCGTATACAATTTGTATGACCTTACAGCTCAACTTTCTCCAATTAGTGGGCATACTGTGCAGTGCACTTTGGTCAAAGTATGTATGCTCTGTCTGAGGATGAGCAATAAATACTCTCGAGTAGTACTTGTAACTTGAGTGCGGCACTCTTGACACGTCACACTGTTACGCGTCGCCATAATCTGCCGATGAGCAAACGCGTCGAAACTAGTGACGCGTGAAAGATGCAGACGGAAACGTGTGCTGGACGGTGTTATTTTGAGATTGACAGTGGGGAGCGGCCTTGTTTGGGAGGAGAATTGCACGGCGAGGGGCGCCTCGGCAGTGGCAGGTGGTCTAATTTTAGCGCCGTCGGGTATCCGAAGAATTAAGATTCCCGCGACCCGGCGTACAGAATTAGCCGGCAGCGCTGCACGGCGCGGGCTTCCTCGTCGCCAAAATACCGCCGCGCGTCACCAGGTAGCGCCGCCGCTCTGCACCAGGCGAAGCAGCGAATCATTGAATGGGCGGACAGTGGCTGCATTAGGGCGACCAGTGAAATTGTGAGCGGGCCGGGAGGCGAACCCGGCTCTCCCGCTTCGGGCCAGCGGTCGCCGTAACCACCTGGCCACCCGTGCTCGCCTCACGCCGTCTCAAACTTCCACAAGTCTCACGCTATGGCTGTAGCACCCATCCCGTCCACGCCCTCTTATACTCGCCATTACAGATTCATTCGGCCTTATCATTAGATTTTTAGCTAACAACATTATCAAAATCGTAACACATTGGTACAAAACAGCAAACCATTTTACAGAAAGGAAGAAATGGTAACTGACCTTGTCATAAAAAACATAAGAAATGAGAAATACCTTTCTCACTGAATGTTTACACCTGACTTATGATTTGCCATTATCATCTCCCATAAATTGTCGCGCCGTTACCAACATTTACACGATACGAAATGAAGGCCGACCCATGGGCTGTATGAATAAAATGGAGAATGTTCTTTATTCTTGGAATTACGGAAATCATTCTCGGATTCGCAAAATAAAGCGAGTCGGGGAATATGCAAAAAAAATGTTCAAATGTTTGTTAAGCTTATGGGACTTAACTACGGGGTCATTAGTCCCTAAACTTACAAACTACTTATGAACTACTTACGAACTAGGACGGCACAAATAGCCATGCCCGAGGGGGGATTCGAACCCCCGACCGTAGTGGCCATGCTGACCGTGACTGGAGAATATGCCTCACCTGAGAATTTACTCAACTTGAATGAAAGGACGGGTGTAAGTTGCTAAACGAAGCTCTGATTCCGAACGAATTAAACTAAAGATGTTTCTCACAAGCGGAGAACATTCTGCACTTTCTGAAGTGAGCTCAGTAGCAGTCTTCCACCGAATAACCTTTTTTTGAGGTTAACTTCTACCATGTTTTATTATAAAAATGGCAGAATTTGTGTAACTATAAAGGCAACAAAAGATAGTTATTAAAGGTATCAGAAGAAACATGAGAGGAATTAAAGTAGTATATACAACTAAAACAATGAAAATATTACTTGGCTGACTAGTAGCTCCCTTCACAACAAACATTACAGTGACACTTCACGAGTTTTATATAGTGACGAGTATGATGCCAGTGGAGTCCTTTCGCTATCAACGTAGAAATGAAACACAAGTGGCTTCAGCTGCTTGTTTAGAGTTCATGTTTTGAAATAATGTGTTCATTTGGCCTTATCATTAGCTAATTACAAATGACGTACATCTCAGGACTTCACTCTTTATTACACAAAATAAATATTGCTGCAATGCCGGCCGCGGTGGTCGAGGGGACTGAGACGCTCCAGTCACGGTGTGCACGGCTACTACGGTTGGGGGTTCGAATCCCCCCTCGGGCATGGATATTTGTGCCGTCCTTAGTATAAGGTAGTTGATAAGTAGTTTGTAAGTTTAGGGACTGATGACCCCGTAGTTAAGTCCCATAAGCTTAACAAACATTTGAACATTTTTATTGCTGCAATACTGAAGAAATTGGTCTTTATACTGGTCTTGTTCATTCTACCACAAACGGTTGGACTATTTAAAATACTTTTTCTAACCACATAAATCTTAATATTTGTTATATTAGAAGTAGACACGACAGAAAAATTAATAAATAAATTATTACAAACCTACCGACTTGTTTCTCGTAACAAAGCCGGGCGCGTTATCAGTTAATGTTCAAATGTTTGTAAATCGTATGGGACTTAACTACGGGGTCATCAGTCCCTAAACTTACAAACTACTTATGAACTACTTACTAACTAGGACGGCACAAATATCCATGCCCGAGGGGGAATTCGAACCCCCGACCGTAGTGGCCGTGCAGACCGTGACTGAAGCGCCTCAGTCCCCTCGGTCACCGCGGCCGGCTATCGGTTAATAGTTAATTCACAAGCGTCATATTTAATGAAAAGTATCTGTTGTAAAAAACAAAACCTCTGACAGTGTTCGATATTGGAACAGATGAAAATGTCAAGTGTTCCTTAAAAGTGTGCGAGATCGTACGCGTGACCGCATCTGCGGAATTCTTCGTCAGACACGATTTTTTGGCACTTTTTCACTATATTCTACAATGGTGAATCTTTGGTACAAACATTAATTTCAGAAGAGTTGCACAACAGATTTCGTCTTTGCTTGAGTGCCTGCTGTATTCTTCAATGTTTACATATTTTATAACATCAAAAAATAAAACAAGGCTGCCTGAAACAGCTGACGTTAAAAATCTACCTTGAAAATGAAATATCCCATCAGATACACAACTGTAAAATAGCGTCTTACCTTGTGGATACAGTAATCAGCCTGTACCAAATTCTTCTAAGAATACGAATTATGCTATAACTCTTTCTTAATGAAGTGCATCTAACATTAGCATTAGAGTACCTAGCACAAATATTAGCATTTTTAATGCTGTAAGCCAAATAACTTACAGTAGCTTGAACTACTGTCAGCAACTATCGTCACAGGGTTCAACTTCACAATGTGTGTCCTATATGGAAACATACATTCTCTAAACCGTTGTTATACCTACATGTAAAATAGATGACCTTTAAATTCTGTGTTACAAGTTGCTAATATCAATTTCATTAACAAAAATTGGAACTGCAGTGAGGCAACTGATCTCGTGACCGCTATAGTTATTTTACACTATCATAAAATGAAACTTTTTAAACTTCCTGTCCAGCAGTACTGCCTAAACTAGCTCGTTTTGAAGAGCTACGAGTACTGTAAAAGCCTGTCATTTATTTCATTCAAAATTCTAAATTGTCTTGACTAGAGCCTATTAAGGAAGAGTAACTATTTCTGAACACAAGTAGTAGGGCTAATAGTATTCCTGAGAAGTATAAATGGGAAGAGAGTTTTAGTTCTTTTTATTCCTTTCTTAAATCGATTTGTGCACTTAAATGCTGAGCACCTCTTCACCATTGTGCTTAACGTATACTGTAATAGTAAAATAACATAGATGTGACTACCAACTGAGTATATATAGCGCAGTAACTATATAACACACGATTTATCTCCTAACGACACTGGTTTTTATCTGACGCTTAGCACTATCATGGCGGCCGGCCGAATGTTCAAATTATCCCGCGACAGCAGCGCCGTTAGTGCGTAGTTATTTTTTACGCGGTCTTTGGTTTAGAGACTGATCACCCCGCTTTTAAGTCCCATAAGCTTTACACATTTGAACATTTTTGATGTTTTGGTGTACTTGCGTACTGAAGAGTCGATGGAGGAGACAGCGTGTGGTAGTCCCACAGTTTGCCTCGGTATAGCCACCCTAACTGGGTGTATGAAGCACTAATATGGTCGTATAGACGACCGTTACATATTTAGCGTACACATGCATTCATTCATGGTTAACTCTAACCTTGTGTTTTCGCTACTTGTACATTTCCTGAATCATATCACAGTAGTGAATATTCGGTAGAACTAGCGATTGCAGGAGTGTGCAGTCCACATATTGTGGGAAAATGTTACGAAACATTTTAGGGCATAGAGAAAAGCGGAGGTCTTTTGACACACGGTACAGTATTATCTGCCCAATTTAAATGTTTGTCGATAATTACATCCACATTCTTCATTTCTTTCTTATGTGGAATTTGAATGGGACGTAACTGGTATTGTAATTCTGAATCTTATTAATTTCTAATGGGCGACTAAGATCATTTGCGACTTTTCTGCATTTAATTTTATCCCTGCTTTTAGGCCATGTGATCACGTAAAATACATCATCATTCATCTTGGCAATTACAGATGATGATTGTGGCTACCACTGCGTTAACAAAATTTATTAACAAAAATTAATTAAAACTCTGGGTACTACATTATGTGGCTGGGGTAGAGAGAGATTTGGGGGGGGGGGGGGGGCGCAGAGAAGTGGGTTCATTGGAGTCCGGCTTGTTGTGACCCTGTTTTTTTTACCAAGATTGATTTGATCCTCCTACTCAAAGCATCCTTGAGGCTGGATTTTTAATGGATTACCTGTATCCAGTTCTCATGAGTGGTTCGCCAAGTTACTTAGAATTTTATTGACCTCCAAATGATACGAAAAACTGTGTGAGTTTGGTCAAGAACAGGTACTCTCAAATGTTAATAAACCTAAAGGATCAATCTTTAGACTTACGAACTGCTTAAACTGACTGATACCAAGAACAAAACACACACACACACACACACACACACACACACACACACACACATACACACACACACACACACACACCCTTGTTCGAGGGAGGACTCTAACCTCCGACGGGGAGCTGTTGCGCAGGCTGTGGCAAGGCGCCTTAGACTGTGCGGCCTTTCCCTTTTACCGACTATAATAGATATTAAAAAAAAGTGTAAATATCTGGTCTATTTGTATGGAGTGAGATATCTGTGTAGGTCTGAGAGACATATTATTATACCTTTTAGTCAGATTTAGTTTTTTATTGAAATAGTTGTGTGTTTTTTGGTATGGTGTAATTTCTCATTTGATTTCAAATGTTTCAATGATATTACAAAAGCAAAATTAGATAAATTTCCGCAGTGGATACACCCGTTCCCGTTAGATCACCAAAGTTCAGCGCTGTCGGGCTTGGCTAGCATTTAGGGTCTGCCGAGTCAAGCAGGATGCACTCAGCCCTTGCGAGACCAACTGAGGAGCTACTTGACGAGAAGTAGCGGCCCCGGTCACGAAAACTGACACAACGGCCGGAAGTGCGGGGCTCTGACCACGCCCCCCTCCATACCGCATCCGTTGACGCCTTCGGGCAGAGGATGACACGGCGGCCGGTCAGTACCCGGTGGGCCTCTTGTGGCCTGTCGGGCAGAGTTTAGGTCTTTGTTCTTCGCGAAAGCAAAAGAGAGAGAGAGAAAAAAAGAAAGAAGAGAATCGAACTCACGCGTAAGATCGGCAGCAATCGTGAAACATTCATGTCTGGAAAAGGAAAACGGAAAATAGCAGTGGTACACATAGCACATACCACTACCCACCAGAACAGAAAGATAATTAATGTTGTATTGTTATCTATTTAGAGTTTGAAGTCTCTGGCTCATCGAGAAATTAATTTAAAATTACGATTGTATCGTCACTTTGGCGCCGCTTTCAGGTACTCAAACACTGTACGGTTTGATATCGAACGGTTGGAATTGTTTGGATAACGACCTTCCCATCGAGCTGTGGTTGCTAGAGATCCGTCTAGTTAAACTTATGGGTGTTCGTTGCTTTTTTGTTGATTGTGACTTGAAGGTCTTGTAGTTCTTAGTGCCGAACTTAATGCCGATGGGGTCATCCGTGCGTCTTCCCTTAGCATGTTTTTTTGCATACGCATTCACAACTGTTTTCGTGGTGGTGGCTGTGGATTGTTGCCAGCCTTGTAGCGCCTTATTGCAGGCATTAAGCGATTAGCGCCGTAATCCTCAGAATCTAACTTTATGGCCCGCTCTAGGTGTTGTGCTGTTGTTGGGCTACACAGCTGCTAGCTGAGCCCACACACATTTCGCGAGGATATTTTAATTTCACTTTAGTCACACCTTATGATAACCATTTTCTTGTGCTTTTCGGTGGGCGAACTATACATACAAAAAAATGTTATCACCTAGGGTTTCGTGACACCACGTAAAAATGAGATAGATAATACAAAACATTTCATTTATCTTTATTGCTCATGGAAGCAGAAATTAACAGGTTGTACGACAATTAATTCGTGTACCATATTGCAGCACACAACATTACCCCTGATACCCGGTCACTCTTCCTCTCGCACTGATGCACGCCTGTATTCGTCGTGGCATACTGTCCTCTAGAGCATGAACGACTCTTGGTCCAGATTGTACCTCTGCTCAACGGCGATTCGGAGTAGATTGGTCAGATTGGTTGGTGTGATAGGTCTTGTCCAAAATCAACCCCTTTCCATTTATTCCAGGTATGGTTGATAGCGTTCATATGTAGAGAACATACTGGTCATTCTAATATTGCGATATCGTTATAATGAAGGAACGCTTTCACAAGATGTGCACGATGAGCGCGAGAATTGTCGTCCATTAAGGCGAATACGTGACCGAAACGCTGCCGATATGGTTACACTATACGTCAGAGGCTGTCATCCCTGTACCGAATAGCCGTTCGCTTGCCTTCTACAAGCGCCAGGGCTTCTGGTGGCCACCCCAAAACATCAATTGACCACCACCTTGTTGCACTCGCTGGACGGTGTATCTCAGACGTTCAGGCTGACCAGGCTGTCGCCAAAAGCGTCTCCGACGATTGTCTGGTTGAAGGCAGGTGGTGTTGTAACATTTACGTGATATTTAAGTAATTACAGTTCATTCTACCACTTCCAAACAAGATACTTAGCTTTTCAACATTACGATGTATGCGGGTTCTGCTCGCTGCAACATTATTCTCCTGGGTCGTCGTGGTAGAAATATTTGGTATGTACAATTTTTCACTTCTTCTTTAATTCGAAATCAAACTGCTTCTCCACAAAAACATCCACAATGCAACAGAACTTCGTTGATTGTACTTCCATTTTAAGACAAAGACTGACACAGATTCCAGACCACATAACGATCGCCAAAACTCGAACTCCCCCACGCAAGGCGGTGAGGCAAATATATAACCTTGACAATAATGGTATTACATTACACATTGTTCATAACAATTGAATATACTAATTTACAAGTAACGAACACAACAGTAAAACATTTCATGTACACAAAAATAATCACAATATAAAATGAAAACTATACATACAATAATTTTACATGGCGCATTTTTCTTTAAAATTGAAATCTTCGATCTTTCTGTTTGACAACAAACGGTGATGTTAAATGTCAATTAGTTAATGAGTACATCATACATGTTCCTAACATATATTAAACTATCAAATATCTTGTCCATTCTCAAAATATACACCAAATCTTACGTCAGTCAATATATACAAAGAATAACAATATTCAAGTATCGACTGTTATTAACACAATTAACTGGTCAATACAACTTGTTTATGAGCCTAACATATATACAATGCTATTTATTTTGATGTCTCTTTGTTTTACTAAAGTTTTTACAATTCGCCTGTTTAGTTATTGAAATAATGTACAATGGCGGAACTATTGTTTATAGAACTGTCTGGAAAGCATATAAACGAATATCTTAATTAATGAAATCTATCACTTGTTTTAATCACAGTATCACCGAGACACTGTCCTACACTGATTCCTAGGCTGGCTATTTCGTTTTTAACTAACTTCACACGCAACATGTATCACTATTGAACCACACGATTCCGGGTCCGACGCAGACGGTATCGTACAATAACATTGAGATGAGAGGGCAGCAGTATCATCACAGTGTCTAATCTGTGAATTGCACTTCATGCAATTCTGACGAGTCCATTATGATATTTATCTCATCTGCAATATGGAGGTCTGAAAAATAAAGTTGTATATCGCGCAATCTACTACGTCTTTTTAGTCGAAACACGACGTCCTATGACTTTAAAAAAATCATTGTGCAACTTGGCGTTCCTGTCAGGGTTCATCCGATCTGAAATCGGTAAGCAGCGGTCATCTGATGCTGTTGTAGTCTTTGGGTGACAAGAGCGAGACAAGTCAACGATAGTTCCTGTAGCTCTGTACAGAGTCCGAACATCACTTTCGTTCACTCCGAGGCGACTGGTAATTTCCGTTGATGACAGTCAGCCTGTCACAATGTAGCAATACGGATACGATCAAACTTAGGAATTGAGCTTGTAAGCATGGCAAAACTACAGTCAAATGCAAGCAGTGCACTTCCTTCCTGCTGTTATCAGTGGAAGTGATCGGCCGTCTTAACAAATCCGTCGCAATGGTACGGCTCGTGTGTGGTTATTTACATCTTTGTGCGGCTCGAGTGACATCTCTGGACAATCTAAAAAATGCGTTTTTGATGCAATATACACATTCAGTGTTCAGGAGACCTCGGAATCATGGTGATGCAACATTTTTATTGATGTATTTTCTTTTCTGCTTTGCAAAACGTTCAGAACCAACCGCTGACAATCTGTTAGGTAGTGAGGTATGCCATTTACATTGCAGACAAAACAACTGTCGAAATATGTAAGTCAATTTATTACACCCGAAACGTTCAAACGTTTGTAAACTTATTAGAACAAACTGCTATGGTCAACAGTCCCTAGACTTACAAACTACTTTTCAATATAAATAAATTACTTTTGAAACAGGTAACTACATTGCACCGTAACGTAATCATTTGCTAGTCTGCCGTTGGATTTGTCGCAGTGTTGTTATATAGTGACGTTGTATGTTGTTATATAATGACGCTGTAACACTAAAAATGAACAATTACTTAATTGGAGTGACCTAAAATGTTGAAATGGGAGAGATTTTATAACTTTGCCGACTGCACTAACCAGATAATTGAAACGTCGATGGTGTCATGCATTCTTCTGTTCCGAGATATGGTGTGTATTCTTTCCGACATATCCAAAGAACGCCGGCCGCGGTGGCCGAGGAGACTGAGGCGCTTCAGTCACGGTCAGCACGGCCACTAAGGTCGGGGGTTCGAATCCCCCTTCGGGCATGGATATTTGTGCCGTCCTAGTTCGTAAGTAGTTCATAAGTAGTTTGTAAGTTTAGGGACTGATGACCCCACAGTTAAGACCCTTAAGCTTAAAAAAAATATATATATATCCAAAGAACAGACACTTTTGGTTGACACAAACAGTCGTAATTTGAGTTTGAATTATTCAAACATCTAGACTGTTACAGGGCATTGAAATAAATTCAGCAACGAAAGTGAAAATTTGTGCTGGACCGCGATTTGAACCCGGATTTCTCGCTTCGGGCAAGCGGTAACATTTACCTGTGCTGTCCATATTATCAACATATCGCGCGCACTACGATTGTAATGACCCCTGCCCATTAATTCCTTTTGCTTGCAGCTCTAGCTTTATTCCCACAACAGATCTTAGTATTTGTGCATCCGCAAACTTGTAAGATTATACAATTATACATTTCTTATGTTTTAGGATTTAATTGTATAGCCACTTCATTAGTAGGTCTGACAAAATCGAACAAAGTGAATTTTTAACAGCAGTATAGATTAACTGTACTTAGCTATAACTTTAGCAAATCACTGGACAAGAAAGCACTTCTTCATAGAATGATCTCTTTGCAGCAGGCACATATTCAATGACTTTCTCCTCATATTCCGTCTTTATTCTGGAAATAGGTACTTGGTATGTTGGGCAGGCATTGGAATACTGTCCATTAATCCTGGAATAATGGGCTCATATACTTTTCTTTTGTAAAAAGTATGTCTTAATAATCCATTGATTTTTCGGTTGGCCAACCATCTCTCCTGTCTCAAAGTATTGTATTACTTTGAAGCTACTAGAAAGAAGATGTTTTATTTCGTTGTTCTGTCACTGTCTCGCACGAAACAACACTTGTAAAATATTTTGGCTAGCAGTGCTCGAAATAAAGTATATTCTTTGATTAACTAATATTATTGTCACATTTCTATTACTTCTTACTATCAGTTCCATATATTCCTAAGCGCCGGCCGCGGTGGCCGAGCGTACTGCAGCGCGTCAATCACAGTCTGCACGGCCACTACGGTCGGGGGTTCGAATCCCCCCTTGGGCATGGATATTTGTGCCGTCCTTAGTAGTAGATAGTTCATAAGTAGTTTGTAAGTTTAGGGATTGATGACCCCGTAGTTAAGTCCCATAATCTCTGCAAACATTTGAACATTTTTATTCCTGAGGGCAGAAAATGCAGTCATGAGTATTGGTTTTCCTCTTATATTTTCCAAAATTTTATCAACAATGTGTAGTAATAGAGGAAAACAGATTCTGCGCGGGAATGAGCAGCATCTGTTGAAATAAGTCAGGGACTCATTTAAACAACAAACAGTTTAAAGTACCACCTTTTATATTATTTCTAGGAGCTTGACGTGTTTAATTTGAACGCCAAGCGATAGGCTACACTCTTAAATGCACAATTCAATGAATAAACGAAAATTGAAAATTTTCAATCATTTGGTTTCAAAAATTTTAGATTCAGTTGTCTTCAGGAATTTATGTATATCTTAAGAACTTTTTAGAAACTAGGCGTGACTCGGAAGAATGGAAGAAAAGTGGATTTACTTTCTTAAGGAAACTGAAAATCCTGAACGCAAATGCCAACGGTTTCAGCTATGGGATTATTTGTTTCGTATTCCCGCACACATCGCCACTGTGGAAATTGTATTTTCCCCAGTGTCGGCCCAGTGGACGGAAGAAAGTAGGTGCTATGGGATCAGTCTTATAAAGTGCCAGTTTAACCAAGAGTTAACTTGCATAGAGTTGTATAAATACGCAGAAGGGAAAAAAGATTTGCTGAAAAAGTTGAACTCTTCCGCAGCTACCTCTGCCGCAACACATTTCTTGTAATTGTGTTCTAAATAAAAAGTAATATTATAAAAACAAATTATGAAAACTATAGCCGGTCGGCTACCCGGCAGATTGCCTTCATTTTTGTTTTAACCCTTTTTAGGATAGTGGTCGATATATTGGCCACGTACCATAAGTGCAAAACAGTGTACATTGCTCTTTGCCTTCCTTGTTTTCACCAGTTTCATTCTAAATTACGTTTACCACTGGAATTTTCTAATATTTCTCAGTGTTGGTAATATTTTATTGTTTGAATATTGTAATGTATTCAATTTTTGTAATTCAGTAAATTATTTAATACATTGTATGTTACCAAGGTAGCAGTTTCTTTGCATTCCAAATGCCATATTTTTGTTATCTATTCCAGATATAAGAAAATGGTCTTTTAAATGACCACCATCCACAGTGGTCTAAGCCTCACTCAAAATGGATAGTTGTCTGTACACCATCCGCCTATTTCTTCCTTAAATTAACGTAAAATAATTCTGAGTATATTACATGCCTACATAAGTCAAATGCGATGCAATAAAAATATTACCAGAATGAAACTTTCACTCTGCAGTGGAGTGTGCGCTGATATGAAACTTCCTGGCAGATTAAAATTGGGTGCCGGAACCGGTACTCGAACCTGGGACCTTTGCCCGCGAAAGTGCTAGTCTTGCATGGTTCGCAGGAGAGCTTCTGTGAAGTTTGGAAAATAGGAGGCGAGGTACTGGCGGAAGTAAAGTTGTGAGGCGGCATCGTGAGTCGTGTCGGGATAGCACAGTCGGTAGTGCGCTTGCCCGCGGAAGGCAAAGGTCCCAGGTTCGAGTACCGGTTCCGGCACACAATTTTAATCTGCCAGGAAGTTTCAAAAAATTACCTTTCAAATTTTCAGAAAAAAAGTTCTGTCGTATAAAGGGTTAAACGAAAGGTATTCTTCCACAGGTCATCAAGTATCAGAATTCACTTAACTCTCTGCTTCCTTTATCTATACTTGAACGCGATATCCTTCTGTCCTTGCTGTGAATATTTTAATTGGTTTGTTTTACGATATTTTCGGTTCTAATTGAGGTACGAAGTTCTTTTTGGCCTAAGAACTATCAGTCTCATTTGAGCTTTTAACCATTTGCATTGAGTGATTCTGAAGAGCCGGCCGCGGTGGCCGAGGAGGCTGAGGCGCTCCAGTCATGGTCTGCACGGCCACTACGGTCGGGGGTTCGAATCCCCCCTCGGGCATAGATATTTGTGCCGCCCTAGTTCGTAAGTAGTTCATAAGTAGTTCGTAAGTTTAGGGACTGATGACCCCGTAGTTAAGTCCCTTAAGCTATATAAACATTTGAATTTGATTCTGAAGAACGCTATGAGTGCACATTACACTTAAATTCCATTTTTCCCAACATTTTTTTGTTATTCCACTAAGGGTGCGAAGTATTCACACGGGTCATCTAGTTACGATTTTTCCCCTGCATTTGTACACTGCCATCGCATTGCCTCGACCAGGTCACAGCCATATATGGCAACCGTGTTTCTGACGCAATTCATCTTCCATAAATCGTATTCAAGGCCAATAGCAGTGTAAGAAACCTCTTACTTGTAATTGCAATATAGTAGTGTAATTTATTGTATGCCGTGTTCTCGGTAACAGCAGTCAGCGCGGACTCTGTAGTAGTTGCCGCTTTCAAAGCCTTTAGCATAGACCGCGGCACGGCAGTGGCAAGTATCTCGTTTGCTGAATTCCCCCCGTCCCCTGCTGGCACTCTTCCAAGCGGCACAAACCGCGCCACGGGCTCTGCTACTCGCTCTCCGTAGTCTGACTATAATGCTTTGCACACTAGGCGGGGAACGGTGCAGCAGCAGGAACAATAAAACTGTTTGTCGGCAGGACATTAACCTATTAACCCTCATTAACAGTCAATAAACTGCGATACTCACATCGTTTTGGCAATGAATCAAATGGAATAGAGGGGCCTTCTCATTTCCTGCAGGAGGCATTCTATTCAACATCGCTGTCCTAACGTTTCTAGAGTATACGGGTTGAGTTTCTAGAGGTCGAGTTCTAGGAAAATACTTGAAGTGATATATCGTGAAGGTAATCCATTGCAAATTCTACTACTTCGGTGTGCAATGTAAGTGTGGTACGAATTGCAAATGTTAATGTGTAACTTAGGCCAATGCTTCACCCACCGAGCAGATGTCAGTATGACATCTACATTTCGTATCACATATTGTGTGGTCAATTTTCGACTGGATCTGCGTTTGGGCGGGTGACCGATCTTTTTAAAATGATTTAGTATCCGAAAAAGGGTCACACATCGTGGCATTGCCCAATAAAGTGTTCAGTTGTATGATCATCTTGTGATTGTGCACCTCCTGTATCACCAGCGCATGCTGTATTGGATTTGTGGTTAAATCCGCCTTATGCAAGACATCTTGTTTTGTTTTAATAATCGATACATGTTTCGGCACTTATTGTACCATCTTCCGTGGGTGTTTGCCTTTTATGCCAATATAAATATATGGCGATATATACAGTGCCAGTTCACAGCAAACAGCGCACTAAATATGATATAACATTAACACACCACAAACAAGCAAACAGCAACACCACAGCTCGAATATGACAGCCTGTGAAAACTTGATTCCTCAACTAAAAAAGATACAAATCCTGCGAATGACGTAATAAAATAAAAGGCAAAAACCCACGGAAAATGGCACAATAAGTGCCGAAATATGTATGGGCAGTTACGAAAAAGACTTAAGCGGAATGAAACTAGCGGTAAACAGATGTCTCCTATAAAGGGGAGTTCAGTTTCACCAAAATTGTTATTGCAGAAATCTGCACAGTGACTGCAGATGACAAGCTTTCATAAACTTCGAAATCTGAAACAAAACAGTCCCGGTCGGGAGTCACTGCGGCAATATTTGTAAGTTCGTCAAAAGCGGGAAAAAATGAAAATTGGTCCAGACCGGGTTTATTCTATTTGAAAGTTGGCTCATAGTTCAAACATGCAAGATACCTTTCTGGTGACCATTCGCGATCTACTTGTCATTAAATACCCCTGCTTACTTTGAAATGAATTGCCAACACCATTACCATAAGAGTAGAGGGGAAGACGTTTCTCACTCTGAGCTGAAGAATTTGGTACCTACACAAAGGGAGGTCAAGCACGCTTGTGGCAAAATTTATATTTCACTACGAGATATCACAGACATGTTCGTTTAAAATATTAAAGCTGTACCAACGTTACATCCCATTTTGCAATATGTGTAGGGTGGCCAGATGCAATCGTATATGAAGAAAGAGGATGCAGTAAACATACGTTCAAAATTAATAAATGAGTTTATCATCAATAGACAAAACATACATTCCTTAAGAATTATTGATTCCCTAAAATTCCAGTTTATGCAGAAGTTGAGTGTTGCTTATCAAATGGTTATAAAAAGATAAACATGAAAATTCTCGTAAACTGTACTGGACCATCAACATATTTCTAACATACTTCCAACAGATTCACTGTGTGGAAATTAGTGACAATATTTTTTCGCATTTGCATTGTTACCTGATATACTGGAAAACCAGTTTTGCAATATTACTCGTAAAAAATTATGTCCACAACACTGAACTGTTTACAAACCGTAAAACGTGAAGACCATTAATCTCCCACCATTCATCGTGCCGTTACCAACACCTACACGTTAAACAGCAGCCGCCGACATGGAAGCTGCACTTTAACGTTCCGAATACAAATAATCTGAATGACCAAGTAACTAAGAAATAAAACCACGACTCTAAAACAATGGGTCGAGCGACTTCTTATCTTCATTGTGGCGTCACGATCCTAGCTGGGGTATAACGGCCACAAATACCGCACGAAATCACCATAATCATCATCTTTTTAGGCCACGGAGACTTTACTTCCAGTTCCACATATTTTACGTTCTTCATGGAATTCATTTCTTAAAGGCAGGGTTCTTGCAAGAAAGAACATCTGAGACTGTACAGTTTCGTTTAGGCATTGCGATTTAATTTATGAAACTCAGTTGGTTACAATGAACAGCAACTTAGTCACAAATAACTGTGTGTCCGACAGGAAAACTAGAATTACTGCCAAGCCAAGCTAATGTGAATCCGCAACTGAAGATACGGAGCGAAAATTTTGAATAGCCGGCCGCGGTGGCCGCGGGGACTGAGGCGCTCCAGTCACGGTCTGCACGGCCACTACGGTCGGAGGTTCGAATCCCCCCTCGGGCATGGATATTTGTGCCGTCCTTAGTATAAGGTAGTAAATACGTAGTTTGTAAGTTTAGGGACTGATGACCCCGTAGTTAAGTCCCATAAGCTTAACAAACATTTTTTTTTTTTAATAATTGCTATTTTGCACTCGCTTATGGGTCGATCTTGCTGCCACATGTAGCATGTAGCACGTGCGTATTTGTGGCGAAGGCAGTGCCCACAGATAAATTATTGAAGAAAAGAGCAATATATTAGGACTAATTGTAAATGTAATTTGCGAAAAAAGGACAATGTAAAAATCCTCCCAGACCCCGAACAAGAAGCTGAAAAAGACTTGTCTTGATTACTTAACGGTGTAGAATGATTTGTGGGAAGAATATTAAAAGAAATATATTTGTTAACAGATGTTCAGTACACAAATAAAGGATGAAAGAACAGCAACCTGGGGCAAGAAAGAACATAAGTAGATCACCACATAAGAAAACTGGAAGTTTTACTAAAATTAAAATATCACTAGCCATACTTAGAGGAGCGCCAGAACTGTTTATAATCTAAAAACGAAAAGAAATATTTTAAAATATGATATGTATATATTCCAGGCCACTGAAGGTACTTTGCAAATAAAGGTGCAACGAGTATGGCAAAAGAATTTCAGTTCCGTAGACATGTTCACATAAATACCTGCATATTAATGTAAGAAGCAACTGAGGGAGGACAGAAGGCGACTGTGTCGTCTGCCAAGTAAATCTACTGTGGTGCCTCTGGTCCTTCTTGGTGCCGCATTTTGGACGGTTCACAATGTAAATAAACTAAATCTTCATCTTTCGTACAGTTAATGACACTGTTGTAATCTTTATATATAAATGAATTGCTGTTCGTTAGTCTCGCTAAAACTCGAGAACGACTGAACCGATTTGGCTCATTTTAGTCTTGAAATATTCGTGTAAGTCCAGGCAAGGTTTAAACGGTGATAAAATATGGAAAAATCGCTCATAAAAAGAGGAAAATCGGGAAAAAATGAAACAGCTTTTTCCAGTGAACTATCAATACCGTTCGTCCAATTGCGATAAAATGTTGTACATGTTAAAAGCAAGAGGAAGATTGGCAGCAAATAAAATTTTGGAAAAGTCGCCCGGAAAGTACTAAAATTTAGGAAACACCGAAAACGATTTTTTCTGTGAATAAAAATAAATTGTCACATGGTTGTAAGAGCATCACTTGAGTATTGCTTGACAGGACAAGGTTTGTATGAAATAAATTTATTGGAAAATCTACCGGAAAATTGGAAACTGAAAGTGCGTTTATCAATGTGCTTTTGATTGAATTCAGCACTATAACTGACTATTCGCACGACGGAGAGCGGTAATTCTTTTTTTGTTTTGTTCATTATGGTATTGGGAAAGTTTTCAGTAAACGGAAAAAACATTGGGACACTTACAAAGGAAAGTCGAAAAATTCGAATGAAGCTCCTTTTTGAATGTTTCTAAATGTACTCAACACTGTAAGTTAAGAACCGTTCAATCGATTGCTATAAGCTGTTGATCATCTGACATTCAACGAAAGATGAACGTTCTTATGAACTAAAAATTTTGGAAAGTTTCCCCGAAAATTTGAAAATTCGCGAGAAACTGAAAGAGCTTTTTTCAATGGGATATCAATATCATTCGTCTGATTGCGATAAAGTTTGCATATTTGACGTTCAAAGCAAGAGTAACGTTCTTATGAAATAAAAATTTGGAAAAGTATCTCCGAAAATTGGAACATTCAGAAAAAATAGAAAGATTTTTCTGTAAAATATCAGTACCTTCATCTGATTACAATAAAGTTTTTCCATGTTTTATCGTCGTTTAAACCTTCCCTGGACTTAAACGAATGAGACATGAACATTATGCTGGACATGGGTGCGTTATTTGCCCACGCTTTCCGCCAACTATCGAGCCGATACTTAGACTATCTGGTGATGCCTTTATAAAGATACTGGATTTAAATTAATTAATAGTGATACGAAGTTCACCGGGTCATCTAGTCTACACTATACACATCGTAAAGGCAGGTGAACGAACTACATATTGGTCAAAGTGCCGCAAATGTTTTCGTACACTATTGGTGTTCTCACGTTCTGTTACTGGAAGTGTTAAAACTGAGTCATGCTGTCTAAATGGTAGCCGAAAAACTTGCTCCTCGTGCAGGCATTGCAGGCCCGAGGATGTGGACTGGTGGCCGTGCGTCGTAATGCGGATGCGGCGTGGAGGGCAGGCGGTTAGCACTCGGCTCTCCAGACCGCTTCGCACTTTCCAGACCTTGGAGCCGCCGCCGCTCCTCAATTGGCATCAAGAGGCTGGCCGCACGCCGCGGCCGTACCAAGGAGAAATCCGCGCACTCACCCAGGACACTCGAGGAATCTGCCAGTGAACTCTTCAGAGCAAATCGCCCATTCCCCTATGCGTTTGAACACTCACAGCTCTGTAATGCACGTCGTGGTTGGCACCATATTCCTTAATTGTGTGCATTAATAACTCATCGCTGCGCATTACCGATACCGGTACAATCGGCACCGCGGAGATCTTACATTCTTCTTTGTATCTCTGTTGCACGCATGTTTTCTCACCTGCACATGGCTAAGGCCCTGTTCACACGGAGATACACAAATCGCGTCTCCATCTACCTGTCGACTGGGAGACTGTACGATCACATTCAGTCAGGCACGTACTCCCGTACTGCCAAGTCGTTTGCGAAGTTAAATAAATAGTAAAGAAACCGCCTACACTAAACTTGTGCGTCCTATTTTGGGCCGGCCACGGTGCCCGAGGGGACTGCGGCGCCTCAGTCACGGTTTGCACGGCCACTACGGTCGGAGGTTCGAATCCCCCTCTCGGGCATGGATGTTTATGCCGTCCTTAGTGTTAGCTAGTTCATAATTAGTTTGTAAGTTTAGCCGGTCGCGGTGGCCGCGGGGACTGAGGCGCTCCAGTCACGGTCTGCACGGCCACTACGGTCGGGGGTTCGAATCCCCCCTCGGGCATGGATATTTGTGCCGTCCTTAGTATAAGGTAGTTCGTAAATAGTTTGTAAGTTTAGGGACGGATGACCCCGTAGTTAAGTCCCATAAGCTCTACAAACATTTGAACATTCGTCCTATTTTGGAGTATTGCTGCGCATTGTGGTATCCCGACCAAGTGGGACTGACAGACGATTTAGAGAAACTTCAGAGAACAGCAGATAGTTTTGTATTATCGCGATATGGGTGGGGGGGGGGGGGAGAATTTCACGAAAGTGATGCACGATTTGGGGTGGAATCGTAAAAAACAAAGGCCTTATTCGTTGCGGCGAGATCTTTTCCCGAAATTTCTTTCACCAACTTCCTCTTCCGAATGCGAACATATTTTCTTAGCACCTTCCTACGATCATCATAATGAAATAGGAGAAATAAGATCGAAAAAGTAAAAGACTAGGTGTTACTTTTTCCCATGAGCTATTAGAGAAAGGAACTGTAGAGAAACACCAGAAAACGGTTCGATGAACCCTCTTCCATGCACTGCAGAGTATTTATGTAGGTGTAGAAATCACTTTCATTGCCTGAGGGCGACGTAAGCGCGCTTTTGTGCTCTCTGCTGCTTGTAGTAGAATATCTAGTGACTCTAGCAGTGACAATATTATAATAGTTTTACACTACTGGCCATTAAAATTGCTACACCAAGAAGAAATGCAGATGATAAACGGGTATTAATTGGGCAACTATATTGTACTAGAACTGACATGTGATTACATTTTCACACAATTTGGGTGCATAGATCCTGAGAAATCAGTATCCAGAACAACCACCTTAGGCCGTAATAACGGCCTTGATATGCCGGAGCATTGAGTCAAACAGAGCTTGGGTGGCGTGTACAGGTACAGATGCCCATGCAGCTTCAACACGATACCACAGTTCATCAAGAGTAGTGACTGGCGTATTCTGACGAGCCAGTTACTCGGCCACCATTGACCAGACGTTTTCAGTTGGTGTGAGATCTGGAGAATGTGCTGGCCAGGGCAGCCGTCGAACATTTTCCGTATCTAGAAAGACCCGTAAAGGACCTGCATCATGCGGACGTGCATTATCCTGCTGAAATGTTGGGTTTCACATGGATCGAATGAAGGGTAGAGCCACGGGTCGTAACACATCTGAAATGTAACGGCCACTGTTCGAACAAGATTCATCTAGAGAGGTGGAGTGAAGCAGGAAGAAGGCTCTCCCCATTGCTCCTTAATTTTGTTCTAGAAAAAGCCGTAAGGAAATGCCTAATGCCATGAGGAGAATGCCAAATAAGTGACAGAGTAGATAGGGTATCGACAGTAGCTGTCCGTCGGATACGCCAATGTCTCAAGAAAGAAATCGGATATCTCGACGAATAACGGAAAGAAATTAACCCATTTTTAGTAAAACTGTCGAATTGTACACTGTTTGCTCAACATCAAATTACATAGCAGCTGCGAAGCCCGCATAGAAAGAACGGACCACTGAGAGGTCATTCTGTCAGATTTGAAACACGATATTTGGAGATCTTTCATTCTGCTCTAGAATTAAGATAAAATGTCGATATCTTACCTACATTTAATCCACGACAATGTATGACCTAACATCAACCATACCCAAGTACATGCAGTGCAATTTTACCTCTGCAAACTCGATAAAATATCGAGTAGTGCCTTACTTTAATTTGATGCAGTACAGTAACTAAGACTAATAACTGGAAGAAAGCTTTCTTAAAATCAGATGATCAAACACCCCGCCTCTGAATTGCTTCTATGTCTTTCTTTGGACCGATCTTGGGGGAATCTTAAACACTTGAGCAGTAATCAAGAATGAGTCTGCATTCCTTTGCAGATGAACCTCATCTTACCCATTACTCTCTCAACAAACCGAAGACGACCACCCGCCCTCCCACTTCACGTTGGCTTCATGTCTCTCTGCAACGTTAGGCATAGATATTGATTCCACACGGCTGCCTCAGGCGGTTAAAGTGCAGTTTATGCGGCAGCGGCTAGCCGTCGCGCTCGCTAGGTTAGGGACGGCAGAGCAGCCAATCAGGAGTCGAGTTATGCCGGCCAATGAGATTGCGTGTTTCTTGACGAGTGAATTTGGCGTCAATTTCGAATATTATTCGAGGATATCGGTGCGGCGTTTGTGTGATTGTAATTGATTGTTATTCCATGTATAAGAGATTTTTAGATAATTGTCGTATTACGGACATAAGTGACCTATTATTAATACACCACAGCAGCCAATCATAGAGCATGTTTTATGTATTTTATTACCAGTACGAAGCAGTGATCATTTTAAGTGAAACTTAGGTATAGCTTAAACGAGAAGGTTTTTTATATATATGTGATATGGCGCGTAGCGCCGGAATCTCCGGTTCAGAAACACTCAATCGATTTACAGTTGTACGCTCGATATATATATATTTCAGTCCGAGCTACCTCAATCGCAAACTGCACTTTTACCGTCTCAGGCAGCGCGCTAGTAATACAGTATACGACCATGTGCCGTTTCGGATCCGACCGGAGTAATCGTACCCGCTCGCCCAACGACCTCTTACCTGCCTCCAGCACGCCGTCGTCATTTGAACCCCACCCACTTCAGTTGTGTCGAGAAAGCCGACTCGTCCACAAAGCTTAGAGATTTTTTTAAATAAAAAAACGCACTATAAAGACAGTAGTAAATGTGAGACACGAATCCACCGTAGTACAGGAGCATTAATGTAGTCACTCGACATAAAAAACAACAGTAACGAACAGCCACATTGTTACTGGCACTGTCAGTCAGATAATTGATATAGGTAGAAAATAACATTTACGGGGTTGTCTGTGGAGCCGTACATTAAAATGTGTGCTGAACGTCGTGCTGCAACATACTTGCGTCTACAACAGTATTGTATAGTTGGGTCTGATCAGCACCACATGGACGCGTGTATCCCACTACAGAGCGTAGCAGGCTTACAATGAGCCCCTGGAGCTTAGCCTCCAAATATTGGAGGCTAAGCCTGGAGTGCGAGGTTGCTAGTTCAGTTTCTGGTAAGATTCATTTGAAAGTGTTGTCTTAACAATTACGACAGGAAAAATACCATGTGCATGAGGAGGGTGATCGAAAATGAGTACCTGGGATGTACAGACATAAACCTTGTATGGGCCGTCTGTATTGCATTTCACAAAATGGACGTCGTCGACATCCAAGAAAGGTTCGAAACAAGCCATTAACTTTTTTCTTATTCCTGATTGTTTCGCCTGCAGTGTAGTAAATGTCGTTGAAGGACATTACAATAAAAGGTCCAGAATCACTGCTCAAAGCGTAATATTTAGCGCTACAGCCGTTTCAGCCATTTTCAATCTTCATCGTGTATATGAGAAATTAATTTCGCATGTTATTATGAGTCTTATACGACGAAATTACATTTTGTTTTTAACTTTCGTCTACGATATTTTGACGTTCGTAATTAACATGAATTATTCGCGTATTTTACTATTATATACGTGTTTGCTACCAGTTTTTCTGCAGCTTGATCCGGTGTGATGTTAAACTGTATAGAGAACTCTTTATATTTTACGTAATTTCTAACATATCAGCCAAAGATGTTTCTTATCTATAGGGAAGTCTATGGTCGAAGAGGGAAGTCGACTATGTCACGAGAGACGTTTAATGTTAGATCACTGTATTGGTCAGACAGGACTGGACAGGACCATTGATCTCTATACTCGATCAATGGACAGGATTATGTTCTTTAGTTACCTATGGTCATTTGTCATATCTTTTGTACTCAGCCTTCTTCATCGACGAAATTTGACATCGGTGAGTTCATTGTTCCATTTGGATCATTTTTAGTGTGAATATATATGTCATGTTCCTTCAGAATATTCATTTACAATCCCTTTGATATTTTATGTAATATCGTTAGTGCATTTTCGACGTTAAAGGGTAAAATTTTTCGTACCACCCTGGCGGCGTCGCGTGATGATGTTGGCAACGTAAAAAAAAAAAAAAAAAAAAAAAAAAAAAAAAAAAAAAAAAAAGAAAAAAAAAAGGTAGAAAATCTTTGCCAAGATGTTAATTAGAAAACCACATATATTGATGTAATGTTTCGTACACACCATGAGAAAAATGAAGTGCACTCGTTAAACGAGTTCATGACAAAACATTTGTTTTCACGCGTTTTGCTATTGCCAACGTCACATGATTGCCAACTTTATCTCGCTAGGCCGTCAGGATGGCAGGTAAAACTTAACCTTGTTAAGTGCTGAGTGGTTTTCGTTTACTAGATGTATATAGAAACTTGACTGCTTGTTTTCTCTTATTCTTACGTGTTCGCGAAATCTTGATATGAAATTACGTCCTGCTTGACCAATATAAAAGTTATTACAGTTATCACGTGTGATTTTGAAAATTCCTGGTTGTAAGTATGGGGAAATTCAGATCGTTGAGAAGTGTAGTTTTGTTCTTAAATTGTTATTAGTGCGATAGGCCAATTTAATTTTAGTGTTCTTGAAAGGTTGTTAATTTTGTTGAATTTTACCTAAATATGATGTGGTATGTATTTAAATATTAAATTATTCTGTCTTCTCTATCGACGTGAATGTCTTTGTGTGTTTGATCTTTTTTTGTCGTATTTTTCTATTCATTTTTTTTCGTGCCTATAAAGGGCGTCACCAGCCAGCAGAAATACGGGTTTTTAATGATTATAGTAGCCAAATTGTGTAATTGCGATAAAGGTTATGAATGAATTTTACAACATAGTAAAATTTAATTGAAATATAATCTCCTCCGCTTTAGCAACGCCCTTGGTGCCTATAAAATAACTTTAGCCATTCCTTTATCGTTAAAGGATAGCCGGTTTCACGATAAGCTCCACAACCCACACTCCTTCGGTTGCATGCAATCACTTGTCAACACCCTGTTGTTTCAGTATGATTATATGTGGGTTCTTAAGAGTGGATACCTGTCTGAACGTCCTGCACGATTTGCAACTCCCAATGATTTCATCTTCGATATTGATGGCGCTCCATTTCTCATGCGCAGTGAATTTAGTGGAGGTCCCATTGGTCCCTAAAGCCCCCTTTTTTCTTCAAAAATACCTAAAAGGTACCTATTTTTTTTCTCAATTTGGTCCCTAAAGTACTTTTTTCCAACTTGGAACATAAGTTTTGTCGTATTTTCATAACTCCAATAAAGCTTAACTGAAGTACCTTTCATGTTACAGCGGGCTTTCACCTTTGTTTCAGCATTTTTGCCCCTTCTTAGCTCCTGCACGTACAAAAGTTTCCTGTCAAGGGGAGTACAGGGAGTGATGGTAGGACATCGTCGACCGCAGGGCGAGGAAACGTACACGGAGACAGTCCTACACGGTTCCACAAACTTTTTGCGTGAGTTTCTCATCATCTTTTATGATAGAAATGACGCAAGGAAGTAGTTCGTATGTTGGCAGTAAGTCCAACGAGGACGACTTGCGACTCCTCCCGACAAAACAGTATCGATGGAGGCAGGACATGCTGAGAAATGTGCTACTGATTGATCGGGAACGTACAGCTACTGAGGTCGACAGCGGTACTGCGTTATTCTCGGCTACTGTATGCATGTCAGTCGCTCCACACTGAATTTCGTAGCTGCGCCAAAACAATTACGTGAGCAAAAGAATATCGGCACTTTGGTAAGCTGTCAGAACGGTAGGTTGTTAGCTGTGGCTAATATTTTATTAATAGTTAGGTGTAAAGATGAGATTTGCATATGCGAGTACTTCTAAGTTTAGTGGAGCAGGCAAATAATTTGAATTAAAGTGAACAAACTATTTTTAACTTGTAGATCACATCAGTGTGGAATACGGTACTGTAGATTTCAAAACATTTTTTTTTCTCCAAGAGTTCTTACACTGCATGCAACGTTCATAAACTTCTCTTTTTGTCAGCCCATAGCCATACTGAAAATGGAATCGAAAAGATACGTCACGATATATCGCAAAACTCACATTAAAATGACAACACTTGCACGCAACAATGTTATACTTGAGTATGGTAGTGCTGTAACGGCAAACCTCAGTTGTTGTTAAGTAGGTGTTCGCAGGACATAGTAAGCACAATAAAAAAATTGTAATATTCACCTATTTGCTGTGATAACAATTTGCAAATTAAAAACAGCCTTGATTGCACTTTATTTACATACTGCTAACTCGCATCATCCTTTTTGGTCAACATCAGAACAATAGGTCTGTGTCTGCTGATATGCATAAATCTAACTACAAAGTCAAAATATTCAATCCCTAAGCCTAAGCTTTGTGTATATATCATTCTGAAGATCCCTCAAAATGGCAAAACACATTAGCATCAAAGAAATAAAGTACAATCAAGACTTCTTTATTAAATAAAGAAAAATTGGTCATTGGGTAGGGTTGTTCATTAAAAAGAAATTTATTGTCTCTTATTTCATATCCCTGTTGGTCCCATAAAAGTTATTTAGGTCCCTTTTTTCTAACAAGTTGGTCCCGTAAGTCCCTATTTACCTTTAGATTTCCGCTGAGAGCACTGCATGCGGTGTTCATGGGGTAAGTTAATGCTTTGTTTTGAACATTTCTTGGATGTCCACGATGCCCATATTTTGGAGAGTAATACGTATACAGACAAGGTAAGATTGATCTTCGCACCTCTCGGACACTCATGTTCTGTTGCGCTCCTGACGCACAAAATGTTAAAATGTTTGTTACACTTAAGGGACTTAACTGTGGGGTCATCAGTCCCTAAACTTACAAACTACCTTATACTAAAGACGACATCCATGCCCGAGGGGAGGATTCGAACCCCCGGTCGTAGCGGCCTTGCAGACTGTGACTGGCCCGCCGCAGACCACTCGGCCACTGCGGCCGTCTCCTTATGCACACGGAGAGTCTTTAACAGGTAATATTTTGCCTGTCATGATTGTTAAAACGCTTTCAAATGATCGTCACTAGAAATTGAACTTGTGAACTCGCACTCAAAAGGCCCCTCTTTCGATCTCGCTGTTTGGTGATTAGGTCTGGACGTCCCTCGTGGCTCTACAGCCCTTCTGGCACTTGGCACAGGCTCAACAGCAGCTGCACGCCAGCCGGCAACAGGCTTCGCCGTTTCTGATATGCCCTTTCCTAGGCACCGCGACTTAATAATCTGCCCCTTATCAAAGTCTGTCAGTGTATTTTCTCATTTACACCTCATATTGTCGCTAGAATTATTCTCCATTCGTCTCTACTCCACGGCGCTCATTCCGTGGGCAGTGGGCACAATATGGCTCGTCAGTAAGTACATTTAGGAATCGCTTCTTTTTCTTAGGTGATTTTTTTTAATTGGTCGCAATAACTAGGATTTCTTTCGTTTTTTCGAAATTTGTGCTTCCTGAGATCATTCGCAGTTATCTTCGCTCGGCGAGATCATCGTTTTTATTCCGTTCGATGTGCTATCTTACCGAGGCCATCACAGCAGAACAAGAAAGGAAAAGCTTCTTTCGCAGTGTGGGAGACATGCTTGAAGTGCGGGTGCAAACTTCCCGTCAACACTGCGCAAGCATCCTGTTGCCTCAAAGCTGCATGGAGCGATAATTCAGGCTGTAATAGCCATTCGAGTTGCGGAACACATGTTGAAGGAGATGCTCCCGAGTACGCCGTGGTTTCGTATGTGAGCTTCTGCAGCGGAATGTCGCAGTTGTGTTACCGCAGAGTAAGCCCAAAATGTTCCTACGCCGTAATTGTTTTTCTGGTTGATACGGTACTGCACTAATGTCGAAATGTAAGTTTTCTCCACTTAGCGCCGAAGGATACCCCGCGGTCAATCTCCTTGTGCTCCAGGCAAGAAAATTGAAATGTTTGTTAAGCTAAAAAGCGCGCTTACGTCACCCTCAGGCAATGAAAGTGATTTCTACACCTACATAAATACTCTGCAGTGCATGGAAGAGGGTTCATCAAACCGCTTTTAGGGTGTTTCTCTACAGTTCCTTTCTCTAATAGCTCATGGGAAAAAGTAACACCTAAACTTTTATAATTTCGATCTTATTTCTCTTCTTTTATTATGATGATCATGTCTCCCTACGTAGGTATTTGCGAAGAAAATGTTCGGATTCGGAAGGGAAAGTTGGTGAAAGAAATTTCGCGAAAGATCGCCGCAACTAATAAAGCCTTTGTTTTTTAACGATTTCCACCCCAAATCGTGCATTCTCTCGTGATACTCTCTCTCCCCCCCATATCGCGATAATACAAAACGAGCTGCTGTTCTCTGAAGTTTCTCTAAATCGTCTCTCAGTCCCACTTGGTCGGGATACCACAATGCGCAGCAATACTCCGAAATAGGACAAATGTTCAAATGTTTGTATAGCTTATGGGACTTAACTACGGGGTCATCAGTCCCTAAACTTACAAACTACTTATGAACTACCTTATACTAAAGACAGCACAAACATCCATGCCCGAGGGGGGATTCGAACCCCCGACCGTAGCGGCCGTGCAGACAGTGACTGGCGCACCGGAGACCGCTCGGCCACTGCGGCCGGCTCCAAGCTAGATATGGCGCGAGTGTGTTATACGCTCGAAGTGGGTTACAGAAACATTAGTTTGCGGCCTCTTTTTGTTTAACATTTAGTACATGGGTAACTAGCTTCTCTCAAACAGCCAAGATAGTGTTACATTGTTACACCTCTTGTGCCACTAGGTGGAGCCGCTCTTAGCTTTCGTATCGCCATTAGGAAAACTCCGCCGACACGACTTCTGAATCGGAAGAGGAAATTCCGCCTATCTGCTAGTGTTCTACAAACCTCATTGATGCGGAGAAAAGTTTTCAACTAAGAGTTAATACACACTCGTGGCAAAAGAAACACTTTGCTTTTGCTGAACTACAAGGTTTATTCGTTTACTTCAAACTGGTTCATTCCGTATTTTTAGGACCAGTGACATCAGCTGATTGCTACGATTGCATGGTTATACAAACCTGAGCCCATAAATGTAACGACGGTGAAAACATACGCATTTGTGGTATACACTCAACGAACGCTTAATAACAAGCGGTGTTCAAATGAAAAGGTACGAAACATCTTAAGAAGTAGACCGGCTGAAATTTGAATATGCTGCTTTGGGATAACGTAGTGCGGCATCTAGGGACGCGAAGCATTCGTCCTCACCTTCCCCTAAAAAAATCCAAGGCTGTGCCTTCAGCAGGCAAGGTGGTGCTCAGTCTTTTTCGACGTCCGAGGTCCGATGCTCATCGAATTCCTTGAGTACGGAAAACCCATTGACAGTGACGTGTACTGTGAGACACTCTGTGGCCTACGCAAGTCCATCAAGAGCGAACGGCCTGGGCCGCTCACGGAGGGAGTGATTCTACTCCATGATAACGCTCGACCACATGTCTTCAGGGTTACACAGAGTGTACTGGCCAAGTTCAAATGGAAGCAGCTTGAGCATCCGCCCTACAGCCCGGACATGTCGTCCCGTGACTTCTATATGTTTGGTCTGCTGAAATGACATCTCAGAGGGAAGTGCTTAAACTGGGACGACGAACTGAAGGACACAGTAGAAGACTAGCTTTTGTGACAGCCACAGGGCTTCCGGGAACAGGAGCTCCTTCGGCTCGTTAAACAGTTAGATAGTTGTGCTCTGATGTCTGGTGATTACTTTTTACTTCAATTATACCCACAATGTCTTTTGTACCTTTTCATTTTGAACACCCCTCGTATTATACACGGTTTAAGGCGTCATGCTACGGATTGCGCCGCCGCCTCTCGTCTGAGGTTAGATTCCTTCCTCGACCATGGGTGTGTGTTATCCTTTTGATAAATTAGTCAGCCCAGCGACTCTTAGCGGGTTGGCCCTTATATTTACAAACATTAGAACATTTCTTACACACGCTGGTCCATTTGGACTATGGCTATCATATCAAAGACTACTGACGCTTGGTGGACTATGCTTCCCGTACCTCAAGCTACACAAGGAAGCCTCACAATCTCAACCCCACAGTCCATAGGGTCCTGTTTACCCTATGGACTTCAGGATGAATTTCAACTTTTGTACCTTTCGACCTAAGGTCAATGTAGACAACAGGCATTCCCAATAGTTCTGCCTCCTTATATAAACGCCGTGTTTCCTCTGAATTACTTAAATGCCAGAATGATTCTTTTGAAACTGCTCCACATATCCCTCGCCAGTGTTCCCCAATCCTAGTATGTGTTCAGTCTCCAATGCCCTGTTCCACAATGGGTCTATAAACCCTAAGCTTTTTTTTGTCCACTGTATGGAGTTTCATGCTGGTAGTCACTTAAATCTAAGTGTTCAGAAGTTCTCCATTATAGTCATAAGAGAACAAATTGGTTCTTTAAAGAGTAACAGGCACAGGTAGTTACATAGATTTTATACTGTCTCTACCGGAATTCAGCAAATGTCCATTGCCCCGGCAAAGCTTGTAATCGATTTGCTACGCACGGCTTTTACCGAGCAAGTGGCGCATTGGTTACCCCATTGGACTCGCATTCCGGTGGGCGGCGGTTCAAATTAACTTTGATACATTTGTCGGTGCAGTGTAGTACTTTTCAGAATTCGTGTTTTTGAACAGTTTTCATGAACGAACTGTAGATAGAACGATGAGCTGTCGAACAGTAACGTCTTTCTCTGACCTCGTTCAGCATAACCTGTAACTATAAAGCTCGCACGTATCGATCCTAGCGATCATTAAATTATGACAAGGCAGGACAGAGTCCAAATTCGGGACTGTACCGTATAATCCGGGACGGTTGGTTACCTTAGGTTTGATGATCATAGCAATGGCGGCAGTAAGACCATCTACATCGAGCACTTTACGGGGAAATGATCCTAATTTTGAGGATCGTCTTGATCCTTAAACAAAATTGAAAGCAGCCATAGCTCAGATTCTGAGCAACAACTGTTAGATACCGTATAGGCTGCTGATACCAAATGGATAATCCACAACTTTAGACTATTGAGGGTGCTTTTGAAAAAAGCAAAACCTTTAACTGTTGCTCTCTGAAATTGGAAAGGAAGACTAAATATTCTTCTCGAAAGCATGGACATCCAATTATGTCTGGAATGAGCACAAAGTGTGTGCTTTAAAATTTTGAGTTTTTCTTCCCTCAGTCATGGCTTAATTTTTTCAGTGTGTTATTTTTTTATACTTAATAACTACTGTCGGTATTAAAATAGTATTCAGCAGAGACGACCCACATTATTATTTTAAATGAACTCCCGACCGCAGCATGTTAGTTACATGAGAAATATCAGACATGTTAGTTGAAGGTTAACATGATATGAAGTCTGCCGTGTTAGCGTTCTCTTCTACCACCCAATCACACGAAATGGAATGGGTGACCAAAGCGAAGGTGAACAGCAGGGCCGTAGCCAATGGGAGTTGGGGGGGGGGGGTTGAAGGGGATCAATCCTCCCCCTCCCCAGAAATTATGTTGTAATACTTTACAATTAATAATATTTCAAAACATACAGTTGCGTTTTATTATCTGATCCCCTCCGAAATCAAAATTCTGACTACGATCTTGATGATCAGGGATGATGACCTTCTTTTCCATTTTTTGTTGTTGTTGTTCTTCTCCTTCTTCTTATTTTTTTTTTTTTTTTTTTTTCAATAATTCAAGAGTGTTTAAAATGATTCAGTATTTCTCAGGGAATTCTTCGGATGGATTCAAATTTATTCGCCGTATCTGATTTAACTGGGAAAGGTGTTCATCGAAGTGTTCAGTGGTTGGATAGCTATACCCGTGGGTGCACTGGCCGGTTAAGAAGTTATTTGCAGTTTTGGCGGAGTGTTTATCGATCGCATGTCGCGGAGAATTGAGAGTTCTCTTAACCTGGCGCGCTCGGCCGGTCGGAACGTTTTGTTTGAGGCCAGTCTATTTGTGAAATGCAGCTCACGTGTAAAGGTCATGGAGCACTTTTGAGTTCCATATGAGGCACGTTCTGAATGCCGCTTGCCGATTCTCCCTCTACCCATTTTCTTTCTTGTGTTCTAGTCGGCGCATTGTCAACATCGTTTGTAATTTGTGGCATAGTTTTCTGTAACTCAGAATAAGTTCGAAGACTCGGAGACGAAAATGTCAGTTGCCGTATCAATAGAACTACAATAAATTTAGAATGCGTCTTTTATTTACGGTTTACTTAGATATTCCATGAAGTCTGAATAAATCCCAGGTTCAACTTGTCAGATTTCTGTTATTTATATACTTTAGTTGATAATGGCGATTTTAATTGGAATTATGGCGGTTTGACCACGAGGACATTAAATATTGGTTTTGTGGTGAAATTGAATTCTGATGTGATCCTTTTTTTAATTTTATTTATTTATTTATTTTTTATTATTATGAAGTCTTATTTCCTCACTAGCCCTCATTTCTATTATACGATTGTAGTACTATACTTGGCATTTGTAGTCATTAGGATATTGATTCATTACACCCACTGATGATACAGTACTTTAGCTATGTTTCCTACGTTTGTGCTCTTTATTTTGTAATTTTTTCCCCACTTTTGAGCTCTTCATTTACTTAGGCCTACTTGCTCGTACATTCGGCAGTCAGTAGTGTCTTTTTTCTATCTTTTTAAATCCACCGAAGTAAATATTTAAGACAGAACATTGCTAAGCTATGTAAATATTCTTTCAGGAACTTACCAGTCATACAATGCACCGTGGTCCTGGTAGGAGCTGCAGTTATGATGGAAAAATTGCAGGATTATATGATTTGGAAGAAACATTGGGCAGAGGACATTTTGCTGTCGTTAAACTGGCAAGACATGTATTCACAGGAGAGAAGGTTGCAGTCAAAGTCATAGACAAGAGCAAACTGGATGATGTTTCAAGAGCTCACTTGTTCCAAGAGGTGAGTACTACCTTGCTTCATTGATTTATGGAGTTACCTACAACAATTAATTAAATGCGAGGAACATTGTGTAAACAGATTTTTGTCACATTGGATCTGGTTGGTTTTATATCATTTATAGTTATTATTTTTCATTATTTGGTTCTGGGATTAAAATGTGACCATTTGCACACTGAATATAGGGCATGGATATTTTTTCGGGAGACAGGATTATTGATGTGTGCAAAGCAGAACAATCCATGTAGATACACAGCATTGACATTTTAAACAATATGACTATCTAAAAGAAATATTTTTGCTTTTGTTGTGCTATTACTTTTATAGTCGATTTCTTGGAGTTATGTTTTACATAGTGAGAAGTACTGCTGGGGCCCTTACTGACTGATACTTGAAGAAAACTTAAAAAATAAGGTCGTTCAGAAGCTCATGTGTCATTGACCTGTTTCTGTCTTCATTGCTTCATAATTGCTCAACAAATGTGCATGGTTAAGCACTACAACTGAACAGAGTTTATGAATTGGCAGGAGAGTTATACCATGTTAAATTGAAACCTGCTGTCCAAAGGCTGTGAAGGCATGTTGGCATGTTGGACTGACCAACTATGACAGAATCCTTGATATTTCTCAAGAACCAGGCTGAATAATGGACTGGATTTCGTATTGTAGACCCAGTAAAGATCATTTCCTTGAAAATAAAACTTTGTATTGTCACCATACAGTTTTTCAGGGCTTCCAGAATTAATCTTTAACTCAGAAGTTGGGTTTTCACAGTTTCTGAAAGAATAGAACTGTGTTCTAGACCAAGAGCAGTGTTGTTGCTATGTTTTTATGAACTTCATAGTGATAGTGACATACAGATACCTGTTTACTGTTATCCCAGGAAGCACATATCTGTGGGCAAGTCACACCTCCCCAATTCCCAAAGAAAGGAAAAAAAAAAAATACTAAGTAGTCAGGGTTTTTTATTTTATTTATGTATTTTATTATTCAAAAGAGATAGATTGGCTGGCCAGTACTCACATTTTTTGCTGCACTGCCAATAGTTACAATCGAAAAGGGAGGAAAATAACAAGCTTTTGGAACTGTGTTCCTTCTTCAGGTGGAGAGAAGGGAGAAAAAAGGGATGGGAAAGGTAATTCACGGCTTAGGTCATGAGGATGATGTTAGCCATGGCCTAAGAAGCCGAAAATCGATTCACATAATAAACAAACCTGTAGGAGAAACACAGAATTGTGTATTTTCATTTTCATACTTCTATATTATGTAAGCAAAGTTAAATTTGAAAATGAGTTTGCACATGTGTGTTTATTTCGTTTCCTCACAGGTATGTTCTTTTCTGTATGAAAGCCAACAGTGTTTTCTCCCCTGTCTGAGAAGTATCAGTTTAAACCATGTTTTTTTAAATACTTCAGTATTAACTGCCATGCATTTAAAGTTTGTTGTTGACAGTTGTATGTATTAGAAACATTTGTTTTTAATTTGTATTTATTTGTAGCATTTAGTCCATTTTTATAATTAATGACTGATATCAGTTTCTTTGGTTTGAAATAGGTGCGGTGTATGAAACTAGTCCAGCACCCAAACGTTGTGCGGCTCTATGAGGTCATTGATACACAGACAAAATTGTATCTGATATTGGAACTGGGAGATGGAGGTGACCTGTATGATTATATTATGAAGCATGACGGTGGACTGGGTGAAGAAGTGGCTCGTGAATATTTCCGTCAGATTGTGCGTGCTATCTCGTACTGTCATAGGTTACATGTTGTGCATAGGGACTTGAAACCAGAAAATGTTGTTTTCTTTGAGAGACTTGGAATGGTGAAACTTACAGACTTTGGTTTTAGTAATCGTTTCAATCCAGGACAAAAATTAGAGACTTCATGTGGATCTTTAGCATATTCTGCACCAGAGATACTACTGGGTGATTCGTATGATGCTCCAGCAGTTGGTGAGTCATATATAAACTGTTATATCTAGCATAATCTAGTTTAATTATACTTGAGCACTGTCCTTTCTCTTTCTTCTGACTGACCTGCTCTTTCTCACAATATTAATTTCCCTCTTCATCTATTTGTCCACACTAGTAATACTTTCACCTTACTCTCTAGTAGGCATTTCTGACCCATCTGTTTGATTTGCTATTGCATTACTTATGTATTTGTGTAGAAGTTGTTCAGACCAATATTACCAACTAATACCACATGGAAAAAATATATTAGCCAATTGTGTGATTTTATGCAGTATCTAATGAGCTTTTCTGGTTTGTTATGTGGAATAAATGAACAACCATATGGTTGTTTGACATTGAATGTTTTGTTTTGTTGCAATATGTCAGGAGAGACAATGTTGACAACTAAATGTTCTCTTTATAATAATAATTAATGTAGTGTCCGGAGAAGGGTATATAGCCGTGGTGGAGTAGCCGAGCGGTTTAAGGCGCCTAGCAACGGAGTGCGGTTGCTCGCTGTCAGAGGTTAGAGTCCTCCCTGGGTCCTGGGTGTGTGTGCGTTGTCCTTAGGTTACTTTACCTTAGTTTAAGTAGTTTGTAAGCTATGGACTGATGACAATGCAGTTTAGTCGGATAGATTTGAACATTTGAAGGTTATAAAAAAGACTCTGTCGACCATACAGCAGGAACTGTATTAATCGTTTACTTCAATGTCAACATAAAGAAATAATTTACTCATACGTAAAATTTTGTTAATTTCAAATAGATTGAGAACCATAATCCTTTCTGTTGACCATGAAGTAAAAGATTAATGCTGTTACTGCTCTCTTGTATGAACTCTTGTCCAGTCAGCAAATGAACAATCATCGTAAAGTAAACATTTTGTTGTCAACATAAGCTCACTTCATACAACTAAACCACATATTTTTTTCAATAAAAGCTGTCTTGGTTGCTAATTTCACCGCTTACTGTATGTCGTGAATTGGTAATCATTTTACAAAACTAACCATGTCGTGATTCATTATCATGTGTGAATGAGGAGATTCATTGGCCATTCTTTTATGCCCTTTTGTATCTTGTAATTACTTTTTCACATAACAGTTTAAACCGCTTAAATTCTTATTGGCTGCCTGCATTTGTTCCATCATTAGTCACCTCATATCCAGCCATTCTCATCCATCGCCATCAACATGGTAAATCGCCAACATGAAAGTAAAATTTAATCAATTTTAGTGTTAGTAGAGTATGGGGGGGGGGGGACCACTTTCTTATGTGACAAAAATGTCACAGTTAACTGTTGCATCAACAGGGGTTCTTATACTCTTCGTGGAACGTTCCATACAAACATGGAGAGACCTCGCCAATAGTTTCATCATCTAGACCAGAGATTTCCAAACTGGGTGTTGTGACATCTCAGGGTGTTGTCTAATTGCATCAAGGGTGTCACAAGAATAGTTAATTTACAATGAAGAAAGAAAAAATAAATAAATAAATAATTTGAAAACTTGTAAGAAAAAAAAAATTAAAACTTGTTCATCTTCATTCAGTGTGTATTGTACTTAGAAAGGAATCGTAAAGATTAATATTTCTTTAAAATAACATTTTTTTTAAAGTGAATCTCTCTAATATTAGTGAAAAGGTGTCTTGTGATACTGTACGTATTGTAATGGGTGTTGCCATTAGGAAAATTTTAGAAAGCTCTGATCTAGACCTACCAAAGAAAAAGTGTACCAAATTATTCAGTTGATACAAAATTCAACTGCAAATTCACTTAGAAGGGGAAGCTATGGATTCAATGACAGAAATAATGTCAGTTTTTCTTATAAAATACTGTTCAGCAACAAATTGCTTCACGCAGAATCCTAAAATGTAGATCCATATGACAATAGATTTTGTTTTTATTTATTTATTTATTTTTAACCTGCTGACCATTTCTTAGAAAAAGTCACAGCATGGTGTGGATCATTCTAGAGAAAAGGATTTAGTTCAAATTAGGTTCTTGGTTATACCGGCATGCAAGAATAGTATTTTCCTCTTGTGTTAATGTGGCACCACTTTATAGTGACCATCTTGAAGTGCTGCAAGTCAATCTCACTCAACCACATGAACGTCAAGGGATAGGTCAGTGCAGCCACTACTATAATGTTGGCTGTGGGGGTGAAGACACACCACGCAGGAAGAAAGATAATGGAGATTCGTTCTCCAGTGAATCTGGTCTCATTCTAGTTGATGGTGTTACAGTTTGGACCAATCATGAGATTGGCCCAGAAGTGGCCGCCATCTTCACTAGCAGCATGCTTCGGCTTCCATCACCTTAGAGTCGGATTGTACTTACTGCAGTCACAGTAGGGATCTGGTCAAATCGCAAGAGGATGCTCAAGTGTACCACAGTCACATTAACTATTCACCCTCACAGTCTTTATTGACAACTGACTGTACAGTAAAAAACCATTGCTACTTTGCTAAGAGTTGGCAGTCATGCTGCTCATTTTATTTGACTCTCATTTATCCTCAAGGCCAAAGAGGCTGTGTAGCAGAGGGTACTTGGCATACCGTTGTCACTTCCTCCTATTTCAGTTGTGTATGGTACATGAGAAAAATGATTCCCTATATGCCTCTGTGTGGGCCCTAATCCCTCTGATCCTTCCCTGGTATTGCTTTGCGAGCTGTGTGTAGATGGAAGCTACATATTAGTTGACTCTTCAAGAAACATACGCTGCTGGAACTTTGACAGAAGCCTGTGTTGTGATGCTTTCGAACTACTACAGAAGGTCTTAACAAAGTGTACTGCTATACGTGCGATCTTTGCTATGTCTTCTATCAACCCCACCTGTTACGGATCCCAAACTGATGGGCAGTACTAGAGTGCTGGCTGAACTAGAGCCTTGTAACCAACTTTGTTTACATGGATGGGACTTCCTGAGGATTTGTCCAATGAATCTGTCTGGCATCTCCATTACCCACAACTGCTTTTATATGGTCATTCCATTTCATATTGCCCATAGTGTCCACTCCCAGATATTTTATGGAAGTAACAACTTCCAGTGTTTGTCCCACTATTGCATAATTATATAATAAGGGATTTTTCTTTATCTCTAAATGCAGAAATTGTTTGTGTTGAGGCTCAATTGATCTTTCCTGCACCGTGCATCAATACGCTGCAGATCCTGCATTCACTACCCTCTTCCAGTGTTGCATCTACTCGATAAAATACAGCATCATCCACGAAAAGCCTCATTGAACTTCCTATGTTATCTACAATATTATTTACGTTTATTGTGAACAGCAGCATTCCTATAACACTCCCCTGAGCACATCTCAGATCACTTTATTGTCTGAAGATTTTCATCATTTTCTTGACTTGCAGCTCTTATGCTTGCCGTGTTTGCAGTAAAAATTTCTGGATAAGAGGTCTGCTGATACAGTGTTTTGCATATCAGGCGGGCCTCATACCCGGAAAGTCTGAAGATTTATCTCCATTGAGAACAACATACTGCTTTCTGTTAGCTAGGAATGTCTCAATCTATGCTCACAATTTGTTCATAAGACGAAGTTGCAAAACGGTATTGAATGCTTTGCGGAAGTCAAGAAACAGCATCTACCTGCGATCCTGTAAGTACTACCCTCTGGATCTCGTGGATGAATTGGTTGTTTTGCATTTCATTTGTGCCTTTGGTGTTAGATTGCCTAACAAGCTCAAAGCAACCAGCTCTTCTTGGGTATCTTATAGTGTCTCATACATCAAAAGCTTTGCATTGCCCACAAAAAGAAATTGGGAGATGAGATCAGGACTGTGGCTGTCATGGCGAGAGTATCTGACATCAACCACAAAGTGTGATGGGTGTTCCCCTCATTCGTTGCTTGGCTATTAACAGGACATTATCCAATTTTTCCACTAGTATGTAAAGAGAAAAAAAAAAAAAAGGAAAAGTAACTTCCTCCACTGAGCACATTAGGTAGAAGATATGGCCCAGCTACAGTACCATGAACAACCCACACATTTACAGGACATCTCTGTCAGCGGAAGTCAAGAGTTGCCTTGGTATTTGCTCTGATGCAGCTTCATTAAACTGAGCAGTTTGTGAAAAATGTTATTGTCTGTCTGATGAAGAAATCCATTTTCATGAAAATGGCTATAAAGTTTTTGAAATGTGCCAGGAGTTGGCAAATGTCTCCTAGGAAATAGTTCTAGATAGAGTCTTACTGTTGAATTGTTGCATTATGCTTCTGTCTAAATGCAAAGATGTACAGTGGGCCATGACAGGCAAATTAAAAAAGCTGTTTATATACTCATAACTTATTTTTCAGCCACTAGCCTCTGTCAGAAAAGACAACATACTATCATTTATACAATCACATAGGCACACTTCAGACACACAACTGACATCTCTGGCTGCTATGTTCCTTGTGAGGCTTCGCAGTGATGGTAGGGAGGGGGGGGGGGTGGACAGGAAGGATGGAGCAGTGGTGGGAATGAATACAGTGTGGCCTTATGCAGCGTGGGTGGAAAGAGATGCAGCTTCGGAATGCAGTAGGAGGTTGGGTAGGGGGAAATGTATAAGACCACCACTCAGTATCTACTCAATTATCTGTTTGATGGGAAGCTTGATGGACACAATTAAGTAGAACAGTTCTGTGAAGATCTGTTTTCCTTTTAATCGGGTTCAACAGTTTATTTGGTGTCATACTCATAAATATTTTCAGAGACAGTTTTGTTTTGCTTACCATGTATGTATATAATGTAGCAAAAATATAATGATAATATTTTGAAATGCATAGTTTTTGCTACCCAATGCTCAGTGTTGTTTTTATACACAAAAGAATATTGTGTGTGTATGATATTTTAGTTATAATCTCACAAAATGTTCAGCAACTCTTGTTTAATTTTTACATTATTTATTGACAGATGTCTGGTCACTGGGAGTAATTCTGTACATGCTGGTATGTGGGCAGGCCCCATTCCAAGAAGCAAATGACAGTGAAACTCTCACGATGATAATGGACTGCAAGTATACAATTCCAGTTCATGTATCGGAAGGCTGTAAAAGGTGAGATGATGTAAATGCCGGTAACATATTCGTGTAGTGTATTATTGACTGCTTGTGCGACAGTCCCTTCTTACAATCTTTCATTGGTTAACCCGTCTTCCAAAATGCCTTGAAGTTGCCTTTGCATGGTATTCTTACCCAATAGTTGCTACTTGGCAACCTAAAGTTCGGGTTCAGAGTGTTTTTGTGGACTTCTTTTTATTTTGTTTATTGTTTGATTGATTATATTTATTCTGGCAAGGCTTTCTCTTACATCTAGCAAGGCTTTTTAACATACTCTAAGAAAAAAGAAAACATGGATCATGAAGGAATAGTGAAAATAGACTTACTTTGCAGCTGTGATAAACATGTAAAAATGATTACTATTTTGTAAAACTCATATTATTTAATCAACAGAGAGAGCTTCACAAATTGAGGAAGTCTATAATTTGTTGAGCCATCTCTGGTCTTATAGAAACAGTTATTCAGCTTGGCAAGGATTAATAAAGTTTTCGTATCTCCACCTGATTGATACCCATGCAAATTACGTTAAATCGATATGTTATAATCATCAAATTCTTGTGATAGTTGGAGAGCCCTTCTTATAATGCTTCACAATCCTACTATTTGTGAGTCCTCACTGAAATCTAAGACCAGGCTGGCTTGAAATTAAGGGCAACAAAATGGTGTGTAGGACATTGTAGCCATAACACTGTACTGAGGGTGCCTTGGATGGCAACCAGAGAGACCCTGCTGTAAAATGAAATTGCACCAAACAGCATCACTTCCACTATATGCTGGCGTGTTCAGTGCCTGTTCTTCACTGGCTTCATTAAAAAGTGGGTTCCATCACTGAAGACCGACATACTCTAGTGAATTTTTATTCAAAAGAAATATATTGGCTGGCCAGTACTTACCTTTTTGCTGTACTGCCAATAGTTACACTCAAAAAAATAAGGGGGGAAAATCACAAGCTTTCGGAACTGTGTTCCTTCTTCAGGTGGAGAGAAGGGAGAAAAAAGAAAAAAGGAATGGGAAGGGAAGGGAATGGTAATTCATGACCTAGGTCATGAGGATGGTGTTAGGATTGTGGAAGTCAGAGATAAAGTGTCTTGCACATTGAAATTGGTGGTCACAACATTAAGGGAATTAAGGAATTTTGCTAGCTTGAAGGCAGAATAACTCATAATGGAAAGAGGACATAAAATGGAATTGGAATGTGTTCAGTGGGGAAAACCATAACAGGACAGAATTTGAGATGTGTTGCTGTTGAAAAATATGGAAAATAAGCTGGACTGATTCCAAAGTAAGAATGAAGTAGTTCTCCATTGAATCGGCAATGAAGGGAACACATGTAAAATGTTGACAAGGAAGGATAGGCTGATAAGGTGTGTTAAGACACTGGAATAACCTCTGTCATACTAGAGGGCATTTGAGTGTTACAAATTGCAGGGGAAGATGGAGGTTGAAGTTCACTAAATGAATAATTAAGGAATTAAGGTTAATATGCTAATCTGAAACTAAGAGAGAGCACTGGAGTTGAATTCGTTGTGGGTCACATGAAAAAAGTTGTAAGTCTCTTGACACAAATAAATAAGTATTCATACATTGTGATCCACCAGTTTGCTCATTTCATGTTGGTCACACAGTAGTTCACTTACTGTTTTTTATGTTGCCTTTTAAATTTCATTTGTATTCACATTAAAATATATCTGTAAACAAGGAGAAATTTTAAGAAGGAATTAAAGTTTAAGGTGAAGAAATAAATAATTGTTTTGGTGATTACACTGTAATTAAGTCAGAGACAGCAAAGGACCTGGAAGAGCAATTGAATGGAGCAAACAATGTGTTGAAAGGAGTGTATAAGATGAACATTAACAAAACAAGGGTACTGGATGAAATCTGAGAAAATCGGGTGGTGCTGAAGGGATTAGATTAGGTAATGAAACAATAAAGGTGGTAGATGAGTTTTGTTACTTGGGCAGTAAAATAACATATGATGGTCGCAGTACAGAGGATATAAAATTCAAAATGGCAATGGGAAGAAAAGTGTTTTTAAAAGGGGGGGGGGGGGAGAAGAAGAAAGAGAAAAAAGAAATTCACTAATATTAAATATTAATTTAAATGTAAAGAAGTCTTTTCTGAAGGCATTTGTGTGGTGTGCTGCTTTGTACAGGAGTGAAATATGGACAGTGAACACTTCGGACATGAAGAGGATAGAGGCTTTAGAAATGTGGTGCTACAGAAGAATCCTGAAGATTATGTGGATGGATTGTGTAACGGATGAGGAGGTACTGAACAGAATGAGGGAGAAAAAGAATTTGTGGCATACCTTGACTAAAAGAAGGGATCGATTGGTAGGACATATTGTGAATTTTGCTTGAGGGAAGTGTGTGGGGTAAAAATTGCAGAGGTGAATACGGTAAACAGATTCAAATGGATATGGGTTGCTGTTCTTATGAGAAGGTGAAGAAGCTTATTCAAGATAGAGTAGGGTGGAGAATAGCATCAAACCAGTCTCCGGACTGAAGACGAAGATGACGATGATGACAAAAACAACAACAACAACAACAACAACACATAAACTAACACTTTATTGTGAAAATAAATTTTTGATATTATTCTGTAGTAATACTATAATGAAGTAATGTGTCTCTTTAAGATTATATCTTCTGTTTCTTATGAGTGATGGATTTTCAGGTTAATAGCTCGGATGCTCATTCGAGAACCAGAAAAGCGTGCAACTCTGGAAGAAATAGCAATGGACCCATGGCTTAGAGAAGATGCTAACACTGAGCCAGCAGATTTCCTTCCACTTGTATCTCGAGAACATGTGTCTGAAGATGACCATGCACTCATTATACAGAAGATGGTCAATGGGAATATTGCTACCAAAGAAGACATTTTAGAGTGAGTTGAAGATATTACAATACCAGTGTTGATTGAAGCAGCTGCATTTGTCTTGTAACAATTATATTTAACAGTGTTTCTCCATATTTTCTTCCATTTATAACATAGTACTCGGTAATCAATAGAAATATCAAATTGTTCAATTGAAGAAGAGAAAAAGGGTTGTATATTTGTCCTTTAAGTAAATATATTTTACTAGACCCCTTGTAGTGTATTTTCTGGTGCTTCAAGAGTGTGTAATATTCTGCACAAAATTGTTTTATGAATAATGGAGGATAGATAACAACTTGCCACAAAGAGGCTCACTGAGCCTCAGACAGGCACAAAATATAGACAATGACCTTCATACAAACTGAATTTTAGGCCATGGCTTTCATGAGAATACTCACATTCACTCGGACAACTATACACACAAACCACCATGTCCGGCTACTCCAGTGCCACAAGCATCTTGACTCTCAGTGGAGTGAGATGGGCAGTGGAGGGGGGAGGATGCCAGGTAAGGGTGGGGAAGGAAAGTCCTGTGGTGCATGGTGAATTGTATAGGCTCTGAGAGGCAAGAATCAGAGAGGGGACATTGAATACAGTAAAGGAAATGGACGGGAGGGGATAAGAGAGGTGTGGAGTAGAGTGGGGATGGAATGGGGTTAGTCGAATGAAGGTCATGGTAAAAAATTTAAGTTGTGTGAATGTGGTTGTCTATTTTTCATGCTTGTCAGCAGCCTGGTGAGCCTCTTTACAGTGAGTTACTATATATTCTCCCTTATTGACATTCCAAGTGGTATTCCATTGTTAAAATATTGTTTTATGTTCATGTTTCAACAGTACACAAGTCTGATTCTTTTACAGGGCACTCGATAAGAATGAATACAATCACATCACAGCAACATATTTTTTGTTAGCTGAGAGGAAACTGCGTGCACACAGGCAAGAACAAGCTCAACAGCGCCTTCGTCAGGGACAACAGCTGCAAGAATTATCTCCTATAACATCTGGGTAAGTAATTGAGACAGTCGTTGAAAAATTACCATTTTGTGTGGTATGGTTGTTATTTTCATTTCTCATATTATTACTATGATCTCTCACCCCTCCGTCCTCCACCACCATCTCCTCCCCCCCCCCTCCCCTGTGGGTTTGAGGGTAAGGAAAGGTCTGCTGTATTTGCTGTATTCCTGCCTATCGTCAGAGGTGACTAAAGGAGTCTTCACACGTTTCGGCCATACATCATCGGTCCCCTGTGTGGGTTTGACCTTTTTCAAAATTTTTTGAAGAGCAGTCCATTTGGGGAAGGACACCTTACGTGGTGCAACATGTATTAATCGTGCAATGCCATCCTCTGCACCCATTAGGGAACGGCCTCATGGCTGCAGATTGTATTCAGCTGTTGGGCAGGTTATTTCTCTTAAGCACAAGTCATGTCTGTTGTACACTGACACCCTTGCACCCTCCGTCATAATGATTTTTACAGCACCAGAGACCCCGCACGGTAGCCAGTCCATTGTGGTGGGGTCGTCATATACCCTCTTGGCTGTAGCCCCCTGACAACATAGTGATTGCTCTACCGATGCCAGAGCTGAATCATCCTGATGCAAGCCAAGTAGTAGATGCTTGTATCTGTGGGGCATCAGGACTCCCAGCAACGGTCATCCCACCAGGTGTCGTTTGCTGCGGCTGGGTGGCACCCATGAGGAGAGCCCCTGATCGAAGTGGGTGGCTTCGGGGTGGATGAACCCCAATGAAAAGATCAAAGTCGGGTTACGTTGGCGGACGTACAACCGCCATCTCGAAGCGTGGAAAGTTCAATGCCTCAGTGTACGACCCCCATACGTCATGGGAGGAATGTCGAGCAGCAAGACAAGGTGAACAGTATGCTCCAAGGTTATTTAGTTTGCAGCAGGACTGATGGGGACTCTTTTTTGGCGACCAAGCTGTAGTTCTTCGTGGACAATCTTGAGGACTCGCCAGTGACAAGCTGGGTGATTTCACAGTGACCATCACTCCCCACAAGTCCGTTAATATGGTCCAGGGTATAATCTTTCACAGAGATTTGTTGCTCCAGACTGACGATGAGCTGTGGTCAAATCTTGAACAACGAAGAGTTCATTTTATACGGTGCATCCATAGGGGTCCAAAGGGTTATAGGGTTGCCACTGGAGCCTTCATCTTGGCCTTTGAGGGTGATACATTGCCCGAAAAGGTCAAGGTGATGGTCTACCGCTGTAATGTGAGGCCTTATATCTTACCCCCCCCTCCCTCATGAGATGCTTCAATTGCTGGAAATTTGCGACATGTCTTCTCGCTGTACCTCCAGCATTACATGTAGGGACTGTGGATGCCCAGCACATCTGGGCGCTCCATGCACACCGCCTCTCATCTGTGGAAATTGTGGTTAGAATCATCCTCCCTGCTCGTCGGATGCTCTGCTCTTCACCGGGAGCAAAAAATAATTGAATATACAACCCTGGACCGTATACCATATGCTGAGGCGAAGAAAAAATTTGAGCGGCTGCACCCCGCAACCATGACATATTCTTTCTCGGCAGTGATGTCATCGCCACCTGTTGCGGCGACTGTTTCCGACTACATCCCTTTCTGTAGGCCCCCAGGGCCGCTGACCTATGCCTGCTTCCACGGTGGTTGGGGGTTGCTGTGGCATACCAGCTTGAAGACACTTGGTAAACTAAAATTTTCACTGCATGTGCCATGACATGCGAGGTTTAAATGTATTCATTGTCAGCAGAAGAAATTACACACTTATATGTATTTACTCCCACCACTTATTGATCATTAGATTTGTTTATCCATCCGTATAGAAATTTCAAACATTGGTTTTTGAATTTTTGGTTTTGTCTTGTCCAGTTTGTCAACTGCATTTTTAATTCCTGGCAAATGTCTTTTTTTTTTTTTTAATCTAAAATATCTCCTTTTATTGTTAATAAGTTAATATAATTTTTTGAAGAAGTTAATTGTGTTGAACTGCTTCCTGTCGCCTATCCAATTCTCCACTGAATTTATATGCCTATTGGTAGTTTGTTAGCGAACTGATATTACTTATTTGTAATACTTCGCAGAACAGATTAAAAGAATGATGAAGTATAAAGTTGTGTTACTGTTTATGAAATGAATAATACTTCTTACACCACAAGTTGTTGTTGTCTTTTTTTTTTTTGGAGCTTTAAAGCGAGAAATTTGTAGCATCTACTTTAACTGGATGCTTTTATCCCACAAATTTGCAGCAGCAAGCCTTATGTGAAGATGGACAAGATCACGGGAATGAGCAACACCGACGTTTCGTGCCAACAAGTGAACCAATCTTTACTGAGTGCAGCCCGCACACCCGGGGACCAGGTGAATCAACAGCAACCACCTCTGGCATGCCTGCTGCATGTTGCACTTGCTTCACTTTGCGTTTTGGCACTCTGGTGTGTGTTCTCAAATAAAACACTGTCACAGACTGTTAAAGCTGTGTGCATATTGCAGTAGTGGAATCAAATGCATGGTCAACTTATATGCATGGAAAAGTAAAGGATAAAATCACTGGACTAAAATCAGCTTTCATATTTTTAGTGTACAGTGTATGAAATTGTTAAAACTTAGTTTTTGCTTTGCTGTGCGCTGTGTGCAACTTTACACCTTACATCCTTTACACATCACTTACTCTGACATGTGGTAATAACCTTTGATAAGCTCAATTAATTTGCTTAAATTTTACTGGCTAATTCAGAATAAAGTTGCTATAACTATTGTCATCATAATAAATTTTGCTATATTTCTTTCAGACTTGTAAGGTCTAAGAGTACTCGGTAAAAAAAAAAAAAATCACTCATTTTGACAGAGTATTAGAACAAATATACATACATTTTTATGGACTCTCCCCATTTTATTGAATGATTGTAAGTCTTCAGTTTTCTACTTCTTCTGTGCATATTCATACATGAAATGTTTATTTTAGAGAAGAAATAGCTTTCAATACTAGAATTAACGGTTCACAGTGATTATAAAACACCAACCAGTATTGAGGGCTTTTTAAAGTTGTTGATTTTTTTTAATTCTCTGTCCCAATTAATTTTTTCTTACTTCCTTTTATCTATAATTAGTAGATTATATAGTGAATCACAAGTCATATATGACACTGTCCTTCCATGTAAACATGACTTATTCATTCAGGAAGTAGAAGCTGATTGTCATTTCCTCTTTATCAATATATTAATATTAAATATTTCATTCATATCTATTTATATCAACCATGTCATTATTAGAACTATGTCATGTTTCAGTGCAAATGGTCCATTCCTAACATTATTGCATCTTGAATTTACATTTTGACTTCTATTTAGTGTTTGTCGTCGTGCTTAATTCAGGTTAAGACACAATTTTTGTAACAACAATCCAAAGTCTTGTATAAATTGCACCTTCTTCAGCATTTCAATATGAACTTTTTCAAAATTAGTTCATAAATGAGGCATATTTTGTATGAATTGATTAATAGTACTCATTATTAAATACTCACTGATGAGTTGCTTTATCATATGACTTCATGACCTAAGAAATAAGATGAATTGAAGACATTTTCAGGAGACAATTCTTAATGAATTTCACCATTGCAATAATTATTGTATTGTTTAAATCTTTATTGGTATGGGGTCTGTGATTGCTTAATAACAGAAAATGATTGTCTGGTGAACTTCCTACTAACTGTTGTCATATATATAACAAGAATTGTTTCATTTTACTTTGATTGGAACCTCATTTATATAGCTTTTGAAAGCAATTATTTTTCATGACTATAGCAGAGTAAGAAGTGTGACTAATTTCATTTAGTTTCTTTGAGAAGTTCTGGGATTCAATATCTGCTTGTGACTTAAGACAATCCTAAAACTGGGTTTCCTTTGATGCAATATGAACCATACAATGTTGCTTCTTGTTAGTAACAATTTATAAACTGCTTCAAAGAACCTAAAAAATCTATATTCTTTTATTCTCAAGTGCCTGTATAAGGGGAAGTGAAGAAAGAGCAGTGCTAAACATTGAATATTGGTGTAGCTTGTTTGACTTCCTCTAAAGTTGATTGACATTATTTGTAAAGATGATTTATTCTGGGTGTGTCATGTGTATTGTTAGTAGCATTAATGGTCTCTGAACAGTGTTTATCTTGGGAAACACTACTGCTTGAGATACTGTGATAGTTTCTTGTATGCTGTTTGGGAGCACTATTTTGCAAGACAGTTCCTTGTGGAACGGAGAATATTTGGTGGTTGTGGGGAGACATCGTACCACCATTTAAATTTGCCTTTGCTGAAGCACTTAGATATAACTATCATGGCTTGCTGGCTATCCATTGGGACCGTATGGTGGCACTATTTGTGTAAGCATGAATAAACTGAAAATATGATACAATAATTTAAAAGCTCTGAAATGAATTTCTCATAAAAATGCAATATTTACTAACATCAACCACCTTGATTACAAGCATCTGTGTTGCTTGATACTAACACAGTTGAATCCATATTTAACACTTTTGCTGCGGCTGACGCTTATATGCGTCCGCGCTCACTGTAGGACAGCGTCAGCCGCAGCGAAAGTGTTAAGAATGCACATCACCTACACCTGTATTATTCACACTACTGCATTCATGAATGTGAATTCAGCAGGACTATTACAATAAAAATATGTGGATGCTTATTATTGATAATAAACATCACATATATTTAATATACAAACTTTGTTTGGGGACTATATGTGTTGCTGTGTAAATCTGTTTGTACTTATTCTCGTGTAGTGAGGATAAGATACAAATGAATCTCCAAGAGAATTTCAAGGTACATCTGTTACCAGCATCTCTTGCTAGCTTACAAATAACCAACATTTCACCCTTGAACCATTACACTAACTGCTGACCTCAAATAGGAGCACGACACCAGTGGAAGATGCATCTCAAGGATTTTCATTGGCATTACAATACTGTTGTTTCTTGCATAACTGGACATCCTTTTTAACCTTTTGTTTGAATTGCTCCCATATTCTTGCAGTCTGTTGTAAAAGAAAATTGAAAACTGTGTACTTTCTTCTGAATATGTCTCTGGTAATCTATACTCTTAAGATGTAAAGCAGTTATGTACAGAATTTTCATCTGTCTTGTTTTTAACTTTCTTTTCCTTCTCTGTTTCTAATTTGCTTTGATATGAACTATGTATATTAAAAATAACGTAACTGAGACTGTGTTGAATTTTGTTCTCTTCCAAATTGTCAGTCTAGAAGATATTTCACATCAGTTGTTAGAATGAGAACATTTTTTTAAATAAAATGCTTGTAAATGTAATTGTAATCAAACTATAAAAATATAATTTAACCATAATTTAATTTATCTATAATGGCCTATTGGTTGTTCAAATATTTTTGCATGTTGGTAAACTGTTGCTTTGCATGTTGTTATGCATTTTGGTTACCTAAAAACTGACATTTTTATTGCTAATGCCATAATTTGAGAAGCATTTTATGTTTTTAATCAGCATGTTTTAATGCATGTATCAAGCAACAAATTGTGGTTTGCTTATTTATTTTATTTTAGAAACTGAAAAAAAATCTGTGTGAAATTTGAATAAATGTGATAAAAATAATGCAGTAAATAAAAGCATTATTTGTACACTTGTCAGTAATAATAAATGTTTACATAACATCCAGTGTTAGAAATGAATTCATCACCCACTTGACTGCTGTTTCAGAGATATTTGAAGCAAGATCATTTGGAAAAAAGAAACACATATTTGTGAATTTTATTGTGAAATGAGGAATCTGAGTAATTTGTCATTACTTCAGCAGTTATTTCATAGATGTTGATTAATGTTGGGCAATAGTCCTTGTAGGACACTGATAGAAGTGAGCAGTAACATGTCCAAGCATAATTTGCTGAACATCATTACTATTCAGATCCTTGACACACAAAAATCATCATAACAGCAATTACTTTTGACCTTTGATGTCATCCCTTAACATTCATTCACCACCTCTTGTTTAACTTGGTGTTATGCATAATTAAAATTGTGAGAAAACTTACCTTTTTGTGACCTGGGAGGTCTTTTTACAGCAAGAACTATTATTTTGATAATTTACCATACAGTGAGCACAATAAAACACAGTCAGATAAACCCTTTACAACTTATCAGTTTCACACACCAAAAGACAGTTTTCCAAGTTGGCTCTCCTTGCGTTTATGTCCCTTTTTAAATGTGTGCCTTGATGTGTAACATACAAATATGTTTCGTGTAAGGGAAAACCAATGCCCTGCCTCTTTGCCTCATTACTACTGACATAATGCCCTCCTTGATAGGTTTGAGATGCATTAAGAAGCTGCACTATGCCTTCGCTAGGCGTATTGAAAAAGAGCCGTATTTTATCTCTGTTAATCTATTTAATCACATAAACAGAGGTGCAGGTTTCAATAGTAGTGTGGATATTAAATATTGTTCATAGAATGGGTGAATATATGGTACTATTCTGCTATTACCAAAAGTTTCGGCTGCTCCACTGTGGGTTTGAATTTTAGCTATTCTAACACCATCTTCGGGTAGTCTTTGTCTATGTAAAGAGTAACCCTTATCATTGTGCAATGTTTCATTTAGCAGCATTTGGGGGAACTTTTTTAGTACATTTCCCATATTTTGTGCAAGGTGATGCTGCATTGTGAGCTCCACAATTACCATGAACCTAGTTTTTGACTATGGTGTTATGCACGTCCTTATCTAGTTCTGGGCCTGGAATCTTTGTGCTCACTACATTCTCTTCTGTTTGCTAGCAGATTTCTTTCAACCAATTAAAAACTTGTACTAGTAGCAAATCTTGCTTCTACTGTTCACTGAAATAAATATGGCACTGGATGTTTCGAAATACTTTTCCCTTTGTATTAATATTGATTAGGTTTTGGACCTTAACAAGAAACATGTGGTCAACTATGTCATGTCTGTCGCTAGCTCTTTGCTCAGACATAAACTCTTCTGTTACTTTCCTTCAGGAAGGATTGCAGGTAAAAGCCATGAATTTGCCAGGCCTGCCACAAGTGTGCACATAGGTGAAAGTATCTTGTGTGTATTCATGCAGATAGTGGGTGCTGATATTAACATTGAATCTTGTAGTTGAATATAAGTTTCAGTTTGCAGTTTTTTATGTAAAGAAATGTAAAGAGGGCATTTGCTGTCTGCTTAGATGTACATATCTAATAAAAACTGGTGAAAGTGCTAGCTTGACCATGGAAGGATGTTAGTCTCTTAAAGCATTGTGTGATAGGCATAAAAATCCATAGTCTATCTGTGTAACATCTTCCATCTACAAGCACATTTATCTCATAGGCTACAGTTAGAGTGTTCTCTACATAAACATGTCGTACAATATGTGCTGTGTTGTTCAAATCTTTTTCCTTCTATGGTTATGTTGCTGTTACAAACATGAAAAAGTTATTCCACACGGTTCTCAATTTAAAATTCAGGTATTAATCAATTAATCTTGAGGAAACTCTCCACAGGGATGTGAAATTTTATTTTTTTTACCTCATGGCCTAGGTTGTGAGTACCCCAAAATTTATTTTGTCAGAGGGCACATTTTGTTGTACTCTCAGTACTAGAAACACTGACAAGAAGTATTCATTGTCCTCAGAACATGCTCTGTATTGTCAGCACATACAGTATGTGTGAGGTCAGTTTGACAATATTCTCCAATTAGATTTTGAGAGAGCTTTCTGAGCCAGCCACATGGCATTAGAGTGCAGTTTTAGTTTGTAATTTGCATTTCTGCATATCATACCTACAACTCAATTTTTTAAGTAGTCTTTTCCAACAGAAAACTGTTTTAATAGGCATATGCAAGGATTATCATAACAGACACCACTTCGACAGTCAACAGAGGATTCTGTACAACTGTGCTTACTTTAGTGATTAGAAAATACAGAGGTTGGTGAACTACATACATCTGGAAAAAAGTATTATATTTGCAATGTCTTTAAAGAGGTCTACAATGTTCAGGTTAATTTCATCAAACTATTACAAAACACAAAAAACCATTTTAATTGTTTGAAGATATGCTTTTCAGACATATATAATTGCTTCACAGGTTGCTATACAGTTTCACTAACTATTTTTACAGATACTGTAGAACTAATCTTCAATCATTCAGCTGACCTGCCTATCAATCTTTAAGTTACTCCTAATCTCTTGTTAACAACTGAGCCCTCATTAATGGCATTTCTACTGTAAATTCCATTTGTGGTGAACACTGTGCCTGGATGGCATATTGCTCACCACACCTGCCTAGTGCGCATGAGATCCTCGTTTGAATCCCAGTCTGACATAAATTTTTAACTTTCCCCAATAATTTAATTCAGTGCCCACTGGCAGCTTAATGTCTTTAACTCCCTTTGTGTCTGCAGGATCAAAATACTGTATTTTCTTTTGTACAACCGTAATTGTATTATCCGCTACTGCACCCAAACTATTTTGTGGTGGGACCCACAATACTTCAGGAAAAATTTTCACAACTCGATTTATATTGCACAGCAATTAATCGTAATGTAGAAAGTTGTAAGTAATATGAAACTGATGAAGGGAACATCCATATAGAAAAAGCAAAATATTTCTTCAAATATTTATTTCTCTAATTAAAAGGGAAACTCGAGGACATTTGTGAAGGTTTAGTTCTGGTGTTAATTTCATTATTATTATTATTACTATTATTATTATTATTATTATTATTATTATTATTATTTTCCATTTCTGAATTGAAAATTATTAGTTTTGGACATAAATTGTTAACTATGCAATTTTTTTCCTGTACCGTGAAACGAGGTGATTTCGGACATGGGGGTGATATAAGACGATATGGTTTACCTTCTCTTTCCCGCTGAATAGCAATGAATTAGCGCTAATCTGCACTTCCATGAGTTGACAGTCTCCCTGCTGAAGCAGGTATCCCCCTTCTTCAGTCTAGGCGCCATCATCTTTTGGTGTCCTATGCTATTGCCATTCGTAAATTGGCTGGTTATCCCACATATCACGTTCTCTTTGAGGGCGATGGTTTTAGAACTCCTTATACTTGCCCTCGGTTGGGTTTAACTGTTGGATTGCGGCTTGCTTTCATTTGTAGGGACTTTAACCTCACTTCCCTTGACTGTCTGCGTCGTGCTATACCCCCCCCCCTCCTTGGTTGGTGCCTCGGCCACAAATCAGATTGGATCTCTACCAAGCCCCGAAAGCTTTAGTCTCCCCCATAATCTTCTGGCGTTTGTTGCACACAGTATTTGAAGAATTTCAGGGTGCCACAATTTTCTACTCTGATGGATGTAAATTTGCTAGTCATATTATGGGTTATGCATTTACGTCTCCCATTGGTGTGGAATGCCATTCTTTGCCAGAATCGTGCAGCTTGTTTACGGCAGAACTAATGGCTACTAGTAGAGCACTTCATTTAATCAAACAGGTAGCCCTGGGCTGTGTCTTAATCTGTTCCGACTCAATGAGCAGCCTGCAGGCCATAGACCGATGTTACTCCTTTGGTCATTGATATCCACAATCTTCTCGCTGAATTCGTCACAGCGCTTTCTCCTTTCTTGTCTCTGTGTCCCTAGTTATGTGGGTATACTAGAAAATGAATAGGCTGAACAGTTGGCTAGAGTAGCCGTAACTCCCTGCCACTTCGCCTGAGTTATCCCGGGCGTAGATTTGTGGGTGCCCTACCTGTTGGGTGGATGGAACCAATCAACCAACCATCAACCATTCGCAGGTGCAGATGAGATCGCTACTCATATAGGACTGGAACAGCAACTGGCAGGCTGCTCTTCCGTCTAATAAACTACGCTCCATCAAGTCGACCACTGCAGCTTGGAGTTCTTCCTTATGCCGTCTCTGCGTCGGTCACTCCAGGCTGACCAATGTTTTTCTTTTGTGTAATGAACCTCCCCCACTTTGTGGTTGTGGTGCCCTACAATCTGTGGCTCCATATCTTAGTGGAATGTCCGCTCCTCTTGGCACTCCGTGCAAATACGGAATTCCACAGTCATTACCCTCAGTCTTAGCGAATGATTCATGGATGGCTGACAGAGTCCTTGGCTTTATCCATGAAAGTGGGTTTTACTCTCTGCTATAAGATTTTATTGCTGACGCTTGACAGGATAGGTGGGATTGTGGCCCTTCCTGCGAGCAGCAGGGTTTGGAGCTCTCCTCACCTCTCCACCTGACGACTTCCATTTCTCATTTTAACTTGGTTTTAATTCACATTGTTTCCCTTTTTACATTTTTAGGCTTCTGGTCTAGGAGCATACGCTGTTCTCCTGTATCTGCTTATCGTCAGTAAATGGAGATTCTAGATCTGTTGCAACATTCCTTGCAGAATCCCACTTTTTTCTATTGGTTTTAGTCCTGTTCTACTTGATTTTAACCCCCCTTTTAGTTCCTCATTTTACTATCAGAATGGTGTTAGCTGACCACACCCTTGTTTGCATTTCATACAGAGGTCAAAGGACTTATGACCTAGCTATTTGGTACCATCCACCCATCAACCAAACAGCTATCAGCCACCTCCGCAAGCTGCTTATTTTACGCAAGAGACTAATTCCCGCATCCTGCATTCCCCCATTTGCATCGATTGCTTAATGATGCAATAATCAGTTGGACAGTCTCATTGCAGAAAGTTCTCACTGTGTTATGGAGTGGAAACTTTCTGTTGTGACTGGTGGAAAAGTATTCTAGCGTCAGTTGCCAATGAGATCAGTAGGCAGTGGCACTGTGAGAAGTTTTGTACCCCAAATTCCTTATCTCAGTCCTTAACTCTTATTTTAATGATTGATGCCCTTAAAATACGTTAAGTCACTTTAAAAAAAAAGTAGAATAGAAAAAGTCAATTTGTGTTCGAAATAACAGAGATTCAAAATACAGGATACTTTGTTTGCCTCAGGCAAAAGTAGATGCACATGGATGTTCTGTTTCTAGGATATTTTATTGGTTATACATATACCCTACCACTTCTATAAAAAAACAATGAAATCTGACAAAACCTACGAAAGTTATAGTGAAAATAATCTTGAAACTGTCAGAAATCACCCCATTTGACTGTACATATATATACTGTTGTGATTTCAGTCAATACCACCACAAAAACTGAAATTCAACTTGAATGCATTATGGAAAAGACGATCACTTAATCACTGCCACAGATACCAGTCAAAAGCCCGGACTCACCTGATCATCAGATGCTAGGGGTTCAGGGACAACATGTGAGAAAGAATAGGAGCTCCCAAAGAACTCCTAATACTCTCAAGACTAAATATAAGAATTTTATCAGCACAATTAATGTGAACACCTATTGAAACTAGAAAAATCATTGCACTCAAAGAGGCCAGATTAACTGATAAAGGTCGCTTCAACACCTAGAAGTTCTGAATCTACAAGGGCAAACCTGGAATAAAAGATAGAAACAAGGAACCACTCTTGGGAACCAGATTTGCCATATACAACTTGTCACTCAGTTCCATGATTAACTTTACCTCTCCCAATAAAAGGATCTCATTACTGTAGTAAAATCAGCTGATAAAGCTTACACACTAATCATTGTACATACCCTTACAAGTTAACATAGCTGAACTGATCCTGAAGAATGGATAATTTCTTGGAAAGTCTAGAAGAAAAACCAAACTATGTGAAAAGAGAGAAAATTCAGGAGTCCTTACACCAAACACAAATGGTGAGAAACTAACTCCTGCAGGAACACTGTTATTTTGTGAACAGTTATACATATAGAAACATGATTTCCAGAACATGCTAGAACATCTAGGGGCAAATATTTTTTTTTATGCGTTTCCAGCCAAGACAACATTTTATTTCTTAGGATGACCAATTTTGACGTGTCTTAGATGTCATCTTCTGATCTCCTGAACCTCTCAATGTCACATCTTATATAGGCCTTAGCTATGTCCTCTCATTACAAATTTCTTGGTACAGTTGTATGGACCTATACAGATGTGAAATTTGCAATGAGAGGATATAGGTAAGGGCTATATGATATCAGGAGTTGACGTCTAAGACATGTCGAAACTGCGTAGCCTAAGAAATAAAACATGATCTTGGCTGGAAACCTATATAAATTGATTCTAGATTGCCCCAACAAACAAAGAGTTCCATACCTAACACATATTTTTGTTTGGTGAATGGTTTTAGCACTTGTATCAACTGAGATTTTAAAGCTAGTACTTCTTTTTTTAATGGAACCAGTTACTTTCCATTACTGCATTCGATAGCTATTGAGAAGACAATTCCAGTGTTATACGAGGGGTGTTTTTTAAGTAAGTACTGTTTTGAAATTAAAAAAGACCTGCTAAGATATCTCAATAATTTTATTTTTACATGAAAGTTTGTACCTGAAAATACTTTTCTACATAATTTTCGTCAATATTGAGGCACTTGTCATAACATACCAGTTTTTGAATACTCTACTCATAGAAGTCTGCCGCCTGACTTGTTAACCGTTGCATCACAACTATTTTGACTTCATCATCATCTTGAAGACACTGACCGCCCAGGAAAATCATCCCACTAGGAGGAAATCATAAAGTGTCTGTTTTCTCTCACCTTATTGTCCACTTCCTGCACCAAACTTTCATTAACGACCAAAGGACGCCCATTCCGTTGTTCATCATGCACATTTGTGCGGCCATCTTTAAATGCTCTTGTCGACTTTCTTACCATTCCATCACTCGTAATGTTTTCTCCGTAAACTGCACAGATCTCACGATGGATATCAATCAGTTTTAGGCCTTTAGCACTAAGAAATCTTATAACAGCCCATACTTCAGTCGGCGGGACTCACAATTATTGGAGGCATCTTAAACACTCAGTACAGACTATAAACAAGGAAGAATGAGACTGTAATGGCATCAGTGCGTAGACAACAGATGTAGGTACCCAGTTCTCATGCGCGGAACGCCGGCCATAGTGCTGCAGCCGCAGTGCGGCAAAACGGTTAAAAAACACGCCTCATAGCATTTGTTGATGTTGAAACCTGTTGTGATAAAATTCGAGAAATATACTAGAATTTGAAAGGATGCTGGCTGGAATCAGCGTTAGCAGCTGTGCTAGACCAGGCTGCATAATTGTATACCATAAAGGTGGTCTGGATGACTGTAGTAAAACTTTGTTTCCCCTTGAACCAACTTAAGACCTACAATGGACATAGGTTCACTTATGAATGTTGTATCACAAAGGCCTCAGGAAAACTACTTCACATTTATCTTCCCAGATGCACACAAGTTGCTATAGAGGGCACCTGTTCATTCTTTGAAAATGAAGAGGTCTTATATGCTGTAAAAAGCAAATACTGTATGAAATATCTAAATTATAGAAGGAATAATTAACCTCTCATTTCTTGTATATGGCTGCACACTTCTATGAGGTACAATACATGTTGCACTTGATGAAGCCAATGTGGATTTTTGGCTGCCCATGCAAACTTACATTACCGTGAGTAGTAAAAGTTGCTTCATCAGTAAAGAGGACATGTTGGAAAAAGATACTGTCATCTCTCAGCTGTTGACAGGCAGACCAACAAAATTCTGCACGACATTCGAAATCAGGAACTGAGTGTATGATGTAATGACAGATAAGGGTTCCCCAAGGGGTTCACCTCTCTTTGGTGAGTATATGCATTTCAAACACGGGGCCTCAGCCTTTGCAGTGCTACTTCCTTTCCATGCTGCTTGACTACCCTCCCACTATTCTTTTCCCCTCTCTTGGGGGCAGTCTTGTGCCTACTTCGGAAAACCAAAGGTTATAAACAATGTGTGTTCTGCCTGTATCTTTCCTTTTATCTGAATATTTCTTCTTTCACTGTTTTACCTCTGCCTTGGCATTTGAGGTATCTCTTCTCTTCTTCTTTTCTCCTCCCTGTGCATTCCTGAAGGCCGCCCACACACTGGGTAATGCATAAGTCGCAGCCCCAGGATTTGCAGATACCCCTGGTAAAGTCCACGCCCAGGGAGGCCTGAGTGCCTGAGGTGACACTTTCCCGGAATGCCAACTGGTCCCTCTGTCTGAAGTTCGAGAGAAGTGACCTGAATTGTGGACAATCTCTTAAGGCGGGTGAATCACTTAAGGTGGCTCCCAGTGTGAAGGAGCATGCTGTCGGAGATGCTGGCAATCACGGGGGGGGATTCAACCACAATGGGTTCCTCTTCTAAACAAAAGTATGAGGAGATTAAAGATTCAAAAGGAAACACTGCCTCTACCAGTCTTCCTGCAGCAACTCGTTATTTAGTGGTGTTCCAGGCTTTGGAATGGAAAATTTTTTCTTCGGTGAATCCGTTCATGATCCAAAAAGGAGTTGATGCAATTACAGGCTCTGTAAAGTCGTGTTCTCGCCTTTGAAATGGCACTCTTCTGCTGGAGAGAGAAAGTGCCTATCAAGCACTTCTGCTCGAAGCCACCCCATAACACAGCTACCCTGTACAGGTGGAGGCTCATCATACTCTAGTTGTGTGGTTGTTTCCAACAACCTCTTAGATGGGCTAAGTGAGGAGGAGATTAGGAGATTCAAGAATATCTGTCTGGTCAGGGAGTCACGGCTGTCCATAGTCATGAAAACGTTTGGTAAGGACTTAGTGCCAACTCGTACATTATTTCTGACTTTTGATCGAGTAGTCCTTCCACCAAAGATCAAGGCTGGCTACGAGTCATTAGTGTGCGACCATGTATCTCGAACCCACGTTGCTACCAATGCCAACATTTCAACCATACTCGACCGTCTTGCAGAAATGCTGCTAAGTGCGCTACATGTGGCAGGGATGCTCATGAGGGGGACTGTCGACCCCCATCCCCTCACAGCGTCAACTGTATGGGTAATCATACAGCCTCTTCACGAGACTGCCCTGTATTTCTCGATGAATGAGCTGTACAGAAGATTAGAGTGGAGGAAAATGTGCCAACACCTTTAACTCGAAAAATCTACCCTAGTAACAAACCAAGTGTACCACCTTCTGGTTCTTACAGTTCCGTTGTTGCCACAACACGACCAACGAGAGAAATGGCAACACAAACTTGTGACATATAGTTTAGTGCCGGAGTTGTGTCGATACCCAGACTCACAACAGAATCTTCAATCATGAAGGTCGTGCACTGCCATACCAAACCATATCTTGCAGCACCGAAAACACAGTTCTTGCAAACAGAAAGCAGTAAATTGAAAAAGGAATACTCTCATGACGATTTCCTGCTCACTCCTACCAAACAACTATCTGAGTCTTCATCTGTGAACTGTCAGGGTTCAAAAAAGTCCAGTAAGAAAAGATCCTCCCTTTCACCTTCTCGTCGTTCATCCTGAACAGTGTCACCTAGCAACACCCAGCCCCAACACCTTCTGTGCGTCAGGGCCATTCCACCAATATCCAGTCAGGAGGCCGCCACAAGGCAAATCCTGACATACCAACGGAACTCGTGGACCAAGATCCTCTGGACGTAGACAGTTGCATCTCTGAGTATACGCACAGAGGCAACCGGCAGTCACTTGAATGACAGCTCTTCTTTTGGCCCATCTCAGTGATGTCAATCCTCCAATGAAACATTCGCGGCATCCTGTCCAGTAGGACTGAGCTGCAGCTTCTCATGTAAACCTATTCAAAAATGATTTTCTTCCTCCAAGGAGGGGAAAAAAAACCCTATATGATTGTTTTAACTTCCCACATTTCAGCTGTATCCATTTTGACCTCCCCCCCCCCCCCCCCCCCTCTTCAAAGTGGGGATCCTGGCTCATTCCTCTATTTCCTTAGATACACAGCTCCAGGCTGTTGATGTTAGCCTCTGTCTCCCTGGTTTTAACTTTTCTCTGTACAACGTCTATACACCTTCATTGTCCACTGGCACCAAGTCAGAGCTTTTGCACCTCATTGATCAACTCCCCTTTCTGTTTCTGCTGGTTGGTGACTTCAGTGCTCACCATCCCCTATGTGGCTCTCCACACCCCTGTGAGAAAAACACCCTTTTGGTGGATCTCTTTAACCACCTTAATCTCATTTATATCAATACGAGTGAACCAACATATCTTTTGGATTCCACACATACTCTATTCCACCTGGATCTTGCAATCTGTAGCCCGCAAATTGCCCGAGGTTTAGTGTGGTCTGTTCCCTCCAATACACACTCAAGCGACCACTTCCCATGTGTCACCAGTCTGCTAATGCCTCATCCATGAAAATGGCAATTTGCCAAAGCAGACTGGCAGGTTTATTCCAAGAACAGCAGTTTTCAAATATAGATGAGCAGGTTGACTACATAACTGCTACAATCCTCGCTGCTGCAGAATGTTCTGTCCCTCGTACCCCTGTGATGCTGCAACGTACTTTGTCCCCTGGTGGACTGAGGCGTCTCATGATGCTTTCAGAGCTCAGAGTCATGCCCTCTGCGTCTTTCAGCACCATCCCACACTGGAGAACTGTATCCAGTACAAAAGGCTACATGCTCAGTGCCGCCGCCTCTTTTAAGAGTGTAAATGGGCTATTTGGCTTGCATTTACTAGCTCGTTCTTTCAAGAGTTCTACTTGTTCTTTGGTTGTTTGGGGCTACCTCTGACGACTTTCCGGAGCTTCAGCTTACTAACTGATTCCCGGAGTGACAGAGGCGAATGGAGTCATAGTGGACTCTGTAGACACACCTAACATTTTCAGCCGCCATTTTGCTCAGATTTCCAGGTCCACACATTACCCTTCCACTCTCCTCCCTCGTAAACAGGTGGTGGGAGCAAGGGACATATCTTTCACCTCTCAAAATGGTGAATGCTACAATGCCGAGTTGACTATGTGGCAGCTCCATCATGCACTCTCTTCATCTTGACTCTCGGATCCAGATGGCATCCATGTACAAGTGTTAAGACACATTTCTTCTGAGGGGCTGCGTTTTCTTCTTCGAACCTATAACCACATCGGTACATTCCCTAGTCACCGGCGTGAAACCATAGTCAGTCCCATATCTAAACGTGGGAAAGACAAACATCTACCTTCCAATTTCCCTCACCAGCACCATTTGCAAAGTGATGGAACAAATGATTAATGGTCGGTTGGTATGGTTGCTTGAATCTCGGAATCTCCTTACTAATGCCCAATGTGATTTTCGCAAACACCGCTCCACTGTTGACCACCTTGTTGCCCTTTCAACCCCTTTTATGAACAATTTTTTGAGGAAGCACCAAACAGTAGCTGTGTTTTTTGATTTGGAGAAGGCATACAATACTTGGTAAACTACAAACAAGCAAGTTTGAATAGCAGTTAACATGATTCATCTCTAATGACCACGCTAAACCCTAATGTCTGCTTAATCAGCACACTGTACTCATATTTGGAAGTATGATGATTCAGAACTGCCTCTGACTATGCAATTTTGGGTCTCCATGATTTCCCGAAATTGATGCATGTCAGTGGTGGGATGGTTCCTTTGAAAGGGCTTGACCGATTGCATTCTCTTCCTGAATAAAATACTCGAAGCTTGTGCTCCATTTCTAGTGATGATAATGTTGACAAGACATTAAACCTTCCTTTCTTCATAAGCCACATTGTGACATTGAAATAGGGGAAAACAAAACTTGTTGTTGGAAAGCCAAGCAAGGTTTATGGAAACCAATTACTATTTATTACAAAAATTATCAGTTCACCTTGGTCAAATTTAAGTAATCAAACAAGCTTCTTGTTAACATTCATCAAGAACCTTTTCAAAGACAACAGTTAAGAAAAGAGGCAATAAACCCACTCAAGATGCAGGACTTCTTAATAAATTATAGAACACCTTTGAAAGACATGTTTACATGACAGTTAAAAGTGCAACAATGACATTCATTAAAGAACCTTTTGAATAGGCAACAATTAAGAACAGGGGCAATAGTCTCACTCACTGCAATAAGCTGTACATTATCTGAAATATAAAACAGTAGTTCTAGAAACAATTTTTTTTAAAATGAATCATTTACATGACAGTTAACAATTGACAATGGTTAAAACAATAAATTTGCAGAGTAGTGCTGTGCTGTGTTGTTGTTGTTGTGTTGTTGTTGTTGTGGTCTTTAGTCTGCAGACTGGTTTGATGCAGCTGTCCATGTATCTCTATTACTGTCCTGTGCAAGCCTCTTCATATGAGAATGAGAACCACAACCTCCTTCTACAATTGTTACTCCAAACACTTCCTTCTAATGTTAAGTTGACAATTCCTTGATCTCTCAGAATTTGTCCTGCGAACCTCTCTCTTCTCTTAGTCAGGATATGCCAGAAACTCCTTTTCTCCCCAATTTTGTTGAATTCTTCCTCATTAGTTATGTGATCTGCCTATCTAATCTTCATCATTAGTATGTAACACCACTTTTCAAAAATTTCTATCATCTTTCTGTCTGAACTCCTTATTGTCCACATCTCCCTCCAATACAATGCTATACTCCAGACAAATGCTGTCAGAAAGGACTTCCTAACATTTAAACTAATATTACATGTCAACAAACTGCACTGCTTCAAAAATGCTTTTCTTCCCATAGCCATTCTGCATTTTATATCGGCATTTTATTTCAGCCATCAGAAATTATTTTGCTACACAAATAACAAAACTCATACTACTTTTATTGTCTCATTACCTAATCTAATTCCTTCAGCATTGCCTGATTTTCTGACACTACTTTCCATTACCTCTGTTCTACTCCTTTTAATGTTCATTTTATACCTTCCTTTCAAGACACTGTTCATTACGTTTAATTTGCTCTTCCAGGTCCTTCGATGCCTCTGACAGAATCACTATGCCATCAGCAAACTGCAAAGTTTTCATCTCTTCTCCCTGAACTTTAATTCCTTCTCTAAATTTCTCCTTGTATTCCTTCACAGCTTCTTCACTGAACACATTGGGGAAAGGCTACAACCCTGTCTTACTCCCTTCCCAACCACTGAGAACCTTTCATGCCCTTCGACTCTAATAACTGCTGTCTGGTTTTTGTATGAATTGAATTCAACTCTTCGTTCGCTCCCTATATTGAATCCCTGCTATCTTCAGAATTTGAAAGTGTGTGTTCCAGTCAACCCTGTTAAAAGCTTTCTCCAAATCGACAAATGCTAAAAACGTAGGTTTCCCTTTTCTTAACCTACCTTCTAAGATGAGCCTTAATGTAAGTATTGCCTCATATTTTCCTACATTTCTCCTAAATCCAAACTGATCTTCCCCAAGGTTGTAGTCCATCAGTTTTTTCATTTGTCTGTAAATAATTTGTGTTAGAATTTTGCAACCATGACTTATTAAACTGTTAGTTCTGTAATTTTCACTTTTTCTGCACTTGCATACTTTGTGTTGTTGTTATGGTCTTCAGTCCGGAGACTGGTTTGATGCAGCTCTCCACCCTACTCTATCCTGAGCAACCCACATCCACTTCAATCTGCTTACTATACGCGTCTCTTGGTCTCCCTCTGCGATTTTTACCCCACACACTTCCCTCCAATGCTAAATTTACGATTCCCCGATGTCTAAGAATGTGTCCTACCAAGCGATCCCTTCTTTTAGTTAGGGTATGCCAAAAATTCCTTTTCTCGCCAATTTTGTTCAGTACCTCTTCATTAGTTATGCGATCTACCCACCTAATCTTCAGCATTTGTCTGTAGCACCACATTTCAAAAACCTCTATTCTCTTTCTGTCCGCACTGCTTATCGTGCATGTTTCACTCCTGTACAAGGCAACACTCCACACAAATGCCTTCAGAAAAGACTTCCTTACCCTTAAATTAATATTCGATGTTAGCAAATTTCTCTTTTTCAAAAATGCTTTTCTTCACATTGCCATTCTGCATTTTATATCCTCTGTACTGCGACCATCGCATGTTATTTTATTACCCAAGTAACAAAACTCATCTAGCACCTTCATTGTTTCGTTACCTAATCTAATTCCTTCAGCATCGCCTGATTTTCTAAGACCGCATTCCATTATTTTTGTTTTGCTCTCTTCAACACGCTGTCCATTCCATTCAACTGCTCTTCCAGGTCCTTTGCTGTCTCTGACAGAATTACAATGTCATCAGCAAAACACAATGTTTTTATTTCTTCCCCCTGAACTTTAATCCCTGTTCCAAATTTTTCCTTGCTTTCCTTCACCGCCTGCTCAATGTACAAATTGAATAACATCGGAGAAAGGCTACAACCCTGTCTTACTCCCTTCCCAACTGATGCTTCCCTTTCATGCCCTTCGAGTCTAATAACTGCGGTCTGGCTTTTGTACAAGTTGTAAATAACTCTCCTTTCCCTGTATTTTACCCCTGCTGACTTCAGAATTTGAAAGAGTGTATTCCAGTCAACATTGTCAAATGTTTTCTCCAAATCTACAAAAGCTAAAAATGTAGGTTTGCTTTCCTTAATCTATCTTCTAAGATAAGACGTGAAGTGAGTATTGCCTCCCGGGTTCCTATGTTCCTCCTGAATCCAAACTGATCTTCCCCGAGGTCAGCTTCTACCAGCTAGGAATTAGAATTACTACATTCATCTTGAAGTCACAAGGTATTTCACCTGTCTCTTACATATTGCATTCAAGTGGAACAATTTCTTGATGACTAGCTTCCCTAACGATACCAGAAGTTCAGACAGAGTATCATTACTCCAGGGCCTTTGTTTTGACTCGAACATTTCAGTGCTCTGTCAAATTCTTATCACAGTATCATAACTTCTATCTCAGCTTCCTCTACTTTGTATTCCATTTCTAGAATATTGCTTTCAAATTTGTTTCTTTTGTATATGCCCTCTATATATTCCTTCCTCCTTTAAGCTTTCCCTTCTTTGCTTATTACTCGCTTTCCTATCTGAGTTCTTGATATTCATACCACTGCTTCTCTTGTCTCAAAAATAAACTAAAAAATACAAAAATTTAATCTACAGTTCATAACCAATAAGTTATGGTCAGAGTCTATATCTGTCCCTGCATATGTCTTGCAGTTTAAAACCTGGTTTCTAAACATATGTCTTACATTATATAGCCATCTGGTATCTCCCATTGTCTCCTCGTCTCTTCCACATATATAACCTTCTTTCATGATGATTAAACCAAGTGTTTGTGATGACTAAACTGTGCTATGCACAACATTCTGTGATCTCCTGTTTCATTCCCTTTCCTACTACTGAGTTCCAGTTCCCCATCACAATCAAGGTTTGCTCTTGTTAAACTGATAGAAGAAATAATTCAGTCTCCTCATACATTTCTTCTACATCTACATCTACATGGGATACTCTGCAAATCACATTTAGGTGCCTGGCAGAGCGTTCATTGAACCACCTTTATAGAATTCATCTACTGTTCAATTCTCAAATGGCGCACAAGAAGAAATAACATTTGAATCTCTCCGTTTGAGCTCTGATTTTTCGTATTTCATTCTGATGATCTTTTCTATCTATGTTGGTGGCAGTCAACAATATAGTCTCGCATGTGGAGTAGAATGTTGGCGATTGGAGTTTCGTAAGTAGACCATGCTGCAGCGATAAACGCCGTTGTTGTAATGATTCTCATTCCAGATCCTGCATTGTTTCCTTGATGCTGTCTCCCCTGTATTGTGACAATACAAAACGGGTGGCCCTTCTTTGGACTCTTTTGATAGCTTCTGTCAAACCCACTTGATAAGGACCCCACACTGGGCAGCAATACTCCAAATAATGACGGACAAGCATGATGTATGCAGTTTCTTTAATAGTTCCATTGCATCCTTTAAGTGTTCTGTCAATAAAACGCAGTCTCTGGTTTGCCTTTCCTATGACATTATCTATTACATTCAATTTCCTCATGATCGGCAGAGCTAGTTGGCATATAAACTTGTACTACTGTCGTCGGTGTTGGCTTCGTGTCTATCTTTGTTACGATAATATGTTCATTATGCTGTTAATAGTAACTTACTTGCATTCCTATTTTCTTATTCATTATCAAACCTACACCTACATTACAATTAACTGATTTTATATTTACAGCCCTGTACTCACCGGACAAGAAATTCTGTTATGCTGCCAATGAACTTCATTAATCCCCACCATATCTAACTGTTATGACTACTAACACAATATCCCGGCTAACACTGTTGCTAGGGCCTTGAGCCGTCCCATCAAAGTCACAATAGATATGTCCGTTAGCACCCACTCTTATCCTGGTCAGTATAGCAATGTCCGGAGATACGTTCATTAGCACACACAGTACTTAACTGAGGCGAGGTTCTCGGCTGTCCCCGTGCATCTCTCAAACGCCGCGCGGCCGACAGGGTGCAGCACGGTAGTGCCGCCAGCGCCACACAGTGGCCAGTTCTGTAACGGGCGGCACGCCGTCTAAACACACACGCCGCGCGTTACCACACTAACTATAATCTATCTATTTCTCTAATCAAATTTTCTAACTTACCGACCCGATTAGGAAATAGAGCATTCTGCAAGGTTAAATATGGCTGAAGGTCTTCCTTATTTATAAATCACAGTTAGATGAAATTATGCTGCTGAGAACCTAATGTAGGACAATTTTCAGAAATGGCTCTTGAACATCACAACAGACTAGTTACAAATGCAGATACACCCTATGAAAATAATTGTCTTAAAATGAGGTTAATGACAATACATGTGAACAATTTGGGAATGATTGCTTAGTTTAAAAATTTCTTTGTTGATCTCTAATATGCCACAATAAAAAAGAAAAGAAAAGAAACTGGTAGAAGATACACATTAACCTGAAAACTGCTGGTGGACATTATGGGTATAATGCCCTTAGTAAATTAATCAATGGGCAAGTTCGTTCAGTAGAGTATATGTCTAAGGGCCAGTTGCCACTGGGTGGGGGCACCTCGCTTACAATGAAAATAACAGCAGTCACCTAGGAACTAGTTGGAGTATAGGGAGTCAGTTAGAGATAGCAACCATTTGGGGCACACTTAAGTTACGTGATGCCACATCCCCTCTAGGCGGTAAATCAGATTAAAATACACTTCACATAGTGTGGGGTAATAACAATAATTACAAATTACGAGCACATCCTATGTACCAGGGAGGACATGGAAGGAAAGAGCCCTACCTGACTCTTTCATCTGCGGCTCTGGCGGGCATTGAACCCACAGGCAGGTACTGATCAGATAAATTTAGTCAAAGGAAGCACTAATACAGAAAGAAGGGATGCGCAAAGTTCAAGAAAAAACACAGAATGAAGCACATTGCCAAATTAGATCCACTCGCCAAGGCAGTATTGGTTGAGGGAAGGAAAAATGCACCTTCATATACAGGCATGGCCAGGGCAGGCAACTGAAAAAACATAAGCAGCTACAAAGCAGAAAAAATCACTCGTTACACTTAGAACAGGCTATGAAAGTTTCAATTAGAAACCATTAAACGTTAAAGTCGCACCTAAAATGCCATCAAGCGAAAAGTTCCGGCAAAAGAATCAGGTGGGTCCAGCTAGTTAACTCAGAGATAGAATTGACCTGAGTAATGGCCTGTTGCTGCAATACCCTCAACATTGAGACAGGCAGGCGTAGCGGACACAACACGCCCAGCAGTCTGAATCGGTGTCCGGACACAGTCTCCTCTCTATTGGGTCAACAGCCAACTATCGATTTACACTTAGACAGTGGCCATGTGTCCAGTCAATGATCAGTTAGTGGAGGTCTACCTTACAGCACCATCACCGGAAGAAACATGGAAGGAGACGATTATGGGCTACTGGTAACTAGTGCCGGTGCATAACAATGCAGCAGCAATGGAAATTGAGCTGGCACAGCTGATGCATGTTACAGTTAGTTACTTAGGTCCTCAATTCATTTCCTGCACAGTTCTAAATTTTTAGCAAGTATCAACATTTTTTTTGTATCTCTTTATATAGAGAACTGGTATTCCAAATTTTTCTCTCTTCTCATGCACTGATTGTCAACTTGCATCTCCTTTTCACTACAAAGGTTATTAAATCAAAAACATGTGATACCAGTTTTGTAAATCCTGTCCTCAATATTGGTTTTTCAATGGTTTATCCAGACAAAAGCCATAAAAGTATATCAATGTAGCCTAATGTCTATGGAAAGAGGTGTAGGCAATGTAAAGTACTATTGATTGTTTCTTCCCTCTCAAGTCTGTTAAAGATTACCTTTCCATTAATCAATTTAGTGAATCATTGCTTAGAACTCTTCCATACATGTTTTGTGCAGTTTTCTCATTGTTACAGTTAGACCCTTGAAGAAAAAAATGCATATATTATAAACAAAACAGTTTTAAGAATAGAACACCATGCGACTGTGAACTGAAAACCACTGACCTTAACTAGGCGCAGAATAAGAATAAAACCTTAGAACAGAATTACATGAAAGTAATTCTATTTGCAGCAGTGACTCAAGCAACACAAAATAAGTGGCAGAAATATCTATAGCATGTAAAATAAATAAATAAATAAGCTGAAAAATATAAGCTCTTGAGATTTTGATGGTCCCCAGTATGAGAGGAATGGGGCATAACCCCCCCCCCCCCCCTCCACACCCATCCACTACTGTCTTAAAGTAGTTCTTGAAGTTGTAATGGAGACTAAGATGCAAATAATCTGTATCTACAGTATTGCAATAAGTGGTTATGTAGTTACCTATTCTACTTTAAATAAATATTGACATGCCATTGTATTGGTTTTATTGACAAATACCACAAAACTGTTCAGTCACAATCATAGACACAGATAACTTCCGAAAATTATCGAATTTTTAGGACAAGGTTGCACAGAGACCAGCTCTGGGTGGTTGTTGGTTGTAATAATGCTCAGGGAGGTCTATAACTGTGATAGCCTCAGGTGCATTTATTTTTATTTATTTATCATTATTATTTTTTCCAATCACTAGTAGTTACACTTTGTGATTTTCAGTAGCGTTAGTGACGCATGAAATAGTGGTATGTTATTTAGCCAATTTATATTCAGGACCACAAATTTCACTCTTAAAAGCAAGATTTGTGGTTGGCAGACATTTACAATGATCTATACTTTTTCCTACATATTCCTGGAACTTTTCTCAGAAGGAATCGGCTGCTGCAACTTTTGAACCTACGATGTTTGAATCTGGTTAGGCACCCAAATTGGGCATTAAATTCACACTAAATCATAGATTTCCATTAAAAAAATTAGTCTTTCCATGACTGAAACAATGACACCTACTGCTCAATTTTGGCTAAACTGTTGCAAAGGAGCAGCATGTAATCGATCAAATGTAGATCTATAAATGATCTTTCATGCAGATGGCCAAAAAGAAGTGAAGTCATAAACAGTCTGCCTTCCAATACAATATATAATCAGCACCATGTTTTGTAGCAGTTTCTTCCTCCTTGTTTCTTTCAGTTAATACAAACTTTTGTTTTAATACAAACTTTTGTTTTAATGCAAAACATATTTCTTTTGTCTCCTTCATCACTTTTAACTTGGTTTGTTGACACTCACACAACAGTAAACTGCAGAAAACTGAGTGTTTCTGATTATACAGAGCACTCTGGCTGATAACAAAGGAAATGGAACTATGTTGCCATGTGTGTGTTGTTTAAAAAATGGAACTGGTGCATATTGTGACACTGCAAGTTGTTTATTAATGCAATTTTGTAAGATACACAAATAATCTGGAGCACACTATATGGAGAAAAATGAATGTGCTATATTTTAAGATTATGCTTCCAAAAATACCCATGTAAGTAACCTGTGAAATGAGGATACTTCTGCTGCATCTTCCTAATACTCATGATTTTTCCTATTATTTCTTGTCCAAATGGCATTGCTTTCTCATTATATATAGTGACATTTATCCGGAACTTTATGAAATTACTTCTTTTGGTGGAGAAGTTAATGGTACTGACCATCATTGTTAACATAGTAAACTTCTGATCATACAGTGAAGGCTTTCATGACCAGATGTCATAATTGCTAATGAATCTTCCAGGTTGTATGACCATGATCCATGAAACATTTCTGCTCCTGATATCTCATCCAGAGCTGCACTTGACATCTTCAGAAATGCTCCAGGTGGTAGACCGTGGCCATACTACATGGAAGATTCATCAATAATAAAACTTCAACATCTTTCTCACAAAATAAAACATAAAATACTTTGGTGACAGATAAGTTTGAGTTTCCAGAATGTTTACAAATTCTTAAATAAAGACATAAATTCATTTAGGGTCCACATTTGTAAAAAACATGCAGAAAGATTGAAGTATACAACTGTTAATTGTATTATTTAAAACAAATATAAAACTTGTAACCTCCCTTTATCTTGAGGAGATTAGGTTATAGCTACAAATAGTTTTGTTACTATAAGCAAGAATATCTGTGACCACCACAAAAATTCTATAGTTGTAATCTGACCTCATACTGCAAACAAATTTACACTTCTATTGCTGTGCAAGCTATTATTCTCAATGTTTCTGATTTATCTTTCACAAATACAGCCCATGTTGCATAAGTTTTCCTTCAATTTATCACATTGCAGCTGTTAAAAAGAATACTTCCTTTGTATTTTTATTGCCCTGTATTGTAGTTCTTACTTGAAATTATTACTTTCATTTAAATGTTACCTATTAATTTTAGAATATTTTCTTTCTTTCTTTTTGTGCTGTTTGTTACATCTTTCAATGTTAGTGAAGTATCAAATTGGCTAAATCTCTGAGCAGGAATGTAATTGAAATTTCCATCCAGATATTGCAGATAAATTTCCCTAAATTTTGAATTCTAAAATGTTAGGTGATGACTAACATCTTTCCCCATCCTTGTCCTATAGAATCTAGTGCTTAATACAAAGATCATGAGTAATTTTAAAACCACTCTCACTTTTCATTATCTCTCTTCTTTAATTCTTGATATTTATTTGTAGTTGACCCACATCTTATATACTTGAAAAGAAAGTTTTCCATATTTTTATGACATTTGTGCTTTACTAATGGTATTTAATTTGAGTAATTAAATTGAGATATTAGTTTTTCTGTACCCATTTTTTTTCTGTTTTTTCACATAAGGGTTTTTCTTTCGGTGTTTTATAGTTCACATATTTGTCACAGACAGTGTAGTAAATTTTCTTAGTTCTTAAAATTATATTTATTATAAATACACTATTCTTAATTGCGAAATTTGATATAATTTATTAAATTATTCACACAAATATATATATATATATTTTTTAATTTCAGAATTACCGATCCCGGAAGTGTAGTATTGTCCAGGAAGAAGAGGACGAAGACGACATGACATCGTGTTCTGGCCGTGAAGAATTGGCTCCACCTCACGGTTCTTTGAATAGACGTGGTTCTCGCTCAGAGGGAAAATTAAACTTGGCGCTGCAAGAACGTCTGGCAGAGTCAGAGCGTAGAAAAGATGGCTCCTCTGCAGGAAATACTACAGCACACAAGATGTCGGTCCCACCCAGCGGTGTCTCAAATTCTGGGGGAGGAATACTCCACGTTGGTGTTCGTGACGATACTTCACAACGACCAGTTACAGTGTGGGCCTCTCCGGCAAAGAAGGCTCTTCCAACAACAACTGAAAGTTCGAGACTGCGGTCTTCAGCAGATTTATCTACAAAAATAGCACCTACATATACAACCAGTAGTACAAAATGGCAAACGGGAATTAAACAGACTGTGCCAATAGTGAAAGTGCCATTAAAAAAACCAACTTCATTAACCTCAAGAGACCCCATTTCTTCCCATGCCCCATGTCCATCTACAACCACATCATTTATAACAGAATCTTCCACCATATCTATACCTATACATACATCCCCTCCAGCTGTGGAGCAACCTTTGCTTCCAAAATATAAGACAATGCCATCACCTACACGTCCATTACATACTGTTCTGGGTTCACCTCCATTGAATGAAATATTCGAGGAGGGTGAAAGTGTCGTCGGAGAAATGACCCGCTCTACCCATACTTCTCGCAACTATGTCAATCGTCAGAACTACGAGCAACGCCGTAGTAGGTTCCACAAGACTCGGACAGCATCGTGCAGTTCTTCGGATGCCAGTGATGACGATAGTGAAAGTCGCAAGAAACGTGCTCATAAGATTACTGGTGATGCGAAGCCGTTCCAGCAACAGAGAAGAGACTCTCACGATGACTCCAGTGATTCACAAGATCCTGGTGGAAGTGGAGGTGCCGGTGGAGGCGGCAGTAGATCCCGTGAATCTGCTTCCGAGTGCAATAGTGGTACAGCTCCCGACTCGCGTGCTGATTCTGAGAGGACTTCCACCATCACTACCAATGGTAATAAGGGAAGTGGAGGGGGCCGGAGACAGTGTCGTAGGCGGCCCGGAGAGACTAGGTTGAGAGAGAGTCAATCTCTTAATCGTATCACTGAAGTACAGGAAGCAGAATTATCAATCTCGCTGCCAACACATCAACAGACAGAGTATGTGGCTCCTCTGCCTCCCAGCAGGGTGAGAGGTTTTGGGGCTCGTCTGTTCCAGGGCTGGCCTCTTACACCATCTTGTGCAACTCCATCCAAAAAATCATCTCAGCAACAAGATAGAAGTCCCCTAAAGTCAGGAAACTTCAAAAGTGAGAACAGTGCAGAAACAAATGAACAATCAGTTGATAATTTTTCTGTGTCACATAGGATAATGGGTGGTTTTCTTGACACCTCGTGTAAGGAATTAGACAATATTCCTTTAGCCAAATGTCATGGGGAGGGCAAAGAGAACTGTTGCAAATCTGCAGCTTCAAAGAACAGTATAGGAGAGAAACAGAAAAGTAATACTGGTAAAAAAGGAAGACTACTGAGTCGTTACTTTCAGGTACACAAAAAACTCTGCCTTCCACTTCCGGGACTGTTTGGTCGAGGGAGACTGTACAAAGCCCAGTCATGTGGCTCAATTGTCCGTGACAGAGTGACATCCTCTGCTCCAGCCTCACTCCTCGTGTGTGGCGAGGACAGGTGGTGTTCCGCTGCTGGCAAAGTACCTACTGGCGAAAGCACCCGCAGATGCAGTGGGACAGCGGCAGGTAATGAAAATAGTAAGACTGCAATTGTTGTGGGAATGGGTGATATTAATCAGAATTTAAAAAGTACAGAAACACTCTCAGAAAGCCTAGTGCCCCTTGGTGCAACTTGTCCAGGTATAGGGATGTGCCAAGTTCACTTGGGTAATACATCACAATGCTGCAGTCTTTGCTAAGTACATAGATGAGAAAGGCTTTGCTTGTCATAATAAGCTCAGGCAACAGTCATTCCCTTTGTTAGCTTTGTTGGAGTAGTGTTTATGTGTTTGAAGTTGTCATACATGACTGAAAAATGCGATTATGGAATTATTTATTCTATGTCGGTTGTGACTGGCTAATCTAGTTAGTTATTTTTTCAGTAGAAGTCATTTGTAAGTTTTGTGTTTCATGTAAGTGCTATTAACATTTACTTCCATCAAATCTGTGTAATGAAATATCTATTGTATAATCTTATTTCCTGCCACAATTTGTATTTATATTTTATTACAGATTATCAAATTACAAATATAATAGTATAATGTATAGACAGACAGTAACTATTTGAAGTCATGTCTGTCAGTCACTCTTCAGAAATCACAATATTCAAGATCATACTTTGAATGGAGCAGTAATTATGCGAGTATATAGGCCCTAACACATGGATCTGTGTGGCATGCTCCATAATTCAGTGATTTTAATTTTTGAGTTGTACATATTTCACTGAGACTAATTTTTCATTCAGATTATTGCAATATTGCTATATCCCATTCAGTGTCACAAGCACTTTCTCAAAGTTCATGAGTAATGAGATGATGTTCTCCTATTTTTATAATTTAGTTTGTTCTGTTATTCTATATTCCCATTTTTGCTGGGGTTTTAGTTTCACTGTAGAAATTTATTTTTACGTAAAAGCCCATTCACTTTCTACAAAAAGACATAAAAGACAAAACAAAATATTGTTCATCAATAACTATAAAAAAATCGTTAAACCTGAAAAACCAAAAATGAGTTATCTGCTAGACATTCACTGTTGCACAAGTTTTTCATGCACACTCATGTGGAAACTGGATATATAACATATATAGTGCATCCCACTTTCATAATGAAACCATAGTTTTCTACCAAAGATATTTGAGTTACTTATTTGGGAACTCAAAAATTATATTCAGTCATTCATCATAGGACATGAAAATACATTTTGTTTCATATCTAAATTCATAAGAGGGGTGCTGTCAATGGGCACATTAACAAGACTGAGGATCTCACAAGTTGTCAAATGTATCCTCCTTCTGAGCTGGAACATACACACACTGAAAGCTAGCAAAGGTTTCATATCAGATGGGCTCTTTTAAAGTGTCAATTTATTGTTAGATTACTCAGTATTACAGCGTCATTAACATTCTCCATTTACTTCTTTTGCAGCATGGATATCAATTCTGATACTTTTAATTTTTGTAATGGCTGTTTTATGTTACTTAGTTTTATTCTTTGTGCTAGCCATTAGTATGTGCATGCCCAAATACTGCATGCTGTGTGTCTTATGGAGCTAAACTATGCAGTACATAGTATTTGCTATGTATTTGCAGTGTAGGAGTGGAATAACAAAGTTATTCATTACTCTATACGCACACAATAATATCAACAATGGCACATTAATTTATCAGAATGTTAGAAAAAATAGTTTCACTGTTAATTGCACAATTTATGTATACCTCTCTAACATGGGGAAGCTTGAGATTAATACCTTGATAAATCTGGAAACACTAATTTTAAAGTGCTTCATTCAGTATGGTGTAAAGTTCAAATTATGTTAAACAAACATATTGACATACAATTTATTTATTTTTAAGTAAAAATTTTGTTCTGACTACCTCTTTTAGATTAGATCTGACGTGTCAGTCATCTTGCAATATGCTCGACTAGTATTTAATGTCTTGTAATCTGTGATGTGTTTAGCGACCCATATATGTAAATACTAACCAAGGAGCTTAGAATAAAGGATGTGGCCAAACACATACATCAGTTAAGGCCTGTCTGCCATCTTGGTCAGTTTTGGAATGTTATTTCTTCATTAAAACTAATCATTAAGTTGACCCTCTTACTGTTAATACATTGAACTGACATTCACTGCAAAGTATGTAGTTTCAAACATTATACTTTCTTTAATATAATAGTAATAAATACTCTTTATAATATATTTGAAAACTTAATTTTTAACGGCTAATTTGCACTCTTTTTAACACGTTGTACAACAGGACAAAACCGTTGGATGTTTTAATCCTGTTTTAAGTGACATAAAACATTAGTTCTAAAATAAGAATACCTGGCAGAGACAAGCTTCACTTTTTTCAGTGTAAGGGTGTCTCCCTGTATTCTAACCTCCTTGATAGGCCTACTAACAAAATAACTCTGAGAATGTTACATCGTAACAACACAATGATTTTTGACAGTTACCTTCTGAACTGCAAAATAAACCGAAATTGATGACCAGGAGTTGTTTCTGAGGTCTGTTATATCAGAACGGGAAATTAAATGTACAAAAAGTTTGACACTTTACAAATATTAACAACTCATATTTACCTTACAAGAAATTTACATTGTTTCAATATTGTCAGTGAAAGACTGCAACTATTTCTCTAGTTTGTCATGGATTTTATGCATTGTTTCTTTTCACATGCCCCATCTACATATTTCTTTTGGGATACATTTCAATTTAGTAGGTACCATATCTTTGCTCACTTTTCAGTTATGTGTCTCTTTGACAAATAATTTTTTTATCGTGATAGTTTCTAAGACAAATAAATAAACCTGAATAAAAGGAATCTCAGTCAGTGGCCTTTTAGTAAATCTTAAGACATTTTTTATGAATTCTTGTATTATGTACAGTCTCCCCCCCCCCCCCTTCTCTCTCTCTCTCTCTCTCTCTCTCTCTCTCTCTCTCTCTCTCTCTCTCTCTCTCTCTCTCACACACACACACACACACACACACACACACACACACACATTGAATTTTTGCTAGTACCTGTATCATTTCTTGCTATAATTGTGGAGTATTACTGGAAAAACTTCGGTTCTTTTCTTGTTGGAATAAACACCCATACCCATGGTAGAGGCATTATAAACTCAACTATGGATTTAACAACAATGGAAGGTCCAGTAAGGAATGTTAATAATAATATGTAGATAGGGAATAACTCACCATAAAGACGAACGTTGACTGCGAACAGACACAAATAAAAGACAAACACACACACACACAATTCTAAATTTTCGGCTGTGGCCTTCCTCAGAAAGAGAACACTCATCCACACAATCACTCATGCACACTCATCCACAGACGTCAGCCATCTCTGGCTGACGTGTGTGGGTGAGTGTACATGAGTGATTGTTTGGATGAAGGCCGCAGCCGAAAATTTAGAATTGTGTGTGTATGTGTTTGTTTGTCTTTTATTTGTGTCTGTCGGCTGTCAACGTTCGTCTTTACGGTGAGTTGTTCCCTATCTACATATTATTATTAATTATGGATATTCTAGTATAATCAATAAAGGGTCACAAATTTGCTAATTGTACAACAAGCATAAATATTTAGCTAAAATAATTAAAAACATATGGGACATACATAGTTGATTTTACTATGTGTCTTGTAGAAAGCAGGTGGAATCCTCTTGATTGAATTTATGTACCATACACTAGGATGATAGTGGTAACACATGGACCATGTAGTTTGTGATGGACTAAAATAATAATTCACTGATTGACCTAAATCATACCTTGCAGTTTTTTAAAGTTATATCCAATAACCTCTTCATATTATTTTATAATATACATTCATAATTTCTGAATCTCTTTAATCTTCCTCCCCCTCCCCCCCCCCCCCACACACACTCACTCACTCAGTTAAATATGTACATCATTCTTCATCAAAATATGTGTTATTTTGAAGGTAATTGATCTTGTTTGTCTTTATGCCAATATTTTGATGTATGGAGTCATTTATGCCAAATAACACTTGATAATGACAGTGAAAAATGCAGGCCTTTTCTGCAACACGATAACATAGTATCAACTCATAACAATTCATTAGTGATTTCATAATAAGGATGTTTATTAGCATGCATATGAATTTTCTAATGCCCAGTGTAAAAAAGTGCAGGAGACATGTATGTATGTTATGCTTGGAATTTGACATTATATACGCAAGTCTTTGTTGACCAGTATGCTGTGTTGCTCTTAAAGATATCTCCTGATTGCATTTATCAAATGGTGTAATAAATTCCCTTTGGAAAACTATTAATTCTTAAAGATAAGTTGAGTAGCATTACTTCCTCCTGCCTACATGCAAAAGAGTTGATTTAAATATATGTGTAGGAGCATGTTGGTAGCAGCTTCATTGTCCCATGGTCAACATAAGATTACAACTTAAATGGTTTGTAATCTAGGCTTTATTCACCTCTGATAATACTTTGGTTTTAAGTGCATCATCATGTTTTCCCCTGAAAAAGAGGGTAAATATGAATGGAATGCAGTAAGTAAATGTAAAAAGGAATAAATTTATTTAATAAACAAAGTAAAATATTAGCATTTTTGACTCTTAGTTAAGAACCTCATATTAGTTTCTGTGGGTCACATAGGAAAACGAAGTTAGGAGAATATTCATAGGGGGGGACAGGAGAATATTCATGGGGGGGGGGGGGGGGGGACCAAGTTACATGGAACTCAAGCCAAAAGGAACAGAAAAGATGGAGAAAATAAAAGAGGATTCAAGATAAACTAATACAGTAATGCCATTAGAACAAAAAAAGTTTGTGTAATGGTATAATGAGGAGTGAATGAAATAACAAAGCACAGATTTAGATGTGAAAGTAATGTAATTTTACATTGCCAAGACTATTAATGATATATGAAAGTAATGATATTGGCAGTGTTGGATAATGTTGAGCTGGATGTTGGAGATTAGGGTTGATGATAAGAAAGACTTGAAAAATTGATGTTCAGTGTTGTAAAGAAAAGGTTGGCACAGTTGTGTTTAGTATAGCAAACAAGGGGGAATAAAATGTCAGATTTTCTATGAAAATCACTACAGCTGCTGAGATTTTTAAAAATTTATTTTGTGACAAGTGATTTCAACTTCATTTCATGTTGATGTCAATTTTTAATAGTTTTTCCCCTAAAACACTAGTGTAAAGTATAAATTTCTTGGAGATTCTAAATAATTGAAGAGACGATTGAGAATATTTGTTGGTATTATCTATGATTTCTAAACATGAGCTTTTTGGTTTATGTGGAGTATGGATAAAAAAGAACTTATACAATGAAAAGTGCTATAACAATTTTCAGCTTCAATCACAACTAATATCCGACAGATTTGATGGGCTGGAAGTCTAAGAGAACTCCTGCTTGTTGTTTTTGAATATTCATTTTAATTTTATATAACACCATAAGATGATATAGTTATCTCAGAAGCACTTAAAAATTTACAGCTATGAAACCTGCCACACCAGTAATTACACTAGAACCCCACCTAGTCCCATATATTCAGTAACACATTGATGAAATTATTATTATTATTTTTTGTTTTTTTTTTTTTGTTCTAGACGTTTAAGAAAAGAAATATGGTCTTGTTCTGTGTGATGAAGTATATTACAAACTACGGGTATTGTTTATTTACTTTGTTCTTTCAATACATTCAAACTGTATAGAAACTAAATGCCACAGTCTGAATGGTGCTTTCACACAAACCAAGTTATAAAATTTATCCTAAAAATGAATTGCTTGTTTAAATCCAAGTATGAACTGACAGATTTTCTTCAGCACTGCTTTCTAAACATACATTCCTAAACATATTGTGGATAACATACAGATTTTGAGCTGCAACAGTTAAAAGATTTAATGGATACATTTTTGGTTTGCAATTTATATTTCTACAATTTTTGTAAAGTGGCATAAATTTTTATTACTGACAAAATATCTGTAATCACCATACACATAATTTCAGTATTTCATAATACAGAGCCATTTGTTAACTTACGACAAATATGAATTATTCTGTAAACCAATGTAAGCACGTAGTGTACACAATTTTCTGTTGAACATGTTATTTTACTCTTTACAAAACAAGTCTCTTATTTCTTAGGTATCACAATTTTTGACAGTACAGCGTGTTTGCACATGCACATGCACGAGCGCGTTCTTGCACGCGCTTACACACACACACACACACACACACACACACACACACACACACACACACACACAGATTTGAATGAAAACTCGTGTGTGATAGACCTGTTTGAAGCTATTTTCACATTGTGTTTAATTTTTGCTCAAGTGGTGTTCCTGGTGCTCCTCTCACATGTGAGAATCAATATTGAATATGCTTTCACATTATGTTAGTTCATATACAGAGAACAGACGATAAGCAAATATACACACTACCTGATTGAATTGTCATTGGAGTTAGTTACTTTCTCCAAGAGTAACTTTTTGACATTTACTTAGTTCAAGCTGTACAAATTGCTGTGAATTAGTAGCATTATCTTGGATACAGTAGCATGATAGTCCTTCAACAGTGATAGCTCTAAATTCTTTATTTACATGATTTTATTTGTCAAGTTTAAAGACTTGTGGATTATAGAACCCACAAATAACACTGTTAACACATTGGATGTGTGAACTATTTTTTACATCTTCTAAGAAATGTTTTTATTTTGGATGTACAGATTTTATGTTTTTCAGTACCTTCATTGTTGTGTAAATAAATAATTTTCTAATGCAATTACACAGCAGTTGAGCTGATTAAAAATAAATCACATTGAATATCCTGTCTTCCATTTTATTACTCTGTAAAAATTCTTTCTGTGTGTACCTGTGTATATATATATAAATATAGCTAATAAGATAATGCCACCCACGAAGTCTGCAGTCATATATTCTTCCATTTTTAGAGCGAAATAAATTTGGGCTTGTTGCTTCAATGTTGTATTGCTTTTAAATTTACTGCTATGCTAATGGGAGCCACAAAATTCCTTTTCTGTTAGAGGGTATTCAAAAATTATCTCAGGAGTGAATGTTTGTTAGTCTTTAATGTTTTTCACTTATTGTCTCTGCAGCACTACTTTGATTCACACACATGCATAGTTAAACTGCATATAATTTACCATGTCTGTACTGTAAAAATGATTTCTGCACATTTTATTTAACAGTTTTTGAACATCTAGTCAAATATTCCCCTATTTTTCTTGTATTAAAATGTTTGCGGTTTTATGTCAGCGCATTATCTGTATTATATGAAATGCCTCATTCAAAGTAAGTTAAATATCTGATTTAATGTAACTGTACATGTTGTCGACAAATATTTCAAATATTCTTATTATATATGAAGAATATGTATATATTTATGTGATGTCAAATATTGTTATCTTTTAATATCATTGTTATGAAAGCTTTTTTCATTACTATGTTGTATTTCTAAAACATGAGAGATCTACAGCTGTTTGTTTAATCTTGAAACCTTGCATTCAGATAATGTACAAATAAACTGTTTGTTGTTAGAAAGGTGTTGTTATTAGTCCTTTTCATTGTACTTTGCGTGTGTATCCTATTAATATCAAGAGTTGCAGCCAATAAAATTTGAGAAAAAACATAATTAATGACTCAAAATCAGGAAAATATACAGGTTCACTTTTCTTTGAGATGTGGGCGTTAATGCACAATCAATAGTAGATGGCACAGCTGGAATAAGCTTAGGTCATTCATAGGTGTTTAACAGTTCAGTGAAATTTTTAATTTTACTCCAATTTGTGAACCTAGTTATAGTTATTCCAAGCTTAAACATCAGAATATGTTACATAGTAAATTTATTAGATCTTCTCTTAACTTGGAAACTTCTTTGTATGTCAGATTCCACGTTATACTGTTGTCCTCACCTCCCCCCCCCCCCCCCCCCAACTATCCCCTGTAACTAGATAGCTAATTTTATACCATTGGTTCAGCTTACAATCCTGGAGCATATGGCTTCATTCTTGTGCACACTCATATAGCATTCTACACTTATTTCAGAAATTGCTAAAGTGTATATTTTTATTGCATGCAGTCAGCAACTACTAATGTCACAGAACTCCACCTATTGTGATGATTTTCCAAGTTTGAAACTGGTTAGATAAAGTTAGATGAAAATCAGTGTGGGTTTAGATCTTTAGCTTAAGGCAGGTAATGGAAAAGTGCTATGAGTGGAACAGAGAATTGTATCTATGTTTCATAGATCTGGAAAAGGCTTATGACCATGTTCCTAGGAGGAAGCTACTGTCAGTTCTTCAAGATTATGGTATAGGAGGCAAACTTCTGCAGGCAATTAAAGGGCTTTACGTAGACTGTCAGGAAATAGAGTAGATGGCAAATTAAGCTCATGGTTCAGGGTAGTTTCAGGGGTAAGACAAGGCTGTAACCTGTCACCACTGTTGTTCATACTATTCATGGATCATACATTGAAAACAGTAGACTGGCAGGGTGGGATTAAAGTAGGTGAAAACAAAATAAGCAGTCTCGCATATGCGGATGACTTAGTTGTAATGGCCGATTCGATTGAAAGGTTGCAAACTAATATTTCAGACCTTGATCAGAGGTGCAAGGATTATGATATGAAGATCAGCATCTCCAAAATGAAAGTAACGTCTGTGGAAAAGAGATTCAAACAGATTGAGTGCCAACCAACTAGGAGGTACAAAGTTAGAACAGGTAGACAGTTTCAAGTACCTGGGATGTATTTTCTCACAGGATGGCAACATAGTGAAAGAGAATCAAGGTGCAGCAAAGCTAATGCAGTGAGTGCTCAGCTAAGATCTACTCTCTTCTGCAAGAAGGAAGTAAGTACCAAGACTAAGTTAGCAGTTCACCACTCTATCTTTCAACGAACTTTGTTGTATGGGAGTGAAAGTTGGGTGGATACAGCCTACCATATTCATAAGATAGAGGTTACAGATATGAAAGTAGCAAGAATGATTGCAGGTACCAATAGATGGGAACAATGACAGGAGGGTGTCCATAATGAGGAAATCAAAGAAAAGCTGGGAATGAGCACCATAGATGAAGCAGTTAGAGCGAACAGACTGAGCTGGTGGGGTCATGTTACACGCATGGGAGAAGCAAAGTTACCTAAGAGACACATGAGCTCGTCAGTGGAGGATAAGAGGAGTCGAGGTAGACCAAGAAGAAAGTACTTAGATTTGGTGCAGAATGATTTTGAAGAGAAAGGCATAACATTGGACGAGGTATCAATGTTAGCATTGAATAGGGGATCATGGAGGAATTTTATTAGAGGTAATATGCTCTAGACTGAACGCTGAAAGGCATAATCAGTCTCTAATGATGATGATGATGATGATGATGATGATGAAACTGGTTCCTGGACAAAGTACAACTCACTGTTAGTGAGAGGGTACATGTACCTCAAAACATATATCACTTTTGTCAACAGTTGTAAGTGTATCATATCTGTGTCAGAAACCTAACATAATCTCTCTCTCTCTCTCTGTTTTATTTTTTACTTAAAATCAACACATTGGACTGGCTATTTGCTCACCTGTGTTATTTGTCTACACTAGACAAAAATCTTGAGAATAACAAGATTAAATATACTACTTACCTGAGAAACAAAATATACAGAAGGTAACATAAATGGTACTCTGATTTCTTCACATGATGGTGAGGATGTGTTTTTGGAAAGTCCATGAGATAAATAAGTTTTACAAATTTTGTTGTAATTTTTGTAAGATATGAATAAATCATGTCAAATATTTTAAAAAGTATGTAGACAGTTGTGCACTCTCTCCAACAACATGCCAACTATTGTTAATCTCAGCTGTGTAGATTGCTACATTGATAGCAAATGAAAATTATCTTGAGATAGTGTTAGTCCAGTGTACTTCCTCTTTTATTTATGTTGTGATACATTTTTTTTAAAAAATATGCAATACAGTAACAAGTAACTTTACCGTAGCAGCTCATCATACCATCTAATTTAAAAAATGCTATGGATTATCTCTGTTTATGAAAAAGACTTAAAAATTGCCTACATAACAGGTTTGAAGAGAGAGACAAATGTGTATGTGTTTTAATAGATTGAAAAAGACTATATATCTCATACTAGTTATTGGTAAAAATTGTGCAAACCTATTTTTGCCATTACTTGTTGATATTAGACTTTTTAAGTCTCTTTGAGTATAACATAAATGAAAACCCAGAAATGTAATGTCCCATTGTGTCCTTCTCATCCCATATTTGGGGAACATAAAATGGAAGACCAGAAAGGGGTAGTAAATGAAATAGCTTTATTTACTTCTGTATTGAGCAACTAATATCATATAGCAATTTAAATTTCTCTATGTAATTGTTTTCCCTTTTCCAGTTTTCCCTTATTTTCTCTGTGTGTCTTCTATTACGTTCTTCTGCCATACTGTTCCTGAATCTTATTTCTGCTACGTTCTTATCTTATTATTTTAGTCTTGAAAAGTTTTCTTACTAGTCCTTTCTTTGAAGCAACTTTTAATTTTTGTAACAATTTATCAGACTGATGCATTTTGCAAATGTAATGAATGGATGCATATAACATCTGTTTTGCATATTTATTACCTTACAGTTTGGACACTACTGCATCTTATTTAAATTGGGGTCATAAAATATGTGTGCCTTGCAATGTATGATGAACTTTTGGATCATGGTAATTAGAATGACCTGACCCCTGTAACCTTTTTTTTTTTTTTTTCATTTCCAAAAGTATGGAGATTTGAACCTATGGATCTCAGTAAAGGGTTCAAATATCTAAAAAATTAAAAAGGTAATCCAAGAATACCTACTGAAGAACAAATGTTAAAAACGTTTATTTGCAATAAAAAAGAAAGTACATCAGTGGATATCCCCAAAATTCATAGTTGTGCTACCCAAGAATCATGGGTTTTTGTGGTTTTCTCAGGGACTGCACTTGAACAATTGACACTTTTATAAGCCGTGTAAAGTGTGTCCTATACTGCATTTAATGCACAAAAACCAGCCAATTTCCTTAATTTGGTTTGACTATAAGAAGTGTATACTGTTTAAATTTTGACATTGTACCGAGGGTAACTACAGTATGACTGTTCTTCTGAAAGAGATACAAATATTTCTAGGCCAAGGGCCTAAGATGCACAAAACCTCAAGATAGTAGCCCCTGTAGAACTTCATTTTCACATTCGTCATTTTCATTAACGTAAGGCCAATTGCTACATTTGACAACATTTGTGTCCCACACAAAATCACTGTTGTTTACCTTTTGAAGATTTTTCATCCATGTATACACAAAGAAATTTACAAAAACCAGTATTGTTGTCAAGAAGCTATGAACTTTATTTAAATTGGTGTGATGAGAACCAACCGTGAATACAACTTCTAATACAGTCTGCCATCAAATAAGATTGAGGGTTTATCATCATAGTTTGTTATTTAGAAAGAAGGACCAAATGTCTGGGTGGCAATATCTTTTGAGAAACCTGGGATTCTCAAGGAATTATCTTTTTCCTGAAAAAAAAAAAAAAAAATAAATAAATAAATAAAAAGTGGGGGGGGGGGGGGATTTCATGGAATTTGGAAAATACCAAGAATATTTTCTTTACATCATTGTGCAGTTTATGCTACACGTCTACATGCTATTTGGAATAATTGGCTTTTCAGTATTGTTTTAAGTGTAATAAGCATATTGTTAATAAGTTATACACGTGCCCTTGATAAGTTGACAATTTCCTTGGTGGATGATTGGAATGGCCATGCCCCTACATTATAACTGTTACAGGTGTGAGAATAGGTGATGGGAAGGCAGTTCCAGCTGTTTCTGCAGTGCTGGCACCATTAACCTTAGCAATGTGAACCATACGCACATCGAGTCTAGGAACATATTAACGTTGACTGCACTTGGAGACAGATGAAGACCTTGCAACTAGTGTCGAGTTGAAAGCACCAATAAAGTTCATAACTTACCAGCAACTTAAGCTCCAGTAATACGAATTTAATGTTAGTTTCACAGATGTAATTTTTTTTTTTTTTTTTTTTTTTTTTTTTTTTTTTTTTTTTTTTTTTTCAGAATCTGAACTGCAATTACCATTGCATCTGTACAACTGTTCAAATATGTATTATCAACAGTAGATCTGAAGTCAGAATAAAAATATCTTCTGTTTACTTAAAGTTATGTGGCAGTGAACTGTTAAAAGAGGAAACCAGGGAAATCTGTGATTGCATATCTAGACACACCCATTTCAATTTCGTGCAAGTATTTTTTAACTTTTTTTACCACCCTGATGTGTGTTATTTCCCAGTGTGTTGTCTGTTGGAATGAAGTACATAAGTGTATGATATTAACATTTTGTCATTTTTCTGCATTCTGGTGTAACTCAAGGTCATGAGTAGAGCCTGGAAACAACTGGAGTTCTCAGGGAAATTTTTTATGGACTTTCAATAGCCATCCTGAATACTGACCCCTAAGGTATGTCCTGTATCAAAGCTTTACTCTTGAATTGAGCATTTGCTTTAGTAATACATCACATGTGTGATCATTTATAGTTGCATCCCTAATTTCATATCTGTGTTTACTGACAAAGGGCATCTTTGACCCCCAATGGTTAGAACTGCACAATAAAGTGCTTAGAATAACACAATCAAAACAACAACAGTGATTTGTGTTGTTTTCATGCAAAACTTTGTGTTCTAGCACAAGTCAGATTTTTACAGAGAGAAAGTAACAAGGTGTGATAACAACAGGAGGGAAATTATATATAACTCAATGACATTAGTGTATCATTTCATTTTCAATCAACTGTTTAAAGCAATTACAATAGTGCAAAACACACACATCATATCCACTTTAAAGTGCTTATATTAATTTTTAAAGTGCAGACAAGAGATTTCAATGACATTGTTAAAACAAAATGGAAGAAAACAATGTGTAAACTTCACCATAGCCATATTTTTACATTCAGAATCACTTTCACCTTTAAGCAGTCCAGTTTGTAAAGCCACACTAATTACATTTTCAAGTGATAAGATGAATATGTCAATGTAATAACCTGCCTTTCACCAAAAATATTTCAACATAGGCTTATATCTTGGAGCAGAAAATTGATTGTAATTCACAGAGTGAAGTTTCATTATGAAACGTTTATTTTTCAATTTGTATTAATTCATATAAATCCAACTACCTGGTGTGTAGGAAACGTAGGTTTCACACTATTAAAGTTTCTTTAGACACAGGGTTTTTACTGTTGATTAAAAATATAATGATACACTGATGCCTTGAAATTATATTTAATTTCCCTCATATGGTATTGATATGTCAGTTAGTTTCTATCTTTTAAATGTTACTTGTGGCAGAATAAATGTTTTGCATGAAAATGACAAAGACAACTGTTGGCTTCATAAGTGAATGTTATGCTAAGTATGGTTTCTCGCAGTGCTGGATTTTCAAGGTAAAAGGGGTCTTCTGTGAGTCGAAAGTTTTCAGGAAGTCTGAAACTATACCCACAGTCTGCATACTCTGACAAAGCAAATGGAATACTTAATGGAAGAACTGTATTAGAACATAGGCCTTGCTTATTTCTAAAACTGTGGTATGATTCTGCAAATACTGGTAGTTTGTGACTCGTGAAGTAAGAACTAAACTGAGAGAGATTATAGTTTGAAATACCTTTCTGATGGTAGGGAGTACTTATATTAATTTATAATATATTGATTTCCATGTGGTTGGTGGCAGCCACAGTAGAGCCTCGTGCATTACATTGTGTGCCTGGCCAGGCCTGCCAGTGCAACATCCATCACTTAGCATGCAGCAATCAATGTATTAACTTGAGCCTTCTGCAATGCAGAACTTGTGTTATCACATTAATTTTTCATGTCATCAGATACATTTATTCCTTAATGATACTGTAAGAGGTATATAACAGATTTATAGATCCCTTTCACATATCTTTCAGTGAGCAATTTGGATGTGTTATCAGTATACTAATCCTAGACAAGCCTTATGAGGAAGTATTAAAGAAATGAGAGTAACTCACTTAGTATTATAAATACAGGGGGACACAATGAGACAGCGCGAGAAAGAAACCCACCATGAAAATTTAAAATGTGATATTGTATATTTGGGGAAAATAGAATTTACAATAAGCAGAAGCAATGATAAACTTACTCACAGAGAGAAGGAAATACTGAATGTGTACATGAAAAAGTATCAAAATGGACACACATTTGTATCCTGCAAGCTACTGCCTGGTGTAACAAACAGTTCAATGTGTCTTTTCATATTTTTATTATTATTTTTCTTATAATTCACAAAATTATCTCAAAATAACTGTTCAAGTGTCTCCTCATATTCTTAAAAATCTGAATTTCTCTGATTTATAGTTATGGCAGTCATGAGAATGAGGAGGAAATTTGTTTCTTGACTTGTTTTGTGATACCCTCTCTCAGAAGTTTTTTCATGATGTAAAACAGTATTCATGCATTAATTTGGAACAACAGTAAACAGTGTTTGAGACATCCACCTCCTTAAATCTTCTTCAGTGTCTGATGCATAGGATATCTTCAGGATCTTGGTAATAGGTTTTTCATTGTGTGTGTCTGGCAGTCTTCCTAACATGAAATTAACATATAAGATGTGTCTCTTCAACATGACACACTGTGCAACATTGAAGTTGATTGAATGTAAATTTGAATGTTGTACTCTGTTATGTAGGGTTTAAAACAGAGACAAGTAGTTTGTGTGTATTATTAGGTAGCTGTAAACCATACTTGCATGACTTGTAACTACTTTGTAGCATTGGGCATGAGATAACATGAATGATTTAAAAGTTGTCACTTTACAAAAGCTTTAGCATTTGCTACTACATTAAACATCTTTTTTCCCATGCTCTGTAATTTCGTTTTTAATAGTTTATGCTTATGCAGGGGGGTTCATAAACAGTCTGGAAAGCTTATAAGGATGTTTCAGTATGGATTGCATGAAAAATACTTGTTGAGAAACAAATATGATACACTGTACCAATTCTGATTTAATTAGCAAAGAAGTTACTCACTGGGTTTGCTGCACAAGCAGGTTCAAGCAGCCTACCAGTAACTGTGTTGGTTTTCAGATACAAAACTGGACATTGGATGGCATCAGGGGTCAAACACAAGCCAGTGACAGACTCATGCAATTTCATTTGTTCGGTTTCAGCTTACCGTGTGAAGAACATATTTATCCACTATGTGTTAAACTGCTTGAAACTGTCTCATTAGCTAACTTCCATACTAATTAAATTGAAAATAGAACAGAGTGTCACTTTTTTGCTAACAATAATTTCTCAGCATGAACTACCTTACAACATCCTTACAAGCATTTCAGACTATTTCTGACCACTGTATATAACTTGCTTAAGATACATACTATATATTGTACAGCATGAATTTAAGCTGTTGCTGTGCCATTGTTCTGCTTTTCATTTAACTTCCATTCCTCTCAGTGTAATTAAATTTGAGTGTGCACAGTTACTGCATATTGTGATGAGATTAATTTTGAGATTTTTAACCATCTTTTCAGTGGTTTACATTTTTGACACACTTCGTTACATTGCCCTCGTTGGGAACTGGTATGAAGATAAGTCTGACTGTATTGAGAAGAGTCATCATGTGAAACTTCTTTTGTACTGCCCATGGTTATATTTAGAGTGTGATTATTGTATTGCCAAATGTTGCGACAGTGACAATTTTTTAAAATCTTAAATATATGAACTGCACTCATTCAGTGGCAATATGTTTATAGTTATACTACATTTATGGGAGTACTTTGTTTAACTTGATGAGAGAAACTTTCTTCATACATCACAAAGCAAGGACAAAACCATTTTGATCACTCCTGGTATCAAAACTGTAATTTTGCAGTAATTCTCCATCATATACGAGATAGAAAATCGGCTTATTAAATAGCCCCTTTCTATAATCTCATTGTTCAGCAATACTAAGCTGGTAGTGTATTATTCTATGAATTGCTTCTTGTAATCACCACAGTTGAGACACTTGTATCAGTAAAACTTAACAAAGAAGTCAAGTAGAATCTTGTTCCTATAGTTCACAACAGTTAGAACTGTGCTTACTTGCATTTCATGAATACTTGCTTTGTTTTAATTTTTAGTGTGTCTGATTTTGTTCCTGTCTTTGCTGTGCTAGTGATGTTTCTGTTCAGTCATAAACAGTCCAGCTAAAAGGTGGTCATGTGGAAAACTGGTGATGACTAGGCTGCAAAATATATTCTGAGACTCCCACTTGAAATCACCATTTATTTGCAAGAAAATTAATTGATTGAATACAATATTTTCCAAAAGAGATAGTAGCTGGCCAGTACGAACAGTAGCTTGGTACTGCCAATAGTCACATAAAAAGACATAAATAACAATAGTAAAAAAGACAAAAATGAACATGGCCACAACCTTATGAAAATATTTTCCTTCTTCAGGCAGGAGAGAGGATGGAAGAGAAAGGGGATGGAAGGGAAAGTTTACCCACAACCTAGGCTGAGGAGAAGATGGGAAATCAGTGATAATGCGTGATAACTACGGTGTCATTTCAATAGCAAACCAAAGTGAATAGATACCACAGTATCTAGTCTTCCTGGGTTAATCATATACAATTGTTCCATCCTCTTTGGTTTGCTATTGACATAGCACAGTACTTATCATACAATATCTCTGACTTCCATGTATCACCTGTCCTTACCTCATGGCCTAGGTTCTGAGTACCCTTTCCTTTCTGCCCCATTTCTCTTCACTCGTCTCTCATACCTGAAGAAGGAAAAGATTTCCAAAAGCTTTTTACTATCAGCAGTACTGAGCTGAGGTAAGTACTGACCAGGCCCGCTTACCTCTTTTTGAATAATATTTCCACATCTCGGGGGGGGGGGGGGGGATTTCTGTCAGATTAACAAATTCTTTTAACATACTAAAATCAGTTAGCACTAGCTTGTGTCTAAAGTAAAGAACAAGTGACAGCTTCATGCTCTGATGAATGACAACCAATCCCTCTCCTCTGCCCCTTCCTCCCCCTCTACACTGCTGAAATTCTTATGGATACACATTTACAATCTCAAATAATATACTAGCACTTGATATCCTTAGTTTTTTTTTTTTTTTTTTTCATTGGGGGGGGGGGGGGGAGGGGGAGTTTGGTTTCATGGTATGTCCTGAGTTCTTACTAATCCCGTACTATGATACATTACCAGCATTAAATTAACATTCAGGAAAATAACAATTTCCAAATGATGATGTACAGTTTGATATAATCATGTCACTCAGCAAATTTCCAGTAATTTTTCAGTTGTTAAATAAATAAATAATAGCTTATTCTTCTGTTTTACACAAGGTGGATATTCTCTGTAGTAGGTGGTTCAGGCACTAGTTTTCTTACTATGTTAGAAGCTGTTACTTGAAAATGTGTACAAAAACAGTAATGTGTAAGAGTGCAGTTAAGGAATTACACACACACACACACACACACACACACAAAAGATATAATCAAATTACAGTGGTTTTTGTGTCATTTGAGGTGCCTTAATGCCAGGCATTACAATATCTTTCAGTTGATTCATATGCTCAGATGTAATATTGTTCATGCAGCCCATGATGATAATGAATTCATTAAAACATTAATTGATCCCTTTCATGCTCCCTTGGCTACAGCCTTGATTGTGACATTGTTTACTCATCAAATTGTTGCTTCTGATGTTTAGCCAGTATCAATGTCTGTGAAGAAATGCTTAACTAATCCACAATATGACATTGGCAACAGTTGCCTCAACAAGCTGGTGATGACGTTAATGAAGTGCCCTCCAAAACCAAAATAACTGATAAAACAAAGTACCTCTGCGATTCTGACATCCACATGTTCTATCATCTATGAATTGTTTGTACCTTCTACCACCATTTGCCAACATTATGATTATCTGCTGTAGACTCTTTAACAGGAATAAGAGCCTGTATTATCCTATTGGTCGAAGTGACCATATGGCTGATATTACTATTAATTGAGGAAGTCTTCCTTGAAATATGAAAAAGTGGAATCTTTAAACTACAATAAGTCCTCTTCATTTTCAGAGGAGGAGGAGGAAAAGGCTTGCTATATATGTGGCATTTTGCAAAACTGTATATCCTTTTCTTTTTATTGAAGAGCATTCCATGGAACATAACCAGTGTTAGCTGGGTTATGAATTTGACATATCGGTGGTCCTTAAGTTGCTAGTATGTCAGTGGTACTAAATATCTTGTAATGTATGTTCTGAGCATAGCTTATCCATATCTTTTGACTTAGCTTTCAAAGAACTGTGATCCTATAATGTAAGGAAGTTAAAACCTCTATAAAACCAATAAATAAAAAAAAAAGTTCAACCTCAAGGTAAGTTGGATACTTGTCTAGTCTATAGTGTGCAATCTCTGTGGCATCTTACACCTTTCTTTGTGTATTAGGCTTTTCCACATAAGTAGGCTTCATTTTCCATGCAACTTTTGGGATTTGTTCATCACCACTTCACATAATCCAGATGGTCTGTCAGATGGTTGGGGCTATTTTATGGCTAATTAAAATTTGGTCTAATCACTCTCTTAAGTGTTAAAATCACACCACATCTCCATCTCCAAAACTGTTATATGGGTACCTGTATCTAATTGTGACCCTCCACAACTCTTTTCAATACATAAAAGTATTGTATTACTCAAATTATCAAGGATGCAAAATGCTGCAAGACAGAAGATATATTTTAAAAATATTGTGAATTGCATTACTAGCAAGCTGTGGAAAATACTGCTTAATCATTTGATTAGGTTAATACTTCTTCCATAGATCATGAATTTTTATTTATTTATTTTTGCAAAATTACTAATTTCTGTGTAAAAATTCATCCATTGAGTAGAAGGAGTTCTTATGCAGAAATTCTTTCAGTTTGTTTTTAAATTCTGGTTGGCTATCTGTCAGGCATTTGATGTTATTTGGTAAGTGACCGAAGACTTTTGTGGCAGCATAATTCACCCTCTTCTGCGCCAAAGTTAGAGATAAGCTCGAATACTGTAGATCATCCTTGTGCCTAGAGCCTCAAGGTATAACCAGTGACAGACTACGAGGGGGAAGCGGGAAGGGGAAAGCAAACTGCCTCCAAATAGCTTGAAAACACATTTTATTTTTATTTTTTATTTTATTTATTTATTTTTTTTGGAGTCCCTTGGCCTCTCATTCTGGGGCCTACAACTCTCAAAAGCTATATTGGCCCACTTTAGATTACGGTAGTAACACTAAAAGTGGGCCTTTGCAATCGCCTTTTGACAGCTCGAAATGTAAATGAAAATAACACCTTAACCGTTCATTTTACATGGAAATTGAATACATGAATTTGTAGAGGAGAACATTCTCTACCACTTTGCTCTCTTATGTTTTTTCCATATCTCTCATCATTTCAGAGATATTTGCAAAAATATAAGCAATTTCACGATGTGTGTCTGTAACATGTTCCCACTTTTTAAGTCGAACCGTTCAACCGATCAGTACCAAATTTTACAGACATAACTGTAGGCCACCAGAGACCAGAACCTCCCTTTTTCAAAATTTTTGCACAAAAAATACGTTAGTAACACTTAAAAAAGCCTTTTGTAATGTAATTGTAATAACAAATGAACCATTCATCTGACATTAAAATTGAATAGCCAAATTTGTAGAGGAGAAAATTCTCTACAACTTTGCTTTCTTATGTTCTTTCATATCTTGTATGGTTTGAGAGATATTTGCAAAAATAACAGCGACTTGACACCGTCCATTGATTTTACATAAACCAGCCGTTCGGAGATGTCACGTGATATTCCTCGCTCAGAACTCTCTCTGGCATACGCCATCTTGCATTGAGTATTTGATGATTTTCTTATTTTAACTTACACATTGTCATTTCAAAGCATTTTTAATATATATATATATATATATATATATATATATATATATATATATATATATATATATATATATATATATATTTTTTTTTTTTTTTTTTTTTTTTTTTTTTTTTTTGTCTTCAGGGAGATGGATCCTTTGTGGTAGTTTTTTCATGTTTGTTCTGGGTTGTTCATCGAGAATTATGCACAGTTTTTTATTGCAGTTGGCTCTGAACTATCTTTCTTTCTCTCCTTCATTGGTTATTCAGTTTGAACGGCAGTTTGTGAACGTTGCTATGTTTTGTTCTATGTTGATCGTTTCATCGTTAACTATGTTTTTTCGTTAGAGAGGGCATCGAGCTACCATGCTGGCAAACTTCTGTCCGAGCGTGCTGAACCACTGCAACCTAGAAAGATTCGAAACACCGTCTAACATTCTCCTACATCACAAACTAATTCGCCGCCCATTATGCTACAGCGAACAGCTGTGAGAGTAATCCGTAATTCTCATACCATAAATGGCAGGTGTTAACTGCTGACATGGCAATTTTAGACAATAGATTATAATTCATTGTCCTAAGAACGAAATGTTTTTGATAATTTTCAGTGCGCTATTGCCTTGAAATGACAACCATTGAGTTATAATAAGAAAATCATCAAATACAGAAAGCAAGATGCATATGTTCACTGTGTTCCATCCAGGCTATAGTCACTCGTCCGAACGTCAAATGTACACCACATTCTTTTCAGGCTATAGTCATTCGTAACCATTACAGGCAAAGAAAATAAACTTTGAACAAACTAGCACGATAAGACAGGTGATGATATTTTAAAGGAACAAATAATGAAAATGTTGGAGATATCTTAAAATAATAGTTTAAAGAGGTACAAGTTCAACCAAAGAGTATGTTTTTGAAAGCTATACTCAAATATCAAATAATTTCTGCTGTTTGTTAAAATATGGTCAGAAAGAATATTACTTGTTGGGTGCAAAGATATTATCAAAATAGAAGAAAACTAATCATATCGCCCATAATTTTTTATTATTCACATTTTTATTATTTTGTCCGAAATTTTTGCAAAAAATCATAAAACTACAAGCAAATCTAAAGTGAGCCATAAAACACATTCTATGCCTCTCGTTCTGGGGGGCCTCAAAATCTATGAAGTTACTTTTCTTATAGCTACACATGTATTTCCAAGTGGACGGGGATGGGGGCTCATTTTTTTTTAATTTTTGCCTCTGCCACAGGCCTCCGACAGCCTTAGTCTGCCACTGGGTATAATGCCACACAACCATATCTATGTGATGTTTCAAGTGCCCACAATTGAGGCACATTCCACTAGCATGTAAAATCAAGGCAATGTGCAGATATTATGTCAGCGTGAAGTATCCACGCCTGATACAAACATTTTAACCTGTAATCCAGCCAAGGTTGGTAAGGTAAGAAAACAAAGTATGCAACTCAGTAAGGGGAAAAAGCAGGGCCAAAACCAGTGTAGCAACAAAGTGAGATTGGACTGTCAACATTTGATGTACTATACTAGACTGAGCTCCATGCCCGCTCATTCCCCTCAGCTATTGGGTCTGCCAATGAGATCTTGGAGGCATGCTTGCGATGGCCTCCAGTGATGTCAAAGTATAATACCTTTGGTCTGCGGTTGACCTCCTATATTAGTGAGATTTTTACTGCAGACAGGTCTATGGCTCAAAGACAGACATTTTGACAAGTTAGAACTATCCTCAAATTATTATTTTATAATTGAAGTATCCAGGCTGGAATTCAACAATACAATGAGGATAGTTCAAAATTCACCACAAAGACATATGACAAGCTGTGACAGGCATATAAAAAGGCCCTCGCGCATACAACACTTTATCTGTCAGCCCCAGCCATCTTCAGAAAAGAGAACATTGACACACTCGCACAACCATCATCTCCAGCCACTGCACTGTGAATAACCCTCTGTGGTGAGGGAATAGATGGAGAGGGGTGGGAAAGGGGGAAGGGGACAGGAGGGATGTAAGGTGGTGGTGGTGATTGATACAGCATGGCCTTACAGAGCACGTAAGTACATGGATGGAAAGAGAAGCTGTTTAGGAATGGAATGGATTGGGGAGGTGGGGGAGGGGAATGAAGAAAACACACACACACACACACACACACAGAGAGAGAGAGAGAGAGAGAGAGAGAGAGAGAGAGAGAGAGACACAGCATATGGAATGGGAGAAGTATAGGATAGAGGAGGCAGGAACTGTTGTGTTTGGAGAAAAGTAGGTTATTGCATGTTGATGCCTGGATGATTTTGAGTTCAGAGAATGTACTGTAAGGAAAACTTCCTTCTGTGTAGTTCACAAAAGTTTGGGGGGGGGGAGGGGGGGGGCTGCAGATGGTTGAGGTTGTGTAGTTGCCATTAAAATCAAGCATATACTCAGCTGCATGTTGTGCCACAGGTTGGTGGTCTACCTTGTTTTTGATCACTGTTTGGCAGTGGTCATTCATCTTAATGGACACCTGGTTAGTGATCATGCCATTAGGAAAAATCAATATAAAACACAGAGACATTTAGGAATTACATGCTCTGTAAGGCAGTGCTGTATCAATCCCCACTACCACCTCAGAATCTTCCTGTACTCGTCTACCCTTTCTTCCCCACTGCTCCTATTCCCTCACTGCAGAGCATGATCGGAGTGCGGCATCTAGAGATGAAAGTTGTGTGTCTGTGAAGCATTGCTGTGCTGATTGTGTGAATGGTCTCTCTTCTGATGAAGTCTAATGGCTGATAGCTGAAGTGGTGTATATGTGAATATCTCTTCTTTATGCACTTGTTGCAGCTCATTATATTACTGAATTACAATCTGGACTTTGTTAAGCATGCCTGTGGCTTTTTGTGAGTAGCAAGCTATTCTCATTATAGTATTTAATTAATGATAGACTTCACTAACTCTCTAACTGATCAAAGAGGTAGATAGAGGCCTCAGCACTAAAATTGTTGCTGTATTCCTGTGGAATGTACATAGGTTTACAAGTAATGTGAAACAACTGAAGCCGTGAGCACACGTAAGCTCTATTTTTATACCTTCTACAAGTTTTATTATATCCCCATTGTTGTTATACTACTTCTAGTGGAATAATTTTTGTTCATTTTCCTTATATGAATGGTAATTATGCAATAGTACCTAGTTCATACTGCTGTGCTCTGTTAACTTCTCTGCCACTACTATATTTCTACCATCCCACCACCACCACCATACCAAGTAATGCGGTGCAGTGGTTGGCACACTGGACTCACATTCCGGAGTATGGCAGTTGAAAGCCACCTCCTGCCTTCAAGTTTGCTTTCCCATGATTTTTCTAAATCACTCCAAGCAAATGCTGGGATAGTACATTTCAAAGGGTACATCTGATTTCTTTCCACATCCTTATCAAAATAATCTAAACTTGTCCTCCATTTGTAATGACCAAACTGTCCTTTGGATGTTAAACCTTAATATCCTGTTCTTCCTTTCTTACCACCACCAACATCACCACAAGAAACCATCATCTTTAAAACACTGGTGCAACTATGATTAGTGGCTATGGCCTGCACAGAAAGGCTTAACTAAGTTGGGAGAAGACCAAACATAGTGTGGCCACATTTCTGAATGACACATATATGTTGAATAGCTTGTGCTTGTAATAAAATATGTACAAATGGTATCTGCAGTGTTGCTCATGCAATTTAGAGTAACTACACAACCTGGCAAAAAAGTGATGCACCCAGATAGAGTGGCAGGAAATGAATGAAACTATACATGGAAAGACCATGTGACTTTATTGAACTGATTACAATGTGGGATTTAAGAGATACAGCCATTTGTAGTTACAGATGGAACGTTGGTGTCATGTCCGTTGGTTGTTGCACACATCTGGCTGCAAGGTTTGGCCTTATATGATTTGGAGTGGTGTTAACAGTCTTTTGAGGCCCCCCCCCCTCCTCCCTGAGGCAATTTGTCTATAATTGTTGCAGCTGCCCCTCTAGATCCCGAGGATTGGTACTGGAATGGAGGCCCTCCTTTCAATGTCATCTCACACATGCTCAATTATGGAGAGGTCTGGAGTCTTCCTGCCCATGGAAGGATCTCAAAACACTGTAGGCAGTCCATAAACACACATGCTGTGTGTAAGCATGCATTATCTTTGAACCCTGGCCCAGGGTGCTGTGGCATATCCACAAGAGTACATTACTTACAAGTAAACCATTTGTCCTAGCTTTCAGGTAATGTGACTGTGTGGCACCACCTGTTTCATCATTTGTCTTTATTTGTCATTCTGAGACACCCACCCATCCACTGACGTTAGCGTCTTTTTTTGCTTATGTAGATTTCTTGTTATACAGACAGTGAACAATAGTACTATTCAAAAATGGTTTGGAAGTCACCACTAAGTGATGAAGAAATTGAAAATTTGTTACTGGAAAGTGTCAATGATGATTCAGATGTGATCACAACACAGAGTGTGAAATGAGTGATGATGAGCCATATAGTGAAGATAATATTGTTATTCCTGTCAGGAAAGTTACTACACTAATATTAACCACAATTTTCATTTTTTTGTCTGTCGATTCTTGAATTAAATGCATTCATTTTATGAATTGGCTGCCTAACGCATCTGTGAGGCACTGTGGGTGCTTCATAATGTACTTAAAAGGTTTGCACTTGACTGGTACCAACTTCACATCAACAGGGCAGTGGATCACAGATGCACCCTGATGGGCATTCTACATATTTCAGAGCTGTTTAGCTGTAATTATTTACTCACACATCAGTGGTGTGCATGTATACCAAAATGAAATTATATTGGACCACACCTTGTGGCTCCATAATTTTTTTCTCTCTTTTCCTATTATTATCATTAGTATTGTCAGGCAGTATATACATTTCCTGGTAAGTCCCCTAATAAAATTTAAGGTTGTGAGGCTCTCAATAGATTTGACTGCACAAATCGCATCAAACACTCAATAAGGGAACTGACGACTTTGATGTTTAGGCCCTTTAAAAGTCCCAAAACAATTACAACAACAACAACAACAACACTTCAACATTGTTGTAGGATCATTTTGTTTTATTAATCTCTTTATAATTATGCTCCTCTGCTCTTGCTCTCTTGATCCACGTGTCAACCTGAGTGGTGCCTACTGGAAACCGTAGATCCTGATGCTCAATGTGACCAACTGGATGATGTAAGGCAGTAACTGGCTGTATTAGACAGTCATATCAGTGTTCATGATTATAGGGATAACATTACATTTGTGATCCACCAAACAATATATTCATCTATTCCAAAGATTTTAAAATCATATGTGAAAACTGCCTGTTCTCTAGTTGGATGATAAGTTATATACTGTAAATATGTAGCTCTAACCAGGTTGAAATGCAAACAACCTGGAGAGAGCCTTAGAGTGTTAAGGTACATAAGTTAAAAGTGCTGTAATTATTAAGGCTAACAAGAAGAGAATTTTGACAGGAATTTTTAAACAGTATCATGACATGTATACTAATAATATTATAAATGCAAAAGAAGCTTTGTCTGTAATATTTCCATAACAAAACTGCTTAACCCATTTTGATGAAATTGGCTATGGGGATAGCTTGATTGTTGAGGAATAACATCGACTACTTTAGAAAGATATTAGCTGATTTTAAGTATATAACTTGAAATGTGGCACAGCTCATCATCAACTTTTCTCTTAAAGCTCCTGAGAAGCTTGAAGACTCCTTGAAAAAAACTATTTATTCTTTAACTTGTGAAATTTATTACTTTTATTAAAATACTTTCAATGGTTGATATGAGGAACATAATAAGATTCCACATAATGAATATAATGCTTACACAGGACATCGCTGTATTCAAACCACCAAACCGATTTCAATGACATTTGAGTCCCAGATAATTTACACATTGTATAACGTGCAAATTCTTCAGTCAGTAGTTTAGTCGCAAAGTAACAAACAGTTTCTTTTCATATTTAAAATATCTAATTTTTTTTTACTCAGGAAATTTACCATCATTCTACACATGGTTTATATTTAAACCAGAAAATTGCACACTTTTCTTTTATCCTGATGATTCTGGTCAAAACTTAAGAACAAAATTGTGAAATTATTCTACTTACAATGGTCTTTTACACATATGCAAGGACATAAATGTGAGTGAAGCTGCGGGTAAAAGCTACTACTAAATAAAGCAATAGTAACTACTAAAACTACTGTTGTTGTTGTTGTTGTTGTAGTCTTCAGTCCGGAGACTGGTTTAATGCAGCACTCCAAAATACCATATCCTGAGCAAGCCTCTTCATCTCCACATAAGAACGGCAACCTACATCTGTCTGAATCTGCTTACTGTATCCATCTCTTGGTCTTCCCCTGCGATTTTTTCCCCACACACTTCCCTCCAACGCTAAATTCACAATTCTCTGATGTCTAAGAATGTGTCCTATCAACCTATTCCTTCTTTTAGTCAAGGTATGCCAGAAATTTCTTTTCTCCCCAATTCTGTTCAGTACCTCCTCAGTAGTTACGTGATCCACCCACCTAATCTTCAGCATTCTTCTGTAGCACCATATTTCAAAAGCCTCAATCCTCTTCCTGTCTGCACTGTTTATCGTCCATGTCTCACTCCCATACAAGGCAACACTCCATACAAATGCCTTCAGAAAGGACTTCCTTAGGCTTAAATCAATATTCGATGTTAACAGATTTCTCTTTTTCAAGAACGCTTTTCTCCCCATTGCCATTCTGCATTTTATATCCTCTGTACTGCGACCATCATTTGTTATTTTCCTGCCCAAGTAACAAAACTCATCTACCTCCTTTATTGCTACGTTACCTAATCTAATTCCTTCAGCATCACCTGATTTTCTTAGACTGCACTCCATTACCCTAGTTTTGCTCTTGTTAATGTCCATCTTATATGCACTTTTCAGCACACTGTCCATTCCGTTCAATTGCTCTTCCAGATCCTTTGCTGTATCTGACAGAATTACTATGTCGTCGGCAAAACGCAATGTTTTTACTTCTTCCCCCTGAACTTTAATTCCTTCTCCAAATTTCTCCTTGCTTTTCTTTATAGCTTTCTCAATGTACAAATTGAATAACATTGGAGAAAGGCTACAGCCCTGTCTTACTCCCTTTCCAACCACTGCACCTCTTTCATTCCCTTCAACTCTGACAACCACTGTCTGGTTTTTGTACAAGTTGTAAATAACCTTACGCTCCCTATATTTTACTCCTGCTTGCTTCAGAACTTGAAACAGTTTATTCCAATCAACATTGTCAAAAGCCTATTCCAAATCTACAAAGGCTAGAAATGTAGGTTTGCCTTTTCTTAATCTATCTTCTAGGATGAGCCGTAAAGTGAGTATGAGTTATGTCTGAGTGACTGTGTGAATGCCTGTATGCTCTTTTTCTGATGAAAGATTTGGCCAAAAATTAAAAGTTGTGTGAATGTGATTGTCTCTTCTACTTGCCTGTCTGCACCTCAGCAAACATCTTTATGGCGAGTTGCTGCTGCTGCTGCTGCTGCTGTTGTTGTTGTTGTTGTCTTCAGTCCGCAGGCTGGTTTGATGCAGCTCTCCATGCTACCCTGTCCTGTGCAAGTCTCTTCATCTGAGAATGTTCGGCAACCTACATCCTTTTGAATCTGCTTACTGTATTCATCCCTCGGTCTCCCTCTACGGGTTTTACCCCACATACTTCCTTCTAATGCTAAGTTGACAATTCCTGGATGTCTCAGAATGTGTCCTACCAATCTATCCCTTCTCTTAGTTAGGATATACCAGAAACTCCTTTTCTCCCCAATTCAGTTAAGCACCTCCTCATTAGTCACGTGATCTACCCATCTAATCTTCTTCATTCGTCTGTAGCACCTCATTTCAAAAGCTTCTATCATCTTTTTGTCTTAAATCCTTATTGTACATGTTTCACTGCCATACAATGCTACACTCCAGACAAATGCTTTCAGAAAGGACTTCCTAACATTTAAATTAATATTGGATGTTAACAAGTTTCGCTTCTTGAGAAACACTTTTCTCCTCATAGCCATCATGCATTTTATATCTTCTTTACTTCAGCCATCCACTCCCATGAACCACAGACATTGCCAAGGTGAGGTGGCTTGTGTGCCTCAATGATACAGATAGCCGTACTGTACGTGCAACCACAATGAAGGGGTATCTGTGGAGAGGCCAGACAAATGTGTGGTTCCTGAAGAGGGGCAGCAGCCTTTTCAGTAGTTACAGGGGCAACAGTTTGGATGATTGGATGATTGACTATGCTGGCCTTGTAACATCAGCTAATGTGGCTTTGCCACACAGTTGCTGCGATCGGCTGAAAGCAAGGGGGAACTACAGCCGTTACTTTTTCCGAGGACATGCAGCTCTACTGTATGAACATATGATGATGGCAACCTCTCAGGTAAAATATTCCGGAGGTAAAATAGTCCCCCATTCGGATCTTCGGGCGGGGACTACTCAGGAGGATGTTATCATCAGGAAAGACAACACTGGCATTCTACGGATCGGAGCGTGGAATGTTAGAGCCCTTAATTGGGTAGGGAAGCTAGAAAATTTAAAAAGGGAGATAGATAGGTTGAAGTTAGATATAAATAATATAGTGAGGACAGTTTACAACTCACCGCAAAGACGTGGCGACGAGCTGCGACAGGCACATACAAAAGACACACACATACAACACATTCAGCTATCGGCCATGGCCTTCTTCAGAAAATAGAGCACTCACGCAATCACACAGGCACACAACACAGTCATACACATCACCTCCGACTGCCACACTTCGAATTACGCTCTGCAGCAAATCGGGGACGGGAGGGGAGGGCAGGGGGAGGGGATAGAAAGGTTACGTCACGGTAGTGGGGATGGGTTAGATGGGAATAACGAGATGCAGCTTAGGAATGGAGTGGGGAGGCGGGTGAGCGGAGAAAATAAAATAAAATAAAGTGTGTGTATATATATATATATATATATATATAAAATGCATGCACACTGCAAGTACAAAAGACCGCATACACACACACACACACACACACACACACACACACACACACACACACACACACATATATACATATATACACACATACACACACACATACACACATACATACACACATATGCATATATATACATATACATACAAACACACGATCACACATTCACACACCACTCAAAATAGGTGAGGTTTGGGATAGAGAGGTAGGAACTGTAAGGTATGGAAAAATATATATATATAGGGAAGTTATCGTAGGTTGAAGTTAGATATAATGGGGATTAGTGGAGTTTGGTGGAAAGAGGAACAGGATTTCTGGTCAGGCGAGTACAGGATTAAAAATACAAAATCAGTTGGGGGTATTACAGGAGTAGGTCTGATAATGAATAAGAAAAAAGGAAGGCGGGTAAACTACTATGAGCAACACAGTGATCGCATTACCGTAGTCAAGATAGATACGAAGCCAACACCGACCACAGTAGTACAGGTTTATATGCCAACTAGCTCTGCCGATGATGAGGAGATCGAAAAAATATATGAGGAGCTAAAGGAAATTATTCAGACTATTAAGGGAGAGGAAAACTTAATTGTTATGGGAGATTGGAATTCGGTAGTAGGACAAGGAAGGGAAGGGAAAATAGTAGGTGAATATGGTCTGGGCAAAAGGAAAGAAAGAGGAAGCTGCCTGGTAGAATTTTGCATGGAACATAATTTAGTTATAACAAACACCTGGTTTAAGAATCACAAAAGAAGGTTGTATACGTGGAAGAGACCAGGAGATACAGGGAAATACCAGATAGATTTTATAATGGTAAGTCAGAGATTTCGAAACTGTAAGACATACCCAGGGGCAGATATAGACTCTGACCATAACTTATTGGTTATGAACTGTAGGCTTAAACTGAAGAAACTACAAAAAGGTAGGAACAGAAGGAGATGGGACCTGGATAAATTGAAGGAACCTGAGATTCTTAAGAATTTCAGAGGGAGCTTTAGGCAACAATTGACAGAAACAGGGGAAGATAAAACAGTAGAGGAGGAATGGGTAGCATTGAGAGATGAAATAGTGAAGGCAGCAGAGGACAAAATAGGTAGGAAGGCAAGACCTACAAAAAATCCTTGGATATCACAGGAGATAATAAATTTAATCAATGAAAGGAGAAAATTTATAAATGCAGTAAATGAAACAGGCAAAATGGAGTACAGACAACTAAGAAATGAGATTGACAAGTGCAAAATGGCTAAGCAGGAGTGGCTAGAAGGCAAATGCAAGGATGTAGAAGAATGTATAAATTGGGGGAAAATAGATATAGCCTACAGGAAAATAAAAGAAACATTTGGAGATAAGAAAAACAGCTCTATGAATATCAAGGACTCTGATGGAAAACCAGTTCTCAGCAAAGAAGGGAAAGCTGAAAGGTGGAAAGAGTATATAGAGAGGCTCTATGAAGGAAATGAACTTAGCAGCAATATTGTAGAAAGGGGAGAAGAAGTAGATGAGGATGAAATAGGAGATACTACACTGAGAGATGAATTTGACAGAGCACTGAAAGACCTAAGTCGAAACAAGACCCCTGGAGTAGATGATATTCCCTCAGAGCTACTGAAGTCTTTGGGAGAACCAGCCGTGACAAAATTGTTTCACCTGGTGTGTAAGATATATGAGACAGGTGAAGTGCCCTCAGACTTTAAGACAAATTTTATAATCCCCATTCCAAAGAAAGCAGGTGCAGTCAGGTGTGAGAACTACAGAACCATCAGCTTAATAAGTCATGGTTGCAAAATATTAACATGAATTATTTACAGAAGGATGGAAAAGCTGGTAGAAGCCGACCTCGGGGAAGATCAGTTTGGGTTCAGAAGAAATGTAGGAACTCGGGAGGCAATACTCACTCTACGGCTCATCCTAGAAGATAGATTAAGAAAAGGCAAACCTACATTTTTAGCTTTTGCAGATTTGGAGAAGGCTTTTGACAATGTTGATTGGAATAAACTGTTTCAAGTTCTGAAGCAAGCAGGAGTAAAATATAGGGAGCGTAAGGTTATTTACAACTTGTACAAAAACCAGACAGCGGTTGTCAGAGTAGAAGGGCAGGAAAGGGATGCAGTGGTTGGAAAGGGAGTAGGCCTAAGACAGGGTTGTAGCCTTTCTCCAATATTGTTCAATTTGTACATTAAGCAAGCTATAAAGGAAAGCAAGGAGAAATTTGGTGAAGGAATTAAAGTTCAGGGTGAAGAATTAAAAACATTGTGTTTTGCCGACGACATAGTAATTCTGTCAGATACAGCAAAGGATCTGGAGGAGCAGTTGAAGGGAATGGACAGTGTGCTGAAAGGTGCATATAAGATGAATATTAACAAGAGCAAAACTAGGGTAATGGAGTGCAGTCTAAGAAAATCAGGTGATGCTGAAGGAATTAGATTAGGTAATGAAGCAATAAAGGAGGTAGATGAGTTTTGTTACTTGGGCAGTAAATTAACAAATGATGGTCGCAGTACAGAGGATATAAAATGCAGAATGCCAATGGGGAGAAAAGCGTTCTTGAAAAAGAGAAATCTGTTAACATCGAATATTGATTTAAGCCTAAGGAAGTCGTTTCTGAAGGCATTTGTGTGGAGTGTTACCTTGTATGGGAGTGAAACATGGACGATAAGCAGTGTGGACAGGAAGAGGATTGAGGTTTTTGAAATGTGGTGCTACAGAAGAATGCTGAAGATTAGTTGGGTGGATCGCATAACTAATGAGGAGATACTGAACAGAATTGGAGAGAAAAGAAATTTCTGGCATACCTTGACTAAAAGAAGGGATAGATTGGTAGGGCACATTCTTAGACATCAAGGAATTGTGAATTTAGTGTTGGAGGGAAGTGTGTGGGGTAAAAACCGCAGAGGAAGACCAAGAGATGGATACAGCAAGCAGATTCAGACAGATGTAGGTTGCCGTTCTTATGTGGAGATGAAGAGGCTTGCTCAGGATAAGATATTGTGGAGAGCTGCATCAAACCAGTCTCCGGACTGAAGACCACAACAAGAACTTCAGCCATCAGAAGTTATCTTGCTACCAAAATAACAAAATTCATTTACTACTTTTATTGTCACATTACCTAATCTAATTCCTTCAGCATTGCCTGATTTTCTTACATTACGCTCCATTACCTTCATTTTACTCTTGTTAATGTTCATCTTATATCTTTTTTTCAAGACACTGTCCATTCCATTCAATTGCTCTTCCAGAGCCTTTGCAGTCTCTGACAAAATTACCATGTTATCGGCAAACCGCAAAGTTTTTATTTCTTCTCCCTGAACTTTAATTCCCTCTCCAAATTTCTCCTTCCATTCCTTCACTGCTTGCACAATGTACAGATTGAACAACATTGGGGAAAAGCTACAACCTTATCTTACTCCCTTCCCAACCTCTGCATCCCTTTTGTGCCCTTCAACTCTAATAACCACTGTCTGGTTTTTGTATAGGTTGAATATAACTCTTCGCTCCCTATATTTTACCCCTGCTACCTTCAGAATTTGAAAGAGTGTATTCCAGTCGACATTGTAAAAAGCTTTCTCCAAATCTGCAAAGGCCAAAAACGTACGTTCATTCCTTTTTCCCAGCCCGTATTTATCTACTACAATTCCTTCTTTTCCCTTTCCTACTACTGATTTCCAGTCCCTCATCATAATCAAGTTTTCATCTCCCTTGACTTTCTGAATGATTTTTTTATCTCCTCATACATGCCTTGGATATCCTCATCATCAGCCATGCTAGTTGGCATATAAACTTGCACCACTTCGTGTGGCTTCGTGTCTATCTTTGCTACGATACTGCATTCACTATGTTTTTCATAGTAACTTATCTGCATTCCCATTTTCTTATTCTTTATCAGACCTACTCCTGCATTACCACCAACTGATTTTGTATTATAATCCTGTACTCACCTGACCAGAAATCCTGTTCATCCTGCCACCGAACTTCACTAATCCCTACCATATCTAACATTAACCTATCCATTTCTCTTTTCAAATTTTCTAACTTGCCTAAGCGATTAATGGTTAGAACATTCCACACTCTGACCCGTAGAATGCATGTTTTCTTTTTCTTGATGACGACATCCTCCTGAGTAGTCCCCACCCGGAGATCCGAATGGGGGACTATTTTACCTCCTGAATATTTTACACAAGAAGACGCCATCATCATGTATTCCTACAGTGGAGCTGCATGTCCTCGGGAAAAGAGTGAGTTGCTACCTATCCTCATATTATTGACATTTCAACATGGAATTTCATTTGATTTACATAAATGTTCATTTAAGTTTATTGACATTTTTTTTGTCTGTTAGTTTTAGAAAAAGGAAATGTACCTGGAACCAAAAGATCAGTAGACCAGTTTTGTAAGTGTTTTGTTGAGTACTTTTACTATTTTACGATTGTATGCTCTTGGACAAAACTTTCTCACCAAAAGGTATCTGTTTTGTTCTCACACTAATATATGAAATATCAAAGGGAAAAACAAATTCAGTTCTGTATCAGATAATAAGTAAGCTTTGGGTTACAATGGGCAGGGCATGCGGTCTGTATGCCCAATAATTGCAGTCCTAACAGTGGGCAAACAACATGTAGTAATTCAGAGGAAATGACGCAAACACACCTAGACAGGCATTTCACTGTCTAGGTGTGTTTGCGTTTGGATATGTGTGAATGTGTGTGTATTTGTTTACCTTCCTTTTTTTATCCTAAGGTAAGTCCTTCCACTCCTGGGATTGGAACGACTCCTTTTCCACTTCCTTAAAACCCATATCCTTCCCTTTCTCCTCTCCTTTCTTCCTCTTTTCCTGATGAAGCGACCAATGGTTGTGAAAGCTTGTATGTGTGTGATTATTTGTGCCTATCGACGAGCCGGTCCTTTTGGTAAGTCATCCAATTTCTGTTTTTTATATTTGATTACAAATATTTACTAAGATGATGAAGATATACAGTACCATAAAGACGAAGTAAACAATTCATATCTATTTATTCAAACTTAGTAGAACTTCAAACAATACCAGCAAAAGACTTTTTGGCAAAATATGCAGAGTGATTCCAAAAGAAAGAACAGATTTCAGTTGTTTATTACAGTCAAACTATGAAACATGAACATACCACAGAAAATAGCAATGTTCAAAGTTTTATGTTCACACAGGCATACCACAAGCACCAAGCATCATTCAAGAAACATCAAAATGGTACTCCATTCCCTTTCATTTGATACACATATCAACAGGTGCCTGTTAATCCTAGAACAGGTAGATTTATTTAAAAAAATATCCATAATAGTACATTATTTACAAGTGAGCCATTTATCCTAGCTTTCAGTTAATGTTTCATCATTTCTCTTTGTTTGACAGGTGATTGTTGATGTGGGAAGAAACATGTTATGGGCTTGAAATGCTCAAAAATGGCTTGGCAACTAGGTGACAAAAGCATTGAAAATATTTTATTGGAAAGTGACAATGACGATTCAGATGGAGATCCTGATTTTATTCCTCATAGTGAACACAACACAGAGAGTGAAATTAATTATGAAGAGCTGGATAGTGAAGATAATGTCAACATTCCTGTCAGAAATGAGTATGCTGACAATTGCTAACCAAAATGAACTCAAAATGAACATACATTTTAAAACAGTGTATGCCGGTAACAGTTTAATTTCATTACCTAATTGTGTAGATGCCAATCTCCTATTTTATGCACAACTATGACAGTGTTCCGACATTGGAATAAATAAACAAATAGCTGAACAAACCCCCACAAGTATTTATGTTCGTTATTCCAACACTGTCTATGGAGTACACGAAATTATTAAATCTGCAAATCAATAGCTCAAGCAGTACCGAGTTACCATATGTCGATTCATCATGAAACTTCCATATTATAGTTGGACCCAAGAACGATGGTTGGTTGCACATGTCTAGAGATCATCATCATTGGCGGTTTCAAATGACAGTTGAAGTACGCATATAAATATATGTGCTTTGTGCTTGAAGAAACATTATAGCTTGTAAATAATGGCTCTCACTTGTTTAGCTAGAATTTGTTATATGGTAGCACCATCAGCGATAATAGCTTACAACAAATAGACTAAAATCTACTGAATAAATCACTACAATCAGGCAATGCCTACAACAGTCTCAGCAGAGCATTCAAAATATTACTGAATGCTCATTTGCTGTTGACAAAAGTGTGATGTAGATGCGCAGACTGACCCTGAATTCGATCGCTGTCATTCGTGGTTCCAACTATAGTACACGGTGTGCCTCCACGGATGGCAATGCACGCACTGATTCTGGCATCATTCGATCATACAGTTGGTGAATACTGTCTTGGGATACATTACTGCACACTTGCTTGACTTGTTCATGTAGTTCTCCAAGATATTTGTGTTGATGAGTTGCACATTGCAGTTGTCATTCCATCATATCCCATGTGTGCTTGATTGGAGACAAGTGTGGACATCATGCTGACCAGGGAAGTTGCTGCATGTTTGCAGAGCACATTGAGTTTCATGTACAGAGTGGCGGGTGAGCATTATCCTGTTGGAACAACACATCAGCTGCCTATTCTATGAATGGCTTAAAATTGGTCTTTCAACTTTCTGCTTGTACTGAGCACTGGTCAGCATTACCACCACAAACACCAAAGGTGAGCAAGAGATGTAACTTATTGTACTCCAGACCATAAGACTTGAGGTAGGACCAGTGTATCTTGAGCAAATGTATTCTCTGAGACAGCACTTGTTATGTCTATGTCATACATACAAACAGCCATCACTTGCATGCAGACAGAATCTACTTTCATCACTAAAGAGCATGGTCTGCCATTCCATATTCTAAGTGCTCCTTTGATGGTATCAGTTGAGTTACGAGAGTAAGACAAATTATAGAGGTGTATATCCATAGTTCCACTGCTGTAACTGGTTGGCCACAGTTTGTGTAGACACTTCTGACATCTCACGAAACCTTTGATGTATTCTGTGGTAGCTGTATGATCTGTCACTTGTACCCTTCAGTACAATTATCTTGGCAGACGTCAGTGCTTCGTTGACCCGAACCTCATCTATGGATGCCGGAGTGGTCGTGTGACAATTGCAACAAACACCATTTCACAACTGACACATCATGTACAACTTGTGTGATAATTCTTTGAATGGGCCAGCCCAGTACTCCGAAGGCCAGAATTAGACAGACCACTTTCAAACTAGTGTAGTTGACTGTAGGAAACATGAGTGCATATCTGTGGATGACTGCTGTTTGCTTCATATGTTGCTATCACACTGAGGCTTACGGCTATAAACAATTCGTATTAATGGGCATACACAGACGGCATTGTGGTAGTTATATCTCTGAGCTGCCTACTGGCGAAAATGTTGAAGCCATTATTAGTTCACCTGCTATCCCCCTACTGCTGGCATCTGCCATCACTGGATCAAAATCAACATTGTCTTTATAGGTGTATTAATTTTTCAGCAGTGTATGTTTGAGCACTGATGTTTGAATCTGGGAGCTGTATTAGGAATGTTTTCACAATACGAGAGAAAGTTAGATGATATTAGCTGTGATGAAAATGAATTTACACAATTCACAATAAATTGGTATAGTCTTAAAGAAGAAAAAACAAACCATGCCACACACATCAGATATTAAATTGTTAAGTAAATTATTGTTCCTATCTAAACAGCAGTCAAAATAGGTCAGGTATGTCTTCCATGTGAACTGCCAAACAATAGCTTCACTCTCCCCATTATCAACCCTCTACTGTCAATAACCTTTGGCTCAAAAGTGAAGATTTTCAACACTTGCCATGTGGATTTTCATATGTCTATGGGTGACGATGTGAAATAAAACATTGAAATAGAGTCCCTGCTTATCTTGACTGACACGGAGCGTACGCAATCTTGGCTTGACATGAACTGCCCTCAACTAAGTGCAGAGCTCCCGTGTAATTCTTTAAATGCCAACATTTCTTTTCTGCTGTACTGCTAAGTTGTCAGGTCTTTGCCTCACAAAAAATATATGACATTTAACACTACCTAATGAAACTGTCAATTGTTTTCCATTCATCAAAATGTCCATCATGCTGTTGTCTCTTCGTAAAACTTGATATGGCCCTGTATATGGTAGCTGCATTGGAGGTGTGATGCCGTCTGTGCGCAATAAGACATGTGAGCATGTATTAATGTCCTTGTGGATGAATGTGGCAGGATGTCCGTGACTAGAGGCTCTATGTGGTTTAATGTGTTGTACAATTTTCCTCAATCTCATCAGGAATGCTGTTTGGTGAATAGCTTTTGACGTTCCTGTGTTGTCCACAAATTCTCCCGGCAAGTGTATTGTTTCTCCACAAACTATTTTTGCTGAGGACGCATCTATATCTTTTTTACATGTCGGCCATAGGTCCAGCAACATGACTGGCAAAGCTTCGGTCCATTTGCTTTCATGACACATTAGTGCAGCCTTTAAGTTGCTGTGCCATCTCTTCACCACACCGTTGCTTGCAGGGTGATAAGCTGTTGTACAATGGTGTGTATAACCGCAGAACTTGGCCATTTGCTTGAATAGTTGTGACTCGAATTGACGTTTTCTGTCAGTGGTGATGTGCAGAGGACAACCAAACCTTGATAGCCATGTCGATGTAAATGTATTTGCTAAAGTCTCTGCCGAGATGTCTTCAATTGGTATGGCTTCTGGTCAGCACGAAAATCTGCCAATTATAGTTAACAGATTGCGACTTCCGTCCAAAGGTGGCAGAGGACCTACTACATCCAGATAGATGTGCGAGAACTTTGTTTTCACATCTGGAAAGTCTCCTATTGGTGTGTGCACATATCGATTGACTTTGCACAACTGGCAGCATATGATGCAAGTCCTGGTCCAGTTTCTGCAATCTCACTCTATACTGGGCCACATGAAATGTTCAGACACTATTTTAATTGCTGCTCGCACGCTGGGGTGACACAAGTTGTGCAAACTGGTATGCGGAACATAGGGATGTGATTTACTGTTTCTTTACTTCACAGTATATCTGTGTGTACTCGCTTGGTATGTCCATCAATTGCAATTTAAATGTGGTGTGATCATCATTGAACAGTTTAGTCAGTTCAGAGTGTTCCTGCTGTGCTTTAAAGAGCTGAGCCATTGTGACTACTTGGGAAATGCTTGACACTCTGGACAGGCAATCGGCTACGACATTAGTCAATCCAGAAATGTGTCACACTTCATTGGTAAATTGGCTAATAAATTGAAGCTGCGAGTATTGCCACAGTGAACACTTGTCACTATTCTTCTTGAAAACGTATGTCAATGGCTTGTGGTCTGTGTAATTGCAGAAGTCACGAGCTTCGATTTGCAGTCAGAAGTGTTTTATTGCTGAGTATATCGCCAGTAACTCCCTGTCATAGGCACTCCATTATTGCTGGTTGGCCGATAATTTATGGGAATAATAAGCTAAAGGTTACCATGAATTGTTCACCCATTGTTGGAGAACAGCACCTATGGTAAACTGGCTGACGTCCATGACAAATGCTAAAGTTGCATCTAACTTACAACGTGCTAATAATGCTGCTCGAGCCCGGCTTTGTTGGGTTACCTCAAATACTGCTTCGGTTTCACACCATTCCAGGTAATCCATGTGCTATTGCGATCCTTAGGACCAGGTATCAATGCATTTAGTGGTGCCTGCTGTTCAGCTGTTCGTGGCAGATGTCCTCTGTAGAAATAAGCATGCCGAGATATCTTCTAAGTTCCTTAACAGTTGATGGTTTAGGCATCTGCAAGACTGCTTGAACTTTTGCAGGTAATGGTGCTGAATCAGCAGCAGATACCCTATGTCCAAGAAAGTTGACCTCCGGCTGACCGAACATGCATTTAGCTGTGTTTAAGACAGTGCCGTAATGTTCCTAGCACTCGAAAACCACTTTAAGATGCTGCTTGTGCTGATCTTTGTCCGTGTAGTATACAAAAATGTCATCCAGATAAGCAAAACAGTTTGGCAGTCCCCACAGAATTGAATGTACAAACCTTTGCCACATTTTTGTGGTGTTTCGCAAATCAAACATCATGAATTTGCTCTCAAAAAGACCAAAAGGCATTATTATTGCCATCTTGGGTATATCTTTGGGTGCCAGCGGTATTTGCATATATGCTTTTGTGCAATCTACTATGCTGAACACCGTTGAGCCATGCAGGGCATGGTTATAATCACGCAATAGCGGAACTCGAGAATGGTCTGGAATTGCTCGTGCATTCAGTGCTCTTTAGCCACCGCCATTTTTCAATACTAAATGCAATGCAGACGCTCATGGACTACTGGATGGATGAATAATAATCTCTTTCAACATTATATCAAACTCCGCCTTCGCAATTGCCAGACGGTCTGGAGCTAATCTTCTTGCATGAAATGATGCAGGTGAGCCATCCGGAGTTTTAATATAGTGTATGGTATCATGCAATACTTTCTGTGGCGCTCCTGATGGTCTGGTTAACATAGGAAAATCAGCCAACATTTTGCAATACTCTTCATGCGCTACTTGGATCAGCTTGACGCTACTAAAGCTCATGGCATAACAGAAACTCGTTGTTATCAGGGTGTCTGTAAGGTGAGCGTGTGCTAAGTCTAGTAAGAGTTGGAAATGTGCCAAGAAATGTGCTCCGATTAGGGCTTCACTCACATCAGCTACCGTAAAATCCCATAAAAATTCTCTCCGGAGTCCTAAGTTTAGACTCTCTCACTGTGATCCATACATGGAAATCACTGAATTGTTGAATTTTGTGCGTGGTTGGCAATGGTGTATAGAACTCTTTGGCAAAATGCTCAAGTTGGAGCCGGTATCTATTAAAAACTTCTGTCCCGTGAGTCTATCTGTTACAAACAGATGCCTAGACTTGGTGTGGCAATCGGTGGCATCTACAGCTAATTGCCGCTTCCATTTGAGTAATTGCAAGGAGTAAATCACTGTGGTAGCTGTGATGCCAACAAGTATTCTGATTATTCTCTGATGCGGATTGCAAGGCAGAGTTGCTTCAATTACGCCGTCGATTGCGGCCTTGATACTGATTCGTGTTGCTTTGTGACTTTAAACATGATATTTGTGCTCTTAAAAAGTTCACTTTGGCGGCAAGCACATCATAATTCTCACACGTCACAGTAGGGGTAACAGCGACTACAGTGTGTGGCAAGTCTATGGCACTAACCTGTGTAGTTGGCGTGATCGCCTCCAGAATGTGGGTGGCGAGATCTGCCACGGCTTCAAAGGACATTTTGCTCTGCGAAGCTATTACTGCTTTTACCTGCTGTGGCAGGTGGCTGCTTCACAGGGTGTGCAGAAAACTATCCAGAATTGTGCCAATGTCCACTTTGCTCCTGAGGTGGTGTAAATACTGTGATGGCTTTCTGTCACCGATGCCCTCTTGAGTCAATACTTGTCTGATCCTATCCTCTTGAGATACAGCTAAACATTGTATCAGTTCAGACTTTAGTCACTCGTATGCATTTTCTGTCGATGGGTTTGTTATAATGTCCATTACTTCAGTCGCATATTGCTGGTCGAGCTGACTCACCACCAATGCGAATTTTGTTGATTCTGCAGTTATTCCGGCATATGTAAAACTCGATTTTACTTGCTCAGACCAGAGCGTTGGGCTACTTGGCCGAAAAGGAGGCAGGCGTACTGCTAGTCGTGAGACATTCGGTGTTTCCATGTTTGCGTTTGATACTTGAAATTCAGTCGGGCGTCACCAATGTTGGGATTTGTGGTTAAATGTCACGAATACCGAACACAGTTGATTAAATAAATCAGTGCAGTTCATTCTCAGATTTATTATTTGCCTCTTACAGAAAAAGCTAGTTGCCATGTAGAAGAATCAACATCATACACATTAATATCAATGGAATAAACAAGGAGTATATAATCTAAGGTTACCCGCTTATCTTCTGTCTTCTCCCTGGACCCAACGCTGCTGCAGCGATGAACTTCTGTGGTTGGTGCAAAAAGCACATGCCTTGACTGCCGTAAATGTTTGTAGCTACAAGAGTGATACACACAGTATCACTTTCTGTTAATGAACATCATATGTTACTAGAGACAAGCTAAAGTTGCAGCAGTATCCATCTTGGGGTTTAATTATTCTAGTCAATCAAAGAAATGTGTTTGTATGATTAAACACTTTATTTAAAATACTTGACACAATTGCAATAACACGAGGAGAGGTAGCAAGAAAATAAGCTGGAGATCATCACACATCCACACAATTTGAATTCTTGGGCACATCCTTCATCAGGAAAAGAGCATACATACAGTCTTACACATATGCATCATGCCATGAATGATTCTGTAAATGAATGTATGCCAGTTTTTTGATTAAGGCTGTGTCCAAAAATTCTAATTGTGTGAATGTGATTGTCTTTCCTATGTATCTTTCAGTGGCTTGTCAATCTTCTTTACGGGAAGTTTACACCTATCCTCATATTACTGCCATTGCAAGCTGGACTTTTCATTGTTAAGTACTTAATCCAGAAACAGTTCAAAGCTGAAATCAATGAAGTTCACTGTACATCATCATCTGTTTTTGCAATTGTTACAATTTTGTGAATGAGTTTAATGTGATTGTACATCCATAAACGATGAACATCATTTGAAACATACAGGAATTAATCACTCCCTGACATGATAACAAATTTGACAGAATGGTTTTGAGTTATCAGCAGATTAAATGTGTGAATAATAGTTGAGGGCACAGACAGATTGTAAGGTATAGTGTTTTCAAGTTTCCAGCGACAATAGGGAGAAAAAAAAAATTGTCCAGTGAAGTACCTTGTTTTCTCTCTTTGGAGAATAAATGGAACTGTATTATTAATAATTATAAGGTGTTTTGGCAGTCTTCCTGTTGCAATCCTGTGTTGACACACAACTGTGGATGAAACATGGACACACTACTACATTCCAGACTAAGGAAGATTCAAAAAGTGTTTTCTTTTGTTAAGCCAAATGGGCACTTAAAAAGTGAATACAGTGAAATCAGTTGACAAGGCAATACTCAGGGTTTCTGGGATGTTTATGGAATAGTCTAAGTTGTTTACTTGAAAAACTGACAAATAATTTTTGAAACATTTACCAGTTCACTGTCTTTCCAGTGGGAAACTATGATTAAATTAAATTAGATTATAGTAATACTTGTTCCATAGATCATATATATGACATTTCGTAAGGATGTGGAATGTGTCAGTTTAGTAAATGGTGTCAATACATGACAGTATTTTAAGGTTAATTTAATTTATTGTATTAATTTTTAATTTTTTAAGTATTATCTAAAACTTCATCTAAAGTGTAGAAGGAGTTGCTATTCAGAAATTCCTTTAATTTCTTTTTGAGTATCAATTGGCTATCTGTAAGACATTTGATGCTACTTGGTAAGTGACTGAAGACTTTTGTGGCAGCATAATTCACCCCTTTCTTTGCCAAAGTTAGATTTAACCTTGAATAGTGAATATCACCCATTCTCCTCGTGTTGTAGCTATCTATGCACACTTCTATTACTTTTGAATTGGGTCAGATTGTTAATAACAAATTTCATGAGTGAATATATATATATATATATATATATATATATATATATATATATATATATATATATATATATAAAATGTAAAAAATAGACGAAGATTACTCACCAGGCGAAGGAGCACAGGTGTGACAGCATCACAAATAAATAAATGAATACACACACACACACAATCGCAAGCTTTCGCAACCCAGTTGCGTCTTCAGGCAGTAGGGAAGGAGAGGGAAAAGGAAATGATGAGGGTTTTAAGGAAGGGGGTAAGGAGCCATTCCAATCCCGGGAGAGGAAAGACTTACCTTGGGGGAAAAAATGGAGGGTAAACAAATGCACACATGCCCACACATTCACACAGACACAAGTACACCTAGGCAGACATACTGTAGAAAGCAAAAAAGCATATATATATATATATATATATATATATATATATATATATATATTTTGAGAAGCTACAGTGAAGATCTTTAGATTCTTAAATAAATGTCTGCAAGATGGTCTTGGGTGGACTCCAGCAATTATTCTGATTACATCCTTTGGTGCAATGAATACTTTTTTACTCAATGTTGAATTGCCCCAGAATATGATTCCATATGAAAGCAGTGAATGAAAATTGGCATAGTAAGCTAATTTATTGAGATGCAAATCACCAAATTTTTCAATGACCCTGATAGCATAAGTCGCTGAACTCAAATGTTTCAGCAGATCTTCAATTTGTTTCTTCCAATTCAATCCCTCGTCAATGCAAACAACTAAAAATTTTGAATATTCTACATTAGCTGCAGATTTTTCTTCAAAGTCTTAAATTTATTAATGGTGTCGTGCCATTTACTGTATGAAAATGTATATACTGGGTTTTATCAGAGTTTAATGAGAGTCCATTTGTAGAGAACTACTTAATATAATAATTTTCTGAAATACATCATTTAGAATTTCATCAGTTAATTCTTGTTTGTCAGGTATGATAGCTATACTTGTATCATCAGCAAAAAGAACTAGCTTAGCATCTTCATGAATATAGAATGACAAGTAATTAATATATATTAAGAACAGCAAAGGACCCAAGACTGAACCTTGTGTGACCTCGTTTTTGATAACTCCCCAGTTAGAGGAATTGATGTTTCTTCTATATCATATGTTTTGCTTATTTCAGCTTTCTGCACTCTTCCTGTTAAGAATGATTTAAACCATTTGTGCACTGTCCCACTCATATCACAATACTTAAGCTTATCTAGAAGAATCCCTTGATTTATATAATCAAAAGCCTTTGAGAGATCCCAAAAAATCCCAACTGGTGATGTCCGGTTATTTAAAGCATTCAATATTTCATCAGTGAAGGTATATATAGCATTTTTGTTGAAAAGCTTTTTTGAAAACCAAACTGACATTTTGTTAGAACTTTATTTTTACTAATATATCAAGCAACTCAAGAATACATAAAATTTCAAAATTTTTGGATAAAGCTGTCAGAAGTGAAAGGGGGCGGTATTTGTTGACATCAGATGTATCCCCTTTTTTATGCAAAGGATTAACAATAGTATATTTCAGTTTATCCAGAAAAGTAACCTGCTTTAAAGAGCTATTACATATATGACTAAGAATCCTACTTATCTCTTGGGATCAAGCTTTTAATACTCTGCTGGAAATGCCATCAATTCCATGTGACCTTTTGCTCTTGAGAGAGTTTATTATTTCCCTAATTTCTAATGGAGAGGTGGATGGAATTTCAATTGTATCATATTGTATGGGTATGGCCTCTTCCATAAACTGCCTTGCTCCTTCTAATGAACATTTAGATCCTATTTTCTCTACAACATATAAAAAGGAATAATTAAAAATGATTTCAACTTCTGACCTTTTGTTACTAAAGTTTCCATTTGTTTTGATGGTAATAACCTCTTCCTGTGCTCTTGGTTGCCCTGTCTCCCTTTTGATAATATTCCAAATTGTTCATATTTTATTATCAGAGGAACTAATCTCAGACATGATGCACTTGCTTATGGATTTTTTTAATAACTTTACTTAATGTAGCAAAGTAGTTTTTATAATATTTAGTTGTTTCTGGGTTATTACTCTTTCTTGCAGAGAGATATAGTTCCGTTTTATGGTTACAAGATATTTTTATTCCTTTGATAAGTCATGGTTTTTTTGCATGGTTTCTTACAATTATATTTAAATAATGTCATGGGAAAACATTTTTGAAATACCCTTACAAATATATCATGAAATAAGTTATATGTTAAATTGGCATCAGGATCCTTAAAAACCTCATCCCAGTCTAACTGCTATAGGCTTTCTTTGAAATTTCTAGTTGTTAGGTCATTAATCAGCACACAACTCCAGAGGATTGAATTACTGAATGGAGCTATCTCATATACTGTACTAGCTGTGCACCATGATCAGAAAGACTAGTCTCAACAGGACAAGCATTTATATTGTTAAACTTATCTTGGTCTATAAATATGTTATCTATCAATGTACTGCTGCCCTTTACTACCTGAGTAGGAAAATCAATAACGGATGTTGCATTGAATGAGCCAAGTAAGACTTCCTATTACACACTTTCAGTGAATCAACACTGAAATCACCGCAAATAATAATTTGCTTCCCCATATCTGACAGATAGCACAACAAGGTATCCAAGTTTTCCATAAATAACTGGAAGTTTCCTGAAGGTGACCTACTGTTACAATTATAAGAGTGTCATCATTGAGTTTACCCTGACAGGCACATGCTTCAATATGTTGGTCTACACCAAACTTTTTTGTTTCTAAATTTTTGACACTGTGATAGTTCTTGGCATATATGGCAGCTCCTCCTCTTACCTTATTATCTCTACGTACATTTGCAGCTAATTTGATCCACTGACATTAACATTTTCCACACCAGTGACAATGTGATGCTCAGACAAGCATAGTATGTCTATTACATTATCAGTTTCTATATCATCTAAACAGACCAAAAGCTCATTATGGTATTCTTTAGTCTCCCAATATTTTGGTGAAAAATGCTGATATTATTTTTTACTTTACTATGTGAGAAACATTTGATTTTTCAACATCTTTAGCACCTGCATGCTTGAGCTTCTCACTGAACACTGAACTTAGCCTAAAAAAGAAGTAGTTTCATGAAATGCAGTGTTCACCCTTAAGGATTTTGCCATCAACCGAGCTAGTTTCCATTTCCTATTGAGATGCAGGCCATTCCTAGTGAAATCCCACCTGTCAATAGCACTATAGCACCAACAGGAAACAACCTTTGTCTGACAGAGTAGCTGCCCTAAGCAGTTGATCGATCTCCATATTGACCCTCCTAACAGAGCAGTTCAGTTGGGGACAATCATATCACACGAAAGCTCCAATTAGGCAACATAAAAGCCGTCGTTTACACGAACTAGAGCCAGAATACAAGGGATATATCGAGTACATCTTTCCGAAAGTCCGTATCATCAGAAGAACCGTGGACATGAAACCAGCGATAAGCGAGCTGCATATTAGGCATTCGTCAGTGTTCTCTGGAGACACTGGACAGGACCCCAACAAATGGCTAAAAGGGTTCGACTGAGTCGCCAAGTACAACAGGTGGGATCATACAATGTGCTTAGCCAACGTTTATTTCTACCTGGACGGAACAGCCCAGAAATGGTTTGAAAACAATGAAGAGAAGCTGAATGACTGGGAAATGTTCCAGACAGAACTTAAGAAGATATTTAGCACCAGTGACAATTCCGCTTGGTGGAAGAACAACTGAAGAACTGGGCTTAACGACATTGCGAGCCAACACAGTCATACACACAGAATGTTTTGGCCCTGTGTAACATAGTCAATGAAAATGACTGAGGCTGACAAAATCACGCACCTGATGAAGGGTATTGCAGAAGACATGTACTGAGCTCTTCTGATAAAAGACGTCACTTTGACGGAGGAGTTTATCAAGTGGTGCCAGCAGATTGAAGAGATGCAGCAAAGGAGGGTTGGATGAAAGAAGTACGACCGACTCCCCAATGTAGTCCCTATGGCCGTTGTGGAAGACCATCATGACTTTGCTTCTCTCATATGCCAAATTGTGAAAGCGAGTATCAGATTATGCCCATGGATGTAAACCTTGTAAGTCACGAGGGAGCCGATGCCTCCGAGGAAGAGGTATTTCAGACAATTGCTTCTGTCTGCCCCGCCAATAGCACCCAATGTGAAGAATGGTGTCGCCCTGCTATGACTTACGCTACAGCTGCCAAGCGGCAGCCTATGAACCGGCCAACGTGGCCACAACCAACTCCCCCTGCACCTATAATGCCCTGCAGAAGAACAGACGTCTAGAGGAAAGAAGACAACACACCACTGTGTTTCCACTATGGGCACCCTGGACATGTGGTACGCTAGTGCAGAGAGAGAAGGTGAAGCCACAGCAGATGAAAATCCTCCATGGACGACAGTCGCTAAGATGTTGGGGAAAGCTCTTCGACGTCATAATCGACGGCCAACCTTTTCAGGCACTTGTTGATTCAGGAGCTTCTTTCTCTGTATTGTTGGATAATTACCACCGCACACTAAAGAAGACAATGTCCTGCGATATGGGGGCAACTGTGCTGAAAGTCGCAAATCGAAAGTACATCCACCCAGCAGGAACTTGTGTCACAAAAATAACCATCAACAACAGGATCCAGCCATTTGAATTTGTTGTTTTAAAAGAATGTAGTCATAATGTCATCCTTGGATGGGACTTCCTTCAGGCATCCCAAGCTATCATTGACTGTGGAAGATCTGAGCCGCAAATTGAGGAAGTCATTCCGAGGGGTACACGTAATGCAGAATTTTCTGGGAAGTTTTTTTGCCAGCAGGAGAAAAGACAATACTGGGGATCGTCCAGCAATTAGCCAGTGTTCGTATAGCGTGTCACCAACTGAAAGACGGATAATTTGGGAGGAAGAGGTGAAGATGTTGCATGATAACATTATTCATTTTTCGGAGAGTCCTTGGTCATCTCCGGTGCTCCTCGTAAAGAAGAAGGACAGCACGTGGCGATTCTGTGTCAACTATCGGCAGGTGAACAAAATCACAAAGAAAGATGTCTACCCATTGCCGCACATTGACAACACCTTAGACTACTTGAAACGAGCTGCATACTTCGCAACAATGGATTGGCAAATCAAGGTTGACGAATCTGACAGAGAGAAGACTGCTTTTATGACACCTGACGCCCTCTATGAATTAAAAGTAATGCCATTTGGATTATGTAATTTGCTGTAAGGCACACACACAGCCGATAACATACGTCGGAAGTCGGCCGCGGGAATGCGCCGCGGGAAAATGCGGCAAACGCCAGAGCACGCTACGGGCGGGTCAATGACACAAACTGCGCGGAGTTGTGCTCTGCGCGCAGTGTGTTGTTTATGAGGTACGAGCTCACTTCGTGGGTACTCGTACAGCCAGTGCATGGCAGTGTTCTGTGTAGCAGTGAGATAGTTGTTTTCCGTGATCACAACATTGGCGACGAGTGCGGAATTTTTTTTGTTTTCCTCCGCGCGTTTTCCGTCTGAAGTGGTTGTTTGTCTTACACAATGTCTACTGGTTCTTCCGATGAGATTCTGCGTCGCCTCGTCGAACAACAAGAGGTTTTTGCATCAGCGATTCACGCTCAGAACCAGGTATTACTATCTCTTGCTACAGCCTTGTCTAGCGGGTCCCAACCCCACCCCACAGGTTGTTTCGCCCCCCACGCCCCCTCTGTCTTATCCGCCACCTTTTCCGGCATACGACGAGTCTGTCGAAGAGTGGGACACTTTTGAAAAATGGTTAAGACAACATTTTCAGGCTTTTGGCTGGTCTGATGGCACCTTATGTCATGCTTTATTCCTGTCGTGGCTGTCACCTCGTCTGTATCAGCTCCTTTGCCAACTCGCCCCTTTGCAGGATCCTGCGTCGCTGTCTTCCGATCAAATGTGCGGCCTTTTTTCACAATATTACCGCAAACGGACTCATGTGATAGCGGCCCGTGTTTAGTTTTACTGCTGTAGGAAGCAGTCACAACAGTCTTATCAGGCGTGGGCCGCGGACCTCCACGGTTTAAGCCGTCATTGTCATTTTGTTACGGATGTGCATAAAGAATTGTATGCCGATCATATGGTCCGGGACGCTATTATTCGGCTCGCCCCCGATTGCAAGGTTCGCAAACACGCTCTCCTGTGCGAAAATCCTTCTCTTTCAGAGGTCCTTAACATTGCACAGTGTTTCGAGGTTTCGTGGGCAGCGGGCATCCAAATTGATGCGTGGTGTGAGGTGGCGGAAATCCAACCCACTTCTTCCCTGTTACAGGCAGGGTCGCAAAGGGATGACGTGGTCGCGGCAGTCTGCGCGCAGCCTCGGCGCCGAAGCGATCGGCCCATTGCACGGCCGCGGAAACTCGGGCCAGGCGGCGTGCAGTCACGCAACCGGAAAATGCTTCCTTCGTGTCCCTCCTGTTTTGTCGATCATAATAGACCTGACTGCCCCAAGCGGTGGTCCACGTGTCATCAGTGCTATAAGAAAGTTCACATTGCTTCTGTTTGTGCCTCCAAAATCCAAGATTCCGACGCCGAGATGGACGTAAATTGCGTCTCAGCAATTTCGGTTTCATCCAACAAGCTCTTTATTGACGTCACTGTTTTCCACAAACAGTTGCGTATGCAAGTGGACACAGGCGCGGCCGTCACCTTATTGAACTCAAAGACTTATTTGGATCTGGGTTCTCCCTCTCTCTTATCGGTGTCACGGAAATTGGTCAGTTACAATAAACAAAATATTCCGATCCTGGGACAGTACTCAGCGCCTGTTACATACAAATCTGTCACTCGTAGGCTCACTTTTCTTGTTGTAAACAATGCTCACACGGACAACTTGTTTGGTCTTGATGCCTTTCAGGGGTTTGGGTTCACTATTTCCGACGACGTCAACATTGTCTCTGACCAGGTGCCTTTCCCGCAACTAGACTCTTTACGCACCGAATTTTCAGTGCTATTTTCGGCGGGGTTGGGCTGTGCTAATAATTTCCAAGCCCACATCACCTCGAAGCCCTCCGCCAGGCCCCATTTTTTCCACGCTCGGCCGGTTCCGATTGCACTCCGTGACCACGTCAAAGCGGATCTGGACCGCCTGGAGGAAGCTGGGGTGGTAAAACGCATTCCGTCTAGTGAATGGGCGACTCCCATGGTCATTGTAAAAAAACCGTCGGGGCGGTTGCGCCTTTGTGGCAATTTCAAACATTCAGTTAACGCCCAATCTATCATCGACACTTATCCATTGCCGCGCCCAGACGAGCTTCTTGCGAAATTGGTGGGTGGACAATATTTTTCAAAGATAGATCTCTCTGAGGCTCTCTTGAGGTTGCCCTTTGGGGTGGCCAGCGCTCCAGCAATTTTTCAGCGTTTCCTTGAACAACTCACACTATCTGTGCCCGGTTGTGTCAATTATCTTGATGATATAGTAGTGTCTGGGTCCTCAGCCGATGAACATTTACGCAACTTACAAGCACTGTTCACAGTACTACAGGAGGCTGGGTTGACGTGCAACCTGGAGAAATGCCACTTTTTTTCAGCCTTCTATCACGTTTTTGGGGTTTCAGGTTTCTAGTGAGGGCAGCAAGCCCCTCCCTCAGAATGTCTCTCCCTTGTTGGCTCTCCCTCGGCCGACTTCAGTCAAGGACCTGCAAGTGTTTTTAGGAAAGGTCACTTATTATCATAAATTCTTGCCGGGGGCTTCATCTATTGCAAAACCCCTGCATGACCTACTGCGCAAAGGGACTTCCTTCCATTGGTCATCGGCCTGTGAAAAAGCATTTTGCACATTAAAGGAGCTGCTGCAATCGGTTCCCTGCCTTGTCACCTATCAACCCGGCCTCCCCCTTGTCTTAGCAAGGGACGTCTCTCAACATGGGATTGGGGCAGTGCTCGCTCATAAATATCCAGACGGATCTGAGCGACCGATCACTTTCACCTCTAAAACACTCACTCCGGCCCAAACCAGATATTCACAAATTGAGAAGGAGGCCCTTGCTATTGTCTACGCTCTGAAGAAGTTTCATGTCTTTCTGTATGGCATAAAATTAAATCTCGTAACTGATCACAAGCCACTGGTTTCTCTCTTTCACCCTTCGGTGTCACTACCCGACAAGGCCGCTCACCGTCTTCAGTGTTGGTCGCTGTTCCTATCTCGATATAACTATGCGATACACTTCCGCCCTACATCCAAAGATGCCAATGCGGATGCGCTCTCCCGGCTTCCGACTGGACCAGATCCAGACTTTGATCAGGAAGAATTGCTGTGCTTTCATGTCGACTTAGCCGCTCAGCAAGCAGTGGACAGTTTTTCAATCACGGGTGCCAAGGTGGCTCAGGCTAGTGCCGCAGACCCGGTCCTCTGCAAGGTGATCCGTTTGGTCCAGCAGGGCTGGCCTGAGACTCCACCGAAACGGGCATTGGACACCCTCAGAAACTACTATGCATTTCGAAACCGTTTTTCTGTTGTATATGGCGTGCTTCTCCTTGATTCTGAGGACTCCTCTCCTCGGGTCGTCATTCCATCGGCCCTCCGCTCAGAGGACCTCAAGCTGCTACATGCCGATCATTGGGGGGTATCTCGTACTAAGGCATTGGCCCGCCGCCATGTGTTTTGGCCAGACCTGGCCAGAGACGTGTCTTGTATGGTTACCTTGTGCTCTCTCTGTGCGCAACATCATGCCTCCCCTCGGGCAACATTCGCCCCATGGCCTCAACCTTCGCAGGCCTGGGATCGCCTGCACATTGATTTTGCGGGCCCCTTCCTTAATGCCTATTGGTTGCTGGTTATTGATGCCTTCTCTAAGTTCCCTTACGTGGTCCATTGCCTTTCAACCTCAGCCACGGCCACGGTTGCAGCCTTGTCACACATTTTGTCGATTGATGGCCTTCCCACTACGGTGGTGTCCGACAATGGTCCTCAGTTTGTTTCACGTGAGTTTGCCTCCTTCTGCAACACCCGAGGTATCCGCCATGTCCTGGCCCCACCCTTCCATCCACAGTCAAATGGGGAGGCTGAAAGATTTGTTCACAACTTTAAGACCCAGTTAAAAAAATATGTGGCTCGGTACCCTTCTGATGTTGCCCTCGATCAATTTCTCTCATCTTTTCGGTTCACCCCGTTTGGCGACAAGAGTCCTGCGGAACTTCTCCATGGCCGGCAGCCCCGGACTCTGCTTCATCTCCTGCATCCGAGCCCGGGACATTCATCTGTGTCTCCATCTTCTTGCTTCCGACCAGGGATGGCTGTCTGGGCACGTGGGTTTGGACGTCGACCGAAATGGATTCCTGCCATCACCACCAGATGCCGCGGCTGCAGTCTCTGCGACATACGCACAGAAGACGGCATCACTGCACGTCACCACAACCAGCTGCGCCTGCGTGTGGAAGAGCAGGAACTCCCCATCCCTCAGCCGATGCTCCCGCAGGTTCCTGCCGTTACCTGCAAGTTACCCTCAGCCAGGGACTGAGCCAGGTCCCTCCTCTCAGGGACCTACACCTTTGCGGGTACAGCCAACACCCATGCTGGATTCATCTCCTCCTGATGCATTGCTCCCTTCAGGTCCACCATCACCAGGTCCGGGGACTGAGTGGAGATGGAGACCGAGCCACCATCACCGGTCCTGCCATATGGGTTGTCGGGGGAAGGGCGCCGATGCTGCCCGCGCCCCAAGTACTTCCGACCCTACGCAACGGTGCCCACCCGCAACCTCAGTCAGAGCCCAACAGATGATGACATCATGGACATTGCTCGCATCCGAGCCTCCCCAAGGGGATAGGAATGCTGTAAGGCCCACACACAGCTGATAACATACGTCGGAAGTCGGCCGCGAGAGTGCGCCGCGGGAAAAAGCGGCAAATGCCAGAGCACGCCACGGGCGGGTCAATAACACAAACTGCGCGGAGTTGTGCTCTGTGCGCAATGTGTTGTTTATGAGGTACGAGCTCACGTCGCGGGTACTCATACAGCCAGTGCACGCCAGTGTTCTGTGTAGCAGTGAGATAGTTGTTTTCCGTGATCACAACATAATGTCGAACGCATGATGGACAACTTGCTTTGACACCTTAAGTGGACGACTTGTCTTTGCTATTTAGATGACATTGTCATTTTCTCAAAAATATTGAAGAACAACTGAGACACCTGTCAACTGTGTTGAAGTGTGTTCAGACTGCAGGACTCTGCCTTGATCCAAAGAAGTGCCTCTTCATCAACAAATAGATAAAAATCCTGGGGCACCTAGTCAATGGAGATGGTGTCCATCCTGATCCAGATAAAGGGCAGTCACAGAATTTCCAACTTCTCAGCACACTTGTGATGTGAGAAGTTTTCTCGGGCTGTGCTCATACTACCAACATTTCATAAAAGGATTTTGTAACAAGGCACGTCCATTGCAATAAATTCTGCAGGGAGACGCCAAGTTTTACTGGGATGAGACAAAAGAAAGCTCTTTCCGGGCATTTAAGGAGGCTCTAACGTCCGCACCAGTTCTAGTCTTGTACAACAAGAATGTGCAAACTGAACGTCACATAGACGCCAGTGGGTATGGGATTGATGCATTGCTTGTACAATTTCAGGAAGGTGCTGAAAAGGTGATAGCCTACGCATCAAGAGTACTCTCAAAATCCGAGATAAACTACTCTTCAACTGAGAAAGAATGTCTCACAGTTATCTGGGCTATTAACACGTTCCTCCTGTATTTATTTGGCAAACCATTCACCATTGTGACAGACCACTATTCATTGTGTTGGCTGACTAGCTTGAAGGATCCATCAGGTCGACTAGCAAGATGGACACTAAGACTCCAAAAGTACGATGTTACAGTGGTATTCAAGAATGGGCACAAACACAAGGATGCCAACTGCCTTTTGAGGAATCCATTAATGGAACACAGCAGCAAAAGGTGCCGTTACAGCTGAACAGCAGGAAGATCCAGCACTATTAAAAACCATAGAGGCCTTGGGGAAAGGAGAACCGACCAATGGAGAGTTCCATCTTATAATCAGGACATTGTATAAGAGCAACTACAATCCACTGGGCCCCAAATGGCTACTGGTTGTTCCAGCTCATCTCCAGCCAGCTATTCTCAAGTATTTCCATGATGCTCATCTGGAATTCATGAAGACCCTAAACAGAATCAGACACAGCTATTACTGGAAAGGTCTCTACTGATCTGTCAAGCACTATGTGAGTCACTGTAAAGAGTGCCAGCGACAGAAGCATGTGTCGCAATTACCTCCAGGGCATCTCGTACTGATTCCACCTGCAGCAGCTCCATTCCAATGAGTTGGGATCAATCTTTTAGGGAAGTTCCCACAGTTGACAACTGGTAACCAATGGATAATAGTCTGCACTGACTACCTCACACACTACGCTGTCATCGAACCTGTGCCGACTGCAGAAGCTCCAGAGATCGCAAAATTCCTGGTAAAAGACATTATTTTGAAGCATGGAGCACCACGTATGATGAGATGACAATAGATAAGCTGTTCCCATTCCAGCTGGACGACACTCGGGATGATTATGTGAAACAGCTCATCACCAGGGTCGAAGAAGCAAGACAGTTGGCTTGCATACCGACACTGGATGCCCAGAAAAAAGACCGTCAACGGTACAACGACAAGCACCGACCTGTTGTGTACAGCCCAGGAGATCTGGTATGGATTTTTACCCCTGTACAGATAGTTGGACTATCAGAAAAGTTATTGAAGCAATACTTTGTTCCGTATCGTGTCATATGCCGCCTGTCAGATGTCACATACGAAGTCGAGAATTATGAGCTGTCGTCGAAGGGCCAAAAACCAAGAGACATTGTTCACGTCCTCCGCATGAAGCCTTACTACGATCCTGAATAGCAGATAGGTGAAAATGGTTTCTTGTTCAAGGACTCGAAGAACGATAATGATACTGATAAAGCCACAACAGGAACGTCTGTCGTTGGTAATCATGCAGTAGGGAAGGATTCTCCAGAACTGCCATACAGAGGACCCATGACAAGATCAAGATCCAGGACATTGCAGCTGGCTCCAAAGGGAACCTAACAGCGGGTCACTGTTCTTTCAGGAGAGAGACCAATGCCGCGAGATCCCCAGTTAACCAACTGCCAGCATGGCGCAATGGATAACATCACCGTTATGGTGCTGAAGGTCATCGGTTCAATCCTGTCAACTGAAAAAATTCTTCATAATTATCATTTCCAGAATGTTGTACATGTTTCTTATGTTCACTTGTAATTTCTACATGTTTCTTATGTTAACTATTCTTCTAATTTCTGGTACACTCTGTCTGTGTATAAATAGCAGAGCATTCTGCCTGAGAGGCAGTCAATGTAGTGTGTATGTTTCCGTTCGTAATAAACCTGCTTTCAGTATAAGTGCTGTGTTCAATTGACAACCCTGCCTTCAAAGTCAAGCCTGCTTCCATTTCAACAAGACAATATTTAACTTTCCCCTATGATGTAATTCAAAGTTCATTGGCAGCAATGCCTGTAATTCTGTGTCTTAACGTGTACACAGCTGGAAGCAGGTTATAAAAATAAATAAAGACCTGGGATAATATCTTTTTATAAGGATTTATTGAATGACTGACTTAAAATGTATGATACCTTCATTTGTGCATAGATTTTTCTTTTCCGGTTTTCAAATTGTCTTTTGTGATAGACAGTGGTTGCTGCACGATTTTGGTTTGGGAGAGGGGGGGATTTTTATGTAAAGTAACTTTATTTATTTAGCTTTTGGTACAATTTAAGCCATGCACAAAATTAGTAATATAATGTAAGAAGAGTAATTTACAAAACAGGGAGACTAAAAAGTCATGATAAGAACACTGTAGAAAAACTAAAATAAAATAGAAAGAAATAGACTGACAAGAAAATTAGAGAAGTAATAAGATTAAAATTGAAAACTAGACTAGAATGTCCAGCCATTGAATATCAGGTGTAGAAGCTGTGAGGTCATTGAGAGGACCATGGAAGGCTCTAATAGGGCAGCTAAAGGTGAAGTGTTACATTGTTTGGAAGTCTTCACCACAGTCACAAATTGGAGGAGGTTGAAGGCCTCAGGAGTGCATTGCGGATCCACTTCTCCCGTGTCCAGTATGCTTTCAATTCAGACGAACCCAGATATGCCATGGGAGATGAAATCTGGGCAGGAACTGTGTGGGATGGAGGAGTGACATCCATGCATCTGGGGCCTTAGCTGTCCATTCTTTACTCCATGTATACTGACTGCAAAGTTTTTGTTCAGGCAAGGGAGATGCCTAGATTTCAGTCTGGTTTATCTGATTCTTTGGATATCTTAATGTATTGGTAGTGAGTTATTGGCCAATATTTTATTTGCTTATCGGACAAGATTATTCATGCAGCATAGACATGGAGGAAGGAGGTGGCTTAGTATTGGAAGCAGTGCAGTGGGGTTGTTTTGATGACACCACTGATAATCTGGATTGTCTGATTCAGGACAGTGTCTACTTTCTTGGTGTGGGGGCTGTTCTGACAGGTGGAAGAACAGTATTCCTCTGTTGAATACACAAGCCTTAAGGTGGAGGCGCATAGAGATAATGATGTGGATCCCCATGTGCTGCCAGATGACTTAGACAGAATGTTGTTTCTGGTAGGTAATTTTGCAGCGAGACTGGAGAGATGTTTGCTGTATGAAGTGTTTGGTCCAATGTGACACCAAGATATTTTGGGTTCCGTTTGTACAGTAAGATGCTGCTATTGATAGTTACTTTCAAGGTAGTATGAGCCAGGACGTTACTGAGATGAAAGCAAGATGTGTCTGTTTTGGTTGTGCTTAGTGTTAGATGCCTCTTTAGGAAGAAACTTGTCAGTAAGCAGAGATATTTTGTCCACAAGGCTGTTGAATTTACAACAATGTAATGAGGATAGTTTACAAATGACCGCAGAGCTGCACAGACACAAGTGCAACTTAGCTCTCGCCCATTTGCCTTTGTCAGAATCCTTGTGATGAAAGCTAATGGCCAAAAACTAGGTTGCTTATGTGTTAGTGTCTTTTTATGTGCCTGACACAGCTCGACTTGCATCTTTGTAGTGAATTGCAAACTATCCTCATTATATTGTTGAATTTCAACTTTGGCTTTCAGTTGAATTTTATATGCAAGTCTTGAAATTGTGAATGGTACTTTTCTCAGAAATAATTTTTATTTTAGTTTTGTGGCAATAATAAATATTATTATTTTATGAAATTTTACAAATTATGAATGTTTCTGTTTCTTTGTAGATTGATGAGTGGTGGTGTCTACGTTATACAGTTCAGTTGCTGCTCAACGGTAATTCCAGTGGAATCTGTGATATCATTGTAATGGCAGAGTGATTGAGAAAATTTAGGTATCATACAAGTATTTGAGAGATGAGTGTAAAATGAAACATAAGAACAGTCATGTATGCTTTTAATGTTGTCTCAGAGTGAAACTACAATTACTGGTATAGTTCTCATTTTCAGTAAATAGTTCATTACTTGTGTCTTTCTTTTCACTGTACTCAATTCCATGTGCAATAACAAATATATTGTTCATTATAGTAGCATTTTTTAAATTCAAAATCATATGAAATTATTGTTAAGAAATATTGTTCTCATTTTACAGTATTACTTGAAGAAGGTAATCAGTTAATGAGACCCATTAATGACAGTGTTATTACAGATAGCAACCCATTTTCAAAAGATGGAATGTCAACAATATTTAACAGAATTTTTTCCAGAATTATGAATATGTAATTTAAGGCTTCCATATTGCTACACATCTGAAGTAGCAGATTATAGAATTAACTTTGAGTTTCTGTCTTCTGTTCTAAACATTAATGTAAAGTATTCAAAAGTTTCCAGTATTAACATTGATTTGTCTTAACTAACAGCAAAAGAGGGTCATAGGAGTCCACTGCAACTCTAGCTGATTCAAGAAAGGAATATAGTTTAATCTCAGACCAACATATTGTACATTTTCTTATCCACAGTTTTCATTGAGATTTTCCTTCCCCCATCCTCTGAACATTTTTGTTGTACTTGCAACATGATTTTTAAGTAGGTAAAAGAAGTGTATAGTAAGTTCCTAATACTCAAGATTTAATATCTACGAGTTAGTGTGATCTGACTGTTTTTGTCTTAGCAATTCATGGACATGGATTTTAATCTTGCCTGTAATTAATCTGTGTTGTGTGTATTTATATTTGAAAATGAAACAAACAATACAATGTGAAAAAATAAATCAAATATGGCATTCTTCATTACATGGGAAGAACGTGCTAATTGGGGACAGAATGGTAGCACACTATCAATAAACTTCTTAAATTGAAACAAATGTTGAACTGAAACTTTTTCTGAAGGAGGATAACATTCAAAATTAAAGATAACTTATGACCAGAATAGAGGTGATTGTTGAAACTTTTGATAAATTAAAATATGTGACAGTTAAAGAATCAGTTGACTGTTACAGTGCTCAAGGATCAGTGAATTGCTATATGCAAATATTGCACCTCTCTTCAGTAAGATGGTAACTGTCATAGGTTTACTTCTTTGTCTGTCCATTCTTTCTTCTGTGTTCCTATTTTCCCCACGATGTAGAAGGAAACTTTTATAGTTCTATAGTAATATATTCAGTGTTAATAACATCCACAATAATTCTCTGTCATCTTAGGTCAGTAAAACAGTTTTATTTCTCACTGTACATTTTAAAATAAATAATTTCCCTGCAACAGAGAAGCTGTTAAACTACTGTAAATAACTGAATTTGAAAAACAGTGTAAACATGAATTGGTAATGGTACTTCCACATTAGCAAAAGAAAATGCTAGGTGGCAGTGTTGAAGTAAATAAATGGCGATTAAAAAGAAAATAGAGCTTGAAAACATGAAGGAAACTCATTTGTCACCTATATCTCTTCTATCTTCAGAATTCCAGTCAAAAGAAACTTACATTTTTAAGAGAAATGGCCTTCTCACAAATTTTAAAAGACAATTTTTAACATGTAAAAATTAAAAAAGAGAAAATTTATTTATTTATAAAAATGGTCTGTTTTCAAATTCATAAATAGGTTTCTGAAACAGACTGCAGTTATAAGAGTAGAAGTACATAAAAGGGAAGCAAACATTAAGAAGGGAGTGACACAAGTGTGTAGTCTTTTTCCCACAGTTGTTTAATGTGTGCATCAGGCAGTCAATAATGGAAGCTAAAGAAACATTAGGAAAAGAAATTAAAATTCAGGGAGAAGAAATAAAAACTTAGAAGTTTGTAGATAATTTTGGCAGAGGCAGGTAAGAACTTTGAAGAGCATATCACTGGAATGGATAGTGTCTTGAAACAAGTTTGTAAGAATGAGGATCAACAAAGAATATTCTAAATTTATGAATACTTTTATTAAAATCTGAAATTTCTACATTTAAAGACAGTAAAAAGTAATTTATTTGTTTTTCAACAATAATATTAAACCACACACATATACACACACACACTGATAGGGCTGTAACTACAGCAAAACATGTCTTCCGCATTTCTTTCTATAATATTGTCTAAAAGTTCCTTTGCCTTCTAGAGCACCTCTGTTTATTGCAGCCACCTCTCATCATTCCTTTGTACTAACTGACTGATATCTTTGCTTCATTGATGTAGCTCCATACTAATGTGGAGAGTCGGACAATGGCTGGTTGAAATTATGATCAGAAATATACAGAAAACTAACAGCCATAACAGTAACGATTTTATTAACTGGCAACCAGTTTCAGCACCTCATGAGTGCTATCTTCAGGCCATCAAGACACCCAAGAAGAAAATTTTTTCTATACGGCTGAATTAAACTGCATTTGCAGTTTCCATATGGACACATGTGCACCATCCATATATAAATGTGGTGAAAAGGTTTAACAATAGCTGCTTACACAAACAGGGTTATTTGCACTGTTTGGTGCTATAGAGGTCCTCTTGTGTTCCAGAGTTAAACTACAACTAACCAAGTGGTAAAGTGGCATTACCCTCAAAGGCATGTCGATTCGAAGTGTGGCAGCCGGAGGTGATGGTTGTGTGACTGTGTTGTATGCCTGTGTGAATGTTCTATTTTCTGAGAAAGTGTTGTATGTGTGTGTCTTTTGTATGTGTCTGTCACAGTTTGTTGACACGTCTTTACAGTGAGTTGTAGGCTGTTCTTATTACTGTGTTGTTGATTCCAACCTGGACTTTCCATTATTATATCAATCCTACAGTAAGTTATAAAACTCCAACACTCTTACTACATAAGTGAATCCCTGTCTGATACTGGATTCTTGTTCTCTCAATGGGTCATTTTTCTAAATGCTACATGAGATAAATTGTTGTGTAAGCCTGAAATCTGCTGTTGTCATATTATGTTAAATTATCGTTTTATGTTTTTGCTCAAATTAAGAACAGCACTGTAGAGAATGCACTGATGTTATCAGATAAGAATTTTTTATTTCCTATGGAACAAAACAAAAGTTTAGCTACTTTTAAATTTGTCTGTCAGGCATTTAATACAAGTAAGAAATGCGACTGGTGATTTTGGTAGCAGCTCTTTGTGAGCTAGTCACTTCTAATGGAGAATTATAATTTTTTATTCTAGTGTAGTAATTATGAGTGTCATTACTCAAATATATTAATTACAAAAATTGTTTTGGGAGAAAATATATACTGCAGTGCTGAAATCTGCCATACAGTGTAGTGTATGGGAGCAGTTATGGTGGAGCACACATGTTTGAGCAATGATTTTTTTTTTTAAGGATGAATAACTGTAATCCACTTCACCTAGGAAGGCAGCCCAGTTTTCAGCCATACTGCACATCTCCCTCCATTACCCCCTGGCAATGATAATCATTCTCTAAGTGCGTGGTTGGCTGTGAATTACGACAATGTTTCTCCTGCAATCTCCACTGTTGGTGTATTTCGCACTTGGCCATACTTCCTCCCCTCCATGCTTCTCCTATCGCTATGCCTTCCTACGTGATGCAAACTATAATTAAGAGTATAATTGTGTGGCATTATGGGCTGAAAATAATGAAACAATTTTCATATACTGACTTGTTTGTGTCCAGGGCATGCAACATCATAAACTGTAAAAGTAAATTATTTCAATAATTTAACATGTTACAAAATGTGTTCAGTTTTAGCACTTGAAATTCCCATCAATATGTTTATCCAAAAGTTTTTAAGATGGAACTAAACTACTGACACTTCAAATACATGTAACATTGTTTACACATAGCCAGGACACTTTCAGAAACAATATAACAATTTTGTTACATTTGATGAACATACCTAACGTGAAAATTTGTCTAATAGTTATAAAGGTTAAAATACATGGAACTGGATTGATATCACAGCTGAATACCTTCGTTATCAGATAACAGTAGACTGTGAAGTATGTGCCAATCATTGTATGTCCCAAGCATAATAACTGGCTAACCATGAAGTATGTTTATTCAGAGCTTACAAATTATTAATTATCCTCTTAGTGGACAATAAGTGTAGTAACTTCATCTTTTCACCTATAACATCTGTCATTAATGGTTTAAGGGGGGATGCAGAATGCATTAGACTCATTCAGAAACCAGTGATTCTAATCTGCTGCACTCCCTGCTATTTATTCAAATTGTTTCATTCAGGTCTATAATGACTGTAACTCTGTCATAATCTCTTGTGGAATTGATTATGCAGTTGAATTATCAAAATTTCTGGTTGAGAGACATTTTTGAATAACAAGGAGCTCAAGATATTGATTATGAAAACATCCTCAGTTCATCATTGTGAACTGTAGAAATTTAGTTCATCATGTTCATTCCACCATCATATTACACAGATCCCATAATAAGGAAGCAGAAAACATAAAGTTATATGTCACCAAAAGACAAGCAAATCACATAAACATAAACTAGGTACTGCTATAAACAGTAACTGTAGTGCTTAATGCTATTTATTCTTATGCCATCTAAATTTGAACATGTAAATTACGAAAAGAGCTGTTATTGTGAAAAAGCTGCTGCCACCTCATTTATTCTAAATACTTGCTGTCAGTTTCCTGTTATGTGCTTAATATTTATTGGATTGTATCAGTGTCTGCCAAAGAAAATAGTCACCTACATTAGTAAACAGAAAGGTGGCACTTGTGGCACGTAGGTAACAAAATCCCTGAGTTTTTTTAAGTTAGATATTCAGATACTTGGTAGAAGTAACAGCCTTAATATTTAAAATATATTTTTAAAAATTGCTTATCTATGATGGACTTATACTGAATGTTTCTTTTAGAAAGGGTATGCTTGTAATTACCAGTATTTCAAATGTATTTTTGACATACTATCATTTGAATGATGCTGTGAAATATTATATCAGTAATATTGTTGACAAACTATTCTGTTACAGTCAAATGGCTTTTTTCATTAATTTACAAATGACTTTCCTATACCTTGTATAATTTTTCTATTGCTCACACAGGACCTTTGACTATACTCAGAAAATAATGTTTTCCTTGTTGCATTTTTTTTAAAATCAAGAATTCATAAATGACATTGCTGTCATTACTAGCATTGTATTCTTTTTAATTTGCAAGTATTTTAACAGTTATATCTACCAGCTGTCATTTTATTAATGTTAGACTGGTCAACAATAATCAGTTCTTGATCAGAAAATTGTTTCTTAAGTGATCTTCCTGGATAAATTTTACTTTCTCAAATGTCTTTAAATTAATATTGACTTGTAACTTTCTTCTACACAATTCCATATTTGTGATAAATCCACCTAGAATCAGTATGTTTGGTCGGCATAGATATTACACACTAGTCATTGATTCTGTTGATTTCCCCATTGAGACTGGTGTCCTTATCTCTGTTTGCCAAATAGCCCTCATATTCCTCTGACTTTATTATAATATTCTTTATGTTTTATCTGGTACATGAAATTTTTATTGTCTTCCTGTACAGTATGATAGTCATTATGTTAACTGTAGAAAATTATTATAAGTACACATCATAACAACACAATGTGATTTGTTGTTTTCATCCTCACTCAGTTGTACTTTTTTAATGGTAGTAAAAATACTTGATTGATCTATTCTTAACCATATAAGGTAATTTCTGTTTGTTGCTGTGGCATATATGCAAATTAGCAAGACTTTACTGTAGGTATATAAGCATAGTGATTAGTGTGGCTTGCGTGTCTACATGATTGTGTGTCATAAAAGCATAAATATTGTAATGCAGAATTTTTGTCAACTCAAGGGGAGACACTTGAGCCACTGACCTTTACTCCTGATCTCTCCTCATGTGACTATCACACTTTTTAAGTCTCTTAGGAAAAGCCTTGAAGGGCCAACACATCCTGTTGCACAAGGATGCACAGCATGCAGTTCTTCATATGTTTAACCTAGAGTTCAACCTACAAATGATGGTGGGTTGCACATCTCTAGACAAAGCTGGAAAATGCTTCTTTGCCAGTTTCAAGCAACAGTTGAAGTATGTGTGTATATGTGCTTTGTACTTGAAGATATCTTATATCCAGAAAATAATGGCCATCACATGCTTCGGCAGAATTTGTTGCATGTCACCACTATCTATGATAACAACTTGCAACAAATACAATAAAATCCAGTAAATAACTTGCTACAATCAAGTTTAATTTTGAAAAAGCCTGTAACAGTAGTAACAAATAAGTCAGAACAATAATGAATGCTCACTGACTGTCAGAGAATGTGTGACAAAGATGCACAGGCCAAACCTAAACCCTACTGCCATCTTTGCTGCTTTCAACTATAATGCATCAAGGGGTGATTACCTCAAAGCTCACAGAAATTTTGTCTGATTACCATGCAAATTCCATCCTTTATAGCCTTCAAATGAAAACTTTGTAATCACCCTTATATTTTTTAAAAATGTGTGAATATTATGAGCAAAGAACTGGAATTTTCAAAAGAAAAATTGAACCTATGATACTCCAATTTAGAAAATTTGAAGTTTATGACCACTGTTCTTGCATGTGCTGCTCTTCATACACATGTATATTGCTGGGGGTCAACTGAAGTAGCCAGATACACAGCATCTGCTATTTATAAATGTATGTTTAAAATTATCTGAGGAAAACTACTATGTTTTGAAAGTGCGTGATAGCACAGACACAGTCTATAGATTGTTGTGTGACTAAACACTCCAGCTACCTGAAACTTTCTGTTCAGTTAAAACTTAATGCCAGACCAGGACCTAATCTGCAACCCTTCTCTTTCCTGGACATTGCTTTTATTCAGACTGGACATTGCTTTTACTCAGATGGGACATAGCTTTTCTTCCACCCATAAAAGTCATGAGTGGTGGCTGGTTTGTCAGTTAGTAAGGGCAGTGCTCATGAAAGTCGAGGTTCTATGTTTAGAGTCCTTGTCCAGGTCACCAATTTAATATTATATAGTTGAGTCATTATAAGAAAACACCCGATACTTACAGTGGATTAGGTGTGTCATCTTCCTCCACCAGCCTTAACCAATAACATAACGCTATTTTGAAAACACCTCCATGGCAATGCCTCAGTGTTGTCACAGCTCTGTAGACAGCTACTGTTTTCATTTGCAATAATTTGCACTTTCCAGCTGAAAGCTGGTAACAGCACTGATTGCAGTCAAGGATCATCTTAGGTTGACTTGACTTTAAGAAGATTTAAAACAACACACACCCCATAGCAGAAGATACTTATAGCCTTCAATAACTTTTTTTCTGCTAACCGTGTTTATATAATTTGCCTGTGCACCTAAATAGTAATGAACTTTTAAAATCTCATTTTGAATGTGTAACAATATAATAAGGATAGTTTGCAATTTATTGGATACACATTCGTTGAGCCACAACAGTCACATAAAAATATGCAACTTCACTTTCGGTCAAGTGTCTTTTTTTCAATGATTGTCACCACTTGGCATACATCTTTGCAGTGAGTTGCAATCTATCCTTATTATACTATTGTGTTCTAACCTGGACTTTTCATCATTTTGACCTGTGATACGTAGCTTCCCAATTTTTGATGTGATGGTGAAACACAATTGAGTCTTCTGATTTTTAAATAGGCTTTTGTCTTATCTTAGGAACATGTAATTTAATTAGTGTTTGCTCTAGGAGTTTAAATATATGTAAATAATCAGCACTGACTGAGAAACTTCATGCATTGGCTGACACTGAGACAACAGGGGGCTGAAATATGTTTGGCTTCTAGAATTTTAAGAATGATTTATTCAGATTATTCTCACTTTAGTATATTTTAGTGGTTACACAAGAGAACAATTTGATTATGTTAAAAAATTAATAGTGATATTATTTGAAAAGTAATACAATGTAGAAGCCTCCAACTGCCATTTAACTTCTAACTAGGTATAAAACTGGCTGTGCATGAACTGGCAAAGTCGTGACACTGTTTTGTGCTGTATTGTTTACAAACAAAACACCATACATTACCATTTACCTCTCTGTTGTGGTATACATCTATAGACAGAATAGTTCCTTTGATCTCAAGTTGTTTGATGTGATTCATTTTTTATGCAACAAGTTATCACCAGTTTTATAACATAGTATTTACTTTTCATTTTTCTTGTATTTATAAAAAGTTTTAGAACTTTATTGCAATACCACTTTGTGTTTTCATGAGTTCCAATACTCTCACTGGCATATTTATCAGTATTATGTTTGAATGATAATATTTACACTTTTATAAAGACATAATCTTCCTCATGATGTATGTTCCATGTAACTGCATTTTATCCTTGTAAAAAGGCTATTTGGACAAAATGGTAAAATAAATGTTATATTTGTCCTTGTATATGGTTTCTTTGTCATCCAGAATACCTACATATTTGTGTATGTTGAAATATTGAGTGTATCTAAACTGAAGTTAATACAATATTTGAAAAAATAAAATAAAATAAAATAAATAAATAAATAGTATTATAAGGTACAGCAGAAGGATGGAGAAAAATGTCATCCCATTCTGCCTTGACATTTCTTTTTTTATCTCTTTATGTTGGTGATCAACAATAAGGGTATTAACCTCTCAAGGTTTTAAGGCATGTCAGATTTATGGTGTGAGTTTTGTGTTCAGCTGAGTTACTGCAGAAAAACGGCTGCACAATGAAAAACACACAATTAACCCTAAGTTTGGTTTGATCCATTTCTGTCAATTGTTGCCTAACCACCTCATTCCAGCATAGCTGCATCATTCCACATCATTTATGATTTTCCTTGTGATTATTTACCTCCAACAGTCATTTCATTACCGTTTTCTACAAGAGTTCAAGCCATAATAATCCCTACCTAACTCTTCATTTCCTTATAGTATTTCTTAGACATTTTTCTCCTTTATTCACTGTAGGACATCTTCATTTCCTATTCCACCACTGCATCTGATTTTCAAGAGACATTTATGATACCATACTTCAAAGGCCTCCTATCATTTCATTTTCAAGAAATATTTTGTGTAGATGGTGCTGGTCAACTTTTAGATAGGTTTAAAATTGCATATTAAGAATACACAGATGTACCAAAACTATTTATTAAAGACTATCGATTTCGGCCCAAATCAAGCCATCATTAGGTGTCCAGTACAGAAGAATAATAAATATATGTGTTTTTAACATTGGTAGATTCAGCGGCATACCACCTCCAAACAGGACCACGCCTAGTAAAGCACTGTGGTGTTCAAACCAATCTTAAGATTGTTGACTGCTTTACCTTTTTCAGATTATAAACCGACATGCATTTGCCACACATATTTACGAAAAAGTACTAGCGAAATGAGTATAGTTGTACATTTCAAAATTGATAATCATAATTTTTCTAACTGAGATGTTTCAGCAGCTGTCTGTAAAACAAGGTGATTGTTACATCACCTAAGATATGCCAGAATGAACATAACAAAGTCCTAGGTCAAAGATCTTATATTGGAATTTGTCAGCTTTATAAAGGTTTAATTATTGGCTACAGTGTGACTGCCAAGAATATTTTTATTAAAATCAGTAAATAGGAAGTACTGTTTGTTCACTGCTTTCTTAATTTCCTCTTGATATTTATTGACTACTGGGGTCTTTTGTAATCTTGTCTATCTGGAAATCACTAAAGAATTATCTACTATCTCTATATATTCATTCTAAGAGATGATAATTAAAAAATTACTCTTATCAGCCTTGACTATTAATGACTTCCTTTTATCTCTAATAATGAAAACTCCAGGTTGGAATTAAACAATATAATAAGGACAATTTACAACTCACCGGAAAGATGTAACGACGAGCTGCGACAGGCACATAACAAAGACACACACGTAAAACACTTAAGCTATTGGCCATGGCCTTCTTCAGAATATAGAACATTCAAACTGTCATGTAACCATCATCTCCAGCTGCCGCACTCTGAATCAAGCTGTGTAGTGTGGAAATGTGGGAGGGGAGGGGGGATAGGAAGGTTGCACCATGGTGGTGGGGATGGATGCAGCACGGGCTTACAGAGCATATACATATTAGATGGGTGGAAAAAGATACAGCTTAGGAATGGAGTGGAAAGGAGGGGGGGGGGGGGGGCAGATGAGGGGAGGAAAGCAAAACGAACAAACACGAGTGGTTTTTTTTTCTTTCTTCTTATCTCCTCTCAACTGCCCCCCCCCCCCCCCCCCACCTTTTCCATTCCTAGGTTGCACCTCGTTCCATGCATCTATGCTTTGTAAGCCAGTGCTGTATCCATCCTCACCACTGTTATGCAACCTTCCTATCCCTCCCCTCCCCCGCCCCTCCCATATTTCCACACTGCACAGTGTGATTCAGAGTGCAGCAGCTGGAGATGATGGTTGTATACCTGTTCTGTATTCTGAAGAAGGCCATGGCAATAGCTTAAGTGTTGTATGTGTGTGTCTTTTTTATGTGCCTGTTGCAGCTTGTCATTATGTCTATGCAGTAACTTATTATATTGTTTAATTCCTTTCATATCTGCTTCTTGTCAGCCATTACTAATGTACAAGAGATGGAAAGATTGCTTGATTTGGGCCAAAATAAATAGTTTTGGTACAGCTGTGTATTTTCAAAATGAAATTTTTAAGCAATTTCATTTCTATCATGCGAAATGTACATTTTGCAGCCATACAGAGTTGTGTTTCAGTGCTGAATGAAGTGGTACCTCAGTATCCAACAGTATCCAGCTCACATGTACTTTTCTCAGAATTCCTCAGTCAGTATCATCCAATGTGGGAGCTTATTGTCTTCAGGTCTTTGGTATGCTTGACAAGAGCTGCACCTGATACCAAAAAATTGTTGAACCTTCCTGGCAGATTAAAATTGTGTGTCGGAACTGGGACTCAAACCTGGGACCTTTGCCTTTCACGGGCAAGCACTCTACCAACTGAGCTATCCCGACATGACTCACAACTTTACTTCCGCCAGTACCTCGTTTACTATGTCCTTAGATGTAGGCCATGACAGGTAAATACCCTGAATTTATTCATCCAGTATATGTGAATGAGCACTTAGTGAATTGCAACAAATTTAACGCATAATTTCCATCCTTCATAAATATTTTTCCCCTGATCTCCACCCCCCCCCCCCCTTTCTCAAAAAAGATTATTCTTACTACATTGTTACTATTCATGCAATGTAACTTATGCATCAAGCATAGCATTTTAATTTATTACTCTGATACTACTAACTGTATTCTTGACACATTCTGTGTACAGTATTCGCATATATCACTGAGTGTGCCTGCAAAATTAATCATTGTACATCACACAGGTGTGTGAAAAATTGCAGCACCATGCATGGCAAATTAATGTATTCCTTCTTTGGTATGAGCTCTATTCACAACTTATTTCACAGACTGTAGGCAAATATGCCACTGCATGCACCTACATATTGCTGCATTGTGCATAATAATTAAATTTATTACTTCTTTATTACTCATTCTATACATATCTGGTAAAAGCAGCCATGTCATTTACCATCTGCACTGCAATAATTGCACAGCTTTTGCTTTGGAATGAGTAGCAAGCAGCTACCCATAAGAATTAATGGCCATCTCCAAATTACAGCCAAGAGCACTGTGGGTTACTCTGTAGCACAACAAGCAGTGGGCATACCACACTTAATTTGAATGGCTGCTTCACAACCAGGGCTATCTGCATCCTCCTCTACACTTTCCAGTTCTTCTGAGTTATGTATCTTGTAATCATCCCAGGCCTCACCTATGGTAACATATTGCCCTTAAATCCTCTCCTCCCTACCCAATAGTTTGGCATCCAGCCCTCCATTCGTACATCTCCTTCCAATTCAGGCCCTTTTCTCTAATGTGTACTACCTTTACTACAGCTTAACATTGAAACTCATATATACACTTTTTATATCTGCATGCCCATCAGGCTACTTGGATATCTCTCTAGTCTTACCCTTTCTCTGCATTCTTCCTCTTCCCTCCATACTCCAATTTAATCACTACCAGCTGAAAACCAGTTGCCCGGGTATTTATTAATCCAATATTCTGTTAGTCCAGCCCTTCTTCAATTCTTTCTGTATCTCCTCTCCCTCTCTTGGCCCATCTCCTTTCCCCTTATCTTTCCATCTCCTCTCTGTCTATTTCCTCCTCCACTCTCTTACCTAATATCCAACCCCAGGCTATGAAAAATTTCTAATGTCAACTTTATTTTTCTTTTTTCCCTATTTATCCTTATTATTATTATCATTTGAAATCCCCCCCCCCCCCCCCAACATTCCTGTACACCTCCCTTTTATACTTTCCCACCCCTTCCCTTCACTGTATTCATTGCCACAATTGAAATTCCCACATCATGCAATGCAGATCCCCACCTTTACCCCCCAGCCGGCTGCGGTGGCCGAGGGGACTGAGGCACTTCAGTCACGGTCTGCACGGCCACTACGGTTGGGGGTTCGAATCCCCCCTCGGGCATGGATATTTGTGCCATCCTTAGTCTTAGATCATTCATAAGTATTTTGTAAGCTTAGGGACTGATGACCCCGTAGTTAAGTCCCATAAGTTCTACAAACATTTGAACATTTTGAACACCTTTACCCAGCACCCTTCCCCCTCCACTCCCCAACTCACCACAGTCTAGCTTGTGTTGCTGGAGTGGCCGGACATGATAGTTGTGTGTGTATAGTTGTCGGAGTGATTGTGTGAATGTATGTGTTTCTTTTTCTGACGAAGGTCATGGCCGAAAATTTAAGTTGTGTGAATGTGATTATTTTCGTGTTTGTCAGCAGCTCAGTGAACCTCTTTACGGTGAGTTGTTACTATCCTCCATGATTGATATTCCTATCGGATTTTCCATTGTTAAAATTAATATCAACAAAAATTCATGGTGTTCAGTGTGCACGTTTATTTCAAGATACCCCCTGCCATGCACTACATGGTGGCTTGCAGAGTATAAAAATATTCTGCATAAATACATATATACAGTAAAACCCCATTTTTTACAATCCTGGATTTTACATTTTCCCGCCATTTTTTGTCGGTCCCCTCAAATTTCCTATGTTCACAATGTCAATTCGTTCCCCTTTTTGCATTAACATAATTACACTTTGCCCACATTTTACATTTTCGAAACCATGAAGAAAAAAATGACAGAATCGACACTGGCATACCAGTTACAGTTCCGGAGGGTGTTTAAAATAGTTCAAAATTCGGATAACCTTTATTACATAATAAATAAACTTTCTTGAGAGTATTTTGATGCCTATTTGTACATATATCACAAATAAACTACGAAAATGTAAGGGTGATCCAGTAAGCATATTTTACTGTAAAAGGTAAAGCACTAAACAATCTGAAGATTGGTTTGAATGCCACAGTGCTTTACTAGGCGTGGTCCTTTTTGGAGGTGATATGCCGTTGCCTTCCTCCGACCTTCAAACTAACTTACTCAGCCAGTTATCGGGGGATCTACAGTTTAACGTAGGTTCCGAACCACGGTGCTACTCGGTATTTTTCACATGAGCAATACTGCCAGAGGTGAATATAAAACATTATTTCTCACGTTTTACTATTTCCCGCATTTTACACCATTTTAATTAAGTCCCTTGAAAAGTGTAAAAACGGGGTTCTAATGTACATGTGCCAACTTTCATTCTAACTGATCAGAAGGAGTCAAGCCTACTGTAAGGAACCCTCTGCCATGCACCATGTGAAATCTAATTTTGACAGTAATATTCACCTTGTGTTCAAGTCCAACAGTGCAAAATTTCATCAAGGTCGAAATAAAACCTTACACTTTGTCAAAGCCTGTATGTTAAGTACCCTCTGCCATACAAAATTTTGTGTAGACAGTGATTTTACTCATGCTTCAAATACTCAAGTGTGCCAAGTTTCATGAATACTGGAACTTTAGATTTGTATGCAATACAAACACACAGACATTACTTTATATATAAAGATTTAGGCAGCAATCAAGACCCAGCAGCTGAAGATAGTTGTCCTGTGTGATTGAGTTGTGCCTGCATGATTTGTGTCTGCCCTCTTCTTCTGACTACAGCTGTGACAAAAATTTAAAACTCTTTGAATGTGATTGTGTTTTTCTACATGCTTGTCTGCAGATCAGTAATTTTCTTTACAGTGAGTTGTTTATTATTCCTGATATAGTTGTATAGATACTGTCAGAGCACAAACCTAATTCAAGAGGAAAGGAAAATGGCATTATCTGAGCAAAGGAGCAATTTTGACATTTGTTCAGACAGTAACACAGCTGGGTAGTGTAGCATCCATTGTTTTAACTTTCCCACTTCTTCCACAAAACCTCTCCCAGCACTACCACCACACAAATCGAACAACAAAAAAGTTTTCAATGTTCCTTAGGGGAGGGGGAGGATATTTCTCATGCAGGCAATGAAGTAAGCAAAATATATTATTATGTAAGCAATTTTTAATACAAAAGCAAGTATAACCCATCTTTAGTTTAAGTGATTATTAATTAAGCTGTACAAATAACTAGGTTCATAATATCTTCCATTCAACTTTTTCTGCTTCAACATTGGAATTGCATCATCAAAATAGTTACCTTTTGTTATATGTTTTTTGGGTGCTGTAATTTTCAAACTAAAGATTTGAATTTGACTTGCAGTGGACCTAGGATAGTTTTTAATTACTCTGAGTTTTGGAAACTCCTTTCAACATGATACTACCAAAAACACACAGAATGGCTAAGAGGAGAAAAAATAAATAAATAGAAAAATATCCATAAGCAATTCCATCTACTTATTTACCAATGTAAATATCCTTTCTTCTGTGTGATATATCTGGCAAAAGAAAACACTGTAATGTGCTGACATGCATAAGAACAGATGAATGCTAGAACTTCCGACAGATAAGACACACAATAATGACATTTTAACATGAAATAATGACACAAAACGTGACTTTGATTACACAATTCCAAACACACAGAGAACTGAAGAGAGTGCTCTGTTTTGTGTCTGGGCTATTTTAGTGGTAAAATGCCCACATGTGTAAGTGGCAGATGCTGTCCATCAGTTCCCATAAGTGTAACGTTTGAAACATGAAAAATGAAGTATTGTTACAACTCGTGTTATAGAAGTTAGTAAGATTTGTAATGCCCACTGCTGGTACCTGGTGCAGAATGCACCTCTCGCACTCCTCTTTCTATGCCACTGTCGCCAAACTGATTTATGGAATACGCAGATAGCCCACATCTGGATTCCAGAATTATAACTTCACTCTGCGGCAGAGTGTCTGCTGATATGAAACTTCCTGGCAGGTTAAAACTTTGTGCCTGAACCGGGTTTCGAACTTGGGATCTTCTCCAGTAATACTTGTACAAGGAAAACTACTTGCAATTTTAGTTAATGGTATGTCTTTAAGTAAAGTCTGTTGTGCATCATGGTCTGCTACACAGTAATTATGTTAACTGCAATTACACGTAGCAATTAAAATAAATACTGTGATGGCATACCACAATGAACAACGGATGTAACTATAAGCAAATAAAAACCAAACTTGTATGTACTTATCCTTGTACAAATATTAATGAAGAAATATTTACCCATAGATAGCTTGACAAAGGCCATAGTGTCAAAATAGGCCTATTACTAAATATTAAAAGCAATGTAACCAGCATTGTGGTTAATTTCTTCAATTATAATTGTAAAATTTCATAAAAAAATTGAAAACATTTGCCTCTAGTACCAAATAATACAAATAAAGAGATGGCATGACTGGCCAATACATTTCTTCAGCAGGAAAAAACCCAACTACTATTGGAAAATAGTAATCATAGCCATAGGACTTTTATATTCTTTTCTCAAGACGGAAATAGGGTTTGGATGGGGAAGAAGAAGTGGAACAGGTCACTAAGAACTTAGGTTCTGCTGCAGAAAATAAGAAATAACTCAGCAGCAAACAACACAGATTAAAAAAGAAAAAAATATAATAATTTCAGATAGTACAAATATAATACAAATATAGTATAATCTCAATATGAGAATCTTAAAAACTACTTAATTTATCCTTTTGATTACACAGTTCAGTTTGTCTCCATTATAGGTGTAATACAATAATTCCATATAACAAATTTTCTTCTTTTCATACAGAAAGAAGATAGTTTTGGAAATAGCTTATAAAATTAAGATCTAAAGATGGTAACGTAGAAATTGTACAAAACAAAAAGTCACACAACCACATTTCTTTTCACATATATGCCCATACAGGCACTATTCTCCCTGATTTCTTGATTAATTCCACACACATTCTCATATACATATGCTTAAATTACTTTTCGTACAAAATACAAGAAATTTTAAATATAGTTTTGAGAGAGAAACATCACTAAATCATTTTGTCAGAAAGTTACAGTAAATTTCAATAAAAAAATCTGTATTTGGAAAATGTACCTTTGATTTTTCCTGTAGTGCTGAACAAGAAAGAGACATATACAATATTGAGCTCACACTGCATTGAATACAAAAAAAGTAGAAGAAAAAATGATCAACAAATTATAAAACAGAGAAAGGGGAAGAAAAAGAGGAGAAATTTCATGTTAGTTTACTCTTAAAGGAATTTCAACAAGTAAGACAATTAACATTCTGAAGGTAGGTGACATCAGAAGAAATTCCTTGTGGATGTTCACATTTGCAGCAAAATATTTCACTATACAATTATGACAAATAATTGGAATGTGCAAATCACTTACATAATTATGCTCTAGTAGGTCTAATATTAAACTGTAATAGGAATAGAGATACAAATTATGCTATGTTCAAAAGTAAATAAATTCTGAAACAGGAGTTGTCAGACCTCAAATTGTTTTGTACTGTTGATAAGAAATTGACAGAGAGAGAGAGAGAGAGAGAGACCGGGGGAAGAAGAAAAATAGAGAGGTGAGTAGAGAAGGGCTTAGATTTCTGTCTTATTTACTTTTTCAAGAAAACTAGCGTTACATAATTTTAATTGTGCTCAATGAAATTCTGTGTTCATGCCATTTTCAAATCCAAGAATACTGTGATACTTGTTTGAGATTTTATTTGTCTGATATCAATGATAAAACCTTGTAAAATACAGAACACTCACAGTGGTGCTAATTATGGGTCAGTTGTAAATTAATTAAAACATGAAAGTCAGTGGTAATACAAGCAGGCAAAATATTTTACAAACAGTCTACAGCTAAAAGAGAAACATTTTATGGGGCATTAGTCAGTAGACATGGTTGTGGTGCATTAAAGCTGAATTATAAGATCAAGACTTAATCATGGCTTGTTCATTAATTCTAAGGCCATTGACTTTTTGTGAAATTTAATAATTGTAAATGGAACTTCATTTATTATATTAACAGAAACTATTTTATGCGACAGAAAATAAAGGAAAAAAGAAAATTCCTTCAGAAAGCTTTCTGGTCAAAATTAGTTGTAAGACAAAACAGACTGAATACTACTAAATAGTAGACAAGAAATCCAATTACAAAGGCAAGAACAGTATAGTATGAAGTTTGTTTATATCAAGATTTTTCTGGAGAAAATTTATGTAAAAATGAATGTGCAGAAGAAAGGAAGAAAGCTGCCAGATAACTAATGCTCCAGTATTTGCAAAATTAAAATACATTTACAAGAAAAATCTTTATTCCTTTCTCCTAAATTATATATTTATCAGATTGCTAAAAGTGTCTCTATGGTATAACAAATTCTGAAGTGTTATATGCTGTTAACAGTATAACTCAATCTTAGCACCGGGAACATGAAAGACAGTGGTTAACACCTCGAGGATAAGCAGTAGGCTTAATTTTTAGAAACATTCTAAAATATTCATTATGCATATACATATCATTTGAATCAAATCACAACATCCCTGAGAGAGAATTAAGGCACATACTGATATTACATTATTTTAGCCTGAATGCAGTTGTAATTAAAAGGTGTGATAACACCACAACATTGTAATGTAAAAAAACTAAAATGAATACTTCTTTCAATCAGTGTCTTTAAAGGGAAAAATATATAAAGTAAATCAAACAAATAAACCAATTGCCTTCTTCTAAATAATTTGTCTTTGAGTGTTATCTGTTGGAAAACCAATTTAATGAATTACTATAAACTGCAGGCAGAGAGATGCAATAGCTAGTTACAAAAATCTTTATGCATCATCTGTTCCCTTGTTGTACAACACATCATAAGCACAATAAGAAAAGAGCTTTAAAATATTATACACCAACAGCAACAACTGAGCTATAAGGACTTATCAAATGATAGATGGAAGTGATATTCAAAGTAATAATCAATTTCAATCCATACTTTGGGATGGCCTTTGGTAACGTTTTTTTCACTTTGGTGAACGAGTAGGTGAAGTACTCCAAGCTTCACCTTGGGGGCTTTGCCTCTGTTTTTCATTTAGTATAGCTAGAGCTTTTTTACTATTCTGTACAAACTCCTGAAAGAAAATGGATATCAGTTAATTAAGGCATTAAATTTACCTCTATATGCATACAGGAGTCTTAGTGTGATAGAATTCAAAGAAAAGTAATGTACATATGTTTGTATGTTGTGCACAGTGTAACAGTATGCAGTTTCTACACTAGTTATTATTTCCTCTTCATGTGCTACACTTATCATTGGTGTAGTACATCTGTATGTGAAAAAATCAATTCATTGTCTTTTTGAAACAGAGTGAGACCATCTGTGGAAAACTACTAAATAATACTTTTAAGGATATTATTTACCATTTATTTTGTTCCTGTACATATGTTTACATTGATTATGGTAATGGTGATACCTGCAAAAAGCATATTGTCTTCTTCTTGTACATTATATATGAAGTTGTGTACATAAATGAGAAAAATTGTAGACCTAAGATTGACCCTTCTGGAAAGTTTTATCTCCCTAGTCTGGAGAATTCCCAAGGTTAAATTGGATGAATTATTAAGTACACTTCCTGCATTCTCTTTGACAGACATGATATTACCACCCATTTGGCTGTGCACGGATACAATGAACACTTCAACTTGTATTATACCTAACACAACATTTAAGTTCTTGGATATCTACATAATTTGGGTTAAGAATAACTAGTTTTGTGTATTTAAAATTTATTTTAAACTGGTAGGTATTCTTAATGTCTTGTTTTATATTAAATGGAAGATTGTTGAATAACATTGCTTCAAAATACACAATTACACTCTGAACTGTAGACTAGGAGTCAAAATCCTCAGCACGACAGATGAGGCACAGGGAGGAAGTGCAAGAAATGGGAAAAAAAGAAAAGAAAGAAAACCATACATGGAAGATAAGTTATAAGATACATGTTTTATTTTATGAACTGACGGAAGTTTTTCGTGACACAGAGGCTATAATTCATAAGAGTGTGCATATGCCAATTATCTTTCTAATGATTGTGTCATAGGAAGTTCAGCCACCCCTTTCTATAAAGGACCTGAAAATGCTGGTATGGTCCACTGAAACAGGTTGCCAGTATATAAACAGATGATTCTATAGCTGATAGCACTTTTTTAATCATCATATCCAAGAACTGGTGCCTGGAGAAAGATTCAGGTTAGGAATGCTGGGAAGGTGGGGTGCGAATGTGAGGGGTAGGAAGAGGGATGGGGAAACAAATGGAGAGAAGTATAATTGTGGACATTAGAGATCATAGGTGTTCGGAAAAGCTGGTAGGTGGGGTAGGGGGGGGGGGAGGAGTGAGGATCGAGGTGGTCTGGTTGTTTGTGAAGCAGCCATGTTATGCTCAGCTGGCTCTTTAGGTGTTCTTCCCTGGTTTTGAGCAGAGTTTGGCATTGGCCATTCATCCTAATGGACAGCTTCTTGGTAATCATATAAAATAAAAAATTATGCAATGACTATGGAAGAGTTGGTAAATTATGGAAATGGAATAGTAAGTGCAGGGTAGGTAGAGTGGACAGGTCTTGTCGCACAGCCTTGCAGCAGATGGAAATTTCACAACTTTGTCTAAATTCTATCTAAATAGGCAAACTGATTTGAAATGCCAATATAAATCTTCAAAACTGTATTTATTATGTCTTCTTATACAATCTGTTTAATCTCAGTCATATATATGTACATGTTCTCAGTTCTGTAACTTGGTACCAACTAAAACAAATACACGTTACTTTTGCATTCATTTTCCCTTATTTACACCTTTTTTTCAAATCCTCAATGCTCCCCAGAACTCAGTACGTCATTGCAGTTTCCTAGCAACTCTCTGATGATGTCACACATCTGCATGGCCGCACGAAGCCTGAAGGAACACCTCGAAGATGGAAAATATAAAAGAAAAAATCGCACTGACATGTTTTATGGCCCATTTCAGATTTGTAGTTTTATAAGTTTTTGCAAACATTTTGGACCAAAATAATAAGCTAAATAATAATTAATTAATTAATAAGAGTGTCTGAAACACTTTTAGGAAAAAAAAATTCAGGTAGTGGAGGGATTCGAACCACTGACCTTTCGCATCACAGTCCAGCACATTGCCCACTATGCTATGGCTATAAATCAAAACAGGAGGTCTTTAATCTCGTACTATTGATGGCCCTTGTTAACTGATGTTAATATGGCATTTGTAGACATTAGATTATCATTTATCGTACAAAGAACAATGTGTTTTTGTTAATTTCTCAGTGTGCCGTTGCTTTGAAATGACAATGTGTAAGTTACAATAAGAAAATCATCAAATACGCAGGGAATGTCACGTGACATCTCCGAACAGCTGGTTTTCGTTAATTAAATGGAGGGTGTCAAATCTCCGTTATTTTTTTCAAATATGTCTCAAACGATACGAGATATGAAAAAAACATAAGGGAGCTAAGTTGTAGAGAATTAGGTTATTCAATTTTCGTGTCAGATGAATGGTTCGTTTGCAATTACAATTATATTACAAACGTCTTTTTTTGGTTTTACTACCATATTTTTTGCCTGAAAAATTTGAAAAAAGGAGGTTCTGGTCTCTGGCGGCCTACAATCATGCCTGTAAAATTTTGGTCTGATTGGTTGAACGGTTCATCTTAAAAACAGGGAACACGTTACGGACAGACAGACAGATATACATCCCAAAATCGTCGTTATTTTTGCAAATATCTTTGAAACGCCATGAGATATGAAAAAATCATAAGAGAGTAAAGTTGTAGAGAATTTTCTCCTCTACGAATTTGGTTATTTAATTTTCGTGTCAGATGAATAGTTAAGCCGTTATTTTCATTTAAATTTCGAGCTGTCAAAGACGATCCCAAAGGCCCACTTTTAGTGTTACTACCGTAACCTAAAGTGGGACAAAAAGAACATAAAATATACAACAGAATTCCTTACACTAAAAATAAAAGAAACAAAACATATTAAAATTTCCTCCTGCCTAACACTCATTTGTCTCGTACTTGTTTGTTTAGTGGTTTAAATGTAAGGTTACGTGTTTTTTTTTTTAAGACAAAATTTCAAAAGTATGCCTGTACCCTTACAGTGGGGAATAGAACACCAATTTAGGAGGGCACAATGACAGAAAATCAAAGCCTTGATACAGTATGTGGGTTAGCTGTTCCTGCCAGAAACTTAAAATTTTCTGCAGTTGTTGGAAGGCAAAAAAATGAACAAACAGATGCACATTTGGCTTTATAATCATATTTCTTTAAGATTTACAGCTTTTTATAAAATGGTGATACATTTTTTTAAACAAATGTAAACACAAATAAATATAGATATTCAATGAATATGTGTCTGCACTAGACTAAAGCAATAACAATGGGAAATATCCTTTCCAAAAGATTTTGTTCTTTAAACCCTGCAGCACAATAAAGGTCATATAATGACATTTGTACTAAAGAAAGTTCAAAACTTGCTGCTAAGTTGAGATTTGTTTTTATTTAGTCACTAAAGGGTATTTTGGCACAATATTGCCATTTCCAAGTTTCATCTAGATGGAATGACGTACATATATCATTGTATTGGACTGTCTGATGTTTGTCACTTACCTTCTGGTCTTATAGAAAGGTTATTGAAATTGACAGTTTTGACAGTTCTGATGATTCAGTGCTCTATCTTTAACATTTTGTTCAGAAATTATACCTAAATATTTTGAAAATTTGCATTTCCACCATAAGAGAAAAGTTATTATTAAGCAGAAAGATGTTTACTTAAGGACAAAATATAAAGATGATATGGAGTCATAAAATATGAAAAGAATAACACAAATGTTATGCTGTATTTAAGATGGAACAATAATGGAAGATGTGTATTATGGTAATCATTGGTGGTGTTTTCTACACATTAAGAAAGTAAAGAGAAAGATAAGTATTCTACATGTGTAAAGGAAATAATGTAACAAGATTTTTCACACTTTGAGATAAGCAAGGTTATGGGAGCATTAAAAATATTTTATGCTTCACTGAGAAATCCATTTTTTCATGGAACTTTCAATCAGTTAAGTAAAAGATGGATTTAAAATATAAAGCTTTACTGAAAGAAAGACCATAGTCCAATCAATATTTCAGCTGTGGATGTGCTGTATTCAAAATTATATTTCCTGAGAGAATATTCCTAGTGCTGGAAACAATCTTATTTAAGGCATTCAAGAAATGATTGACTTTAGGGTACTGGGATTTATGAATGAAGTGACAGCTGGATGCTGGTACAGACAATAGACACTATGATAGAAAGCTATAATATAATTAAATTTTTAATTAATGAACTATCTTTATGTCATTTTAAAGGAACTGCAAGCTATGCACCAATAATATTCTCATTGAGTACTTATAGAATTAAGGTTTAAGGACAACACACTATAAAACACCTACAGGATTAATATTTACTTAACTTATGTTATTACGACTCACCATCAAACCTCTACTCATGAAGTACGGTTTATTAATGCCATCATTGAGCTCACAGTCTTCACAGAAACAAATAAATATTGTGTCTATTGCCATCTGAAATGGTAAATAATAAAAGTAGGTGAAACCATTTACAACAGAAAAGATGAGATCAACAATTTATTAATGTGCAGACTATACAGATTTTACCTCATAAACAGTGATGAAGCAGTGTGCTACCAGGTAAGCAAACACTCCTGCCAGTGAGAGAGGCACCCATAAATGCATGATTCCATCTTTGTGCTGAAAATAAAATTTAAATTTTAAATTTAAGACATAATTTTTGAAGGTATCTTGCACAAGGCATATAACTTCTTTTTGAGAGAAAAATGTATTCACTAAGGTTGTATATAACATAATTTCTCTTCTAACAATTAACAAAAATGGCTGTAAATAGAGGCCATCAGCCCATCACAGCTAATTTTGTTGTTGTCAAAATGGTGTATTCAAAGTTAACAAATAACCCCCCCCCCCTTCTCTCTCTCATTCACTCTCTCTCTCTCTCTCTCTCTCTCTCTCTCTCTCTCTCTCTCTCTCTCTCTCTCTCTCTCTCTCACACACACACACACACACACACAGAGAGAGAGAGAGAGAGAGAGAGAGAGAGAGAGAGAGAGAGAGAGAGAGTTGATTTCCAGCTGATTTGAGATGGACTGTAATAATGTTGTACAGTTATGAGTGGGGAGATGCAATATCTGTGAACAATTTGAATCTGAATACAGTGTAGGTTGCTGCCACCTGTGATCAGAGACAGGTAGCCAGATGAAGTAGGGGGCACACAAAGAGAAATTCTGTAAAAACATTATTCAGAGATGAAGATTATTCATTCTTAAGGGGGTTGAGGGGGGAGAGTTTGTTGTCTGTTTTTTTGCAGGCAGAGGGGGGGGGGGCAGTTCAGTTCTCAAGTACAACATGTTCAATCAGATCAGTATCCAAGACTTTAGACTTTAGAACACAGGTTGCATTGTGAGTGACTAAAAAATAAAGTGCACCCCTCCCCTGTTATCTATCACTCTGACGAAAGGAAGTAATGTATGTGCTACAATGCAGTAAACAAGCATTTGTGTAGCTGGAATAGAGGTATAATGAGAGCAGAGTACCTGAAAATTCTGGACATAAGAGGTAAACAATCGTGACATTTTACAGGAGAGCACAGAGAAAATGCTATGACTCAGTTGTTAGTACCTGTAAAGTAAGGCAAATACAAAATTATGACATCCTTAATTTTTTTTATCACCTTCCACTAGCATTTGCAATTACAGTAAAACCTCGTTTTTACGTTTTCCTGCCATTTACATCATTTTTTGTCAGTCCCGTCAAATTTCCTATGTTTACAATGTTAATTCGCCCTCATTTTTGCGTTAACATATTTACACTTTTCCCACGTTTTACGCTTTTTGAAAGCATGTTCATGAAGAGAAATGATGTAATGTACATAAATTGACACTAGCATGGTTTTCCCCATAAAGTATAGTGCTTAAAAATTATTTGTAGTCGAGTTTCTTGACAATTCAAATGTATATTTCGCATTTTGTTGTTGACTTACGATGCGCCGATTTGTGGCGACGTAGTCTCTCTTTCCACCAGCTTCTTTGCCAGAGCGCCTGGTGTGTACTCAAACAATCAGAATCAGTTGCTTTGTTGAAGTGAGAATAAAGAGTTGCATTGTTTTTCTGATACATATTTCTGATTAATAAAAAATGTTATCTGTCAAAGTTGGGTATCATAATACCCACAACCTCAAAAAACTGATAATAGTGAGAGATGCTGATCCTATGCAAACGTCACAAAAATACTTATGCATAAGTTTGTAATCGACAATGTGAATAAATTCTCTAACATCTAAAAATACGAAAAGAACGGAACTTTATGAGTTTTACTACGTAAATAATTAATGCCAGTAAAAGATCAGTAATTTTGAAGATGTGTTACATAGCCTGGCAGCGGCGTCCAAACGATATCTATCGAAGCGGTTCAGGTAATTTTGAAGATGTGTTACATAGCCCAGCAGTGGCGTCCTCGATTATAATGAATGAAATTATGTCAAAAATTTCTACTTCCCATAAAATTACCAGTTCTGCCTGGCACTTAAAATAGAGCGTCCTCGATTATAACGAACGAAATTACATAAAAAATTTCTACTTCACATAAAATTACCAGTTCTGCCTGGCTCTTAAATAGCGGCGTCCTCGATTATAATGAATGAAATTACTTAAAAAATATCTACTTCCCATAAAATTACGTTTTGCCTGGTACTTAACATAGTAAAAATTTGGATAACCTTTATTGTATAATAAACTTCCTGGCGAGTATTTAGATGCCTATTATGTACATATATCAGAAATAAACTACGACAGTGCAAGGCTGATCCAGTAAGCCTATTTTACCATTTAAAACATTATTTCCTGCATTTTACAACATTTCACTGAAGTCCCTCGAAGAGTGTAAAAATGAGGTTCTACTGTACTTTGTCTCTGTTTTTAAGAAATATTAAGGGGGATTCCACTAATGATATTTTACCTCTCAGAAATATATTAGTGAAGCTTTCTTTTTTTACACTTGAAATATACAGTATCTTAAATCTCAGAAGGTATGACTCAAACAAGCCACATGTGATAAAAACCTTAGAACCATTATTTTTGCACTTATGATACTTTACCTCTGACATCCAGAATTGAAGACAGGAAAGAAGCAACCCATTTCATTCTATTACTCTCATACAAACCCTCTTTAAGGACGAAAAAATCTGTGTATGCACAGCATAGTTATTTAGCAATACTAAGGGGCCACTTAAATTGTTTTCTATATAATAACAGGAATGAAAATGGTGTGAGGTATGGTGAAACGTACATTGTTTTGTAACTCATATATTGTTTGTTTCTATAGCTATCTGAGAATAACTAGAATGAGTCAAAACTAGTGTTTAGTGAATGAAACTAGAGATAAGTAATTTCATGATTTCTACTGTGGATTTGTTAAATATTTTCAATATTTTCTTCAAATCTCTAGAGAGTAATGATTCTAGTTTCAAAATAAACTTGTTTCACAGTAAATAACAAATTCAAGTATGTTTAATGATTTTTTTTCTGATAAACTTTTGTGTTATGCAATTATCAGACAGTTCCAATAGCACATAAAACTGATGATAACAGATGTATTCAAAACATTTTTGTCATTGCTTGATATGCATTTGGTAACATTCAAAACTTCTTATGTTTCATTACTAACCTTCAACATCTGTACACCACACACCACAGTAGCTATGACAACCATTGCTTTTCCCAGGAACAATACAAAATCACCAACTGAATTTATAGCTGCAACCCTTAAGGCATTTGAGGCCAACAGTTTGAAAGCCTGTCTTCCAGCTTTACAGAAGCTGTGTCCATGTATTGCTGAAAGAAAAACATACTGATAATAAAATTAGGGTTTTAGTCACATGTTCTTTCATTGATTCGCATTTTATTACCTACATAGTAGACCAAGCAGTTTTTAAGTATACACAGCCTTCAAGAAACACAAATCATGTCTATTTCAGCGAAACGAAGAGCAGAATTAAGGGCTTCGAAGCAAGAGAACCATTCGTAATAGGACGAGATGGCTGAATAAAAATTGGCGAGAAAGAGGTGTGCGAGGAAATGGCTAGGTATTTTAGGGATTTGCTGAATGCCGAAGTACCTACAGTAAAGTGGACACACTTACGTTCTAGGGATGAAAGTCAGGATAGTTTAGATAATACACCCACTAGAGCAGAGGCAACAGAAGCAATTAAAAACCTCAAAAACAGTAAAGCATCAGTAAATGATGGTATGTGCTGAAGAGATCAAGTGGGGTGGGCCTGAAATAGAAAGAAGTATGTACAATATAATAACAGATATCTGGAGGAATAAGAAAATACCCATAGACTGGAAAGAAGCCATTACAATACCACTACACAAGAAAGGAGACAAGAAGATACTGGATAACTACAGGGGCATCTCTCTCTTAAACATGGGTTACAAGATTTTGTCTAAAATGTTACTGAAGAGAGTTGAAGAACAACTGGGGCTGACAATAGGAGAGTACCAGTGTGACTTTAGAAAAGGGAGGAACTGTGCAGAACAGATATTTGGTATCAAAAGGATAATAGAGCACAGACACAGGAAATGGAAAAAGACAATAGTAACTTTTGTGGACTTCAAAAAGGCCTACGATTCAGTTGACAGGAGTACCCTGCTTGATGTGTTGGAAGACAGAGGACTGGATGCTACAACACATAAAACAATAAAGGAAACATTGAGCGACACTACTGCCAGGGTTAGACATCGCAGTACACTGTCAGACAGTTTCGAAATAAAAACTGGAGTCTGACAAGGAGATGGACTGTCACCAATTTTATTTAATCTGGTCTTGGATGAGATAGTGAGACAGTGGAGACAACTAAGTAGTAATATGAAGATCAAAGGTGTACAAATAAGGTACAATGTCAAACATAATGCAATTGTGGACTGCATGGCATTCGCAGATGACATGGCACTTTTAAATGAAACAGAAGAAGAGGCTAGGACAGCACTAAAAAATCTAGCCGAAGTAGCAGAATAGATTGGAGTAAAGATTGCATACAATAAGACCAATACATTGAACACTGGGTCTGACTGGAAGATAGATGGACAAGTGGTTGAGAAAGTCGAGAGTTTTCGTTATTTGGGAGAGAAGATAACTGGTGGAATACAGAGCAGCAATAGCGCAGTAGACAGGGCACAGCTCTTGCAGAAGCTTCAGTAAGTAGTGAAAACAACATTGGCAAGACAAATCTGTCACGGAATGACAAATTGCGACACTACACAGCAACTGTAAGAAATGCTGCACTGTATGCATCAGAAACGATCACACTCGGTAAGAGAGCTTGTATACAGTTGGAGAAGGAGGAGCGGAAAATTTTAAGAGACATATGGGGCACTAAAAAACGGGGGGGGGGGGGGGGGGATATCTGGATACACAGAACATGAGAGGAACTGTACGAAAATTTTGAACCTATATCGAGCGAGATACGGAAAAGGAGGTTACGATTTGTTGGGCACGACATGAGAGTGGACGATGAGAGGTTGACTAAGAAGATATGGAATACAACATGTTATACGGCGAACAACTGGGTGAAGGAAGTCAGAGAGATGACTGGAAGACTGTAGGAATAAAAGAAAGGAATCTGCAGGCACTGGTGTAGGACAGGGGGAAGTATAAACGGTTGATGGACGGTCACAGGTGGCCGGACTCCAAAATCAAAGTCATCATAACAGAATAAGAAAGAAACAGAAGCCGCGAGAGAATGAAGAGGTATTGGGAAGAAAGAAGATGTTCTACACAAGCCACACGTGATCCTGAAGGAGCCTAATGAAGCAGAAGAAGAAGAACACAAAATATAAAAACGGAGAGTCCTGCTTGGAAGGTAAATAATATGATTAAAATAGGTTGCAACTCACTATAAAGACAGTCGCTGAGCTGTAGACGGACATGTAGAAAAAACAATCACACTAATGTAACATTTAAATTTACAGTCAAAGCGGGAAAGGAAAGTGCACAACGATATAACTCAGCTATCCTTCTCTCCAGTTTTCCCTCAAACATACACCTTACCCCTTTCTTGTGCAGAAGTAGCTTATCACCTACATGTATCAACAGATCTAATTAATACTCCGAAATTTAATATCATTGAACAGAAGAAAATTTCACTCACTATGTGGTGGCGTGGGGGGGGGGGGAGGGGGGGGACATACAACAGATATGAAAATGTACAAGCTTTTGGAGCAAGTAGTGACTTATTCTTCTTCTGGCAGAAGGGTTGAATGGAAGGGAACAGGGATTAAGGCAAAGCTGTTGTGAAGTTTAGGTAACTGTCTCCTTTCCTAAAAGCTGCAGCCATTTTCCTTCATCCCTGCTCCCTTCCATTCGACCCTTCTGCCATAAGAAGCCACTGGCTCCATAAGCTTGTACATTTTCATATCTTGATGTGTATTTTCTCCTTAACACCAACATGGAAATTTTTACATTAAACAGTTGGAGGCAAGGCTTGATGTATAATATAAAAATTCCTCTAGCCATAATTTTAAGTAACAACATTTTAACTAATTTATATTTCTATCAATTATGTATGATTATCATTTAAAAGTTTCTTACCTATCTCAATATAAGCATTCCGTGTCAGAAACTGTAGAATTTTCTCAAAGCAATATAGGCAGCATTGGCAAGTCCTGAATATACATGTTGTTACTGCATTGCTGTGATTTTTTACTTTGGACTGAATGAATTTCAGAACTATCCGTATCATTTGTACAACAGCAATCAGCAATGAACCCAGAGCAACTGAGCCCAAATGGTATGTTACAAGATTGCAAAAGCTTCGTATGATTGGTGTGCCCAAATTTTGCTTATTCCTGAAAAATTATAAGTATAATGGTTAGGAATTCAAGAAGTGTTGCAGGCTGAAGAAAACTCGAGTACCAGACTTCAACTCCTCAAAGCAACTATTTGCAATATTTGTAAGTAATGAAGAGTTAGTTAGGAACTGCATTTTAGATTAAATATTTTCATTGTTTATTGAAAAAAATAAAATAAAATGAAAGTAAGTAAGTAAGTAAAAATAAAGTGTTTCAAATTATCTATTACACTACAAAAAATCATACCGTGTAAAAATTTACTCAAAGAATAAATGACAGGAATATATAACTTTGTACTAAGACTAAATTTACTACATACACTATGTGATCAAAAGTATCCGGACACCCCCAAGGATAGGTCTTTCATATTAGGTTCATTGTGTTGTCACCTACTGCCAGGTACTCAATATCAGCGACCCCAATAGTTGTTAGACATCTTGAGGGCGCAGAATGGGGCGCTTTGAAGAACTCACATGATTCGAACGTGCTCAGATGATTGGGTGTCACTTGTGCCAGGAGTCTGTACACAAATGTTCCACACAACTAAACATCCCTAGGCCCACCGTTTCTGGTGTGACAGTGAAGTAGAAATGTGAAGGGACTCGTACAGTATGAAAGTGTACAGGCTGACCCTGTCTGTTGACTGATAGACTGCTAACTGTTGAAGAGGGTTGAACCCCCTCAGGGGCTCAGCATTAATTTGCTGAGTACAGGCTTGGCGAACCCGGGGTCCTGAGCCGTGGGCTGTGTCGCGCCAACAGTCCGCTACACCGTAAGCTCTGTGCATGCTTCAACGACCATCGTTCGGCGCGACGGTGGAACGTTGTACGTTTCAGAGCCCGGGGATCTTGGCTTCATCACCCGGGTCGCGAGGATGGTACAAACCTCTATAAAAAAACCCTCAATCTCAAGGTGTGCAACGTGCCGAGGAGATGCATGGCTGTTGAGGTTGAACAGCCGCTAGCGAGCAACCTCTGAGGAACCTGCCGCACCTCAGTTGTACAAGGCTTACCCAGGCAAGCGGGGCTCTGCCTGGGTGGACCTTTAGTTCCCTAGCTGCTCGTGGGAAGAACATGAAACAAGCGAACAAAAGCGTGGCCAGCCGCGAAAACGGCGTCTCAAAGTGTGGAAGAGTTTCGTTCAATGCAGCATCGTATAACCCCCAATCGTTTCCATCCCTGACTATGCCGTGGGAGGAATTCTGGCTCGTCATCAAGGTGAGGCGTATGCCCCTCGATACCTGGTGTGCAGTCGAACAGATGGCGAATCATTTATGTCAACTAAGCCTCTGTTTTTTGTTGAGAACATTGAAGACAAGTTTGGCGAGGTAGATGGAATATCTAAGATGAGATCCGGGTTGATTCTGATAATGACGTCGTCCCCAGCCCAGTCACGGGCACTGCTTGCCTGTGACAAGCTGGGTGACGTTCCCGTTACCATCACACCGCATAAAAGTTTAAACATGGTCCAGGGTATTATCTTTCATCGGGATCTCTTACTCCAGTCCGATGACGAACTCCGGAAGAACTTGGAGAGGAGAGGTGTGCAGTTTATTCGGCGCATATACAGGGGTCCGAAGGACAACAGGGTCACCACAGGTGCCTTCATCTTGGCTTTTGAGGGTTATACATTGCCCGAAAAAGTCAAGGTGATGGTTCACCGGTGTGACGTCCAACCCTATGTTCCTCCCCCTATGCGCTGTTTTAAGTGCTGGAGGTTTGGCCATATGTCATCTCGCTGCGATGCCAACCCCACCTGTCGGGAGTGCGGACGTGCGTCACACCCAGACGTCCCATGTACACCGCCTCCAGTCTGTGTTAACTGTGGCCAGCACCACTCTCCCTGCTCGCCACACTGCACAGTTCTTCAAAAAGAGAGAAAGATAATGGAGTACAAGACCCTGGACAGACTTTCATATTTCGAGGCCAAGCGCAAATACGAAAAGGTTCATCCTGTCAGCATGAAGGCTACATATGCTACAGCGACATCAATGGTAAAGTCACCTCAAGTTCCATCTACCGTCCTGGGCCCTCCGGCCCAACAGTTACCAGTTGCCCCCATATTGTCAGGGGGCGCCTCCTCTTCTGTTGCTCTCAAGGCCCCTACTTTGGGAGCAATGAATACAAAACCACAGGGGACAACGGTCCCCATCCCTGAGCCAGAGAACCAACAACCATCTCTGCCCCTCCTGCAAGGAAGGGCTCCCTCGATGCCCTTCCTCCTAAAGTCTCTGACGATGGTACAGCAGATACCAGTGAGTGGCTGAAAAAGCCACTACCTGCTGGTCGCAGGGCCTCGAGGGTATCCTCTGTCCCCGATGCGGTAGACAAGCCCTCCCAGCAGGAGAGACCAAAAGACAAATGGGACAGGAAGAAAAAGAGGCCCAAAAAGACTGAACACCAAGTGGCTTCTGAGCCACCGCAACAAACGTCAGCCTCAGAGGATGAAATAGAAATTCTCACGTCCCCTGAGGACTTGGCTTTTGCTGAGTCCCCAAACGCGATGGACGTTGAGGCTCTGCCTCCGCCATCAGCGACAGCAAACAAACTTGCAGAGTCCACTGAACCACCCCAATCTGCATGTCACAGCGATCAGGAGCCTCTATGATCATGCAGTGGAACTGTGGCGGTTTTTTCCGCCATTTGTCCGAACTGCAACAACTGTTGTGCCGATTTCCAGCATTCTGTATAGCCCTGCAGGAAACTTGGTTCCCTGCACAGAGGACCCCAGCCCTTCGGGGCTATTACAACAATCGTTCCATCTATAACAGGGTATCTGGCGGAGTATGTGTCTATGTTCTTGCAACTGTCCCAAGCGCTGCTGTGCCTCTCAACACGACCCTGGAGGCAGTGGCTGTTCGACTCCGGGCAATAGAGGAATTTACCATCTGTTCCCTATACCTTCTCCCGGATGTTGTTGTCTCTCCTGCTGACATCACTGCATTGGTTGCCCAATTACCACAACCATTCCTCCTCTTGGGTGATTTCAATGCCCACCACCCTCTATGGGGTGGAAATGAGAGCATGGGCCATGGTAAAGACCTTGAGAACCTTCTCACACAGCTTGATGTTTGCATCTTGAATAGTGGGGCACCCACACACTTCAGCGTGGCTCATGGCTCTTTCTCCGCCATCGACCTATCCATTTGTAGCCCGAGTCTCCTTCCGCATTTATCTTGGAAGGTCCATGATGACCTTTGTGGGAGCGACCACTTTCCTCTCCTTTTGTCGCTCTCACAATTTCACCCTGCAGGGCACCTGCCTCGGTGGTCCCTCCATAGGGCTGACTGGCATGGCTATACCTCGACAGCTGTTGCTACTACTCCATTGCCAGATAACATTGATATGGCAGTACAACAACTCACTGAGGACATTATTTCCGCTGCTGAAGTGAATGTCCCGACTACCACAGGCTCACTTAGGCGCAAGTCGGTGCCTTGGTGGACGCGGGAGATAGCTGACGCTATCCGGGAGCGACGACGGGTGCTTCAACGCCACCGGTGCCACCCCAGTATTGAACATCTAATCGCTTTTAAGCGTCTCCGGGCCCGAGCCCAACGACTGATCCAACAGAGTAAGCAGGACTGTTGGGAGCGATATGTAGCCACCATAGGCTCCCGCGCCTCCACTTCTCAAGTGTGGTCGCAGGTACGGCGCCTCTTCGGGTACAACCCACCAAGCAGAATCCCGTCACTCCAAATCGAAGGTAGTCTTTGTACTGACCCGACGGTTATTGCCGAGCTAATGGCAGGTCATTTTGCACATTGCTCTGCGACCGCAGCCTACAGTGCACAATTTCGCGCCCTCAAAGAGCGAGTTGAGCGGAGGCAATTTTCCTTCTGCACACATCGACAGGAAGCGTACAATGCTCCATTTAGTGAGTGGGAGTTCCAGACTGCTCTTGCTGCATCCCCCAATACCTCTCCTGGTCCGGACCGTATTCACAGCCAGTTCGTCCGTCTCCTCTCAGTGGACTTTAAACAGCAGCTACTCGCCCTTTATAATCGTCTCTGGACAGAAGGCCTTTTTCTGTCACAAGGGAGGAGAAGTACTGTCGTCCCAGTGATGAAACCAGGCGCAGATCCGTCTGACGCTGGGAGCTACCGCCCCATCAGTCTCACCAACGTTCTGTGTAAGATCCTCGAACGTATGGTGAGTCGACGACTTATGTGGCTACTGGAGGATCGAGGTCTCCTGGCTCCACAACAGGGAGGCTTCCGTCAGGGCCGTTCCACTCTAGACAATCTCGTGTCCCTGGAATCAGCCATACGTACAGCTTTTACTCACTGAGAACACCTTGTCGCAGTCTTTTTTGACCTCCGTAAGGCTTATGATACAACCTGCCGCCATCACATTCTCTCCACACTTTTTATGGGGCTTACGTGGCCCCCTCTCAACGTTCATACAGAACTTCCTGTCGCTACGCTCTTTTCAGGTTCAGGTTGGCACCTCTCTTAGCTCCCCTCATGTTTTAGAGAACAGCGTCCCACAGGGCTCCGTTCTCAGTGTACCGTTATTTTTGATTGCTATTAACGGACTAGCTGCGGCAGTAGGAACGTCTGTCTCTTCCTCCTTGTTTGCCGACGACTTTTGCCTTTACTTCAGCTCCAGCAGCATTGGCGTCATGGAACGGCGGCTGTAGGAGCCATCCGAAAGGCCCAGTCTTGGGCCTCTGAGCATGGTTTCCAATTTCCGGCGCAGAAAACTCGCGTCATGCACTTTTGTCGCCGTCGGGTAGCTCATCCGGACCCTGAGCTATATTTGAATGATGAATGCCTTCGCGTTGAGGAGACACACCGCTTCCTAGGCATGCTTTTTGATGCCCGGCTGACCTGGATACCGCATCTTCGCCAATTAAAACAAAAATGCTGGAGACATCTAAACACCCTCCACTGCCTCAGTCACACAGGTTGGGGAGCTGCTCGCCCCACTCTACTGCAACTGTATAAGGCACTTATACAGTCACGCCTGGATTATGGCTGCCTTGTGTATGATTCTGCAGCTCCATCTGCACTGCAGATCTTAGATCCTGTCCATCACAGTGGCATCCGTTTAGCAACAGGGGCCTTCCGTACCAGTCCTGTGACAAGCCTTCTTGGTGAGGCTGGGGTTCCCCCCCTGCGATTCAGAAGGCAACAGCTAATGGCTTCTTACGTTGTCCATATTCATGCCGTACCTCACCACCCAAATTGCAGGCTCCTCTTCCCAACTGTCGCACTCCCTTCCCCACAACGACAGCCGCGGTCGGGCCTCCCGGTTGCGGTCCGTGTTCGTTCCCTTCTTTCTTCTCTAGGATCCCTTCCTATTCCTCTCACCTTCCAGTATCGTTCTAGTACTCCTCCTTGGGTCATTCCTCGCCTCCAGCTTCGGTTGGACTTGTCCCGAGACTCCAAAGCCTCTGTTGCACCGACGACTCTGCGTCAACAGTTCCAGGCCCTTTTAGATTCCTACCATGGCGCTGAATTTATATACACCGATGGCTCCCTAGTCGATGGCCATGTTGGGTATGCCTATACCCATGGCCGGCATATAGAACAACATTCATTGCCCTGTAGGAGTAGTGTGTTTACAGCGGAACTTGTCGCCATTTGGCGGGCCCTTGAACACCTCAGAGCCTGCCCCGGGGAGTCTGTGATTATCTGTACTGACTCCCTGAGGGGTTTGCAAGCCCTTAACCATTGTTTCCCAAAACATCCTTTGGTACGGTCCATTCGGGAAACTGTATACAGACTATGTACATCTGCTCGCACTGTAGTCTTCCTTTGGAATCCAGGCCACGTTGGAATAAAAGGAAATGAACGTGTTGACCAACTGGCGAAGGAGGCTACTACCTCAAACATGCTGGAAATCGGTCTCCAGGAGAGGGATCTCTGGGCGGTGCTCAATCAGAAGGTTTTAAGCCTTTGGAATACTGAATAGGGTGAATCGAACGCACCAAATAAGCTCCGTGCTGTTAAGCCTACGATGGCAATGTGGAGGTCCTCCCTGCAAGCCTCTCGTAGGGAGTCCGTTGTACTCTGCCGACTACACATTGGCCATACGTGGTTAACACACGGCCACCTCTTGCGTCGAGAGGGCCCACCAGTTTGCAGTTGTGGTGCCCAGCTGACTGTGGTCCACATACTGTTGCATTGTCCGATTTTAGCCGCTTTGCGGCAGTCCTTTAGCCTACCAGATTTGCTGCCATCAGTTTTAGGTGACAATGCCTCCTTGGCTACTACTGTTTTAAATTTTATTCGCGCATCTGGTTTCTACCCTTCCATTTAATGGAAGGCACTTCTGAGTGATTCACAGACCCTCAGTTTTACACTGTTTTTAAGTTACTTGATAGCCTCTACCTTTTCGGTTGAGGTGGTTTTTTAGTGTGTGAGCATGGCTCGCTCATCCGTTTTTATCCTAGTAATCAGCCGGCCATTGCATTCTGCTGTGAAATTGTACTTTTATCCCTTTTGTGCACTCCTCTGTGTATAAGTGTAGTGTTTGTCTTTATTTTACATTCAAGGAATTCTCTAATCCTTGTTCTCTGTGTTTTTATTCTATCACATGTTACATCACTGCCTGGAACATGGGACTGATGACCTTGTAGTTTGGTCCCCTATAAACAACAACAACAACAACAACAACAACAAGAGGGTTGAACTGTAATAGGCAGGACTCTATCCAGTCCATGATGCAGGAATTCCAAACTGCATCAGGATCCACTGAAAGTACTATGGCAGTTAGTTGGGAGGTGAGAAAACTTGGATTTAATGTCCGAGCAGCTGCCCATAAGCCACACATCATACAGGTAAATGCCAAAAAAAAAAATGCCTCACTTGGTGTAAAGAAGCATAAACATTGGATGATTGAACAGTGGAAAAACACTGTGTGGAATCACAAATTGAGGTACACAATGTGGCGATCCAATGGCAGGATGTGGGTATGGCGAATGCCCGGTGAACATCATCTGGAAGCATGTGTAATGCCAACAGTAAAATTCAGGGGCAGTGGTGTTATGGTGTGGTAGTATTTTTCATGGAGGGGACTTGCACACTTTTTGTTTTGCATGGCACTATAACAACACAGACCTACATTGATGTTTTAAGCACATTATTGCTTCCCACTGTTGAAGAGCAATTCGGAAATGGTGACTGTATCTTCCAACATGATTGAGCACCTCTTCATAACGCACAGCCTCTGCCGGAGTGGTTACTCAACAGTAACATCCCTGTGATGGACTGGCCTGTACAGAGTCCTGATGCAAATCCTATTGAAACACCTTTGGGGTGTTTTGGATTACCGACTTCATGTCACACCTTACCGAGCTACATTGATACCTCTCTTCAGTGCAACACTCCATAAAGAATGCACTGTCATTCCCCAAGGAATATTCCAGCACCTAGCATGTTAGAGTGCCATTAACAGCAGCAGGATCACAATCATTGCCTTCTATGCAGTGGTTTCCAGGCAGCACAGAAACAGCTGTTCCAAAATTCAGAGCTATGCACCAGTATTTAAAAAAATCAATTTCCAGCCCATTACCATCAGCACAGCTGGGACCTACTATAACATCTAGGCCATGCCAGTTGTCACTCTACTTCTGACAATTGTTATCCCCCACACTTCCCTCCAATACTGAACGGAAGTTTCCAGATAAATCCCCTCAAAAAAAGTCTTCTCAACACTTAAATTAATATTCATTGTTGTTAACAAATATCTCTTATTCAGAAATACTCCAATGCATTCCGGTCATCAGAAGTTATTTTACTGCCCAAATAACAAAACACATTTAGTTTCTTTATTATCTTGTTTTGTTACGTAATTCCCTCAGGATTCCTTTGATCTGGAGTGTGGAAGCCAGCGATGGCTGTGTGACTGTGTTGTGTGCCTGTGTGATTGCATCAATGTTCTATTTTCTAAAGAAGGCCATGGCTGATAGTTTAAGTGTTGTGTATGTGAATCCTTTTTATGTGCCTGTCACATCTCGGTGTTGTGTCTTTGTGGTGAACTGTAAATTTATATATAATCATTTTCACCAAAAGAAACCAGAAATTTTTTGAAGGCAATAGTTTTGGCATCAATATGAAACTACACACAGAGAGAGTTAAATGTTACCTACCAGTAGGCTATCTAGCACTGTATGAAAAAACTCCATATTATATGGGCATAAAATTTACAAACTAACTCTGGAAGGGGAGATATTATTCAACTCTAAAATATACTGAAGGAGATCTGGAAGATACCTGAAGAAATAAATGCTACTGCAGTTTAGAAGCTACTGTGTAAAATAATATTAGTCTAAATATGCAGCACAATATATATTATAAAATAGGCTAAAAATGTTACACTGTAAAATAATACTTGACAGAAGAACAAACCAACTATGTATTATAAACTTAGATTAAGTTTATTAAGTTGTATGTAATATTACAATTCAGAAGTTACCTATGTCACAAACTTTATTTTATTTGAACAGTACTTTTATTAAGTTTTTTATATTTCTCAATAATGGCAACTGTGTGCCAACAATTTCTTAGTGATCACTTCATGATCGTGCAGATATGTGAAGCACACATAATGACTGTTCCAGGTGGCTCAGCATGGTACAAACCATGCTACAACCATGTGGTTTGGTGTGGGCAGCAGTGGGTTGTGGTACTACTATGGACTGTGATGGGGCCATGGATGCTGCAGGCCATAGTAGTTACATTCAATACAGTTCAAGTGTGATATATAAGTGAAAAAACATTTACCGTGTGAAAAACCATGTTGCTACTGCACCAGCTATTACCATGTGTTGACAACCAGTACAAAACTGAGCGAACCACAGCACTGCAAACAGATTGTACCATCTTGTCACCTGTAAATTAACAGAATTATACATAAATAATTACAGTTGCTTCTAGACCTACAGTCTATTTGTGAATACTGGAAATAAATGCTTGTGGGGAAGTAAAGAAGGCCATTCTTGGTTATTTCTTCCCTACAATACCAACCTTTTTGTTCATCACTTTTGTGACCTTTGTCTCCGGGAAACACACACTATAATAACTGGGGTAGGATGTGATAGGACATTGTTTGGGTAGGTATCTTTAAGTCTAAACTGGTTTCAGTTCTTTATCATGATATCAAAATTATTAAACATCTTCTAGATGATGATATTTTTGCAGTCTTTGGCCCAAAAGACTCGTTTGATGCATCTCTCCACACTGGTTCAAATCTATTCATATTGGTATAACCCAATCAATCTACATCCACTCAAACCTATTTACTGTTTTCAAGCCGTTTCCAATTTTTATGCCACCAGATTTCTCTCCATTGTCGGATTGATTATTTCTTGAAGCCTCAATAGATGCACTATTAACCAACCCATTTTTTAGTCATATACTATGAATTTTTTCTCGCCAATTTGACTCTCCATTGGTTAACCAAACTATGAACTTAATATTCATCATTCTCTTTCACCTCTTCCTTTTGAAACGTCCTAACCTCTTCTTGTATGAACTGTTTATCATTCATGTTTCACTTCCATACCAGACAATATTCTCCCAGGAACGATTCCTTGACACATTTATTACCTAATTGCAAACTTCCAGGAGATTTTAAGATGAAAATCATGAATGCATATTAATAATCACACTTTAAGTAAGAGATCTCCCATTGGAGGTGGATAGAAAGAAGTGGGATAGGCATTTAGTGACAGCAGATACTGAACAGAATTGGTGAGGAAAGGAGGAATTGCTTGGTAGGACACATTCTTAGACATCCAGAAATCATAAATTTAGCATTGGAGGGAAGTGTGTGGGGTAAAAATTGCAGAGGGAGACCAAGAGACACATATAGTAAGCAGATTCAAATAGATGTAGGTTGCCGTTTTTATGAGAAGATGAAAAGGCTTGCTCAGGATAGAGTTAGGTGAGAGCTGCATCAAACCAATCTCTGGACTGAAGACCAAAACAACAACAACAACAGATATAGGGTTTCCTGGTTTGAATCAGATGTCATGACGAATCTTTGCAATAATAATGGAGGATTGATAACAACTAACAGAAAAGCGGCTTGCTGAGCTGTTGACAGCCATGAAAATAAATAATCACATTCACAAAACTTAAATTTTCGGCCATAGCCATCACCAGAAAAAGAAACACACACACATTCACTCAATCAGTCAGACAACTATATATACACATACACACACAACCACCATATCGGCTCAACCAGCTCTGTATAGTTGTCTGAGTGACTGCGTGAATGTATGTGTTTCTTTTTCTGATGAAGGCCCTGGCCAAAAATTTAAGTTGTGTGAATGTGGTTATCTATTTTTGTGCCTGTCAGCAGCTCAGCTTGCCTCTTTATGGTGAGTTGTTATCTATTCTCTATCATTGATTTCCAATAACATTTTCCATTGTTGAAATCTTTATAACAATTTGGCTGAAAAATATTTGTTATGATACTGGGGAGCATGATAATGCACTAGATTTTTATGTATCACAAATTTTGAAACTATGTCTTGAACCTGAAAAAAGAGATATTTTGATGTCCACATATGTCGGAGTACTATATACTTATGGTACTGTAGAAAAACTGTTAGATTAGGCTGTTTTGGAATTAGACCTTTATCCATGGCCCTACAACTTTCCACACACACTACATGCTATGCCAATATTTATCATGAAATGCTAACACACTATACTTTACAGCCTGCACGCATTGGAGTACATTCAGCAGTGCATCTTCTATCAAGTAATTCGGCAACACCATTCTATGGAGGTCGCTTTAAATGTTCATGGAGAAACTGCAATGTTGCAGTCAAGGTAAAGCGGTGATGTTTGTTTGTTTTTATTTTATTTATTTATCTTTTTTCTATTTTTTATTCACACGGTAAACTGGCAAAATTGAAAGCTACTACATGATAGTAAATCTGCTAGTCTTCCTGGAGTGATGAAACAACAGGCGATTAAATAAATAAAATAACAACTAATTGATTACTGATGGAAATTCTCCACTGAGATGCTAAAATATTCTTGAAAAGAGAGAGAGAGATTGGCTGGACAGTACTTACCTTACTTCTGTACCACTGACACGATATATCATATTTATCATATCATATCATTATCATATTTATGACACAAGCTTTTGGAAATATTTTTCTTCATCAGGATGAAATGACAAAAGAGGAAGGGTCTATGCCCTGAGAAGATGATGGGGCTCTTGTACACCCCAGCCTTCCAAACCCAAAAGTGCTGTTGTCTTTGGTGGGGACCAGAAAAAGACCTTAACTTTGTGTTTGTTCAGGTTCCAACTGATTTTTGATGACAGGCTTCCCACATATCGCAGAAAAGGCATGAATTTAAAACTTCCTGCATCATCTTATGTGTTCTTTAGGCATACCAATGTCTTTATATGTAGTGCCTTATGTATTTGCTGTGTAGAAAACCTGTTTCTTCAAAAATACTCTTCAAGTGTAAAAGCTCGTCCTGAAGACTGCTCCCATCAGCAATGATGACTGCTCTGTGGACCAGTGTCTGGGAGGGACGATGGCAGCTATTTGCATGCAAGTATAAATCTGCCTGCTTTGGTTTCCTATACACTGCATGTCCTAAGGTACCATCATCTTTGCATTGTACCATTACATCCAGAAATGGAAGGCATCCCTTTTTTCAACTTCCATTTTAAACTGGATTTGTTAGTGGTTGGAATTCAGGTGATTTAAAGTAGGGGAGAGTAGTACACAGTGAAACACGGTACACAGTGAAACACAGTACACAGTGAAACATTCAATCACAATTGTTTTTAGTAATTTTTTTTCTACTTTTTGGTATCCCAGTATGTTTATTATGATAAAATACATCTTTGACTGTAATGGTGGCCAGTTTGGTTGATTTTTGTTTGTTTGTTTCTATACGTTTGTATTGGATTTCGGTGGTCAGAAGTTACAGTTAACGTCTCTTTGTAAGTTTAATATTTTTGATATAACATAAAGCTAAAAGAAATATTGTGTTTTTTTTATAAGATACACATCTTTAGCTATATATTGACCAGTTGTATTTTTGGTAGATATGTAGGTTAAGAGTTGTGACTAACCTTTTAGTTTAATGGTGACTTTGGTACGCAGTGAAACACTTGTACTGTATTTGCTCGAATATAGGCCGCACTTTTTTTCCCAAATTTCGGCGTATAAAATCGTGGTGCGGCCTATAATCGAGATTCAGCCCCCCCCCCCCCCAACCGCTCCTTTTCCCAAAGTCGTTAGTTTCAAAATTTGCACGCTCACTTTTATGTTGGTTTGAGAAACGTAATAAACTAGATAATTTTCAAAAATGCTACAGTAACAGTTTTGCAGAACTACATATACGTTTTTGTACATGTTCACGGAAACGGCGTGGGAATTCATGGAAGTCGATATTTCGATATAAATCGAATGGTGTCATTCTGTACCGCAGCCAACAAAAGCTGACGACTGTTTTTTTTTAACACGTCCGCGCGGCCTTAAAACAAAAAATAGTACGTAATACACACATCCTAAGCACTCAAATGATTTTAATTTGATGTAGTCAGTGAAGCTAGTTTTCGCGATAAAAGTTTAGAGTGTGTTGTGAGAGATTTTACCGTGACGTTTATGTTGGTACGGTGACGCCTACCGTGAGCAGTGATGGAAGGTTAAGATAGTGGAACAACTGATTTGTGTAGCTAATGCTGATGTTGAGTTCCAATGCTACGTTTTAAAATAACGTACTTTACTACGACCAGATTCACTGGTTTCACATTCATTGGGGGTTATTTCCATGAAACGATGTACATGGAACTCGGGGCTAATTTGCAGCCTTGCAGCTGAATTATTTCTGTTGTAACGGCAAAACCACAGTTCCTGTTTAGAATTATGAAGTCAAGCAAACATTGGTATATTTACATTTTAGCCCTTGAAATGCACGACGATTCTTCGAACATTTTAATAGTTTATCCTCACTTACACACCAGCGTCGAACGTTTTTTCGTCAGCATCAAATTTACGCCGAACTTTCCGTTTTCCATGTCCGTTACTGTGACTAGGCAACCTGAAGCTTACATTCGGCAGTGTAACCCGTACGTTTGTTTCCCGCTACTAAGTTGCAAGCCAAAGCATCGTCACACACACACACACACACACACACACACACACACACACACACACACACCTAAAAATACTATTCTTTTGCAGCACACGCCTACGCTTTATACAACACTTGAAATGCCCGGTAACACACCTTGGTTCAGCGGCCCCTCACTTGGGGCGCCCGGATCGGCCTGTCGTCTCGCTCTCTTATTCGTTTGGTTAAATTGTACGACGCTTCTCGTGGGGCTGCAGTGGTTACGTTGGCTCCAATGGTAATGACGGCAAGGTCTTTGAACTCAGATGACCAATAAATGTTTTTTCATGACAACTTATATTGAAACGAAACTAATTTTTTTCTGAACGGACAAGGGTACATACAAGAACCTGTCAACCATAGAGCAAGAACGGTATTTATTTTACTGCGAGTGAAACGAGCAGCAATAACATTTACGAAAAATATTAGTGTGATTCTACACTTAATTGTTTATCTGTTGCCAACATAAGCACTGGAGCTCGGCGAGAAGCATCGTATAATTTTACCTATTCGTTGATTTACAGTTTTGCATATTTGTTTTGAGTTTATTGAGAAGAGAACATTATTTCGTTACAGTAACATTATGTTTCTGATTGCAAAAAAAATTCGATTATACAAAAGAATAAAAATAAATAAAAATTAAAAAACCTGCGGCCTATACTCGAGATTTTTTTTTTCTATAATCTCATGTCAAAAGTTTAGGTGCGGCCTATATTCGCATAAATACGGTATGTGGTACACAGTGAAACAGGACCACCGGCCTCAGATGGATGTATGACTACTCCTAACAATTTGGAGGGTACTATGGAAGATGTTGAGGAAGCCATTGCAGTAACAACAGCAAAACACACATCTCTCCAAGAGAGTTTTGTGGTTTGCCCAAAGCACCTTCCAGATAAACCAGTGGACATTCCAAAGGTAGAAGCATAATATTAACATGAACACCAGAGCAAACAGCTTTGAGAAAAAGGTACAGAGCTGGAAGAAAAGGAGCAATTCCAAAACAATGCATATTTTGTAGCTAACGTCTTGAAGTCAGTAGTTTGTGGTACTGAGTATGAAATCTCATTCATGCCTTTGGGGGGACATTACTTGTTTTTTATTCCCAGTTGCAGTTTTGCATAAGGACATTGCAATGATTTTGCCACCTGTGTTGCCTGTGGCTACGAAGAGACTCTCCAACCACCAGTAAATTTGTTTTCCAATCAATTTTGGTGGACTTAATATTCACTGAACAAAATTTAGTATATGTTAATGTTTGTACTTGTATTTAACAAAGATATTTATGTTTTATAAGTCACTCAGACATAATAAATACAAAAAATGGCAGCTGTTTCACTGTGTACTACACACGGTACACAGTGAAACATTTGCGCAGGTGGTTTAAAATTGTTATTTCACTTACTAATTAGTAGCAAAATTATTATTCTTTGTTTCAAAATATTGACAAAGTATTGTTCTTTCAAGTAAATAAAGAAAATTTGTTTTGTGAGTAGTATTTTATACGAAACAATCAAAAGGGTAATTTTTGTTTCACTGTGTACTACTCTCCCCTACTTGTAACTTATCTCCACTATGACGCCACACAACAAATGTGTCATCAACATACCCGCAGAATACTGTGGGCTTCAATCTGGCAGATTTCAGCAACTTTTTCTCGATGTCCTCCAAGATGGTCCCTTGTTACCTTTGCAGATGATCCCAGCATCAAAGCATCTGTGCTTTTAGTCACGAAACACTTCGTATGGCAAAACATTAAACAGGACTGCCAAACTTGAATTGTGCAAAAAAAACCTGTCAAAAATGAAAAAAAAAATTAGGGACCCTCCACTTTGGCAGGCTCCCTATTCCAGCTGGCCACTTCCATCACATCCACATTGACTTGTTAGGATACAACCCCCCCCCCCCTCCTGCCAATGGTTACCGATACATTCTCTTGGCCATCAATTGGACAATTCGGTAAGTGGAGGCCACACGTTTACACAACATCATAGCCAAAGCTGTAGTACTTTCATTCATTCAACCTTGGATTGCCTGTTTTGGTTGCCCAGTGGTTATAACCATTGGTCAGGGTTGACAATTTGTGTCAGCCGTGTTCAATGGCATCTGTGCACCCACAAAGTAATGGCCTTGTAGAGCAGTGGCATCAGACTCTGAAATTGGCCCTTGACTGTCATTATTCATTGTGGTCTGAAACATTACCCTTCATAAAGCTTAGAGTCTGCATGGAACACATGCAGAGTTCATATATGGACATCCATTGGTGCTCCCTAGGGAATTGGTCACTCCTGCGGCATGCCCAGTTATCACCGAATCAGCGTGCTAATTGACTGGGTATATTTGCATTGCACTAAGATCAGTCCCCCAAACCTGTCAAGTCACATGCTGCCTCTCTCTAATGTACAACACACTCTAAAATATCATGCTCTACACCAACACTGTCCAGACTCTGCTTGAGCCATCGTACATTGGCCCGCACAAAGTTCTTAGTCATGCACAGAATACTACAGACATCTGTTTAAAAACTCTTTCATTGTATCATTGAACAGAGTGAAACCGGTGCATGTCAAGCCCGCAACTGATCCTCCTACAGTTGAGAATGTTGAGACACCGCTCATCGTTCACGACGTGCCCAAAACAGACACTCTATCAAACCGGCTGTTCATTCAGTAGCCGCTTTAAGCAGCATCTACAATCCAGCAACAAAACTGCTCTAGGATTAAAATTAGCAGAGACTGGTCAACTTTAGGGAGCATTGAGAATGGTACATTTATACTACACCAAGCACAAAAAGGCCATAATCTCGACCTTTTAGAAGAGCTTGCAATTTATGAAGCTAAAAAATGAGAGCCAGACAAATTGCTCAATGGACAGGGAGATTTTGTACCCAATGTCTATTCTGCTTTGTTTGACAATGTCCTGCTTTGAGCACAAGATGTCTCGCTTATGTATAAATAGCCTTGTCATGATCAAGATCTTTAATTTTCTGATGTAACTGAGGGCACTCTCACATTTGACTAACCCTCCTCTGTTTGTACAATGTTTTGTTGCTTGTATTAGTGCTTTAAAAAGGTGCCTCTAGTAAGCATGTAGTATCCGTTTACGATGCAGCGTTTCCAGTTCAAATTTCAGACATCTACACATATTTATACTAACACAGTTTATTACAGTTTTCAGTTGCATATTTTTATAAACTAACAAAACAGATCTTTTTCATAAAAATATTTTTATCTTTAGTATAATTAAATAAAAGATGAATATGTTAAGGACTACAGTAATGACACCTAGCATTTGTACAACCAAATTACTAGAAAACAGCTACTGAACTACAGTTTGTTCTGCACAGTAGTGTAGCAATCATGTTGTTACCAACTATATGACCCATGTTGAAGCTTATTTTAAACCTACCTCATGACTAATTCTGAAGATACACTTATGCTGTGATGATGCCATTATGGCTGTATTACATTAAGGAATGTAACAACAGGTATGCTGTATAATATTTTTAGACATGTTTTCCTATATTGATGATTTTAATGCATTATTTGTGTTTTATAAGATAGACTGTTACTAAATGTATCCAGTTTCTGATTTGCTGTAGACTTGAAAATGATCATCACTGACCAAAACCAGTCGTAAAAACAATGATATATTTTGTGATCACTGATGTAAGTAAAGATATTAAAAGTAATTATAAAAAGAATCACTGAAATAAATTCATGACCATGTCACACCTTGTGAAACTCCGTCAAGTGCTGCTTATCATTTGAGCATGCCTGCTTCATCTTTGTCATGCTTGTCCAAATCTCAGTGTAGTGAAAGACACACTGCTCTCGCACCGAACAGCAATAGCTCACCATCAAGCATACTTCCAGACCCCTCACACCTCTTACCCCACCTCACCATTCCGAGGTTTCACCCGTTCTCCCCTCCCATCTTTCCTTGCTTTGGAATACTTCATTCTCATTCCCCTACTCTCTCAAAAGGTTGATTAGTTTTCATTCCATGTCGCTAGTGCTTTGACACCTACCGCTCCTGTCGAGTGCCAGTTCCTCCAATGCATAGACCTAATCAACTGAAGGACTGAGATTAGATAAGAGTGGTGGATGTTCAAGTTGCCCGACAATGCTTGCCTACACGCAGCCAATATTGTGAAACAGTTCCTGGCTAAAAAAGGGGTGGACATCCACCATTTGATTTGATTTGATTAGATTCTTTCAGGGAAGCCAAAACAGTCTTGGTCTAACCCGCCACTGCCCGCACCGAAACTAAGTTTATTGTGTGGTATCGCTCCCTGTATGTCTAGCAAAACCAACCAATGCCCTTGAACAGTGCAAGGAGTTCCTTTACCAGTTCTTTATTAGACACAATTTCTTCGGGCCTGGTTGTCCCAAATGTTCTGTGCCTTTTACTCTCCAATGCAATGCATTCGAAGATCAGATGTGGTGCAGTTTCATCACTGTCATCACAGATCCTACATTTAGGGTCCTCTTCTGTTATTCTCATTGTTTGTAGATGTTTTTTGAAATTCCCATGGCCTGTCAGCAATCCAACCATGAGTCTAATCTCTCTCCTGTTCAGACCCACGATTGCAGAGCTTCTTTTAAAACAAGGCTTTGGCATCATTACCTTGCCATTTTTTTTGTTGATGGACTTTGGTCCAATATTCTACGTGCTGTCTTCTGAGCCAGTTACGTAGCTCCAATTTAATCATTGCCTTGGTGATTGTCAGGACAGGTTCTGGCCCAATAAATAGAGCCTCTGCCCCCATCCTGGCTAATCTGTCAGCATGTTCGTTGCCACTGATCCCCGAGTGGCCAGGGACCCACAATAGGTTTACTCTATTGCTTTCCCCTAGCTCCACCAGAACCCTGTGACATTCTGCAACAATTATGCTATGATCTTTGTAGCACCTACGCAAATTCTCCTCCACACATGCCCTGATGGCAGTGATTTCGGCCTGGAATACTGAGGCCAGTTTCCCTAGAGAGATGACACCCTCCAGTCTTGGCTGCACCCCGTATACCCCGGCCCCAACGCCTTGGTCTGATTTCGACCCGTCAGTGAACCAGACAATATCCCCCGTATGGTGTTGAACTATTTTCTCCCACTGCTCCCTACTTCCAATTGTTATACTGAAAGGCTTGTTCAAGCAGTATGGGGTTATAATATCTTCAGTTGGCATTTCCCCAACCTTTCCTATATTTACCTCACTCACTATTTTAGTGTGTGATTCTGGATATCCCAAAGAGTTCCAGTTGTTGACAGATTTGAGCCTGCAGGCACCAGCTGCCGCCTCCATCTTGACCCAAAGGTGTAATGGGGGCATATCCAGCATGGTTTCCATCCCAGCAGTTGGTGTGCTGCTGATTCCGCTTGTTATGGCTAAGCAGGCTAGTCTCTGCGGACATCCACCATACTTCTTCCTATTCCCTTGACTCAAACTCGCCTTGGAAGGAGAGATTTGACAATATTCCTGTCATCCTGTGAAAGTGATGAGGCTTTTGAACACTCAGCAGTGCACAGTTATGCGAGGTGACTACTTTGAAGTACAGAAGGGTAACCGTAGTTCATATTTCATCTAAGTTACTGTTACAGGATTATTCACTGAATTGTATAGTCAGAGGTTATAAGTAATACAAGTGTAAAATGTTTTGTATTTTTTGTTTGTTTCATTTTGTTAATATGTGACTTTATAAAAACATTGAAATGTTTAAGGCAATTTTTCTCAAAACAAACTCTATGCTACTGAAACATCACATGCTTACTAGAGGCACCTTTTTAAAGCATTAATACAAGCAACAAAACATTCCAACACTAATCATTTCTGTGGATCATAAACTTCCTTCATCTAGTATTTCAATTTCCTTCATCTAGTATTTTTCTGAACATGGATGTAAACACATAACCAGAAAATATCTGGATAAAATCATATAAATTTTCAGTGAAAAAAATGTCTATAATAATTATAGTTTTATCTGAGTCATAGCAAGATATCACAATTATAATCAGTGGAACAAGCAACTAACTAATAGTAAATCTATACTTTAAAAAATTATGTAAATTAATAAATTACCTTCATAATAACATCCTTTTTATAGTACATTTTATTGTTATTACCCTCTTTGAGGTCTCCAGAACCCTCAATAAGAAGACAAAAGTAAATCCATGCTGCCACCACAAGCCCCAGCATAACAAATGTCTATGGAGAAGAAAATACAAATTACTTTTTCTCATAATTATTTCCTAATACAATACAGTCCTTTATATATTACAATGGGGAGTATTAAACATTGTCTAGTTTACAGAATGGCAATTAAATGTTACTTTTTCATGAAACAAGAATGTGTTAAAAATTTACATATGCAAAAATGATTAGTGAAACTCTTACTTTAGAATTACCATACTAAACCAATTGGAATGTTCAGGCTAAAAATAAATTATACTTGGATATAAACTGACCACTCAATGACTCTGCATTATGTCAAGAGAACTCTTTATTCTGTAGTATAATATACTAATTTCAGTTTTTAAGGTACTTTGCAGTTGTTTAAGCTGATTTTAAGGCATAATTACACTGATATATTGGTAGTAGTCGATTTATATAAAACCAGCACACCATTTGTGTGTATTGTAGTAAGATCTCAGTTCCTTTACCTGACATGAACAGACCAACCCCCCCCCCCCTTACACACACACACACACACACACACACACACACACACACACACACACACAAAACACCTTTTTTAGGCATGAAAAAAATTAATAATTCTATGAAGAATCTCATAAGTGTCCAATTTAAAGTTGTTAATAGGGTTGTGTCCGAGTGGTTCAGCTGAATCCATTATTTGCCGAATCTACCACACTGGCTTCGGATTCGATATTCAGTGCATAAAGGCCGAATACTATAGAATACCGAATCCAAAGTGTTATCTGCAAACCTTTAGTTGTGAATGTTGTAGTTTACTTTGCATAACAGTACGCTTTTGTTGTGTTATTTACTTTATTTTCTATAGAGCCGCTGAAAGACATGATGTAATAAAATGAAATGACCTCACTTTGAATAGTACTGAGAAAAGGCCACAAGTAACTTTTCATGCTACACAGGCTTGCTTAGCAGGCTCCAAAACTTTTCAGCTCATTTTTATTTTCAACTATTGAATTTTAAATAGAACTTTAGTATTGCTCAGCTTCAAATGTAGCAGCCCTTCAAATATAAGTAGCAACAAAATTAAATATCTTCACGTAAATACCAACAATACATAAGGCTTTAGGATTCTTGCACGAGTTGCCTCATTTTGATTTCATGTATTATTTCGTCTAATTTTGTGAAGGGCTGGGCAATGTGAATTGTAATAAAGCACTAGGATTACAAGAAGAAAGTTATGTATTATGTGAAAAAAAAAAAAAAAAAAAAAAAAAGTTATAATCGTGCACCATCCCGCGAATGACATCAATTCAGCAACCACTTGACGTCTGTTTTAATAAATTGTGTAAGGTAAAGCTTAAACACCTGTACGCCAACTGCTTTTCAAAAAGTGACAGACAACTGACACCAACGCGTGTAAAACATGCAAGTGTACCAATGGAATGATGATACCTGGAAGTGGGTTCCAAATCAGATTGCGTAACAGGCATTTAAAAATGTTCGATGCCGAATGCACTAGAGGGATGATGCTCTGTAGTATGAAGCAACTGGGACTCAGAATTACAGTACCAGTACCTAATTGCTATTATAATCACTTCGTAAAATTTATATTATAAGTCTACAAAATTGTTTTATTTTTCTGCATTTAGTTGCATACAATAGCCCTACATTTGAAGTCTTATCTAAAAGTTACTGCATAAAGTTGACTGGCAAGCATGTGTTGCGTCAATATGCCTGACGCTACAACCACTGCCTACGAGCTACAACTTATGTGTTTTTTCTATTAAGAGTAAGGGATTGTTCCTATGAACTGTGATTCATAAATTCCACACTCTCTTTGCCATAAGAATAATACAAATGTAAACACTACAACATGTAATCTTCCTTGTAAGCTGTTACCACATTTAAATTCCATCTGCCTAACAAACCCGAACGACAATGGCAAATTCAGGAAAATATAAGTATCACGATAAATTTTTACATTTGTATTATTCTTATGCTGAACAGGAATAGAAATGAAACATGGCTACTGACTTCTAGTACTGATTTCAAATCTTCTACGAATAAAAATTCTGTGCAGACAAGTTACGTGATCTTAAATGTTTGAAAGAATAAATAAATGTACAAAATATCCTTGCATTAAGTGCTTTCCACAGTTCTGAAATGTCTTCATGGCAATAACAAGTACACACACGTCGAATAAACACGGATTTCTCTGTGTCTGAATGTCCTGACCGTCACTCATGGAATGCCTGATATGTCAATATAATATTATTTAACATTTACACATCCTATTTTTTAAGAATCTATATTTTTAACTTCCACAATACCTACACATCTTTTCAGAGTATGTCTGCCTAGGTGTACTTGTGTCTGTGTGAATGTGTGGGTATGTGTGCATTTGTTTACCCTCCATTTTTTCCCCCAAGGTAAGTCTTTCCTCTCCCGAGATTGGAATGGCTCCTTACCCCCTTCCTTAAAACCCTCATCATTTCCTTTTCCCTCTCCTTCCCTTCTGCCTGAAGAAGCAACTGGGTTGCGAAAGCTTGTGATTTTGTGTGTGTGTGTGTATTCATTTATTTATTTGTGATGCTGTCACACCTGTGCTCCTTCGCCTGGTGAGTAATCTTTGTCTATTTTTTATATTTTATTTTTCCTGCTAGGAATTTTTCGTCTTAATATACACACGTAACAAATAGACGAAGTACACTTACCAGGCGAAGGTGCACAGGCAGTGATAGCAACAAATAAACACACAGACACACACACACACACACACACACACACACACACACACACACACAAACGCAAGCTTTCGCAGCCTAGCTGCTTTGTCAGGCAGAAGGGAAGGAGATGGAAAAGGAAATGATGAGGGTTTTAAGGGAGTGGATAAGGAGTCATTCCAATCCCGGGACAGGAAAGACTTATCTTGGGGGAAAAAGGAGGGAAAACAAATACACACACACCCACACATTTACACAGACGCAAGTACACTTAGGCAGACATACTGTAGAACTGTAGAAAGCAAAGAAGTTAGACAGAGATGCCACTTGAGGCAGAGGCTCTGTCCAGAGAACCAAGGCAAAGATGTTAAGATGGTGGGTGGGAATTCGAATTTAGTGGAGACTGAGACCAGGTGGGCAACGGGAAGAGAGAATATGCTGAAGGGCTAGTTCCCATCTCCGGAGTTCTGAAGGATTGGTGTCGGTGGGAAGTATCCAGAAAACCCGGACGGTGTAACACTGTGCCAAGATGTGCTGGTCGTGCCCCAAGGCGTGTTTAGCCACAGGGTGATCCTCATTACCAACAAACACTGTCTACCTGTGACCATTCATGCGAATGGACAGTTTGTTGCTGGTCATTCCCACATAGAACGCTTCACAATGCAGGCATGTCAGTTGGTAAATCACGTGGGTGCTGTCGCAAGTGGCTCTGCCCTTGATTGTGTACACCCTCCGGGTTACGGGACTGGAGTAAGTGGTGGTATATATATATATACGTAAAAAATAGATGAAGTACACTTACCAGGCGAAGGGGCACAGGCAGTGATAGCAACAAATAAACACACAGACACACACACAAACGCTAGCTTTCGCAGCCTAGCTGCTTCATCAGGCAGAAGGGAAGGAGAGGGAAAAGGAAATGATGAGGGTTTCAAGGAAGGCGGTAAGGAGCCATTCCAATCCCGGGACAGGAAAGACTTACCTTGGGGGAAAAATGGAGGGTAAACAAATGCACACACACCCACACATTTATACAGACACAAGTACACTTAGGCAGACATACTGTACTACAGTAGCTTCTTTGGTTTCTGCAAATGTCTGCCTAAGTGTGTTTGGATGTGGATATGTGTGAGTGTGTGTGTATTTGTTTACCTTCCTTTTTGTCCCCTAAGGTAAGTCCTTCCACTCCTGGGATTGGAATGGCTCCTTTTCCACTTCCTTAAAACCCGTATCCTTCCCTTTCTCCTCTCCTTCCTCCCTCTTTTTCCCGAAGAAGCCACCACTGGTGGCGAAAGCTCGAATGGTTGTGTGTTTTTGTGTGTTTTTGGTGTTCCTATCGACGAGCCTGTACTTTAGGTAAGTCAAAAATCTTTATTTTATACCATTTTCCCACCTGGAAGGTCTCCTTCTATTATATATATATATATATATATATATATATATATATATATCTTTCGCAACCCAGTTGCGTCTTCAGGCAGTAGGGAAGGAGAGGGAAAAGGAAATGATGAGGGTTTTAAGGAAGGGGGTAAGGAGCCATTCCAATCCCGGGAGAGGAAAGACTTACCTTGGGGGAAAAAATGGAGGGTAAACAAATGCACACATGCCCACACATTCACACAGACACAAGTACACCTAGGCAGACATACTGTAGAAAGCAAAGAAGTTGAACTTCTTTGCTTTCTACAGTATGTCTGCCTAGGTGTACTTGTGTCTGTGTGAATGTGTGGGCATGTGTGCATTTGTTTACCCTCCATTTTTTCCCCCAAGGTAAGTCTTTCCTCTCCCGGGATTGGAATGGCTCCTTACCCCCTTCCTTAAAACCCTCATCATTTCCTTTTCCCTCTCCTTCCCTACTGCCTGAAGACGCAACTGGGTTGCGAAAGCTTGCGATTGTGTGTGTGTGTGTATTCATTTATTTATTTGTGATGCTGTCACACCTGTGCTCCTTCGCCTGGTGAGTAATCTTCGTCTATTTTTTATATTTTATTTTTCCTGCTAGGAATTTTTCGTCTTAATAATCGTTTCATATATATATATATATATATATATATATATATATATATATATATATATATATATATATACACACACACACAAACACACATACAAGCTTTCGCAGCCTAGCTGCTTCGTCAGGCAGAAGGGAAGGGGAGGGAAAAGGAAATGATGAGGGTTTTATGGAATACACACACACATCCACACATTTACACAAACGTGAAAATGCATCTGTGTAAATGTGTGGGTGTGTGTGTATTTGTTTACCCTCCTTTTTTCCCCCCAATGTAAGTCTTTCCTGTCCCAGGATTGGAATGACTCCTTACCCACTCCCTTAAAACCCTCATCATTTCCTTTTCCCTCTCCTTCCCTTCTGCCTGACGAAGCAGCTAGGCTGCGAAAGCTTGCGTTTGTGTGTGTGTGTGTCTGTATGTTTATTTGTTGCTATCGCTGCGTGTGCTCCTTCGCCTGGTAAGTGGACTTCATCTATTTTTTTACGTATATATAGTGAAGAAAGTTTCTTATTACCTTTTAGAGCATCTAAACAACATATATGTTAAAATGTTTCATGCAATTTTCTTTAAAGGGTAGGGGGTATTAAATCCTTAAGATTTAAAATAAAGATCAAACTGAAATTTAAATTTCTTAAATTTTAGTGTTAAGATTGTCATTTGGAATCCACTCCAGAAGGCTTTATCTTCATCGCTGGCTGCGATAGAGTAGTAATTCTTTTTAAATACATTTACTTGAGTTGACAGATTATTTGGGTTCGAGATTCGGAAGATTCGATTTGGGTTCAGAATTCGGCATATGTTTTATTTAAGATTCAGTATTCGGATTTGATTCGGTAAAATTGGTGTTCAACCCATCCCTAAACATTAAGTAAAAAAAAAAAAAAAAAAAAAAAAAAAAAAAAAAAAAAAAAAAAAAAAAAAAAAAAAAAAAAATTTTTTGATCAGTTAATCTACAATTAGTGCAGCCAGCTCAAAAAAGAAGCATCACAATATTACAAACATAGACTCACTATAGTTTCAGTTAACTTCCTTGTACAAAATAATAATAGGAATTCTTTCTCCTTCAGAATAAGGACTTTGTTTAAAAGCTTATAAGCTTACATATTTCAACAGTTTTTTTCATTATGACCGTCTGCAACACAATGTATTTCTCTCTATCTATCCATTGGAACCACATTATCTTTATACCAATAAGTTGCTCCTGCAGTCATTCCTCAGCAGATTTCCAATTGTCATCCCTTGTCCTTATCTGAAAGTTGCAACTATATTTTTATTCTGCTATGTATAAAGCACCATAAATAATAATTTTGGAGTTTTTGGTGAGTACAAATGATGCCAAAGAATATTAAATAATCATCTTTGTGTATGGGGGGAGGGGGGGGGGAAGGGTCAAGGAGTTAGGGAGGTGGCGGGCAAGTGAATGAATAGTAACAGTATAAGCAAGGGCTAAAATATATTAGTCTCGATAATGAAATGCATTCTTCACATCAGACACATTTCCTTTTACATGTAGTCACAAGATGCACTTTCTGTCACAGTAATAACTTTTTCTATATATAAAAAATAGATGAATATTACTCACCAGGCGAAGGAGCACAGGTGTGATAGTAGAACAATTAAATAGAACACACACACACACACACACACACACATAAAAGCAAGCTTTCGCAACCCAGTTGCTTCTTCAGGCAGAAGGGAAGGAGAGGGAAAAGGAAATGATGAGGGTTTTAAGGAAGGGGATAAGGAGCCATTCCAATCCCGGGAGAGGAAAGACTTACCTTGGGGGAAGAAAAGGAAGGTAAACAAATACACACACACCCGCACATTTACACAGATGCATTTTTGCATTTGTGTAAATGTGTGGATGTGTGTGTGTATTCCTTAAAACCCTCATCATTTCCTTTTCCCTCTCCTTCCCTTCTGCCTGAAGAAGCAACTGGGTTGCGAAAGCACACCTGTGCTCCTTCGCCTGGTGCGTAATATTCATCTATTTTTTATATATAATTTTTCCTGCTAGGAATTTTTCCTCTATAATATTCGTATAATAACTATATCTGTACTTTATAAAATATAAACACCAAACCACATGAAGGCCTTGCCACACTCCAGTTGTTATTAACTGTGCAGTTCTACCAATCATAACTTCCATATATGATGAGCAGTTATCATCACTCATCACATTGCTTATTTACTGTGACTTCATTTTCCTATAGCAACATTTCTATCTACTCTCTCCAAACCACCTTATAATGCCTGAATAATCTGAAAAATCAAGTGTGCCCAATTTCAGCAGGGAAATTATCTAGGTCTCTACCTATTGTCCCCACACACCCCACACTGAACAATTTCGTGTCTTCTCTATCATACAACTCTCCCAATTCTTATCTCTTATCTGCACTATATGTTCCATCTCTTCTCCTCAACTCCCCACCACACATTCCTAAGCTAGATTTCCTTACATCAACCAGTACCAATAAAAGCTCTATAAAGCAACACTATATCTGTCCCCAGCCTCACCTTGGATCCTTCCCTTCCTCTTTCCTTTTGCCCTGTCAGTGTTCCAACTTGCACTGACTGAGGAGCGTTACTAGAATGCAGCAGCAGAGACGACGGGTGTGTCTTAGTGAGTTGTGCCTGTGATTGTATGAATGAGTGTTCTGTACTGATGAAGGCTGTTACCAAAAGCTATAAACTGAGGGTGTGTGATTGCCTTTTATCCGTATCTGTCTGTAGCTGGAAGTTCATATTAGTGGTGAGTTGCAAGCTATCCTAATTATTTCAGTTTGAAAACACTTGTTGCATTACAGCCTGGACTTCCCACTGTAAAAATAAAAATGTGAATGACATAAGTCTCTACTAATCAAGAAGCAATTTCCTGCATGTAGTGCATATCTGACCCATTGGGGCAGAATCTTTGCAACTTTCGACCCAACAGCAGCATTTTCTGAGACTCTGATTTAAGACCTCCACTTGACTCTCAACCAGAAAACTGTAATCAGTTCTGGGAACAATGCACAAAATGCTCTCACAGAGCTCTCTTTACTGGTTCAGTGTCATCTGTATGAGTCAAGGAACTGCTCCCTTTTGTTCTACAGTTCCTCCTGGTATGAAAACGCCAGAAATAGTCTCTGTTCATTGTCATAAGAAGATTATATATAGAAAATAAGAATTATAGAACAAAAACATTTCAAATATATACACCAATATGTACACATTGAATGGAATAAAATCCACCTAGAATACCTACATACATTATTAGTGACTGAAAATTAAATGAAAAATGGTGTAGATGTTTACACTGGAAAAATTTATGCCTGATGCAGTACTTACAATGAGAGGTTCAAACAATAACATTGGCATGCTAGCAACTGCTTTTCCAGCTTCACGGAAGAGCTGAATGACCAACTTAATGCGTTTCCTCATCACAAGTATAATAAGACAAATGATAACCTAGAAAAAATAAGAAAACAACCAAATTAACAGTTTTATAATTAATTATTTACTGAGAAAGCACTGGGTGGAAAATGAACATCTAATCATTAACCACATCTCCTCCTAAATTAACTGACCAATTACAATCAAATTGATATAAATATTTGGTAGCATTTGAAAAATTGCTATGCATGTGTAAACTATCTACAAAACATAGTTCAGGAGATATAACATCATAAACAATAAGAGACGCAAAAAAACTGATGCATCATGCAACTAGTTTTTATTCATACAATATATGAGCATGAAAGTATTTAGTGACTTGCAACAAACTTTAAACTTAATTTCAAACCTTTATGACACTTTTCTTCACTGAAAACACAACAAAATGATGAAAGGAAAAAAGTTTCTACTTACTGCTTTCCCATTGTTTATGCAATAAAACTACGAAAATCACTATGACATTACATTTCATTATTTCTGCACTATTAATTGCATTTGCAGAAAATTTTACTGACAGTATACACACATACAACTGAATGTAACTGTGAAATGATATCACAGTACTACATGTAGTTCATAAGATATGAGGTTATAAACAATTATGTTCATGAAAAACACACCATGATGCATTAGTTTTTAATCAATTACTTCTTTACTACTAATTGTATTTGCAACAGATTTTACAGACATAACAGCAGTTACACCCATGAAAATACTAACCAAAGCCTGGAGGGTAAAATCCAACAATGGAAATTACATTTTGTACAGACATCTAAAACAAGGTTCTGATTATCTTTGAGGACAAATCTATGGTCTTGATAAACAAAATTTTACAACAACTTGGCCTGCCTGCACCATTACAACATCGACAAGATCTATTTTATGCAGACTACATGTGAGAAATGAACAACAATGTCGACCAGTTGCATACATGTGTAGTGAGCAAGAGACCAATAGTACAAGACTGTGTGTTAGGAAGATGATTGGTAATACTATTGAAGGCATCCCCTACAATTAAAGAAAAAAAAGGGGGGGAAAGAAAGTTGGACTTACCAGGTGAAAGGGCACCGGTTCGTTGATACACAAATAAAAATAAAAACATACACATACACACAAAACTGAGCTTCCGCAACCTAAGGTTGCTTCATCAGAAAGAGCAGGGAAAGAGAGGGAAAAGGAAAGGATGAGGGTTTTAAGGGAGTGGGTAAGGAGTCATTCCAATCCTGGGAGAGGAAAGACTTACCATCGGGGAAAAAGGATAGGTAAACAAATACACACACCCAACACATATACATGCACACACAGTCCAACCTCTTTGCATATGTCTGCCCTGGTGTGTGCGCGAGTATATGTGTGTGGGTGTGTGTGTTTGTTTACCTATCCTTTTCCCCCCAAGGTAAGTCTTTCCTCTCCTGGGATTGGAATGACTCCTTACCCACTCCCTTAACCCTCATCCTTTCCTTTTCCCTCTCCTTCCCTACTCTTTCTGATGAAGCAACCTAAATATATACATAAGACCTGGAGAATGTGGTAAACATAGGATTTTTTTAAAACCTATAAGCACTATTTTCCAATTTTTTTAAAAGGTATATCCACTGCTAGTACCCCTCAAAAACATTAAGGTTTGGGTAACAAAAGTTGCGGGGATGGCAACTCATTAAATTTTCAACATACATTCTTAAAAATGATGTTGTTTATAACATGCACGGCATGGGTGGGGGAATACCTGAGTGTTGTCTGATGGACGGCAAGGATGGGAAGGGACTGAAATGTATGACGGGATGGGAGACGTATGTAAGGATAGAGTGTGGGGAGGGAAGGGTGGTGGAGGCAAGAACTAGCAAAGGTTTAGGCCTGGGAGATTGTGGGAGCATAGGATATATTGTAGGGAGAGTTCCCATCTGAGAAATTCAGAAAATCTGGTGTTTGTGGGGAGGATCCATATGGCACAAGCTGTATAGCAGTCATTGAAGTGAGCAACAGTATGTAGTGCTGCATGATCTGCAACAGGATGGTCTAGCTGTCTCCTAACCACAGTTTGCCAATGGCCATTCCATCCAGACAGTTTGGTGCCATGGTGCTGGTCATGCCCACACAGAAAGCTGCACAGTGGTTTCACCTCAGTTTGTAGATGACATGACTGCTTTCACAGGTTGTCCAGCTACTGAATGGGTTTTCATACTGTTTTCACCAACGGACGGTGTAATTCATGAGGAAGATTTAGGTCTATAATTCATTAAGGTGCGTGACTGTGTGTGAATGTGTTGAGCAAATATATGTGAAATAGAGCAGTAAATATTCATAGGAAAAACTAACTATTCTGTTACTTACAAACCTTACCATACACATGAAAATGCATTTTTGTTCCACAATATGATGACTCCTCAGTTTCATAATTCAGATTTTAATAATGATCAAGACAGGATGTTGTGTTTTATTGACATCAAATATATAAGCTTTTAATCTTTCAGCCCATTTTCTTCAGTCACCCTTACTGATGGTCAAAAGAGAGAATCCTAACTCACTTCAACCAAAATCAGTTATTTTCAAATTTAAATTGATAGTTGTAAACAAATTATTAGTTGTAAACAAACTGCTAATCATACTAGCATACTCAATCCAACAGAAAAAAATTTGTAGGTATTTATGCTCTACTAGATACCTACCCATTTAGTGACTGGACAATATGGAAATAACAGTATTAAAAATAGCAAGTTCTCCGTTTGTATCATGCCATTCTTCTGTTACTGCAGTGTTGCTCTTGGAACACTAGTGTCACTCTTGTGACTGTTCATGTTAGACTGTGATCTGATATTCCTGCTGTTTCTTTCTCTGCTAAGGGCACTACTGTCATTCCAAGTTGTAATGAATTGAACCCCAAGGTTAAGTTTCTAAGTTTTCAACAAACAATGGACATGGATGAGAAGCAAAAGAAGATTCCCCTTGAAGAGAAAGTTTAGATTATTAAAAAAGTAGAGGTACGTCCCTGTGTGAGTCATCTGGGGTTAGCAAAGCAACTTGAACTGGCCCCTCCTACACTCAACACTGTAATGAAGAACAGATCATCTATCATGGAAACTTACGACAAGTTTGGGAAAACAAAGCGGAATGTGATGAAAGTAAAAGTGCGGACAAACCCACTATAGCTCCGTGGATGCATACTCTGCCTAATTTGATAAGTGGATATGAACCATGAGACATTTATAATGCTGACAAAACTGGAATATTCTTTAATTTAATGCCGGACAAAACTTTAACTTTTCGTAGTGAAAATTGACATGGCAGCAAAAAGAGCAAAGAATGACTCACTGTTTTGTTGTGCACAAATGCCGATGGCAGGACAAACCAAAACCTCTTGTGACTGGGTAGTGAAGAAATCCAAAGTGCCTCAAAAACATTTCCACCGTTCCATGTAAGTACACGAACAATTCCAAGGCATGGATGATGAGTGAAGTATTTTTCAACTTTCTTAGAGAGTTCGAAGCAAAAATGGGGACTGCAGCAAGAAAAGTGCTGCTGTTTGTAGATAGATGTGTTGCACATCCCCCAGATGTATCTCTCTTGAGGAATGTGAAAGTCATATTTCTGCCTCTGAATTGCATCAGCTATCTTCAGCCAATGGACTTGGGTATAATTCAAGCACTTAAATATAGGGTGGCTCATGTAAAAAAGGCCTTGAATGTAATGGACCAAGAAAAAGCCAGGAAGCCAACATTGTTCACAGATGAAGCTGAATATTTTTTGGGCAATGAACTTAATTAAGTAATCATGGAGGGAAATAAGTGCCAAAACTATCAAAACTTGTTTCACAAGGGTTCCTGTGAGCTTAACATGATTGGTCCTATGTAAGATGAAAGTGAATTACAAGGGTTCAGTGAATTAATAGGGAATGATTCTATAACTTTCGAGGACTTTGTGGTTGTAGATGACAATGTCGCAACCTCGAGAATACAAAGTCTTGAAGAGTTGACTACAGAAAGAAGCCTGAAGAATGCCAGTGAAAGTGACAGTGACATTGCAGATTGCCCTGTACCCTCATTTACTAAGGCAGCTGAAGCCTTCGAAACCTTTAGAAGATTTGTGATGGCCCATAAACTTGAGGACAGAACAATAGTTCAGCTTGCTCATTTGGAACAAGAAATGGTTGCAATCCAGTACAGGAAAAATATAAAACAAACATGCTTGATGGAATATTTAAAAAAAAAATCATAGGTATGTGGTTTCCAGAATGCATAAGTTCTTAGTTTTGTGCAAATTTGACTGGAGTAATTATTAAATTAAAACAGTATTCCTTTTATAACTAATTCTTTAATTTGTACTACTCACTGTATTTTTATGTAATATATCCAATATATGAGCATGAAATGTGACTCATAATTTGTAATTATCAATTGGAAACCTTCCTCTTCAGTGTTTTCCTCTATACAGGGCTTAGAATTTGTGGTCCCTTGAAAAAGCATTATATAGAGGTTTCACTGTATACCTCTGGCATGAAGTTTTCATTTTTCATTAAACTTTGAAACCCTAGTTGAATGTGTAATATTTGTTATTAGATGCTTTTATTTCAAGAAATATTCCAAATTGATTGCTGACCTTTGTGAACAGGTTGTAGTTTTCATTTTGGCAACAATCTTATACAAAATTATTTATAAAGGGACTGGAGCGGACTCTGAATGTGGCTCTCCAGCAGGGATACAACTTCCTTAAATCCTACCCCGAAATGAGATCTGTCCTTCATGACATCCTTCCCACTCTACCAAGAGTGTCTTTCCGTCGCCCACCTAACCTTCGTAACTTCCTAGTCCATCTCTATCAAATTCCCAAACCACCTTCCCTACCCTCTGGCTCCTACCCATGCAACCGCCTCCGTTGTAAAACCTGCCCTATGCACCCTTCCACCACCACTTACTCCGGTCCAGTAACCCGGAAGGTGTACACGATCAAGGGCAGAGCCACTTGCAATAGCACCCATGCTATTTACCAACTCACATGCCTGCACTGTGAAGCGTTCTATGTGGGAATGACCAGCAACAAGCTGTCCATTCGCATGAACGGTCACAGGCAGACAGTGTTTGTTGGTAATGAAGATCACCCTGTGGCTAAACATGCACATCTTGGCGCAGTGTTACGCTGTCCGGGTTATCTGGATACTTTCCACTGACACCAATCCTTCAGAACTCCGGAGATGGGAACTTGCCCTTCAGCTTATTCTCTCCTCCCGTTGCCCACCTGGTCTCAACCTCCGCTAAATTCGAATTCCCGCCCACCATCTTTAGCATCTTTGCCTCGGTTCTGCGAACAGAGCCTCTGCCTCAAGTGGTATCTCTGTCCAACTTCTTTGCTTTTTACAAATGTCTGTCTAGGTGTGTTTGCGTTTGGATATGTGTGAGTGTGTGTGTATTTGTTTACCTTCCCTTCTGTCCCCCAAGGTAAGTCCTTCCACTCCTGGGATTGGAATGACTCCTTTTCCACTTCCTTAAAACCCATATCCTTTCCTTTCTCCTCCCCTTTTTTCCTATTTTTCCTGAAGAAGCTGCCAGTGGTGGCGAAAGCTTGTATGTGTGTTTGTGTGTGATTTTATTCGTATCTATCGACGGGCCAGTCCCTTTGGTAAGTCATCTCTTTTCTACTTTTATTTTTGTTCATGACATATATGGTTTGATATATAAATTTTTGTGTATTAGAAACTTCATAATTTGTATATACAATATGTACACCACTTGATCATAATGTTGGACTGTAGATATAGTGTTTGATGTTTCAGAAAAACTTTATTTGTTTAATAGAGTAACTGACTGGATTTGATAATTTATTAGTATAATAGTATTTGTTTTAATGGTTTCTATTATTTTTCAGAACTAAATTCATGTGTATCTATTAAGTAAATCATGTACAAAAATAAAGATTGTTTGACTTACCCAAACCACAGGCTCGCCGATAGACACAAATAACACAAATGAAAACACATACAAACAAACATTCAAGCTTTCACAACCATTGGTTGCTTTGTCTGGAAAAGAGGAAGGAAGGAGGGGAAAAAAGACAGGATGCGGGTTTTAAGGGAATGGATGAGGTGTCATTTCAAGACATACCTTTGGGGAAAAAATGGAGGGTAAACAAATACACACATGCCCACACATATACACATGCAAACACACCAAGAAAGCCAAATGTCTGCCTAGATGTGTTTGCATTTGTATATGTGTGGGCGTGTGTGTATTTGTTTACCCTACTTTTTTCCCCCTAAGGTAAGTCCTTCCACTCCTGGGATTGGAATGACGCCTCATCCACTCCCTTAAAACCCACATCATGTCCTTTTTCCCCTCCTTCCTTCCTCTTTTCCTGATGAAGCAACTAACACTTGCGAAAGCTTGAATGTTTGTTTGTATGTGTTTTCATTTGTGTTATTTGTGTCTGTAAACTCCAAAACATACCTAGGAATTACTATTACTTCAGACTTAAATTGGAAAGCTCATGTAGATAATATCATGGGAAAGGTGAACCAGAGACTGCATTTTATTGGCAGAACCCTTAAAACATGCAACAGAACTACAAAAGAAACTACAAACACTACACTTGTCAGTCCTTTTTTGGAGTATTGCAGCCCAGTGTGGGATCCTTATCAGGTGGGTTTGACGGAGAACATCGAAAGAGTCCAAAGAAGGGCAGCTCGTTTCGTATTGCAACGATACAGGGGAGACAGCGTTACGGAAATGATACTGGATCTAGGATGGGAATCATTACAACAACGGCGCTTATTGCTGCGGCGTGGGCTACTTGCGAAACTCCAATTGCCAACATTCTCCTCGGAATGCGAAAATATATTGTTGACTCCCACTGACATAGGTAGAAATGATCATCAGAATAAAACACGAGAAATCAGAGCTTCAACAGAGAGATTCGGGTGTTCTTTCTTCCTGCGTGCTATTTGAGAATGGAATGGGAGATAAATGGTATAATGGTGGTTCGATGAACCCTCTGCCAGGCACTTAAATGTGATTTGTAGAGTACCCCATGTAGATGTACATGTATCGGCGAGCCCATGCTTTGGGTAATTCAAACAATCTTTATTTTTATACATATTTTTCCCACCAGGAAAGTATCCTTTTAAGTAAATCATATGTATAACATGAATTACTATTTTTTTTTAATATGATGTCTAAACTGCAAGTGTTTGAAATTCTAAAATCCTCAAGTTAATGCATCATATAAGTAAATTATATTATTCTGGAGCTTTGTATAAGTAATTATTCAACTTTGGTAACATATGTTGTAGTGTTCTCAACAGTTCAAATTATAAATATTAGTATGTATTATATGTAAGAAAATTGTAATCAATGCAAGAAACCTACTGTCGGAAAAGACATCAGAGAAGAAAACACCAAAAATTTCCCTTGTAAATTGATTCTTCTAATGTGAAATAACTTATTTGACACATGGCCGAATCACTCCACATTTTATTTTTCTATATTTGGACTGAAAACTTTCCTAATTATTCTATAATGTAGGATTCAGATGGGGGATTTAAGGGATTTCCCGCTAATGGAACTGAAGACACGCCAGAGAAGACAAATATTGGACTATAGTTTGGTGATCATGGGATAAACACAAGTAGGAAGAGTTTCTTCTTTGTATCAGTTTTACTCTGTTGTTTTAGTTTTAATGACTTTGATAATAAAAAATGCTTATGTCGAAAAGACGAGTCCTGATTCCTACAAATTTTAGGGTCCTGTCTCAGAATGAACTGAATGAGTGATGATGTAGTTATGCCGTGTAATTATGATTATTTTGTTTCATCGTATTATGTAGAACATAGTACCAATAAAAGCATTTTTGAAATATGGTGAAGTTGAAAAGGCAAAGAGTAAATAGCTTTTCCAAAGAATACATATAATTCCACGTTCATATTATATTCTAAACTGAAGATTTCTCAAAATTGCTCAAGCCATCTTGAAGTCCATAGGGTACCTACACATGCACATTCACACATCGATTTTTATATATAGAAATTACCTGATTTGCAAATAAGAGTACTATACAGGACATGTGAACTTATTCAGCCAATTTCATCATCACTTTTCAACACGCAAACATAAACGGCAAAAATTGTTGGATGTAGATAAAAGTTACATATTGGACCCTCTCAGTGAAATATATTATTTTGTTTTGCAATTAGTATGAATTTGGATGCAGTACGTAACTTGTTTTTTTTTTTTTTTTTTTTTTTTTTTTTTTTTTAGTCCTATGTATGGTTTTATTGAGTTATTTATTATGATAAATAGTTATTAAGGATATTATTTAAAATATGAATAATACATTGGCAGCAATTCTGGGAACACATATCTGGAGTATACACGATAATCTTATTGGTTGTGAAGAGCCAACTGGAAAAAGAAATCGGTCAACCAATGAGAAAGCTTGGTTCACATGTCCATTAAACCAATAACAAAGCTATGTTCACATATCACCATAATGATGTCACACATATTGGGAAAGCAAATTCTGCAATCTACCTTATTGATTAGAAGTCACCTTATCATAACCCCACTAGCTAATTGTGTTTATAATGAAAGAGAGAAGCTTTGGAAACTGGTATTATACAATAATCGTGGTATCCACAAAGAACATGGGTACTGTTACACCAGAGTCGATGCAAATGCCATGTTTTTGTCCAATTGGCTACTCTCAACCAATAAGATTATCAGGTAAGCTCCATATTCTCAAACTTGCTGCAAAATATTTGTGTTTTAGAGAATATTGTTAATAAGTATTTAATCAAAACAAATAACTCTATTAAAACCATACACAGGACTCAGAAAACATAAAGGTACATACTGCAACCAAATTCATACTAATTATTAAATGAAATAATGTATTTCGCATGGGGAGGGGCATATGTAACTTTTACCCTTAACATGAAACAGATATGTCCTAACATAATCCATTATAATAATGGTGAGGACAGAGGTAAGGTGCCAGTTTAAATGAATGGACTAGTAGTCACTAGTACTGCTTACAGCATTCTCTCAAAGAATTATTGTATCATAGTTCCCCCAGATGAAAAATATCATATTTTGGAAAAATAATGCAATGAATATAAGATTTTGCTAATGCATAAAAAAAAAAAAAAACTGTATCTCCACAATGTTTCGCCAAGCCATCTCCATTTCAAATTGTCAATGTTTCGAATGAATAGGTTATTTTAAATTAAATCATGGGGATTGGTAGGCATATAGGTAATTGTAAGTGGATGAGTTTGTACTGCATATTTATTACTATACTTTTTGCATATTAATTCATGTGTGTGCAAAGAAAGTATTGGTTATAATTGTCAGACTGAATCACATGTCTCGTGCTCTGACAGGCTAACTACAGCACATTACAAACAACATTTCACACGTTCTGAAGCTAATGTGTTATATTCAGTGAATTTCTTGTTTATACTTGTGTATTATTAAACTAAGCAAGTAAATGAAATGCCATGTTAAAGAAGTCTCCAAAAAGTGGGCAAGTTGTAAAACGACAGGAAACCCACTGAACAGGAATGAAAATTTTATCTGATTACACTGTATGACAGCACAAAAATGTGTGCTATCTCAATCAAGAAAATATAACTGGAGATATGTAATGAACTTAACAAAAACTGAGGAGGCACACCAGTGAAATCTGCACAATGGAATCACCAAATGTTCTGGATTAGTGATCATAAAGCTTTACCAAAGTTAACACAAGTATAACATGTGAGAATGTTTACACAAAACTTGCATCAAAGAAGCCATATGACACCCCACCCTCCTCTAGTATTCCTAGATTAAAATAAATTGATTCCGGTTAATATTGAAAATTCTCCTCAGAGATAATAAATATTGTTGAAATGAGATAGAATGGCTGGCCAGTACTTACCATTGTGCTGTACCGCCGATAGTAACACAAAATGAAAAAACAGAAAAATAGGGGACAAAGGGACAAGCTTTCGGAACAGAGTTCCTTCGTCAGGTGGGAGAGAAGGGAAGAATAAAGGATGGGAACAGAAGGGAATGGTGGTGTTGCGGGAGTGTGGACGTCAGAGATACTGCATGCATGTACTGAGCCAAGCCAGAGAGGAGAAATATAACTAAAGAGGAAAGATCAAGTAGTAAAGAGAAGAGAAGAGAGGGAAATTAATGATGCTGAGGGGTGTATGAGGGGCGGGGGGGGGGGGTGTCTAAAACGTTTTTCATAAACAGGGAAATATGGATGGACACACACACACACACACACACACACACACACACACACACACACATGGAGAGAGATAGAGAGAATGACAGAGAGAGCGAGAGGGCGGTAGAGAGAGAGAGAGTGTGTGTGTGTGTGTGTGTGTGTGTGTGTCCATCCATATTTCCCTGTTTATGAAAAACGTTTTAGACACCCCCCCCCCCCGCCCCTCCTACACCCCTCAGCATCATTAATTTCACTCTCTTCTCTTTACTACTTGATCTTTCCTCTTTAGTTATATTTATCCTCTCTGGCTTGGCTCAGTACATGCAAGCAGTATCTCTGACGTCCACACTCCCAAAACACCACCTTCATGACCTAGGTCGTGAACCACCTTTCCCTTCTGTTCCCATCCTTTATTCTTCCCTTCTCTCCCACCTGACGAAGGAACTCTGTTCCGAAAGCTTGTCCCTTTGTCCCCTATTTTTCTCTTTTTTCATTTTGTGTTACTATCGGCGGTACAATAAATTGATTCCGATAGTCTACGATCTCAAAGGTAGAGGTCTGCGCGGATAAGAAAAATGTTAGGGTATCCACATCCGCAAGACCCATATCTACAACTGCATCCATGGCACTTTACCCACATCTGCAACTTTGACATCTGCATACATTAAAAGTTTTGAATGGGTGGTAGTAATAGATAGCAGTATTTAAAACCATGGTATGTAATGATATAATCATTGTTAGAGTGCCATTTCTAAGACAACTTAACTACTTTTGACTTCTCGAATCATGGTAACTGTTCTATACCTACTTCAAAACAGGATAATCCAAATAGGAAAACATTGGCACTCCGGACACACACAGTAGTGCTTCAGAGCACATGTGGTCGGAGCACTACATCAACTGTTTAATACAAGCATCTTCTTAAATTTCAGTGGTTAAAACTGATCGGTACAGAGGAGATTTTACTGTGTTTATATTAAAAAAAAAAAAAAAATAAAAAAAAAAAAAAAAATTAAAAAAAAAATTCCGAGTTTTATAAAAGGGACACTTTATTTACCCCATATTAATGCACAAGAGATTATGTGACACAAAGCAAAGCATGTCATTTCAAGTGTTAAAACTGCCATTTGGCAAAAAGAGACAAAGTTGGCTGAAGCCTATCCAATCTAACATTGTGTACCTCCTTAAATGTGTTACATTCACCGAGCGAGGTAGCGCAGTGGTAACATACTGGACTCTCATTTGGAAGGATGGTGGTTCAAATCCACCTCCAGCCATCCAGATTTAGGTTTTCCGTGATTTCCCTAAATCACTCCATGCAAATGCTGGGATGGGTCCTTTCACAGGGCACAGCCAATTTCCTTCCCTATCGTTACCCAAACAACCCGAGCCTAACTCCACCTCTAATGATAACGCTGTTGACGGGGTGTTAAACACTAACCTTCATTCCTTCCATGTTACACCGTATCTGATTAATAAAATTGCTATTGTCAATCTTTATTACTTCTGTCACCACTTATCTAATACAGTGCACCGGGGTGACTTGCTGCGGTACACCCGGCTGTTCGCTCTTGGGTATTCGAGTCCCCCCTCGGGCATGGGTATTTGTGTTGTCCTTAGGTTAGTTAAAGTAGTTTGTAAGCTATGGACTAATAACTGAGCATTTGAGTCCAATAGATTTACAAATATCTGAACATTTTATCTCATACATAAACATGAATGTTTGTTTGTATGCTATGGACTAATAACCGAGCATTTGAGTCCAATAGATTTACAAATATTTGAACATTTTATCTCATACATAAACATGAATGTTTGTATTTTATGCGTGTCTGTACCATTCATTCAGTTGCAATGAAACAGTGTAAGAATACAGTTTTTTTACAAACAAAACAGGCCACTATATTGTTGATCTTTTCCTTGCCATCAAATATATATCCAAATTTTTTTTTTTTTTTTTTTTTTTTTTTTTTCATTTTCTAAATTGCCGATTTCAATTTGTTTTACTTCACTAATATCAAACCAGCTCTTTTCACTTTACATGATACAGTAGCCATTGATGTCGTGTTCATTTTAAGAAAGAACTGTCACTGTATTCAATATGATATACGTAGTCACTCGGTCACTACAAAGTGCTAACTGAAGGCAGCAGAAATTTGGCATGGCACCTCTGGTGGATAGTGGGCTGGTTTGCCACCCAGAAAGCACTTGACAGACTGCAGATAAGGCACGGTCGCGTAAACAGATTAGGCACAGCTCCCTTGGGTTCAGCTAGGTCTGCTGTGGCCGAGGCCAGGGAATGAGGACAACAGACTTCCGCTCCACGTGTGCCCTCCAAGGATTCTAAGAATGTCCACAGGCTTGAAGTTTTCAGCAAACATTATGACAGATGTACTGGGCAGGTACCTCGCTCTTTATCCAGATATAACAAATGCATATCCGCATAGCTCACAATTTTATCTGCAAAGTAAGTAATAGATTTGTGGATATTGCATCTGCACAGACCTCTACTTGAAGAACTCACCTCTCTTATAGTAAGAGATAACGCTTACATTTAAACTGCTGAAAATATAGCCTGCAAAGATTATTCTTCACAGTGCCTTGCTATTCATTATTCACTAAACACACACACTATAAAGACAAAGAAAGCTTAAACAAACAATGAAAAATGTCTACAAGCTTGGCATGGTTTGGTTCGGCTCGGACAGTTCTGGCCAGGCCAATTCATCATTGCAGCTGCATTGCGCCGAACAAGAGAAAGAGGGGAGCAGGAAACAATGGTGGGTGGTAGTCGCAAAAGATGAACAATAATCAATAATCAATAATAAACAGAAAGCAAGCAAATACATCTGCCCAGAAACAAAGTTTTTCCAGTTTTTTTGGAAAAATACAAAAAAAAAAAAAAAAAAAAAAAAAAAAAAAAAAAAAATCCCCAAGTTTCCCCTGATATTTCCAGGAAAAAAAAAATTATAATCTCAGAGTTTTCCCTGTTTTCCAGAACACAGAACACCCTGTTAAAACATTTGACTCCTTATCTCTCTTACGGTCTCTGAAAGATTGTGTTATTGCATGCACTGTCATGTAAGACCTAATATATGTCTATTGACATTACTGAAATTTTGTCTTTGACCAGCAATATTATTTCATAATTTAAGAGTTTATGTAAGAGAAATTTCTTTTTTATATAATTATTATTACTTTTAAACAAAGTACTACACATATTTAAGTAAATAATATAGTGAGGACAGTATACTACTCACCGCAAAGACGTGGCGACGAGCTGCGACAGGCACATACAAAAGACACACACATACAACACATTCAGCTATCGGCCATGGCCTTCTTCAGAAATAGAGCACTCACGCAATCACACAGGCACACAACACAGTCATACAACCATCACCTCCGACTGCCACACTTCGAAATTCGAAGTGTGGCAGTCGGAGGTGATGGTTGTATGACTGTGTTGTGTGCCTGTGTGATTGCGTGAGTGCTCTATTTCTGAAGAAGGCCATGGCCGATAGCTGAATGTGTTGTATGTGTGTGTCTTTTGTATGTGCCTGTCGCAGCTCGTCGCCACGTCTTTGCGGTGAGTAGTATACTGTCCTCACTATATTATTTATTCCAACCTGGACTTTCCATTATTACATATTTAAGTAAAGCAGTCAACAATCTGAAGATTGATTTGAACACCATAGTGCTTTACTAGGCATGGTCCTGTTTGGAGGTGGTATGCCGTTGCCTTCCTCCGACCTTCGAACTGACTTACCCAGCCAGTTATAGGGGGACCTACACTTTAACGTGGGTTCCGAACCACGGTGCTACTCGGTATTTTTCACATGAGCAGTACTACCAGAGGTGAAAGAAGTGGAAAGTGACAGATAAAAATCCTAGGACCTAGCGGGGATCGAACCCGCGACCTCTGGATTTGTAGTCTGGCACTCTACCACTGTGCAACCGAGGCGCTACACATATTTTATATAATCATCTATAAATACACATATTTATAGATGATTATATAACTTAGTTACCAACAGATCCAGTATTAATGAGATCTTAATAAAAATGTTCATGTATTGTTGTATAAAATGGTAACATATGAATAACTCCTACCTAACTATCTGGTTTTATTAATCATACATACAAATATTGTGAGCTAATGATCTGTACTCACAGTTGCTATTGTTGCTAGAATAGCATAAACTAGATAGGCAGTAACTGATCTTCCTTCAGCATCTTTATCATTTTTTGTATTAGCCAAACCATCCTTTGCTTGCTTCCAAATAAACCTTTGCAAAATAAACAGAAAAAGAAAAAAAAATTGTTACAAAAACATATACAATATCAATGAGTTAATTAAAACGAATGGGTTTATATTTTTGTACATTTAATAACAACAAGTTCAGACAATTGATAGTCTATGAGAATATTAGTGATTGGTGGTTTATTTTAATTAAAATATGCAACCAGCTGCTTTTGTGGATGTTTTTTTTATTCTATAACTAGTTTTCAAGCCACTGCAGACTCATCATCAGTGAATACATTACAGGAGCATTTATTATCTTCCACCAAATGTAGGTTTATGCTGTCATGGTGGTTCTGGTAACATAACTTAAGTAATTGGGAACAGAATAAAACAGAATTAAACAATAGGTTGTTATCAATATCTATAAATGTGAATGTCTGTTCAGTGTACGTTTATCACGTCTGAACCACAAGACATAAAAAGCTAAAAATTTGTAGTTACTAATGTCTACCCGGGGAAGGCTTTAGGCTCAGTTTTATGGTGATTGGATAGCTATTTATCTATATATATTAATGTGAATGTCCGTTCGGTGTACGCTTATCACGTTCAAACAACAAGGTGCAGAGACTTAAATATTTGTACAGTTACTAATTTATACCTGAGGAAGGTTTTAGGCACAGTTTTATAGCAATATGATAGATATTTAGCAATTTGAAGAATATAACGCGAAATGTGGAACAATAATTACTCTTTGAAAATTATATTTACTCTTTGAAAATGGTTTTATTGGTTGCATTGTTGCTTGAGGGTTGATAATGATAAAAGGGTGGAGTATATTGGGATGGAAAGTTATCAGTGTATATAAAATTCTACGTGTCTGTGTGTGTGTTAATATTTCACTCTGCAGCAAAAACTACAGAACACAAATGAATAGTCTGTATGTAATTGTTGTCCGAAGTGTCCCGTTGTACACCATAGCAGTTCCATGCCGATAGCTATAAGAGGGTGGAAGATATGGTGGTTGAAAATCGTCAAATTATTTTAAAAAAATTGGGACTGAAGTCCAGCGATGTCGTTTGCGACTCTCTAGCAAGGAGGTTACTTACAGCGAAACATGATGCCACGGACCATATCTTTGGTCTATGCATGCTATGTCTTCAGCACTTTCTCTGTAAGGATAAGCATATGAATAAGGGAATATAAGAATAAATAAATAAAGCAGTAAAAAAGAAATTTCTTTTAATACATCTCTTTAAAAAAAATCGATTTGACATTTCGCGCATTATATCAAGTGATCGATTTGTAATATTATTACAATCATTATTGTTGAATTTCGTGATTGAATTCTTCGAAATGAGTGCATTTTTACATGTGATTTGATCTACACTACTTCTATTCAGTCTCATAGCACACTACTGAAAGATAGCTTGTCATAATCAACCAATACACGAGTGGAGCTGCGGGTTTAAGCTAGTATTTTATATACTTACTGTGTACTACAGTTTTTTTATATTTTATTTACTTACTGTGTACTATAAAATATAACAAACTAATGTTTAATTCCATTTTATTCTGTTCCCAATTACTAAAGTTCAGTTATGTTACCAAAACCACCATGCCAGTGTGAACTTACACTTGTTGAAAGATAATAAATGTTGTTGTAACGTATCCACTGAAGATGAGCATGCAGTGGCTTGAAAACTATTTTTGGAATAAAACACATTTGTAAAAGCAGCTGGTTGCATTTTCAAATGAAAATAATCTGCCAATTTACACTAGAGCTGCAGTTTGAAACCAAAATGGATATTTTGAAAATATTAGTGATGTTTCTGGCCTTTCACATATGCATACTCATCATTGTCACCTACAACTTTACAAGCAATATGTTGTAGGGGGTATATACCCAAAAGATTTGCAACACCTAATGAACCAAGTAAGTAATATAAGAATTAATATCAATAATAAATATAAAATACTTAAAAATCTCAAAGGTATGTGACAAGGTAAGACCGTGGCAATTTTAGGAAACAATTATACCACACCGGAGATACATTTAGTACTTAACATCAGTAAACATTTTATATATAAGAAAGATAAATGTTCATCAGAGTAAAGTTTGTGCATTGATATTATTGTGCACAATCTGTGGTCATACCACATCTGTTATAAATAAGAAACAAGCTTTCAGTTATTTCTGTCACTGTCCACACAGGTATGACTTAATTTAATCTTTTGAAAATGTGGCAACAACAGCTACAAATAAACACTATGCAAAAACTGAAATATTTTTGGAAATATCCATAGCACCAAAGTATACATCAATCATGTAATTAAATGATATTAATTTGTAAAATCATTATAAATGTATGTATGTAATAGTGTGAAGTGATGTATCTGCATGTGTGCCCTGACACAAAGAAATGTACTAAGTATGTACATGGACTGTGCACACAGAAATAACTGCTATTATGTGGAGTGGCAATTCAAATACGGTTATTGAAGATAAGTAGACTGAAAACAACGAAATAGGAGTTTTACAGGTGACTATACAAGAAGAGAACTCCAATGAAGTACTCCAAAAATGGACACTGGTGGAGTCATTGTCTGATAGTAGATGTTATTTGAGTCCTAGTTCAAGTCCATTTTGAGTCAGAGATGGACTACAACCATGGGTAGCATAAGCGGCCTGGTGTAGGTCTTGTGACAACAGCAAGACAGAGGCAATGTGGGAATCTGGTACGAAGAACATAAATGATTATGGTTGACAGGGAATGCTGCTTCCACAGTGTGTGACTTATGGGAATTTGGAGCAGATAGGAAGCATGCTCAGATAACCAAGTGGTTAAAGTGACTGCTGGTGAAAGTGAAAATCCCAGGTTTCAATCCTTGTCTGGCACAAATTTTCACTTGACACCACTGAATTATTTGCACCCTACAAATTGGGTAACTGGATATAATGCTATATACAGATCAGGAAAAAACTGTTAAATTGAAACAACATACAGGTATGTGGGCAAGAGTTTGACTGGGAAATGGTACAACATAGAGTTCTACAAACCTTGGTCTACTGTGTGCCATTTGACAAAGCTAGTAACACTCCTATTTTAGCAAATGACACAAACCTTGTCTTCTTATGATTCCTATCTGTTCCAGATGTTGGCAACCATCTTGGTTGTGCTGCTCCTGTCTTTCAAGGCACGAAATGACTCTGTAGATGTTTTGGAGGTCCAAGCTCTGATGATATTTAATCAGGACATTCAACCAACACTTCTCTTTCCTGGTATCTTTGCTTGACATATTGGAGAAGGTGTTATCTACTTTTATTCCTCAAGATACATTCCAGATACTTCATCTTCCTTGCTTTCAAGGTGGTCAACACTTCTTTTTCTTTCTCCAGTCTCCGTAGAATTACAATGTATGTGACATGATCTGTCTATGGTGCTCTCAGAATTCTTCTGTACAGCAAAATTTTGAAGACCGCCAACCATTTACTTAATGATTCTGTCAGAGTCCTTGTTTGAAGACTATAGAAGAGAGTCGAGAACACATAGCAGCACAGACATCTTATCTTCATGTTCACTGATAACGCTTGATTTTTGTACAGATTTCTCATCTTGATGAAAACTGCTCTGTCTTTTCCAGTTTTTGACTTCACCTCATCAGCTGCATCCACTGGTCATTTATGATGGTTTCAAGGTATGTATTCCTATGTACTTGCTTGACTACATTGTGGCCAACTAATATGGCATAGAGTGTCTCTCTTTTTAGTAATTACCATTGCTTTTTGTTTTCTGATGAATTACATCTAGACCATATTCAGAACTATTTCTTATTACTCTATCGATGAGAAGTTGCAGACTATTTGCAAAGATCACAGTGTTGTCAGCATATCTAATGTTGCTTATCCATTTTCCATTTAAAGACACTCCCACCTCCACATCATCCAGAGCTTCCGTTAAGAAGTGTTAAGAATAGATGTGAAAATCAGAGGGGACAATAAATAGCCCTGCCTTACACTCCTTAAAATGTCTACGTCATCTTTATTCTCTCAGTGCAGCCTCACAGAAGCCTAGTTCCAGCACAGCCTTGGGACTGACAACAAAACATATCCACACTTCTGACATTAAAGCCAATATGTACCCTGTAGATATTCTGAACTGGTTGACAGTAAGTTCTCTAGTGTTGAACCTCAGTAAATCTAATTATGTACCATTTAATTCTGTTCATAAAAGCCGCAGAAGATTAATATCGCTAAAGTAAGCTGGAAGATACAGAGGCTATACTGTATGAAATTCAGAGGTGCCGAAATGGGTAGCAGGTATAACTGAGAGCTCGACAGTCTCTAAACCTTGAAAAGGTTTACATCAGTTACTTTTGCTACCAGGATAATATCGAAAATCAGAGATCAATGTTTCAACATCTGTCTAGTGGGGTTACTTTTACTGACTGATATGTTATGGTATGCATCATATTCTCGAGCAATTCAATTGAATATGTATGGAACAGCCACAAGAACCTCTGTTGCAATTTTTTAAGCAAATGGGAATATGAACCAGTATCTGACAATATCTCCCTTTGATTCTGGCATTCATGCTTCCAAATCATTATAGATAAGACACAAAACATTCATACCACAAATGAATCATGAATCAGCTCACAATAATAACACAAGTTGTTGATATTGTGGTCTTTCCGTTCTTTCCATTCAATTGCTCATTCAGATCCTTTGCAGTCTCTTACAGAATTACTATGTCATTGGCAAACTGCAAAGTTATCATTTATTCTTCCTGAAATTTAATTCCCTCTCCGAATTTCTCCTTGTATTACTTCATAGCTTGTTCAATGTACAGATTGAACAACATTGGGGAAAGGCTACAACCCTGTCTTATTCCCTTCCCAATGTCTGCGGCCCTTTCATGCCCCTCGACTCTAATAACCGCTATCTGGTTTTTGTATAAGTTGAATATAACTCTTCACTCCCTATATTTTACTCTCATTACCTTCACAATTTTAAAAGAGTTTACTCCAGTTGAAATTGTCAAAAGCTTTCCCCAAATCTACATATGCTAAAAATATAGGTTTGCCTTTCCTTAGCTTATCTTCTAAGATAAGTCGCAATGTGAATATTGCCTCCTGTGTTCCTACATTTCTCCTAAATCCAAACTGATCTTCCCCAAGGTTGGATTCTACAAATTTCTCCATTCGTCTGTAAATAATTCATGTTAGTATTTTATAACCATGACTACTGATAGTTCTGTAATTTTCACATTTGTCTGCACTTGCTTTCGTTGCAATTGGAATTGGAATTACTATATTCTTCTTGAAGTCGGAGGGTATTTCCCTTGTCTCATACATCTTTCATACCAGGTGGAACAATGGCCTTCATGTCTGGCTTTCCTAAGAATATCAGCAGTTCAGACAGAATATAATCTATTCCAGGAGCTTTGTTTCGACTCAGATCTTTCAGCGCTCTGTCAAATTCTTCTCTCAGTATCGTATCTCCTATCTCCTCTTTCTCCACTTCATCTTCCATTTCTAAAATACTACCTTGAAGTTTATTTTCTTTGTACAGGCCTTCTATATATTCTTTCCACATTTCAGCATTCCCCTCTTTGCTTAGTACTGGTTGTCTGTCTGAGTTTTTGATATTCATACACCTGCTTTTCTTGCCTCCAAATATCTCTTTCATTTTCCTGTAAGCGGTATCTATCTTTCCCCTGGTTATACATTCTTCTATGGTTCTGCATTTGTCTTCTAGCTCCTGCTTAGCCAGTCTGCACTTCCTGTCAATCTCATTTTTCAAACGTTTGTAGTCCCTTTGGCCTGCTTCACTTGATGCATTTTTATATTTTCTCCTCTCATCCATTAAGTCCAGTATATCCTGTGTTATCCAGGGATTTCTATTAGACCTTGTCATGCGAATATGATCCTCTGCTGCTTTCACTATTCTATCTCTGAAACCCTCAACCACCTCTGGTTCCTTCCTGTCCAGGTTCCATCTCCTAACTTTTCTACCTTTCTGCAATCTCTTACATCTACAGTTCATTACCAATACATTATGGTTAGAGTCTATATCTGCCCCAGGGTATGTCTTACAATTTATAACCTGGTTCCTAAATCTATGTCTTACTATTATAAAAGTCAATCTGGTACCGTCCGGTGTCTTCTGCTCTCTTCCATGTACACAGTCTTCTTTCATGATGTTTAAACCAAATGTTGGTGATCATTAAGTTGTGCTCTGCACAAAATTCTACCAAGCGATCTCCTCTTTTATTTCTTTTCCCCAGTCCATATTCACTGACATTTCCTTTTCTTCCTTTTCCTACTACCGGTTCCAGCCCCCCATCATAATCAAGCCTTCATCTCCCTTAATTTTCTGAATAATTTCTTTTATCTCATCATACATTTCTTTGATGTCCTCATCACTGGCAGAGCTATTTGGCATATAAACTTGTACTACTGTGGTCGGTGTTGGCTTCGTGTCTGTCTTGACTACGATAATGCGATCACTCCGCTACCATAGTAGTTTACCTATGTCCCTATTTTCTTATTCATTATCAGACCTACTCCTGCGTTATCCCCAGCTGATTTCGTGTTTATAACCTTGTAGTCAGTTGACCAGAAATCCTGTTCATCCTGCCACCGAACTTCACTAATCTCTAGCACATCTAACTTTAACCTATCCATTTCTCTTTTCAAATTTTCTAACTTACCTACATGATTAAGGGTTAGAACATTCCACGCTCTGATCTGTATAATGCCTGTTTTGTTTTTCTTGATGACAACATCCTCCTGGGTAGTCCCGATGCGAAGATCCGAATGGGGGACTATTTTACCTCTGGAATCTTTTACCTAAGAAGACACCATCATCATATATTCATACAGTAGAGCTGCATGTCCTGGGGAAAAGTAACAATTGTAGTTTCCCCTTGCTTGCAGTAACTGCATGGCAAAGACATAATAGCTGATGTTACAAGACCAGCTCTGTCAATCGTCCAGACTGTTGCCCCTGTAACTACTCAAAAGGCTGCTGCCTCTCTTCAGGAACCACACGTTTGTCTGGCCTCTCCACAGATACCACTCGGGTGTGGTTGCACCTACAGTATGGCTATCTGTATTGTTGAAGCATGCAAGCCACCCCACCTCGGCAACGTCTGTGATTCATGGGTGTCGAATAACACAAGGAGGGAGGAAATGGAACATAATTCTAGCTGAATAATTTGTCTCTAGTGCATAATTGGGATTAAATACACTAGTATGAAAATCTTCATCACACCTGTAGTGAATATTACTTCCCTGTGGGATAATAATCAATTATTTAAAAGTAAACTAAAGGAATTCTTGCTTGAAAAGAGTTTGGTGCAGTGCTTAGCATACTGGACTTGCATTAGAGAGAATGGTAGTTCAAATCCGCCTTTTCCAGTCCAAATTCAGGTTTTACTTGACCGCCCTAGATCAGTCTAGGCAAATGTTGGAATTGTTCCTTTGAAAGGGCACAGCCAATTTCCTTCCCATTCTTAACAAAACACACCAAGCTTATGCTCCATCTCTAATGACCACATTGTTGATAGAATGTTAAACCCTAATCTTCCGTCCTTGTTTATTTTAATGCCCTCCACTATTTTAATTACACCTTATGAGTCAAAATTTTATATAGAAGAGTTTGTATGAAGAAATAATTTTATTCCTTAATGTGGATATCTATCTTGTTCCTCCAAAATGTATTGAGGATAGCAGAAGTGGAATGGTACAGGCAATGTAACACCTCTAAAACGGTTGAGTTTTTTTTTTTTTTTTTTTTTTTTTTTTTTTTTTTTTTTTTTTTTTTTTTTTTAGCAACAATTTTTTTTTTTTAGTTGAACAACTCCAAAGTAGAGAGATCAAGGCCTTCATGCCTTGTGAAGAGATGAAAAGCTAAATATGCTTTAGACTAAAAAAGAAAATGGCCTTGCCATTCCTAATTCCAAATAGTGCCATACCAAAAGGTGGTTACTATTGGCAAATAAAATGTGAAACAATCAAAAAGGAAACCATGTTCTTTGACTTAGTATCAGGAAACAATTACCATGAAAGTAACACACTCCTACTTGTAGAGATGGTTAAGCAGTGGCATGAAAGCACAAAGTGCAAATGCATGGATGCATTTCAGACAAATTTGATGTGCCTATTGGTGAAATGTGGATGAAAAGGAGATCAGACAAAAGATTATAGAAGCTTTTGAAATGTGGTGCTACAAACAAAGATTAGCTGGGTGGATCACATAACTAGTAAGGAAGTGCTCAACAGAATTGGTTAGAAAATGAGTTTCTGGCATATTCAGGCTAAGAGAAGGGATAGGCTGGTGGGACACATTCTGAGACATTAAGGAATCATCAACTTAGCATTATAATGAAGTGTGTGGGGTAAAAATCGTAGAGGAAGACCAAGGGGCAAATAGAGTAGGCAGATTAAAAAGGATGTAGGTTGCTGTTTTTATTCTCAGATGAAGAGGCTTGCGCAGGACAGGGTAGCATGGAGAGCTGCATCAAATCAGTGTGTAGACTGAAGAACACAAAAACAACATTAGATTAGGATAATTAAGTATCTATGCAGTGAATTGTAAAGAAACACAAACATTCAGATTTAATATTTTGAGAAAAGTATTACTGCTGAAATAAATGCACTTAACTGAAAAACATAAATAAAACCTAAGTCTTGAAATTGGCAACATTTCAGAGAAACAAGAAACCAAACGAGGTAGAATAATGGTTCTGTTTATTAGGCCTAATTTATTATTATTATTATTTCTTTTTTTCATTGTGGTATGAAAGGTGTTTAGTTGTGAATGGGATGCTATTATGTTTTTCGTTTATATAAATATCATGCTGAATTTTAAATTTATCATTTCAATATACTAAACCTCCTTCAAATACACAGTAATTTGAATAGAACATATATATATAAATATTCAAGTAATTCACTTACCAAAGATAAAGTGTCCCTCCTAAACTGACTAGTGTCACAGCAATGAGCACAATCCAAACCATAACCCCAACCAAGTATCTGAATAATATTAATGTCACTATTGAGAAACCTAAAAGAAAAATTGACAAATAAATCAGCTAAACTGTTTGCAAAATCTTTTCACCTGAAATGTTACTGTGAATACAATGGTCACTCAATAAGTACACAATTAAAATTTTATTTCATAAAATTATTGTTGACACCTTTCAAGAAGGAATTTAATTACCGTATTTGCACGAATATAGGCCGCGTGCGAATATAGGCTGCACCTAAGCTTTTGACACGAGATTATAGAAAAAAAAAATCTCGAGTATAGGCCACAGGTTTTTTAATTTTTATATTATTTATTTATTTTTATTTATTTATTTTTTGTATAATTGAACTTTTTTGTAATCAGAAACACAATGTTAACAAAATAATAGTCTCTTTTCAATAAACTAAAAACAAATATGTAAAACTGTAAATCAATGAATAAGAAAGTGAGACGACAGGCCGATTCGGGCGCCCCAAGTGATGGTATGCCGAACCAAGGCATGTCAGCGGGTGTTTAAAGTGTTGTATAGCATAGGCATGTGCTGCGAAAATATAGTTTTTTCGATGTGTGTCTGTGTGTGTGATGATGTTTTGACTTGTAAGTCTGTAGCGGGAAACGAATGTACGAGTTACACCGCCGAATGTAAGCTTCAGGTTGCCTAGTCACATTAATGGATATGGAAAACGGTTTAATGTAAAATTGACGCTGACGAAAAAATGTTCAACACTAGTGTGTAAGTGAAGACAAACTATTAAAATGTTCGAAGAGTCGTTGTCCATTTCAAGGGCTAAAAATGTAAATATCCCCATGTTTGCTTGACTTCATAATTCGAAACAGGAACTGTGGTTTTGCTGTTGCAACAGAAATGATTTAGTTGCAAGGCTGCAAAATAGCTCCAAGTTCTATGTACATCTTTTCAAGGAAATAACCCCCAACAAATGTGAAACCAGTGAATCTGGCCATAGTAAAATACGTTATTTGAAAACATAGCATTGGAACTCAACATCAGCATTAGCTAGACAAATCAGTTGTTCCGCTATCTTAACCTCCCATCACCGCTCGCGGTAGGTTTTACCGTACCAACATAAATGTCATGGTAAAATCTCGCAACACACACTAAACTTTTATCGTGATTACTAACTTCATTGATTACATCAAATTAAAATAATTTGTATGCTTAGGGAGTGTATGTTATATACTATTTTTGTTTTAGGTCACGCGGACGTGTTAAAAAACAATTGTCAGCTTTTGTATGCTGTGGTACAGAATGACACCATTCGATTTAAATCAAAATATCAACTTTCACGAATACCTGCGCTGTTACTGTAAACATGTACAAAAATGTATATGTAATTCTGCGAAACTGTTACTGTAGAATTTTTGAAGACTATCTAGTTTATTACGTTTCTCAAACCAAAATATAAAAAAAGAGTCTAATTTTTTAAACTAATGACTTTGAGAAAAGGAGCGGTTGGTGTGTGTGTGTGTGTGTGTGTGTGTGTGTGTGTGTGTGTGTGTGGAGGGGGGGGGGGGGAGAAATGAATCTTGATTATAGGTCACACCACAATTTCTTATGCCAAAATTTGTGAAAAAAAGTGCAGCCTATATTCGAGCAAATAAGGTATTTCATATATTTTTGTCAGTTGTTTTTAGGAATACAAATATTTTGCCTCAAATGCCTGGCATGTAATACATATGCTTATTTTTGTGTTAGAAATTATCAGATGATTCTTCAAGTCAATAGGTTGAAAATAAATTTTATATATGTAAGACACAGACTAGGAAGAAAATATGGAGGAAATACTTTGCTTTGTAAATAGCTTTTATTACCACTGATATATATATATATATATATATATATATATATATAAAATATAAAAAATAGACGAAGATTACTCACCAGGCGAAGGAGCACAGGTGTGACAGCATCACAAATAAATAAATGAATACACACACACACACAATCGCAAGCTTTCGCAACCCAGTTGCGTCTTCAGGCAGTAGGGAAGGAGAGGGAAAAGGAAATGATGAGGGTTTTAAGGAAGGGGGTAAGGAGCCATTCCAATCCCGGGAGAGGAAAGACTTACCTTGGGGGAAAAAAAGGAGGGTAAACAAATGCACACATGCCCACACATTCACACAGACACAAGTACACCTAGGCAGACATACAGTATGTCTGCCTAGGTGTACTTGTGTCTGTGTGAATGTGTGGGCATGTGTGCATTTGTTTACCCTCCTTTTTTTCCCCCAAGGTAAGTCTTTCCTCTCCCGGGATTGGAATGGCTCCTTACCCCCTTCCTTAAAACCCTCATCATTTCCTTTTCCCTCTCCTTCCCTACTGCCTGAAGACGCAACTGGGTTGCGAAAGCTTGCGATTGTGTGTGTGTGTGTATTCATTTATTTATTTGTGATGCTGTCACACCTGTGCTCCTTCGCCTGGTGAGTAATCTTCGTCTATTTTTTATATTTTATTTTTCCTGCTAGGAATTTTTCGTCTTAATAATCGTTTTATATATATATATATATATATATATATATATATATATATATATATATATATATATATATATATATATAAATAGACGAAGATTACTCACCAGGCGAAGGAGCACAGGTGTGACAGTATCACAAATAAATAAATGAATACACACACACACACACAATCGCAAGCTTTCGCAACCCAGTTGCGTCTTCAGGCAGTAGGGAAGGAGAGGGAAAAGGAAATGATGAGGGTTTTAAGGAAGGGGGTAAGGAGCCATTCCAATCCCGGGAGAGGAAAGACTTACCTTGGGGGAAAAAATGGAGGGTAAACAAATGCACACATGCCCACACATTCACACAGACACAAGTACACCTAGGCAGACATACTGTAGAAAGCAAAGAAGTTAAGTTATAGAAGTTAAGAAGTTAGACAGAGATACCACTTGAGGCAGAGGCTCTGTCCAGAGAACTGATGCAAAGATGTTAAGAAGGTGGGTGGGAATTCAAATTTAGCGGAGGTTGAGACCAGGTGGGCAACGGGAAGAGAGAATATGCTGAAGGGCTAGTTCCCATCTCCGGAGTTCTGAAGGATTGGTGTCAGTGGGAAGTATCCAGATAACCCGGACGGTGTAGCACTGTGCCAAGATGTGCTGGCCGTGCACCAATGCGTGTTTAGCCACAGGGTGATCCTCGTTACCAACAAACACTGTCTGCCTGTGTCCATTCATGCGAATGGACAGTTTGTTGCTGGTCATTCCCACATAGAACGCTTCGCAGTGCAGGCATGTCAGTTGGTAGATCACGTGGGTACTATCGCAAGTGGCTCTGCCTTTGATCGTGTACACCTTCCGGGTTACGGGACTGGAGTAAGTGGTGGTGGAAGGGTGCATAGGGCAGGTTTTACAACGGGGGCGGTTACAAGGGTAGGAGCCAGAAGGTAGGGAAGGTGGTTTGGGGATTTCATAGGGGTGGACTAGGAGGTTACGGAGGTTAGGTGGGCGGCGGAAAGACACTCTCGGTGGAGTAGGAAGGATGTCATGAAGGACGGATCTCATTTCGGGGCAGGATTTAAGGAAGTCGTATCCTTGCTGGAGAGCCACATTTAGAGTCCGCTCCAGTCCCGGAAAGTATCCGGTGACAAGAGGGGCACTTCTGGGATTCTTCTGTTGAAGGTTCTGAATTTGGGGGGATGAGGTAGTAGCTCTGGCAATTTGTTTCTCTACCAGATTAGGAGGATAGCCGCGGGATGTGAAAGCTGTTAATAGGTTGTTGGAGTACTGGTTCAGAGCTTCAGGACTGGAGCAGACTCGTTTGCCACGAAGACCTAAGCTGTAAGGAAGGGAACGTTTGATATGGAATGGATGACAGCTATCATAATGCAGGTACTGTTGTTTATTGGTAGGTTTGTGGAGTTGGCCGTTGGACAGATGGAGGTCGACATCGAGGAATGTGGCATGGGATTTGGAATAGGACCAGGTGAATTTGATGGGACCAAAGGAGTTGAGGTTGAAGAGGAAATTCTGGAGTTCTTCTTCACTGTGTGTCCAGATCATGAAGATATCATCAATGAATCTGTACCACACTTTGGGTTGACAGGCTTGGGTATCCAGGAAGGCTTCCTCTAAGCGTCCCATGAATAAGTTTGCGTACGAGGGGGCCATCCTGGTTCCCATGGCTGTTCCCTTTAGTTGTTGGTATGTCTGGCCCTCAAAAGTGAAGAAGTTGTGGGTTAGGATGAAGCTGGCTAGGGTATTAAGGAAAGAGGTTTTAGGTAGGGAAGTGGGTGGTCGGCGTGAAAGGAAATACTCCATCGCAGCAAGGCCCTGGGTATGTGGGATATTTGTGTATAGGGAAGTGGCATCAATGGTTACAAGGATGGTTTCTGGAGGTAACAGGCTGGGTAAGGATTTCAGGCGATCGAGGAAGTGGTTGGTGTCTTTGATGAAGGATGGGAGACTGCACATGATGGGTTGAAGGTGTTGGTCTATGTAGGCAGAGATTCGTTCTGTAGGGGCTTGGTAACCGGCCACAATGGGGCGGCCGGGATGATTGGGTTTGTGAATCTTGGGAAGTAGGTAGAAGGTGGGAGTGCGGGGTGTCGGCGGGGTCATGAGGTTAATGGAGTTAGGTGAAAGGTTTTGTAGGGGGCCTAAGGTTTTGAGGATTCCTTGAAGCTCTGCCTGGACATCGGGGATGGGATTGCCATGAAAGACTTTATATGTGGTACTGTCTGAGAGCTGACGCAGTCCCTCAGCTACATACTCCCGCCGATCAAGTACCACGGTCGTGGATCCCTTGTCGACTGGGAGAATGATGATGGAATGGTCAGCCTTCAGATCACGGATAGCTCGGGATTCAGCTGCGGTAATGTTGGGAGTAGGATTAAGGTTTTTCAGGAACGACTGGGAGGCAAGGTGGGAAGTAAGGAATTCCTGGAAGGTTTGAAGAGGGTGGTTTTGAGGAAGAGCAGGTGGGTCTCGCTGTGATGGAGGACGGAACTGTTCTAGGCAGGGTTCAATTGGAATGATGTCTTGGGGAGCTGGGTCATAGGGAGTAGGATTATTCTTCTTCGTGGCAAAGTGGTATCTCCAGCAAAGACTACGAGTATAGGAAAGTAGATCTTTGACGAGAGCTGTGTGGTTGAATTTGGGAGTAGGACTAAAGGTGAGGCCTTTGGATAGGACAGAGGTTTCAGATTGGGAGAGAGGTTTGGAGGAGAGGTTGATTACTGAATTAGGATGTTGTGGTTCCGGATTGTGTAGATTGGAGTTTTGAGGTTTAGGGGGGAGAGGAGTTGGGAGTGGGAGATTGAGTAGATGGGAGAGACTGGGTTTGTGTGCAATAAGGGGAGGTTGAGGTTTATTGGAGAGGTTGTTGAGGGAGAGAGTATTGCCTTTCCGGAGGTGGGTGACCAGGAGATTGGATAGTTTTTTGAGGTGGTGGGTGGCATATTGTTCTAATTTGCAGTTGGCCTGAAGGAGGATGTTCTGGACAGTAGGTGTGGATGTGGGAGAGGAAAGGTTGAGGATTTTGATTAGCGATAGGAGTTGACAGGTGTGTTCATTAGCGGAGTTGATGTGTAGGTTAAGGATTAGTCGGGTGAGGGCTATTGATTGTTCAGTTTGGAATTGGTATAGGGCGGGATGAAAGGATGGGTTACAGCCAGAGATGGGAACTTTTAGTGTGAGGCCCTTGGGAGTGATTCCAAATGTCAGACAAGCCTGCATAAAAAGAATGTGGGAGTGTAATTTGGCTAGGGAGAAAGCATGTTTTCGGAGGGAATGTACATAAAAATGGATGGGGTTGTTATAGGGATGTTGTGAGGGAGGCATAGTATATGGATGAAGGAGGAGTGGGAAATATGGGCTATGTAATAGGCTGCAATGAACAAATAAAAAATAAAACGTAAAAATAAGTGTAAAAATATATTTACATGTCAGGAGGGAGATGAAAGTGGGCAGAATTTCAGGTATGAGAAAAGAAAGGAAATAGGAAAAGTTTTTAAAATTTGTTGTTGATACTGTGGTCAACTTTAGTTATCAACAACGTAGTATAAAAGGGTTTGGTGTGGTATGGCGTGAAAAAAGGGTTTAAGGAAGGTGAAAATCGGAAAAAGAACGAGAAAACTGCGTGAAAATGCAAGGAAAATGTCTAAACAGGATTGGTTATATGGTAGCAGATTACGATTTTGAGGCTGAAATAGTCTGACGAAGGAAAAGTGCAATCAAAACCAACGGAAAGTTGCTGAAATTGATCGGAAAAGTATTAAACATGAACAGAAATGTGGAAAAACGGGAATGGAAGCAATCGTAAGGTAAATAAGAAATGACGAAAATGGTTATAAACAATAGAGAAACTATTGTTAGGAAAGAGTGTTAACTATTTTAAACGAGAAAATTGAATGAGCGGCGTGTTACAGACGGAAGCAGGAGCAATGAAAGTGGTAAATATCAAAATAAACGTACTAATAGGAAAAGGTTTGGAAGAAAACGTATTGTTGTAAGAATTAGCGGACTATGAACAGTAAACAAAGGAGTGAATGTAGCAATGAACAATACTACGTTGTTGATAACTAAAGTTGACCACAGTATCAACAACAAATTTTAAAAACTTTTCCTATTTCCTTTCTTTTCTCATACCTGAAATTCTGCCCACTTTCATCTCCCTCCTGACATGTAAATATATTTTTACACTTATTTTTACGTTTTATTTTTTATTTGTTCATTGCAGCCTATTACATAGCCCATATTTCCCACTCCTCCTTCATCCATATACTATGCCTCCCTCACAACATCCCTATAACAACCCCATCCATTTTTATGTACATTCCCTCCGAAAACATGCTTTCTCCCTAGCCAAATTACGCTCCCACATTCTTTTTATGCAGGCTTGTCTGACATTTGGAATCACTCCCAAGGGCCTCACACTAAAAGTTCCCATCTCTGGCTGTAACCCATCCTTTCATCCCGCCCTATACCAATTCCAAACTGAACAATCAATAGCCCTCACCCGACTAATCCTTAACCTACACATCAACTCCGCTAATGAACACACCTGTCAACTCCTATCGCTAATCAAAATCCTCAACCTTTCCTCTCCCACATCCACACCTACTGTCCAGAACATCCTCCTTCAGGCCAACTGCAAATTAGAACAATATGCCACCCACCACCTCAAAAAACTATCCAATCTCCTGGTCACCCACCTCCGGAAAGGCAATACTCTCTCCCTCAACAACCTCTCCAATAAACCTCAACCTCCCCTTATTGCACACAAACCCAGTCTCTCCCATCTACTCAATCTCCCACTCCCAACTCCTCTCCCCCCTAAACCTCAAAACTCCAATCTACACAATCCGGAACCACAACATCCTAATTCAGTAATCAACCTCTCCTCCAAACCTCTCTCCCAATCTGAAACCTCTGTCCTATCCAAAGGCCTCACCTTTAGTCCTACTCCCAAATTCAACCACACAGCTCTCGTCAAAGATCTACTTTCCTATACTCGTAGTCTTTGCTGGAGATACCACTTTGCCACGAAGAAGAATAATCCTACTCCCTATGACCCAGCTCCCCAAGACATCATTCCAATTGAACCCTGCCTAGAACAGTTCCGTCCTCCATCACAGCGAGACCCACCTGCTCTTCCTCAAAACCACCCTCTTCAAACCTTCCAGGAATTCCTTACTTCCCACCTTGCCTCCCAGTCGTTCCTGAAAAACCTTAATCCTACTCCCAACATTACCGCAGCTGAATCCCGAGCTATCCGTGATCTGAAGGCTGACCATTCCATCATCATTCTCCCAGCCGACAAGGGATCCACGACCGTGGTACTTGATCGGCGGGAGTATGTAGCTGAGGGACTGCGTCAGCTCTCAGACAGTACCACATATAAAGTCTTTCATGGCAATCCCATCCCCGATGTCCAGGCAGAGCTTCAAGGAATCCTCAAAACCTTAGGCCCCCTACAAAACCTTTCACCTAACTCCATTAACCTCATGACCCCGCCGACACCCCGCACTCCCACCTTCTACCTACTTCCCAAGATTCACAAACCCAATCATCCCGGCCGCCCCATTGTGGCCGGTTACCAAGCCCCTACAGAACGAATCTCTGCCTACATAGACCAACACCTTCAACCCATCATGTGCAGTCTCCCATCCTTCATCAAAGACACCAACCACTTCCTCGATCGCCTGAAATCCTTACCCAGCCTGTTACCTCCAGAAACCATCCTTGTAACCATTGATGCCACTTCCCTATACACAAATATCCCACATACCCAGGGCCTTGCTGCGATGGAGTATTTCCTTTCACGCCGACCACCCACTTCCCTACCTAAAACCTCTTTCCTTAATACCCTAGCCAGCTTCATCCTAACCCACAACTTCTTCACTTTTGAGGGCCAGACATACCAACAACTAAAGGGAACAGCCATGGGAACCAGGATGGCCCCCTCGTACGCAAACTTATTCATGGGACGCTTAGAGGAAGCCTTCCTGGATACCCAAGCCTGTCAACCCAAAGTGTGGTACAGATTCATTGATGATATCTTCATGATCTGGACACACAGTGAAGAAGAACTCCAGAATTTCCTCTTCAACCTCAACTCCTTTGGTCCCATCAAATTCACCTGGTCCTATTCCAAATCCCATGCCACATTCCTCGATGTCGACCTCCATCTGTCCAACGGCCAACTCCACAAACCTACCAATAAACAACAGTACCTGCATTATGATAGCTGTCATCCATTCCATATCAAACGTTCCCTTCCTTACAGCTTAGGTCTTCGTGGCAAACGAGTCTGCTCCAGTCCTGAAGCTCTGAACCAGTACTCCAACAACCTATTAACAGCTTTCACATCACGCGGCTATCCTCCTAATCTGGTAGAGAAACAAATTGCCAGAGCTACTACCTCATCCCCCCAAATTCAGAACCTTCAACAGAAGAATCCCAGAAGTGCCCCTCTTGTCACCGGATACTTTCCGGGACTGGAGCGGACTCTAAATGTGGCTGGCCAGCAAGGATACGACTTCCTTAAATCCTGCCCCGAAATGAGATCCGTCCTTCATGACATCCTTCCTACTCCACCGAGAGTGTCTTTCCGCCGCCCACCTAACCTCCGTAACCTCCTAGTCCACCCCTATGAAATCCCCAAACCACCTTCCCTACCTTCTGGCTCCTACCCTTGTAACCGCCCCCGTTGTAAAACCTGCCCTATGCACCCTTCCACCACCACTTACTCCAGTCCCGTAACCCGGAAGGTGTACACGATCAAAGGCAGAGCCACTTGCGATAGTACCCACGTGATCTACCAACTGACATGCCTGCACTGCGAAGCGTTCTATGTGGGAATGACCAGCAACAAACTGTCCATTCGCATGAATGGACACAGGCAGACAGTGTTTGTTGGTAACGAGGATCACCCTGTGGCTAAACACGCATTGGTGCACGGCCAGCACATCTTGGCACAGTGCTACACCGTCCGGGTTATCTGGATACTTCCCACTGACACCAATCCTTCAGAACTCCGGAGATGGGAACTAGCCCTTCAGCATATTCTCTCTTCCCGTTGCCCACCTGGTCTCAACCTCCGCTAAATTTGAATTCCCACCCACCTTCTTAACATCTTTGCATCAGTTCTCTGGACAGAGCCTCTGCCTCAAGTGGTATCTCTGTCTAACTTCTTAACTTCTATAACTTAACTTCTTTGCTTTCTACAGTATGTCTGCCTAGGTGTACTTGTGTCTGTGTGAATGTGTGGGCATGTGTGCATTTGTTTACCCTCCATTTTTTCCCCCAAGGTAAGTCTTTCCTCTCCCGGGATTGGAATGGCTCCTTACCCCCTTCCTTAAAACCCTCATCATTTCCTTTTCCCTCTCCTTCCCTACTGCCTGAAGACGCAACTGGGTTGCGAAAGCTTGCGATTGTGTGTGTGTGTGTGTATTCATTTATTTATTTGTGATGCTGTCACACCTGTGCTCCTTCGCCTGGTGAGTAATCTTCGTCTATTTTTTATATTTTATTTTTCCTGCTAGGAATTTTTCGTCTTAATAATCGTTTTATATATATATATTGAGTTATTTAAATCTGCCTATACTAGAATTACCTTCATGCTTCTAAGCGAATTTCCTTTGTTTTATATAGAGTGAGTCAGTAAGTACTCAATAACTATGGAATATCACAGAAGTTTATTGAGATAACTTACAGAATTGGCAGATGGTAACTGATGGAAATTCTCCACTAATATGCTGAAATATTCTTGAAAAGAGATAGATTGCCTGGCCATAACTTACATTAGTTCTGTTCCGCTGACAGTCACACAAGAACACAAAAGTATAAATGAAAAATGTGAGAAACTTTCGGAAATATTTTCCATCAGATACAAGAGGATGAAAGAGGAAGGGAACAGAAGGGAAAGGTTATTCAGGACCTAGGCCAGGAGGAGATGATGGGTGATTTGTGAAAGTCAGATATACTGTATGTAGCCAAGCCAATAGCAAACAAAAGAGCATATAGAGGCAAAGGAGATAGATTAAGCATTAAGAGAGGGTCAGGTAAAAGGTTTATAAGAGGGAAAGAGTTAGGGAAAGGCACACACACACACACACACACACACACACACACACACACACACACATACACACAAACACAACAATGTAAGAGATGAAGACAGGGAAGGAGGTGAGAAATGAGTAGTGAATAAGTGAGTTTCGGATGGAGGAGAGGGCGAGGGGAGAGATTAGTGAAGATATAGACCAAGAGGATGGCTGGAGGAGAGGATATGTTGGCGGGCAAGTTCCTATCTTCATAGCTGTGAGGGACTGGTGTTGGGTGATGGTGTGTGTGGTGTAGCACATGCCAAGGTCCCTGAAGTTATGTTGTAGAGCATGCTCTGCCACAGGTAAACAGTCTGCCTGTGCCCGTTCATGCGTTCAGCCATATCAACATAAAAGGCCACTCACTAAACACGTCAGTTGGTAGATTACATGTGTAGCTTCACATGAGGCCCTGCCTTAAATGGGGTAGGTTTTTCCTGTGGTGGGGCTGGAGTATTTGGTTGTGGGAGGATGCATGGGGCAGGTTTTGTAGTGGGATCTGTTACAGTGGTAGGAATCATTAGGTAGGGAGGGTGGTTTTGGGAAGTTGTAAGGTTTGACGAGCATGTTACGGAGGTTAGGAGGATAGCGGAGGGCTAGGCATCTGTGGGAAAAGTATTTGCTCCAGTAATGGATCCCTTAGCACCTACAACAACCTACCCAATGCTTTCCTCTCCTCCAACTACCCTGCAGACCTTGTCCACAAGCAGATCTCCCGATGAGACCATTCCTCCCTGCTATGAGGTAGCGAGGTCGAGCACGTATTCAAATAGTGCGCGCCATCCGCAAACTTACAATTCACACCATCAGAGGTGCGAGCAGGACAAGTGCAGGCAGTGCGCCAGACTACCATCAGGTGGAGAGAGCAGAGACTGTCAGTTCTGTTGGGTATCTGCTAGAGACAACACAACAGCAGATGAAGGTATTTTCAGTTTTCAGTGGTATTTTGTGTGTTCAAGAATACAACACATTGGCGACGAGTGTGTCACGATTCCACGCATTCAGTCTTTTCCATTGTTATTTTGTTAGGTGTTTTTCTCACAATGACAGAAATGGCACTCGCAGAAGTGCTCCGCCGGCTTGTTGAAAGTCAGGAGACTCTTAATGCAGCGTTACAAAACCAGAATTGCCTTTTCACCACGGCACTGGAGACTCAAACTCAGGAATTGCAGTCTTTAGCCTTGGCTATGTCCGGGCCCTCCGAGCCTCCTCAGTCTCTTACCCACCTCTCTTTCCTGCATATAATGAGACCATTGAAGAGTGGGAGGTCTATGAAAAATTATTGCAGCAACACTTTCGGGCATTTCGAATTCAGGATGGCCTGCTTTGTTGGGCCCTATTTTTCTCATGGGTTACCTCCAGGATTTATCAACTGCCGTGTCAACTGACTCCCTTGGAACATCCTATGTCTCTTACTTTTGAACAGATGTGTCAGTTGCTGAAGTGATAGTACTGCAAGCTTACTTATGTCGTAGCTTCTAAAGTGGAATTTTACAGATACTGCAAACAACCACACCAATCTTATTGAGTGTGGGCAGCCAATTTACACAGCCTCAATGCCGTTGTAATATCGTTTCAAGATTCACAAGGAATCATACGCCAATCAGATGGTCAGGGATGTGATGATTCATCTTGCACTTGATAGAGAAGTGAGGGAGCGAGCTTTGCAGAGAACCCCTCATAGTCCAATGTTGTAACCATTGCTCAATCTTTCAGGGTTTCACGAGCTGTGGGAAACCAGACTGAGGCGTGCTGTGAGGCGTTGCCTGTTCAGCCCTACACCCCTCACCAGCCAATGGAAGAAAGTCTTACTGGCAACGACCTGCCCGCAATTCAACAACATTCTGAGCAGTCAGGCAGTTGGTGTCATACGCAGAAACAGCCGAAGGCATGCGGCTCACAACAACGAATGACACAGCCTCACTCTCATTCTCCTTTGCCTTCTTGCCCTTCTTGTTTTGTCAGTCACAATCGTATTGTTTGTCCTTGGTGCTGGGCCACATGTCACTGTTGCAGAAAGAAGGGTCATATTGTGTCTGCTTGTAGATCAAACCCCTCCATACACGATCAGGATATGGACACCAATGTAAATTGTGTTACAGTGCTCACAGCACCTGTTTCTAAACTCTTCCTTGACCTTAAAGAATTTTGGAAGGTACTCCGTACGCAGGTTGATATGGGGGCAGCAGTTACCTTGGTAAATTCACAAACGTATGTTGACTTGAGCTCTCCACCCCTCCTTCCAGTCATTCGTAAACTGCTGAGCTATAATAAACAACAAAGTCCCTTACCCAGCCAATTTACTGCTCCAGCAACTACCACACAGTGACTCGCCTCTTAATATTTTTGGTGATGGACAATGTATCCACACAAAACCTATTTGGTATGGACACTTTTTGGCTATTCAGGTTTTCTATTTCCAGGCGCGCCCATTACCTGTTGCCCTCTGTGACTCAGTTAAAGTAGAATTAGATTGCCTCAGGGATCTGGGAGTCATTCACCCTATACCATCAAGTGATATCATTAGATAAAATAAATAGATGGATGTTTTAAACAATGTTCTGAGATCTTTTGGTTCCTCAGTAATGTCCTGAGATAACACACTCTGTTCTATGATGAGAAGTAATCTAGTTTATCACTCTGATTACAAATTATTTATACATTTACACCTACCAAATGCAATCAGGAATAAGTAGAGGAGTTCCATCTTACATAATTCAAGATCTTCTGTAACTTCCTGAAAAATAGTTTGATTTTTTTTTAGTAACAGCAACTGCACAAAAGGTAGTTTTTAATTACATGAACAACAAATAGTGATCAACAAGGGGTGAAATAAACTTACTTGAAGAAAATCTGCAACTCCAAGCCTCGATGTCAGTTTTTCTGCTTTGATTGGTAGACATCGATTTAAGAGGTATACACGGCTGTAACAGAAGTTCTACTATTAGACTACATTAATAAATGATCTACATTCAGTAAGATAATAGAAAACAAAACTGATGGGTATACCACAAGTAGCAGGGTAGTGCTGATAAAGTCTGGAAATTGTTGAAGCAATTGTGTGTGCAAATTTCCCCCTATATTAAACTGAACAAAATAAAAACAAAAGTTATACAAATAATCCATGCCACATACATCTTTCATTCCACGATGCAGTCCACTATCTCGCATTCCCTTCCTCCCTGTCCCCCAGCCACCAACAGCCAGTCACAGCACAGTCCGTAAGACATCACTGGCATCTTCTTCCATCCCCGCCTTGCATCCCTCCCCTCCCCTCCTGTTTCCCTCTCTGTGGTGCCTGCTCACCCCAACCACTGGTTGATTTTGCCTCAGGCCATTCACGTCCCCCCTAGTCTAGGCAGACCGACTGGAGAAATCAGCCACCACAAAATGACAAATGATGACATAAACCTTGTGATCACTAACAAATAGTGCAAAAACTTCAAAAATAACAGCAATAACACCAGGAAACACAATAAAACAACAAACAAGAGAGAATACCACCAACAAAGAAAAGTAAGTAATTCTCTAAATAGCCATTAATACTTCATCGTAATACCCATAAGAAAAAGAATAAATTTATTCATTATGAATATAAAAATGTTTTGTTCCAGATGACAAACTAGAAATTACTTAATTAAAGCAACATGTAAACCCTTCCAATAACTTCATGTAGGTATGTAAATATCAAATGTAAACAATTTAGCCACATGTTTATACAATAAAAAAAACTATAAAATGTAAAACAATTTCCAAAATTAAAGGCAGAAACCCACAGAAGATTGCACAATAAGTGCTGCAACATATTAGGGTGATAAAAAAGGTGTCATCTCCAGTATAATGTTTATTCACTTATTATGCTGAAGGAAAGCAACAAAATTCTTTGTGCATAAAATACAACATCCACATGTAGTATGAGAATATGAGGCATGAAGACTATTTTTACAAAATAAGACACATGTTAAAGAGATTTATATATTCACCAATAAAACTGTTAACAAGTTACACACAGCCTTGTTCCCCATTCTTTTAAATCCTGTATCGGCAACTGATATTCAAGGAAAAAAAGTAAAAAAGGCTGACATAATTTTCCACTGGTCATTCATCCTTGGGAATTTAATTACCAAAATACTGCTTACTAGATCCTATTTATGTATCAAGTGAAGACAATGTTTAAGGATTTTACATGCTTTCAGATACATGCCTCACCTGTATATAAAGTTAAAATTTGCTGTTGTGAAATGTTCTCTTTAATAACTTCAATAACTTTTAAATACAGATACCTATTGTTTAATGCTCTTTGCCACATCTCAATTATTTATTATTTTTATTGATATACACTAACATTTAGACTTTTAATAAATCAATATCTTCACTAAATGACAAAAAAATTGTATTACTACTGAATATTTACTCATAGAAAATATAAAATATAGCAGCAGCCTTTTGAAGACTGCAAAGCATTTCCTTTCTCTCATTCTTCTATTTCATTTGTTCTATTTGATTTCCCTAGATATTCTTTTTCATGTTATGATTCATAGAACATTATGTCTGTGTGTGTGTGTGTGTGTGTGTGTGTGTGTGCGAGAGAGAGATAGAGAGAGAGACAAATACAATACTTACTGAGTACTGTTAGGGCACACATCTTCACATGTCTTTTTAGGTCCAGCGGCGATCATCAGATATCTGTGAATAATTTCAACATTGCAATTAATATTAATTTAGATGATGCACACATAATACAATTTTTTCACAATTTTATAATTTAGGAAAGAAACAAATAACAGATTTAATAACTGAAGAAAATTTACAGATCCTCTGATAAATAGTAAGGCTGGAAAGAGTGAAGTCTGATCTTAGAGTGTAGCTGAAATACTCTTTTACCTGGGAGAAAATAAGTGCTTGAAAGTTTTAAAATATGAGGGTTTAAATGATCTTATTTTAGAAGCAGAATTTTCCTGTTAGCAACTGATGAGGCACCTAGCTAATTTCTTTGGTTATAAAACCAACTACATATTTTTGTTATATTTCTAATTAAACATTATACTCACAGGCTCTTCACTCTCCATGCAAAGCTATCATACACATTCCAAATGAGCATGGTCTTTAACATGTTGAAAATCATTTCTCCTGACAGCTAGCTGACAACTTTAAAGCCATTCAATTTATCCTAAGCAATAATAATAACAGTAATATTACTTATGCAAGTAATTGCTTTCCTTTTGAAGATAGAATTCACAAAAAAAAAAAAAAAAAAAAAAAAAAAAAAAAATTCTCGCTACAAACATGAGCCCTCATATGGCATCAGTCCATATTTAGTCAGTGCCAACCAGGATTTCTTAAACTGTGTTCTGCATAACAAGAGAGTTAGGAGGAGCAGGAATTTGGCAAAACATAGGTTCCTTTCCCTAGAAATATTAAATTTTATGAATTGTAAAATACAATAAAATTTAGTGCTTTTAATAAATCATTTCAACACATTATACTTCCACTAGCTTTCACTTGACCAGCTCTTGTGAGTGTCTTTACATTTTGCTCTTCATGACACACCAAGTGATCACTGGTATAACAGTCCCACTTCATCAAGTAACAACAGTGCTTTTGGAGAGAGGATGAGGAAGTGGAGTTTCAGGGACCTCTTTTGTCCATGGGATGAGAAACCATTTCTAAAGGTGTAGGAACTGACGCAAACTGGTCAACAGCATTGGGCGGCAAAGTGAAATTATTGGATCAAAGATATGAATGGCTATTCCTAAATTAAAACGCCATGATGAAATATTCTTTTGTTGACTATCCTGGAGAAAAAAAGAGAAGTATCAATCCAGAAAAGAAAGGGCATTGTGCATAGGAACTTGGAGTCTTAGCATGCTGGTTCACCCTGGATAGTTTGAAAACCTAAAGAGGGAGATGAAGATAAATAAAATTGAAGTAACAGACTTCAGTGAAGTAAGATGGGAAGGACAACGGGAAATGAAGAAATGAAGAGTGAAGATGTCACAATCTGTAACTCAGGAAGAGAGAGAGAGAGAGAGAGAAACAGTGCTGGCATCATAGTACAAACTGAGGTTGTAGATCAACTTAATGTATGAATATGTTTAAGATCTATTAGAAGATAAGTTTTTCAGTATAGTAATGGGAGATTGCAATGCTTTGCAGGAAGAGGCAGTGAAAGAAGTATTGTGGGAAAATATGGAAGATGAAAGGACAGATGGGAAAATTAACTGATTTTTTAAAGGGAAAAAATCTTCATAGCTCATACATGGTTAACCAATCACAAAAAACACCTATAGGAGTACATGAATATCATTAAACGTTAAAGATAGATACAAAATAGTTTATGTTTTGATGGATAATAGGTACGGAAATGAAATAAAGAATTCACATGAATTCCCAGGAACTGACATTAATAGTGATAATGTGTTATTCATGATGGAACCTAACTTAATAATGAAACAAGTAAAAAGCATATAAATTAAGAAAATGGAACAGAAGATCTCCAGAAACATAAAAGAAGATCACAGAAGAAAGGAAGGAGTGGAGGAAAGATGGTAAAAATCAAAAGTGCTATATTGAAAACAGTAGAAAAAGAAAGAGAATACTTCCAAGGAAAATGTGTGAAGAAACCATTGGTAATGAGGGCAACTGTAGAGAAAATTCAAGAAGACAAAATGTTGTTGTTATGTTGTTGTTATGGTCTTCAGTCCGGAGACTGGTTTGATGCAGCTCTCCACCCTACTCTATCCTGAGCAAGCCTTTTCATCTCCTCATAAGAACGACAACCCACATCTATCTGCTTACTATAGGCGTCTCTTGGCCTCCCTCTGCGATTTTTACCCCACACACTTCCCTCCAATGCTAAATTTACGATTCCTCGATGTCTAAGAATGTGTCCTACCAAGCGATCCCTTCTTTTAGTCAGGGTATGCCAAAAACTCCTTTTCTCGCCAATTCTGTTCAGTACCTCTTCATTAGTTATGTGATCTACCCACCTAATCTTCAGCATTCTTCTGTAGCACCACATTTCAAAAGCCTCTATTCTCTTCCTGTCCGCACTGCTTATCGTCCATGTTTCACTCCCGTACAAGGCAACACTCCACACAAATGCCTTCAGAAAAGACTTCCTTACACTTAAATTAATATTCGATGTTAGCAAATTTCTCTTTTTCAAAAATGCTTTTCTTCCCATTGCCATTCTGCATTTTATATCCTCTAAAAACAAGAAAATAATAGGACACTGTGCAAAAGATTAAATGGAAGAGGAGGTAGAGACAGAGGAAAGAGGCAAAACAATTATGGTCTCAGAAGTGGAAAAAACAATTAAGGAAATGAAGGGAGGTAAAGCTGCTAGGGAGTAATAAATTTCCTATGAATTGTTTAAGTGTCTGAGTAGTGAAGAAGTAGTAAAATGACAGCTTTGTGCAGTTCAATATAAAAAAGTGCTATGTGGCCAGAAGACTTTGTAAAAGAAGTGATGGTGGCAATCACTAAGTAATTGGGTATTAAGAAGTGCACTGAATATAGAACTACATATAGTCTCTCATGCTATCAAAGTTATGTTGAGAGTATTGAGTAGTAGATTGGGATTTATAATGGAAGAGAACTTCAGTTTTAGAAAAGGAAGATGTACAAGATAAGTTATTCAATTAATTAGAATGGTTGGGGAAAGACATGGAAAGATATGTAGAAAGAGGGAAAGAAATGAGTGTTCTCTTCACAGTTTTAGCCCTCACAAAAAATGTTTGTTTTATTAATAAATTTGTATTAATAGCTTGCACATCATATTTTGCAATATTAAGACTGTAAATAATGATCTGAACTTTATTTGGGTTTAAAAGATAGCTGCAAAGCTGCAATTGCAGTTTCCAAATTATTTTGGATTTTGTTGCAGATTGCACAGATGGTTGGAAATAACATATAAAAGTGTTTAGTGCATTATTTAAAAGTTTGGAAATCTCTTTATGTTACTTTGAGTCCAAACCACAAAATAATAATAATAATAAAAATAGTGAACAGCAACAAACTGCCCATTTGCATGAACGGTCACAGGCAGACAGTGTTTGTTGGTAATGAGGATCAGCACATCTATGCACAGTGTTACATCGTCCGGGTTATCTGGGTTATCTGGATACTTCCCATAGACACCAATCATTCAGAACTCCGGAGATGGGAGCTTGCCCTTCAGCATAGTCTCTCTTCCCATTGCCCACCTGGTCTCAACCTCTGCTAAATTCAAAAACGGTTTTTGCTTTCCACAGTATCTCTGCCTAGGTGTGTTTGCATTTGTGTATATGTGTGGGTGTGTGTGTATTTGTTTACCCTCCTTTTTTCCCCCAAGGTAAGTCTTTCCTGTCCCGTGATTGGAATGACTCCTTACCCACTCCCTTAAAGCTCTCATCATTTCCTTTTCCCCTCTCCTTCCCTTCTGCCTGAAGAAGCAGCTAGGCTGCGAAAGCTAGCGTTTGTGTGTGTGAGTATGTGTGTGTGTGTTTTATTTATTTTTGCTACTATCACTACCTGTCCTCCTTCGCCGGTAAGTAATCTTCATCTAGATGACTTACCAAAAGGACCGGCTCACCGATAAATACAAATAAAATCACACACAAACACACATACAAGCTTTCGCAACCGTTGGTCGCTTCTTCAGGATAAGAAGAAAAAAAAGAAGAAAAAAGGGGAGGAGAAAGGGAAGGATATGGGTTTTAAGGAAGTGGAAAAGGAGTCATTCCAATCCCAGGAGTGGAAGGACTTACCTTAGGGGGAAAAAAGGAAGGAAAACAAATACACACACACTCACACATATCCAAACACAAACACACCTAGACAGACATTTGTAAAAAGCAAAGAGGTTATATATATATAGTGTGCGTGCGTGTGTGTGTGTGTGTGTGTGTGTGTGTGTGTATGTGTGTGTGTTTTCCTCTATAGCTTTCCCTCTTTTCCTGTTAATATCCTTTAGACAACCCCCCACCCCTCCCTTCCACTACCGCTCAGCATCATTTGGTTCACTCATCTTTTCTTCTCTTTACTGCTTGATCTTCCCTCTTTGGTTGTATATATCCTCTCTTGCTTGGCTCAGTACTAATATACAGTATGTGTGACTTACACACTCCTTAAACACCATCCTCATGACCTAGGCTGTGAATTACCTTCCCCTTCCATTCCCATCCTTTTTTATTTCCTTCTCTCCCACCTGAAGAAGGAACTGTGTACCGAAAGCTTGTCCTTTTACATCCTTTTTCTTCATTTGTGTCACTATCGGCGGTACAGCACAAAGCTAATTGCAGATAATCTTACTAAACATTCCACTTTGTAGATGGTATGTTAGACAAAAAATCAGTAAAGAAAGTAGTAAATATCACACTCTCTAACTCCAAATTCTCCATCTTTTCCTGGTACTAATTTCTTTGTATGTCTTGCATTAGTCCTACACCTACGTTCTGCTTCCGGTATCGATGTTAACTAGCTCCACTGCACACAACAACATGATCACTAACCAATTCCTTTGGCTTTGTACCTTCCTCACCCCAAGTCTCTGCTGTCTACCACAGATGGACATCAACACATCAGTCTCTCTCTTTCTCTCTCGCGCTTTGTGTGTGTGTGTGTGTGTGTGTGTGTGTGTGTGTGTGTTTTCCTTTTTTAAGTGCCTGCCTGCCACTCAGTGCTTCTTCAATTTGGAAAATACCTATCTCATCCCATTAGACATATGCTGGAGTAAATAAAGTCTAATTGTATAGGAGAGAAAATTTAATGCCATAACATTTAAAACTCTTACTCTCACAGTAAATGTTATATGTTGCAACTTACTTTTTGGCTCTGAGATCTGCATGTGGGCATATTGATGAGGTTCTTTTATTTTCTTTGCCACAGATATATCCACAGTCATCATAGCCTTTAATAACTCTGTCAATATCTCCATGTATTGCACAGTATGCCACAAGTCCAAGCTAAAAATGAAGGTTAATTTATTACTATCTGTGTCCAAAAAGATTTATACCAACAATATTTGTGTGATATGCATACCACTAATCAAGAAAAATAGAATACTTAAACAAAAGTACTATGTTATATATTGTGTACAGGGTTTATTTAGATAACCAGTTTTTGGGTTGAATAACAATGCCATCATCAAACATTAAGTGATTAATGTCAACAAAGCAATAATATTTGAAAATACACTGACTTATTAGTGATCTCTATACATCCTGGATGTATATCTTGGGTCTCTGAGCATAGAACTTCAGCATGTTTGCACATTCATGTGATGTACATTGCCCACCAATTTTGCTTGCTTACTTCGTGTTTTAAACTTAGTGGCAGTACGTGATGTAGTAGCCTGGTACGGAAGGAGAATCAAAACTTATATTTTTCTTGCTCTAGTAACATTCTTAGCAGCCAACAAACAAAATATGAATATCTATGGATGGCACAATGAGACAGCTGAAGTCCAACATCCAGACAGTATAGAGATTACTGAGATTGAGGCTTTTACAAACAATATATCTCATCTTTGACAACACAATGGTAATATTGTTAAAAAAGGGCACAAAGTTTTAAAGAGAACAAACTAACAATTAAAGTAACAATCCCAATAACAGAAGATTAGGAACTTACAAAACAATGTAAAGTCCAAGTTGGAATGACAATAATACGAGTACAGGTTGCAACACACCATAAATATGATCAAAGAGCCACAGTCAGGCACATAGAAATGACAATAACACTCACACTATTCTAACTTTCAGCCAGAGCCTGTCAGAAAAAGATAGCATAACACACACTAACAATCTGACAAGTGCAACCCCACATACAATAGGACTGCTGTCTCTGACTGTAGTGGTTCAACTACTTCAGTAGTGAGTGGGGAGGGAAGGATACAAGGCAAGGGTGGGGATAGAAAGAGCAGCACAGCTTGCTGAGGGAACATTCAGGTACTGATTGGTAGAAATTGAGGTGCAGCTTGGAATGCAGTGAAAGGGAAGGGTAGCCAAAAGGGTAGGATAAAAGAAAAAGGCGTTAAGACAGTTGAGAAGGAGACCTATTTGGAGGTGGTGTAGGATTAGGGAGGTGAGGGGAAGAAACTGTTAGGTGGGGGGAGGTGGGACATTTAGGGATAGTAGCTTACCCCCAGTAACAGCTATAAGAAGCAGCCCCTTTGTTACCCAGTACCATTCCAGGGGTGGAACAACTGAACCAAATTGTGTCAATGCTTAGATTGTCATCATTTCCTGAAATGAGGCACATACTACCCAAGGTCTTTCTGACCCCTCCTAAAGTGTTGTTGTTTCTCACACAGTCTCCACAATATCCTAGTCCATACCTATGCCACTCTTAATTGCAAACCCTCGCTACAGGGATCATATTTCTGTGGAAGACCCTGATGCAACACCTGCGAATCCACCCACCTAGCACTTCCTATTTCACACGTTTTTCCTAAAACATCAGAGGCCGAGCTACCTGTGAAAGCAGCTAATGTCATTTGTTGTGGCATCACTATTTACTACAATGCCAGTGGTCTCCACAAGTTGCCGCACAACTTCAAGAAGAGGCGATAACTTGCTCCACAGTACTTGGCTGCCGGGGGCACCTGCAGTCCCATTACGTTCTTTGCCTGCTTCACATGCCGGCCAATAGGAAGAAAAGGGTTCACCTAGATATGCCAGCGCACCACAGCAATGACAGTCAGTACAGGAGTTAAGAGGGGTATGGCAGTTCCAGTCAGTACCAGGAAGTTCAATGAGTCAAGAGAAGAGTTACATCCACACAAGCCAGCACTCTTAATTCAAGCCACAACATTTGCCGCTTAAAGGACTCTAAGTGAAGCTTAGCAGAACTGTCTATTAGAGAGGAGTTCGTACCACCAAGCACATAAGTTGAGCATTTATTTCATTCTATTATTAAATCCTTTTTAGACTAATCACTTGTTTTAGTTACAGACCTTGTCCACATCCTTGCTAGCCACGGCCCACCACTTTCTAATACAACATCCCGAGGACACAACAACTGGTGACAAGGATATTTGATTTTTGAACTGTGCTAAGCGTTTCCTTTTCAGGCCCAAATTTTAGAGAATTTTGTCATTCATGTGCTTGTGGACATGTCTTGCATGTGTTTGAGCTATGGCTGTGCCACCCCCTGTGACTAACCCTATCTTCATTGCCAAATGATTTAACACATTATTTAGTTTCAGATGCAGTCCATTCAACATCTTACAAACATCATGACAACTTTCATCGAAGGCCAAAAGCAAACTGCAGCTGTCACTACCAAGCAACAGCAATCAACCACAGTTGCCTACTGCACAGTCTGCAATATTACCGTCATTTTGACAGTTTGATGACAAAAATAGAGGACTGGGTGGAATACTTGGCGTAATTCGAGAGCCACATAGTGGTGCATCAAATACAAGGTACTGTGTTGCTTCCTTAGTTCTTGTCCCAAGTGGGCACGAACATTTATCAGCTCTGTGTCAAACTCTTACACACAACTTGCCCGAAACAAGTGCCATTTAAAGAATTGGTACAGGCAATTACTAACCATTATGAACAAACAATGAATGTAGCAGCAGCTAGATTTCAGTTCTATAATTGTTGTAGGCAGGCAGGATAATCATATAGAGAGTGAGTAACTGAACTACAAGGTTTAACTAGGAAATGTAAATTTTGTTGTGACTGTGGCAAGCATTATTCATATTTAATGATATGGGATGTGATTACTAAGAATGTGTCAGACTCACACATTTGTGAACAAATCTTGAACAAGTGCTTCAAATTATTGAGTATCAGGAAACGTGTGACTTTGCAGCAAGCAGTTTTCACGATGCCCATATATGTGCTGTAGTGTGAGATAAGGAAAAAGTTCAATCTTGACCAGACAAACAGGTGTTGCTGACTGGTGCTCATACCAAGCCCGGCCGCACCGTACTTCCTGAAAACAAGTCTGTGATTTTTAAACTTTGCATTTACTTAGGAATGCTTAACACAATGTTTTATCTCTAAGACTGGAACAAGGGACTGAAAACCGTTGCAGTTTAGTCCCTTCCAAAAACCAACACTACCACCACGGTAATCAGCCACAGCGTCCACCTTGCAGCATGCCCACCAATGTTAAGTCCATCCCTAGTGCTTTTCTAAACATAGACGAAATCAGTGCCCTTCCCATAATGCAATTTTCTTTTATTGTGGCATACAAAGACATGTTCAAAGTGTGTGTATGACACTTAAGAATGCTCCACAGCTGAAGCGCTTGTAAAATTCACGCATCTGATGTGCAGACTGTTTTTGCTATTCATTCACAGCCTGCTGCCACTAGGACAGACTCTTGTGTTCCAGTAACTAAAGATTCTGAAACTTCTATGCAATATCATGTAACTAACTGTTTGTACATTTGCAAATTGCTAGCAAAACAGTGAAATTTTTGCTTGATACAGGTGCCACAGTGTCGTTGATCAATCGTGCCACATATGAAATGCCAGGTGCACCTCAATTGTGAACCATGTACACTTTATTTACGGCATATACAGGACAAGACATACCAGTATTAGGAACTTTTCTCTCTCCTGCAGTGTATGGAGATGTACACAAGACAATTTTTCTTTTGGTTCTCGAACCCTATAACAGTGGAAATATTTTTAGTTTGGATCTGTTTGATTTGTCTGGTCTTAGCATCACCGGGAACGTTCCGTCAGTGACATCATTCGACCCAAATGAATGTGCTTTGTGCTGAATTTCCTGAACTCTTTTCTGCCGGACTTGGACAGGCAACTAACTTCTCCATGCATGTGACATTAAAAGATAAAGCACAGCCATGGTTTTGTAGGGCACGAATACCATAACCAGGAATGCAGAAACTAAAACCATGAAACGAGAACCTACAAACGAGAACTGAAAACGAGGCCCGAAAACCCAGACCTTAGAAGCGAGAACGAAGAAGTGAGAACTGAGAAGCATGATCTGAAGCGAGAACTAAGAATCGAGTTCTAAGAAGTGAGTACTGAGAAGTGAGAACAGAACTTTTGTTGGGTAATCATCGTAGAAACATGTTAAACATTAATTCTCCTTTCATAACGAGTAAATTAACAAAGATCAGTTTACAATCAATAGGTACAGTGTTATAAATATAATTAAAGTGAAATGAGGAATATAAATAAGGATTGTAACATATACAAATATAAAATGATAAAACGGCATAAATTATTTTGAAGTTACTGCATAACAGTAATCTCATAGACGGATATTCCAGACGAATAAAGAACGATAAAAAGCATAAATGAAAAGTTACTATGCTGACGGAAATGATGTACCGAAGGAGTTAGAATTTAAAAAGTTACATTAAACCAATTATTTCAATAAAACTAATGATCTTGAAGTAGTTTTGATAATGATTTAAAAATAAAAATTTTGTTTACCGTGCCAGGATTTGAACCCTTACTGTATGACATAGTATCATAGCAATTTAACCCACCATACCACACGATCAAGCAGAGAGAGAACAATCTGTGTGGCTTATGCTGCAAGACATAACTAAATGTTACATTACTTCTAAATTGGTAGAATTTGTGTTGACAATTTCTTAACACTAAAAAGTGAATACTGAAAACCCAGAACCGACTCAGGTTCTCAAGAACAACGAGAACTCTTTGGAATTGAGGACTTTGCATTCTCAGTACTCGTTTTGCCCATCACTACAGTGGTCATCCAGCTGGCAAATCTGAATGTTAAATATAGCGAACGAAAATATGAGGAAAATCGTAAGGAATATTATACCGGCATGCTCCTCTATGGGCCTTTTCATTTATAACAACCGGTTACTAGCTTACCGTATTTCTTAGTTTGTGAACGCGTAGATGTTTCACATTGTCTAGTCTGCGGCGAGATTTCGTTCGTGCAGTTAATATTCGAACACTACTTCTCTCTTGTCTATGGATTAAAAGCTAAGCAGATGGCATTCTGGCCTACAAAACATAGTAAATTCAGTCAAGAAAATTTTTATTTACGAGAAGTCATTATAGGCCTATGAATTGCAATTAAAAATTAAATTTCGTAGTTTTTGCGGGTATTGTGCGATGTTGCTAAAATTACCAATTTTCACCTTTATTCGCACTTAAATCACATGTGCGAATTTCACAGATCTCTACTTGTAATCAATGCACACATGGGCCTCTTCAGTTTCCTCAGGTAACTGTTCAGTTGTGCGTCAGCTCCAGCAATCTTTCAAAGATACTTGGACAACTAACAAAAACAGTACCTTGTTGCTCAAATTATCTAGACGATATTGTTGTTTCTGCCCTCCATATTCGCCACTGCTTCTTTTCTCCCACTGGCACTTTCTTCTTCATGTCTGTCCTATTGTCACTGTCGTCATTGCTTTCTCTGACTATTCCTTACCACTAAATCTTTCCCTGCCGCTTTCACTATGTCTCTGTCCCCCTGCCATTGCCTTTGACAATATGTTTTATCTCTAAATGTCACTGTACACCCAATATTGGACTAGAATACATGCATGTATTAATACACGAATTTTTTTAAAATATGCCTCACATGAATGCTTATTAATTTTGTAATGGGGAAATGTTAAAAATGGTAAAACCTTGTACATGTATAGATTATTTAACACATATTAAAGAAATATGTATAAAAATAGAGATGGTTTAACTTACCAAAATCACAGGCTTCTTGACAGATACACAAATAAAATCACACACAAACACAAAGATTCAAGCTTTTGTAACTGTTTGTTGCTTCATCAGGAAAAGAGGAAGGAAGGAGGGGAAAAAGGATAGAATGCAGGTTTTGAGGGAGTGGATGAGGAGTCATTCCAATCCCGAATGACTCCTTGTCCACTTCCTTAAAACTCGCAACCTTCCCTTTTCCCCCTCCTTCTTTCCTCTTTTCTTGATGAAGCAACAAACGGTTGCGAAAGCTTTGTGTGTGTTTTTATTTGTGTATCTGTCAACAAGCCTGTGCTTTTGGTAGTTAAACCATCTCTATTTTTTTATATATATTTTTCCTACCAGGAATGTTTACCTCTATAATATTAAAGAAATAGGTATCTAAAATCTTTCTTGGATTAGAATGAAATGCTGTTTCAACTTTTTACAGTGTTGTCAGGAAATTTTAAAGCATCTTGTTAGTAATTTCAGAGACCATTTTCATTTTCTATATGAGTACAAATGATGCAGAGTACAAGTGATGCAGAGTACAAGTGATGCATATGAGTAGGAGAAACAATCCCATAATGTTTGTACACAGCGTTAGTAGTGTACTGCTTTACAGAGTCGTGTCAATTAAATAGCTAGGCGTAATAATGCACAGTGATATGAAATGGAACGAGCATATAAGGGTAGTCATGGGGAAGGCAAATTGTTGACTTCAGTTTATTGGAGGAATTTTTGGAATGTGTGATTCGTCTGTAAATGAGACCACATATAAAACACTTGTAAGGCCCTGTCTTTAATATTGCTCAAGAGTTTGAATCCCCACCAGATAGGTTTAAAGGAGGACATAGAGGCTGTTCAGAGGTGGGTGGCTAGGTTGTAACCGGTAGATTCAATCAAAGTGCAAATGTTACTGAAATGTTTCAAAAACTCAAATCAAATTCACTGGAGGGAAGGCAATGTTCTTTTTAAGAAGCATTATTGAAGAAATTTAGAAGTCCAGAATTTGAAGTGGACTTCAAAAATGATTCTACTGCCACCAATGAAAGAGGAGGGAGGAGGATTTGGATAAGGAGAGGGGGACAAAGGTAAGGACAACAGGGAGGGTAGATGTATATCCAATCCCGTTCACAAAGCATTATGAAATTATACATATCAGATGGTGTTGCAATGGGTTCCAAAAATTGTGTAAGTATATGTTTGTAATAAATAGGAACATTATAAAACTGTAAATGTTTGTGCAAAAGCATTAATCTCTAAAAGTTTTTGATTGATTGCTTTGAACTTGTGACCCAATATTGCATTATAATATAGGATGGTTTTTAGTTACCTATTTCTTTTATAGATAGTAAATACCCTGCAATTTTTTGTAACAATGTTTCACCATTATACAATTTATATAAATTCATATGTGAAAAATGTTAAAAACAAATAGGTACACAGAAAAATATACATATAACAATGCAACATTGTGTTGAAATTTAAAAGCAATCAGTCGCGAACTTTTGCAGATACAAGATTTTGAACAAAACACTAAACAAGGCTCTAGGTAAGACAGACTTGTAAGAGGAGATAAAGGGGAAGGAAATTGGCTTAGAGGAGGGAAGGAAGAGATGTAGAGTTGGGGAAGGAGGATGGGATGGGCAAAAGAGGGGCGAGGAGATGGAGAATGTGTAGGAGAGAGATGGACAGGGAGAGGACCAAAGAGAAGATGCACAATGAAAGAGGAGGGAGGAGGATTTGGATAAGGAGAGGGGGACAGAGGTAAGGACAACAGAGAGGGTAGATGTATATCCAATCCCGTTCACAAAGCATTATGAAATTATACATATCAGAAATGTGTGCTTTCTCTCTTATTTTTTCTTTTGCGTTCAATCTGGAAAATGCCACAGCAACATGTAGTTGGGTCTAGTTAGTGTGTCATTAAATTATATTCATAAAAAATTACATATGCTGACTCTTGGCCTATACCTGGTGACCTCATAAACCATGCTACAGCACCAGAACCCTTGACATGTGTTTACTTCATCAGTTAAAACTTCATGTGCATCTCAAACTGGATATTATATGCATATTACACATGCATAAGGATGGTAACTTTGAATTTCATGATCTTCATAAACATAGTGAAATTTACATACATTCTGACAATTTGCCCTGAACAGAAATTAAATTAGCGACCATCCCTATAATAGGTAATCTTTGGTACCCAAAAATTGTGGTTTTCTGGGCTATCTTTATAACAGAAAAAGATTTTTAAATACAGGAAAATGACACTTATAGATAAATGAATAAGGACCATTAAAATTTGAGCCAATTGGTATGGTTAATTACTAAGATAACTGTAGTCCACATGGCAAAAATCTGTAAAATCATCTTTCTACAGATTTGTACATAAGTACAGTAACTTTTTTAAGCTTGTGACAGATAATGATATTGAAAAAAGTTTTAAATTTTCCTGCAAACACCATATTGAGCTCAAAACAAAAAGTTTCATCTTTAGCCATGAACAGAAATTATAAATTGGGCACCCCCATAATTGGTGTGCTTGCTACCCAAGAATCATGGCTTTATCATGGCTATCTCAGAAACCATCCATGAAGATATAGTGTTTTTAAGTTGCCTGTTGCTCATCCAAGACCAAACCTATAAAGCAAAAGAAGCAACCCCTTTGCACAATTTGCCTGGGCTGGTTGAGTGTATAATGTTTAAATTTTGACCCTGTACTCCAGGATAGCAGCAATAGGTATACAAATGGTTGCTAGACCAAAGGCTGTCTGATACACTTGATGCTTATCTCTGTGATCAATAGAACCTGAGATATAACTCCCTTGAAAATTACATTTTCAACTGGGGCTTTATGGACATTTTCAACTGTGGCTTTATGGACATTGTGTGTGTGTGTGTGTGTGTGTGTGTGTGTGTGTGTGTGTGTGTGTGTGTGTGTGTGTGTGTGTGTTTTAGGGTCACTCAATGATGAGGTTAATCAAACTCATATGAAACTAGTTGAAACCAATGTGATTAAAAACAAGAAAATGCTAGAAAAGGGATAAAAAGCAATCTGAAATAAATCAGTCATTCAGTTCAAATCACACCCCACCATCACAACAGCTCATAGTGCGAAAGATAGTGTTAAAAGTAGTAATGTGGGCTGGTCATATTCCCAGTGGGAGGGAACTTATGAAATGGGAATATTGCCGGGACTATTTTGTTGGCCCGGAAAGGTTTCTAAAAATTAGGAATTTATGATTTTAGATTTTTAATGTTTTAACAATTCAAGAACCTTAAAACTAAGTAAATTAATATATTTTAATCCAAGATTTATCATTCCAAGCATTAATATCTTAGCAAATTCCATGCAAAAAATCATTTACCATAAGTCTGGTGGAAAAAATAATTTAAAATATTCACTAAACCTACTATTTTTTGGCAGTTGAAACCCCACATATCTCTGAATGAAATCTAAACTCATAAAATATTTGTCTTGAGGTGTAATTCTTCTGTAGTATTTTTTTAATTTTTCCAAATGAATGACTAGAGGTGTTTCACTTTCAGAATTCCATAACTCCTTATTTCCTGTGATGCATTATGATTTATAAATATAGCTATTAATTTCACTTTTACAATTGTTAAATCATATTTTCCATGTTCTATGTCTATAAAATCACTAGTATTGTCAAGTCAATCGTACATTTCAGCTAGTTTATTTGCATAATTTTTTCCACAAAAATGCCATGACTAATGTTTACAGAATTCAAACGAATTCAAAATGAACTTTATAGCCTAAAATGTCTCTAATATTGATAGAACACTTAACAAATTGAACAAACTTCCTTGTGTATCTTAGTAACTTTAGTTACTCACTAGATGACATACCAATATTACAAATTTGTTTTCCCTAAAGATTGATGAATCACTCATTAGGAGTTCTAGGTACCTTAAGAGTAATAAATTTAGACATTTGGCAGTTCTAGGGCTAATTCTTTGATATTTAAAACATTGTAACAAAACAAAATTGTGTGTATTTCTAAGGAGGAGGTTCACATCCATATAAACCTAAACATAAAACCTATCCAAATACTTTATTTATAATTTAAAATAAAAATTAGGAGTGCTCAAATTAAAAAAAAGTATTAAAATAAAAAAGTTAATTAAGTTTACTATAACCATGGTTTAGATATTAAGGGTAATTTAATTACAATGAGCTGTAATGGGGAAATTTAGTTCTTACAAGATGAAAGAAGGTATTTTTCGTTCCCCTCAGAAACTGCATCACTGCATCTTTCAGAGAGGCAGCCATAGCGTTGTTTCAGTTGCTAGTCATGTTTGCAAGTTAAAGAATTAGTTCCATTACAACGTTGTGTATGATGAGAGTGAGAAATTTTAACATTTAAATGGCAAGTGAAGAAGTAACTGAGTAAGCCTGCTTCCTATTTTGTATATTGTTACAAAATGTTCAAGAAATAATGGACAGTTTGAGACTTCTTTAATATTAAATGAAAAGGTGTTGTTTGTAAGTATTGTGCTCAAGAATACAAGGAAGGTAATTCAGTTAAAATGGAAAAGCACATAAAAGATTATTAAATGCCCTGCAAGATTGAAATATATTCTCACTGTCAGTAAACCAATACTTAGACCATCACCAACAATGGATAACAACCAACTATTGACATTGGATGTACATTCAAATGTAGGCCAGACTACCCAAGGTGAAGGGTTTTTTACCTTGGCTGGTTTAAGTTCAGCCCCATCTCCTTTCAAGTCACCATCTCCACCAATATCTGAACACTCTTCTACTCTGGGATCTGCAACTATAGCAATTTACAGACCATGTTCATCAAGAGGAATAAGTGACTTTTTTGATCTCATGGATAACCAAACAAATTTAAGTTTAAATCATTTAGGTCCTACTATTCTTTGGTATTAAAATGGGTGAATTATTTTTTGTGGCCTATTATAATGTAGGCCTAAATTATTTTTATGATGTTAAACAATAAGAATGTTGTATGTATTCCATTGTATTAAGAAAGCAAATTACAACCCAACAGCCAAACTGGAAACTCTAGTGAGTTTCTCTGACCCATCCATTAAAAGGAAAATACTAGATGATGTGTCTTTGGTTAGAATAGAAAAAAATGATAAATCTGCTTAAACCCATTGTTGATCTTATCACATCCATTGAATCAAATGATCCACAAATAAACAGTGTCACCAGGAAATTACATGAACTAGAGAAAAGTATGAAGGAAAACTTACCCACATCACCCATGCAAAAATCCGAAGAAAAGAAAGTCATGGAGAAGTTTGTCGAGAGAAAAAATTTTGACAATGTTCCAATCCATCTTGAAACATTTATGCTGGACCCTAAAATGCAGGGACGTTTGCACAGTAGTATGGAACTATTAGACGACATAGGTTTTGTTTGTTATTGTGCTCAGCAGATTGGTTCGGATGTCTTAAAAGCAAGAGAAATGTTAGATGACTACAGAGACAAGGAAGACTTATTCTCAAGAAAGTTTCTTTGAGAAGGGATAGATGATAACGATAAAACGATCAGCCCTCTGTCATGGTGGAGGGGGTTGAGAGGTAATTGAAACTTGGCAAATATAGACATAAGAATGTTGGGACCCCAGTAACTTCAGCTGTCACAGAGTGTACATTTATATAAATAATATAGTGAGGACAGTTACAACTCACCGCAAAGACGTGGCGACGAGATGCGACAGGCACATACAAAAGACACACACATACAACACATTCAGCTATCGGCCATGGCCTTCTTCAGAAATAGAGCACACACGCAATCACACAGGCACACAACACAGTCATACAACCATCACCGACTGTGTTGTGTGCCTGTGTGATTGCGTGTGTGCTCTATTTCTGAAGAAGGCCATGGCCGATAGCTGAATGTGTTGTATGTGTGTGTCTTTTGTATGTGCCTGTCGCAGCTCGTCGCCACGTCTTTGCGGTGAGTTGTAACTGTCCTCACTATATTATTTATTCCAACCTGGACTTTCCATTATTATATAGAGTGTACATTTAGTACTTTTTCTTGGTTACATTCCAAGAAAAGAAACAATCTTTCTTCTGAGCAAGCAGCGAAACATGTTTCTTTCTTACAACTGGAAGCTTATGAATTCTCAAGCTCCAACAACAAACAGGAAAGAAACAAACAAGCAATAAGCCAACCAAGAGGATAGGAAGCACATGAAGAAATCCTTGAGATTGAAGTAACTGTATTGATGACAATGATTTTTTTAATTTTTAAATGTAGAAGAGAAGGCTCAAAATGATGTAATCGACATTGAGAGGGACTGTGAAGTGACTAGATGACTTAAAAAAGATGAATATGGAAAGTAAAGATGCTGTATTATATCTTTTGCCTCTTAGTAATTTTAATTTGATTTTTATAACATTTTACATTCTGGTAATTTTTCTGAAGATTTTATTCAATTATTACTGGCAATAGTGTCAGGAGATGTATGGTAGTGTCATTTCGTACCAACACTGGTCACACCTACCGAGAAAAACGTCAAGTCTACTTGTGAAACCTTTGCAACAATCAGAAAACTAAATGGATATCAACAACACAAAAACTAATAATTCTGATATTGTATTTATACTTACTATACATTCTAATCAATCTGCATGAACACTTTTATTTAGTCATAACATTTCTCCAGACTGTTTCAGTCATAGGGCCATTGTTTAAGTGACGCATTAATCAATAGGGATATTAGGTTTTAAGCTCCTCTCAAGGACTGTGTTAATGTAAAACGATATAAGGAGGGAAGAATAGACTATCCTCAAGTGATGTTTTTGCCACCCCAGATTTTTAAAAAGAAGTAACAACAAAAGAATAAAAAGACTCTTCTCAGTATTGCTAATAAATTCATAGACTTTAAGATGATATTGGAAAGCAAGGGGGGAGGGGAGTCACAAATATATTTTAGTTCAGAGTAGGGCAGTTCATTTTGTATTATTGTAAATAATATAACACTATGTGTGCATTGTTAAATACCATCTTACCAATCCAATGATGAATATTGTAAATAAAAGCAGGAAGCAGACATCTGTGCAATGTCTTTGCTTTGAAATTCCCTCTTCCTCTGCATCATAGCTGCCTTTGCTCAAATTAAGCTGAAATCAAAAGAAAAATTTATTACAATGGAGTCTAGAAAAATAATTTAAATGATTAGCAGATTTTTTAACAAGAAAAAGTAGTCGTAATTTAAAGAAGAAAAATATATCCCAAAATGCCTACATTCTAAACAGGAAATATGTCTTCATTTATCATATAATTAACACCTAAAAAAAAAAAAAAAAAAAAAAAAAAAAAAAAAAAAAAAAAAAAAAAAAAAGAAAAAAAAAAAAAAAAAGAAAGAAAGAAAGAAAGAAAGAAAAAAAAAAGAAAGATTACAACTAAGCAAAATACATTGGGACTGAAACTCAACAGCGCATTAAAACTTTTGATGTATTGAATGAAAACTGTGGTATGCGCAAATCAGCAAAGAGCTATATGATTTGAGCTTTTAAGAAGCATCCTATTGGTTGTGATCTATGCATGGTGGGAGGTTTGAACATGATTCATCAGCATTAAGATCCCAACAGATAAGTTACCTGAATGAGAAAGAGAGGCTCTACGGTTCACATGCTGCAACAACCTGGAGTGTGGTGTACCCATCCCATGTCCCGCTAAACTAAACCCAGTGTTACTTTGGCATATGATGAATCAGCAGCTGATAGCAGTATATGGTCCGAAGAACATGATTCTTTCTAACATAAATGATCAACAGTACTGGTTAACACTAAACGTTGCTCAATTTTGTTAGTATATTACACTCCTTTAATCATTAGAACTAACAGTACTGACTTATCAATTAATATGAATAAATAATCCCTGAGACGGATTTACGTCTCAAATATGTCAAAGACATTATTGATAGATGTGAAGCATTGAATTAAAATTTGTGGTGCGGCCGGGAATCGAACCCGGACCTCCATGCTTACTAGGCAGACGTCTTAACCGTTAGACTACCACACCACTAACGATTAAGGCGCCTTGGAATAGTCTATGTACGATTTCCCTCCACAACACAAACCTTAATTCAGCTTCTTTGTTCCAAAGACGTCTGCCTAGTAAGCATGGAGGTCCGGGTTCGATTCCCGGCCAGACCACAAATTTTAATTCAATGCTTTACATCTATCAATAATGTCTTTGACATATTTGAGACGTAAATCCGTCTCAGGGATTATTTATTCATATTAATTGATATTTATATCACCATAACAGGATTGTTCCACCATGTCCATTGCTGAGGTGCTATTCCGCTGCATGGAGAGCCTTGGCAGTAGTGGCAATTATCTTTGGAACAAAGAAGCTGAATTAAAGTTTGTGTTGTGGAGGGAAATAGTACATAGACTATTCCAAGGCGCCTTAATTGTTAGTGGTGTGGTAGTCTAACGGTTAAGACGTCTGCCTAGTAAGCATGGAGGTCCGGGTTTGATTCCCGGCCGCACCACAAATTTTAATTCAATGCTTCACATCTATCAATAAGTACTGACTTAATTCCTCAAACTGCCATCATTACCTTAGAAAAATTAGGTACCTAGTTTAAATTTAAATGGTTTAAAATTACACATGGAGAAAAGCTTGGTAAATGCTGTACCTTCAAAAACAAATGAAATAGTTTAGTATTTGTACTTATTATGCAGCAATACAAGCATGAATAAAAGGAAAACTACTGAGATTAGCACTGCAACCATCATCAA